>CM073136.1:18147763-18747763 GCA_037039145.1 Fundulus diaphanus | reverse complement strand
GATCGACAGTATCAAATGCTGCTCTGAGGTCCAATAGTACCAGCACTGTGGTTCTTCCACAGTCTATATTTATATGGATGTCATTAAACACTTTGACAAGGGCAGTTTCTGTACTGTGGTGAGCACGGAAACCTGACTGGAAAACATCAAAGCAGCTGATCATTGTTCAGAAGATGTTTAATTGTTGAAACACAGCTTTTTCAATAATCCTACTGATAAAAGGGAGGTGTGAGATGGGCCTGTAGTTCTGCAGTAGTAATTTGTCTAAATTGTTCTTTTTCAACAGCGGTTTGATAATTGCCATTTTAGAGACTGGGGGAATACTCCTGACAGAAGGGATGTCTTTATGATCTGAGTCAAATCAGACGTTATGACAGGCAAAACTTTCTTAAAGAAAGCTGTGGGTAGAACATCAAGGCAGTAGGAGGAGGAACTTACCTGGTGAATGATTTTTTTCTAAGCTTTTGTAGCTTATTTGGCTGAATTGGGACATTTTGTCAAGATAGGTTCTAGTTGGAGACAGGATAAATCCAGCCATGTTCTCAGATCAAATATGATCTGTCTCCAGTGTTCACAGACATTTTTAACACCTCACTGGTGACATGTCACGCGCCAGCCTGCTTCAAATCCTCCACTATCATCCCTGTTCCCAAGAAGCCAAGGACCGCAGGACTTAATGACTTTAGACCCGTCGCTCTGACCTCTGTGGTTATGAAGTCCTTTGAGCGCCTTGTGTTTTCACACCTAAAAGAAATCACCGACCCCCTCCTGTACCCCCTACAGTTTGCCTACAGAGCCAACAGGTCTGCAGATGACGCTGTCAACCTGGCCTTTCACTACATCCTCCAGCACCTGGACACTGCAGGAACCTACGCCAGGATCCTGTTTGTGGATTTCAGCTCAGCCTTCAACACAATCATCCCAGCTCTGCTTCAGGAGAAGCTCTCCCAGCTGAACGTACCCGACTCCACCTGCAGACAAGACTTCCTGTCTGTCCTGACTTCCTGTCTGACCGGAAGCAGCACGTAAAGCTGGGAAAACACGACTCTGACTCACAGCTCATCAGCACTGGTTCACCCCAGGGCTGTGTTCTTTCTCCTCTGCTCTTCTCCCTGTACACCAACAGCTGCACCTCCAGTCATCAGTCTGTCAAGCTCCTGAAGTTCGCGGACAACACCACTCTCATTGGACTTATCTCTGATGGTGACGAGTCCGCCTACAGGTGGGAGGCTGACCATCTGGTGACCTGGTGCAGGGAGAACAACCTGGAGCTCAACGCTCTAAAAACAATGGAGATGGTTGTGGACTTCAGGAAGAACTCAGCCCCAGCTACCCCCATCACCCTCTGTGACTCCACCATTGACACTGTGGAGTCTTTCCACTTCCTGGAAACTATCATCTCCCAGGACCTAAAGTGGGAGCTGAACATCAACTCCCTCACCAAGAAAGCCCAGCAGAGGATGTACTTCCTGCGGCAGCTGAAGAAATTCAATCTGCCAAGGACAATGATGGTGCAGTTCTACTCCTCCATCATTGACTCCATCCTAACCTCCTCCATCACTATCTGGCACGCTGGTACCACCGCCAAGGACAAGAGCAGACTGCAACGTGTCATCCGGTCTGCAGAGAAGGTGATTGGCTGGAATCTTCCATCTCTCCAGGACCTGTATGCCTCCAGGACTCTGAGGCGTGCAGGGAAGATTGTGGCTGATCCCTCGCACCCCAGTCACAAAATATTTCAGACATTTCCCTCTGGCAGGAGGCTGCGGTCCATCAGGACCAAAACTTCACGCCACAAGAACGGTTTCTTCCCATCTGCTACTGGCCTTACCAACAAGGCCAAGAGCCGCCCGTGACACTGGACACTGCCTCTCTCCCCCGCCCAGGACTTACAAGCTTCTGCGTTACATTAACGCACAGTCTACTGTGTGTATATAGCTTCTGTATATATATCTATTCTATTTTCTTTTATTTTGTCTGCACCATCAACACCAAGTCAAATTCCTTGTAAGTGCAAACCTACTTGGCAATAAACTTGATTCTGATTCTGAGATCTGATTACTCTCTGGATTGGTCTCCACCCTTTTTTCCAGTGCTCATTCCAGCTAAACACACAATACGCAAATACCCCAGTGGCCATCATCATCAGATCCCTGATTTGATTCTATTGACTCCATTAAGGTTCGTTCATTGGTTCTGATCTCCACTGAGTCAATCATCCTTGGAGAAGAGCTTTTTTGTGTTGCATATCTACCCTCTTCAGTTTTTCAGTGGCTAAAAAGAGTTTTTTTCAAATCTAGAATTATCTATTGGGAAGTTGCTTCCATTTGAGTTTAATCTAACTGAGTTCTCCACCCCCAAAAGTGGGTTCTATTATAGTAGATCTTTTTTTTTTTTTTATTATAGTAGATCTTTATCGGATAATGCTGCATCAAACTTTAAAGAGTCTGTCCCCCTTTTAATATCGTCAGTATTGCAGAAATACCCTGCAGATAGCAGCAATGTTGTTTCTTCCCATTCACAAATAGATGTCTTTGTTAACGGTATGACTTCGTCATTGCGTTCTGCATTAGACAATGTAGCTCCCTTGAAAAAGAAGGTGATTATTCACAGGAAGCTGACTCCCTGGTTTAATTCAGAGCTGCGAGAGAAAATAGCGCTCTACACACCAAGAGGAATCCTACCTAATCTGGAGAGACAGTCTATTGTTGTATGACAAGACCCTTCGCAGAGTTAGAGCAGCATATTTTTCATCATTAATTGAGGGGAACAAAAATAATCCTAGATTTCTCTTCAGTACAGTTGCCAAATTTACACAGAGTCATAGCTCCGTTGATCCATCCATTCCCTTAGCTCTTAGCAGTAATAATTTTATGGGATTCTTCATAAATAAAATTGATTCCATTAAAAATAAAATAATTGGGATCCTCCCAAACATGATTACCTCGTCCTCAGTAATTGAGGCAGCGTTGGAGGAATCTTTAGAACCTGCGCAGTGTCTGAACTGTCTAGAAGCAGTAGATCTTTCTGAGCTATCTAAAATATTAGCTTCAGCTAAACCTTCTACCTGTATGTTAGACCCAATACAACCAAATTGTTTAAGGAGGTATTCCCTTTGATCAGTGGTCCTATTTTAGACATGATTAATCTATCCTTAGTAAATGGATATGTACCACAGGCTTTTAAAGTAGCTCTTATTAAACCTTTACTTAAGAAACCATCTCTTGATCAAGATGAGTTAGTAAATTACAGACCTATATCTAATCTTCTTTTCTTATCTAAAATTCTTGAGAAGGTAGTTGCTAATCAACTTTGTGAACATTTACAAAGTAATGACCTACTTGAGGAGTTTCAGTCAGGCTTCAGAGCTCATCATAGCACTGAAACAGCTCTGGTGAAGGTCACCAATGATATTCTCATGGCCTCAGATAATGGACTTGTGTCTATACTTGTCCTGCTAGATCTCAGTGCTGCATTTGATACAGTTGATCACAATATTCTCCTACAAAGACTTGAACATACTGTAGGGATTAAGGAGAAAGCATTAGGCTGGTTTAAATCTTATCTGTCGGACAGATTCCAGTTTGTTCATGTTAATAATAAATCTTCCTCAAACTCTAGCGTCACCTGTGGAGTACCACAGGGTTCAGTCCTTGGACCAATTCTCTTTACTATATATATCCTTCCAATTGGCAAAATTATCAGACAGCATGGGATTAATTTCCACTGTTATGCTGATGACACTCAGCTATATTTATCCATAAATCCTGATGAATCCAATCAATTACTTCGACTGCAGTCATGTCTTGATGACATCAAAAGCTGGATGACTTTAAATTTCCTGCATCTAAATTCTGACAAGACCGAAGTTGTAATCTTTGGGCCAGAGTCCTCAAAAAATAAACTTCTTAACCAATCACTTAATCTGGGTGGCATTAACTTGGCCTCTGGTAATAAAGTAAAAAATCTTGGTGTTATTTTTGACCAAGACATCCCATATTAAACAGGTTTCCAGAGTTGCCTTTTTTCACCTCCGGAATATCGCCAAAATTAGAAACATTCTGTCCAGGAGTGATGCTGAAAAACTAGTCCATGCATTTGTTACTTCAAGGCTGAACTATTGTAATTCTTTACTATCAGGAAGTCCACAAAATACAGTTCAAAGTCTTCAGCTGATCCAAAATGCTGCAGCAAGAGTTCTGATGAAAATCAACAAGAGGGATCATATTTCTCCTATTTTAGCTTCCCTTCATTGGCTTCCTGTTAAATCAAGAATAGAATTTAAAATTCTTCTTCTAACGTATAAAGCCCTTAATAATCAAGCTCCATCATATATCAGAGCTCTGATTACCCCGTATGTTCCTAACAGAGCACTTCGCTCTCAGACTGCAGGTCTGCTGGTGGTTCCTAGAGTCTCTAAAAGTAGAATGGGAGGCAGATCCTTTAGTTATCAGGCTCCTCTCCTGTGGAACCAACTCCCAGTTTTGGTCCGTGAGGCAGACACCCTGTCTACTTTTAAGACTAATCTTAAAACCTTCCTTTTTGACTAAGCTTATAACTAGAGTGGCTCATGTTACTCTGAGCTACCTTTATAGTTTTACTGCTATAGGCTTAGGCTACTGGAGGACATCAGGATATAATTTTCTCACTCTATAGAGTTCTACTGTTCTTCAAATATGCATTACGTGAAATGTCTCAGCTTTCCCATGTCTTTCATTTTGAACCTTTCAGTAAGCATCATCTTTACATTCCCCAGAACACTCTCATTGTTAGCTGCTATGATTAGATCATCAACCCAAATTATTAGGATTACTTTCTCATTGTGTTTTTCTCTTGTATACACACAGGTATCAGCTGGATTCTGTACGAAGTCATTCTCAACTAAACATGTATGCAACATAGCATTCCAATTCCTCCTTGACTGTTTAAGACCATAGAGAGATTTGTGTAACTTGCACACTAGCTTTTCACCTGATTTTGACCTTTTCCCATAACCTTCAGGTTGCTCCATATAAATTTCACAGTCAATTGGGGCATGGAAATAAGCGGTCTTAACATCCATCTGGTGTAAGACTAGATCATCCTGCACTGCCTTTTGCATGACGACTCTCACACTTGTCATATCAGCTGTGGGTGAGAAAGTCTCATCATAATCAGTGCCTTGTTTCTGACTGTAGCCTTTTGCTACAAATCTTGCTTTGTATTTGTCAGACCCATCAATTGCTGTCTTAAGTGCAAAAACCCATCTGCCCCCCACTGTCTGTTTGCCTGGTGGCAATGTAAGGTTTGGAAAACATCTGAAGTCTGTGTGTCCTGCCAGCGAGGCGAAGGGAGCAGAAGTCCAGAATATGACCAGGGCATGACATCCTGTGTGACCCAAACAGAGGTCAACTGACAAGATAAGGTTGTCTGTTTTTCAACGTTTGTGGAACTGTTCCCAGAAATAAGACCAATGTCCGCCAAAGGAGGCTGGAAGCACGTGGACACTGCTGGGTCACGGCGCGGACCAATGGATGCACGTAGAATCTTATTTGTAACACACACCCATCTGTGTCATATAAAATCCATGTACACAATGTTGTGTCAGAACCCTAGCTCACACCCGTTCGTACGTGCTGAGGAGGTAAAGCCTGAAATAAATGGGTTCCCAGTTGGCAAGCAGAAAGACCTCGTTTCCCGTGTCATCATTCTTTTATATAGTTTAATCGTTAGAAATCCTCCACATAATTGGTGACCTTTCGACGTGATTTTGCATAAAAAAGGGAGGTCCTCTTCCCCAGACGGCAGGGCCTTCGGTGCAAGCTGGCCACTTTGCGCCGGGACACACAGATACGGAGAAAGACAGGGGGTAATTGTAAATGTTTTTTTTTATACTGCTCTCTTTCTTTCTCTGCTTGATAATGACAAAAATTGCCGTCTGTGAAGTTTGATTTGGGAAGAGTGTGTTTATTGATTGTTTGACAATTGGGAGAGGTCGTCTCTCTGTTTTGCCTTCTGTCATTATTTCCCACGTGAGGAAAGAGTTGTCTTAAAAAATTCTTAGAATTCCTACACAATTGACTACAAGAGACAACTTAAAAGAAGTGACTTGTGACTCCCAGCCGCTTTAATCGTACGTCTCGTTAGAAAACGCTAGTATGACGACGAATAGAATATGGATCGGTCCATGACGGTTTAAGCTGAAGTTTCCTAATATATATATCTTTTTAGAATAAAGAAATCATTGTGAAAGGTTGATTTCAGAAACATACGGCTGGTCGGAGTATTAAGAGGTAGAGCCTCTTTGAGTAAGTGAAGCGTGAAGCGCTGACTCCAATGAGATGTGGCCTTAGTGAACTGCAGTTGTTTTGTAAAGCTGAGATCTCTGGTTTAGGCTTTGAGGTGAGAAAAACCTCCCGGTAAATTTTAAATAGTAGGCCTGTTTTGGTGCATGCAGATTTTTGATGGGCGAGGCCCAGTAGTTGTAATCGCTTGTAAAAGAGAAATGAGGTTTCTCTTGGATCATCAGTGTGTCTTAGAGTTAACTGCAGTCTGGGTTGTTTGAGTACTCTGGTTTAGGTAACGAGGTGAAATCAAATTTGAAATAGAAGGCCTGTTCTGGAGCACGTGAAATATAAATATTTACTTTTTTTTTTTTTGCTATGGGTCCAATAAATATGGTTTAAATTATATGTGCGCACAGTAAAAATCCAGGAATATTGGGCATCTGGACCATTATTAGAGAAAATACTAAGTTCCCGGGAGAGTGAGAAATGAGTGAGTGAAAGAGTGTTTGAGATGTGTTGTGTGTCAGACGTCTATGTGTGAGTTTAAGTGATTAGAGCTCTGTTGTTTGACTAAAATGCATGTATGAAACTGCTTTGTTTGCTGTCGCTTTGTTTTTTTCTCATCAAAGTCCTGTCATCAGAAGTAAAGGTAAAGTGTGTCTAATTTGAGAAAGCAAAAGTGCATGGAAACCTTTTATTTTTTGTAAAGAAATCTGCTGAACCAAGGTGTGTATACGTATGGAGCTGCTGTGTTGAAAAGATGTGGGTGCAGTTACGTAAACTGGGTTTGAAGGTTTACCAATAGTTGTGGAGTGGTTTCGCTGGTGGCAGTGGCGTCTGCCTGTTCCTGACGGTGTGCTATTATTTTAAAAAAAAGGTGTGTTGTTGGAAAATCTTTTCAGCTATAGAACCTGCGAGCTTGTCTGCTGTTTTTTTATTTTTAATTTTGCCTGTCAGTGAGCACCCTGGTTATCGATTGACGGCCAGAGTCCACGTGACTCGTGCCAATACACACACAGTTCACCCCCTCTCCCCCTCCCTCCCTTTACTTCAGCTCAGAGAGAGCAAAGTACAGTCCCTTTAGAGCGGAGCGCAGCCCCGCCCGGAGGAAAGCAAACAAATCTCTGAGTGGTAACAGTTTATCAGTTTGCAGGGATTTATTGATTCTGCAAGACAAGTAACCCTGTAGTACATTTTAAATTTTTGGTTTTCTTAAATTTGGTTTAACTAATACAGAGCAAAATGGCAAACATTCCTATTGTTATTATTGGGTTGAAATACCCTGAATTTGCTTCACAAATTCCCAAAATCTCTAAGAAATGGCACAAAAGGACTCAGAAATTAACCTCCCCCTGGCCGGAATCAGGTTCTTTTGATACATCTCTTTGCGAACAAATGGAAGTGAGAATCATGGATTACAAGGCTAATAATAATTCTAAAAAGAGAACAGAAAAACGTGAGCTTGAGTTAAAAATTCTAAACCTTTTCAAGGAAGAAGGTCAGGCCTATAGAAGTGCATTAAAACAGAAGCTTATGGAAACGAGATGGCAGTCTGCAAATGGTAAATCAGAATATTCAAAAGCTGCAGGACTTTACCCATCTTAAAGTGGTACAGTTAACATAAATGGAGATTTCCAATACAAGGACAAGGATAGTCTGATCGTAGATGCAGCTGCAGAGGGTGGAAGCCAAAACGATTCAACAGAACATAAAGAAATCATGACAAAGGCCTCACATATCAGTTTTACAAACGCAGGAGGGTTGCCTAACCAAAATGTACCTGCAACACAGCAAAATGATCACGTCCTAGTAAAAATATATTCGGCTTTGCATAAATCAAGTTCTCCTGTTGCTTCGGTTGCAATGCATCAGAACATTGCAGGCCCAATGAACTCAGATTCCCCTGTAAACGTGCAGGATCTTGCACCTAATCATTGTAGCACTGCAAAGAAAACATCTGGGGATCAGAGAAGGTCGTTGACCCTGAAGCCTATGGGTGGAGTTGATTGTTATGCAGACTACGTAATGAAACCAAAGGTTGATTCATTTTGGGTAAACCTAGATCATGAAGGGTTAAGTTTGCAAAGAGAAATTGATCGCACCATAATTGAGGAATTAGAAAATAAGCTTATCTTATAGCCATAAGACAAAATATTGTACTAGAAAATGCCAGCAAGCTTTTAGAACAAGAGGCAGTGAAGGGCCCTACAGGAGGAACACAAACAGCTACTGGCAGGAGTAGTGATTATGATTTAAGATACAGACCGCACATACATGCACCTGACAGGTACACAGATAACAAACAGTTACCCATACTTGTAAAAGGGAACATTGCTCAATATGCCCCATGGGCGTCTCAAGACCTGATCGGCCTGGTTGGCAGATTGCCAGACATAAATGAGGGTGCCAGCAAGTGGATAAAGGTGTTTGAGGAGGAAACTGTTGGAAAAATGCTAGCTCTTGGTGATTTAAAAGCTGTTTTTGCACAGTGCCTGGGAACACCTGCTATGGAAAACGTCCTAAAAGAACGTTTCGCGTGGATGCTCCAACAGAGAGCTGATGGAATCGGCTTCAATTTATTTCGCACAACACTGTGGGAAGCACTGCGAAAAAAATATCCCACTAAGATTGACCCAAAAGCATTAAGAGGAGATCCAATCGATAATGCAGAAAATCCAGCGTCTTATATTGCAAAGCAGCTAAAAAGATGGAAACAGGAAACAGAAGAGGAAGTTGATAAGAGCCCTGTGCTGACAACTATGTTCCGGAACTCCATCATTGAAGCAATGCCTGATCCTGTGAGAAACAGGCTCGAGGATGTGGTGGCTCTGACATCAATGCCTCACAGAGAGTTCCGTGATCATGTGATACATGCAGTGGAGAAGTACAGAAGAGAAGAAAGTAAGAGTGCAGAACATGATAAAAATGTACAAAGAAAACTGGCACAAATGCAGCTTGGAGATCTATCAGAAAAAAACAAAGCTAAAACCCAAGCTACAATGATTAAAGTGACTGATAATGTACCCCCACCTCAAGGTTTTTCAGATCCTATACATGATGTGACAAATCAAATACAAAGGAGTTTTCCGGCTCCTCAACTTACCCAGCCACAACAACCAGTGGTTAATGTTTATCCTCAAGCATTCAATACACAGCCATATGGGCCTCGTGGACGGCAGCAAAGAGGTCCCGCTTGGACTAACAGAGGCAGGCCTGGCACACCTGGAATAATGGGCGCATGCTGGGCATGCAATGAACTTGGACATCGTGCTGAGCATTGCCCAAGAGGCAACAACACCTACCGCAGGCAATCGCGCGGCCGGTTCCGTCCAGGTCCAACAAGACGCCCTGTAAACCCACCAAATTTTGGTTACTAGGGGTGCCCAGAGAACCTTACAGGGGAGAACCAGTGCCCGATCAATGTTAAAAATTCTAATTGAAGAAAAAGAAACACCGATGCTGGTCGATACAGGAGCAGCTTACACGTGTGTAAGTCCAAATTATGCAAAGCACCTCCCCATGTCTAATAAATTCATTTCAACAGTAGGGTTCTCGGGAACAAGACAGTTACTACAAATGACAGCTCCTGTACGACTGGCAAATGATGATGATGAGATAAGAATACCAATCCTTGTCTCTGACCAAACACCAATTAACCTGTTGGGAAGAGATGCATTATGCAGAATGAAATTAAAAATCTGGTGTTCTCCTCAGGGTTTGTATGTTGACAAAACAGGTCTGGATCTTCAAATGTACATGCAAACACATGAAGCTAATGTTTATTGGCTAGGAGACATTTCAGGCCCAGTTGAAGATGTAGTCACTAACTGGGGCCGGTACATTAAAGCTCAAATTCCAGAAGCCAGAAAACCTTTTCTAGATTACCACTGCACCATGTTCTATGACATTTCAAAAAGCCTGGAGTTTGAAGAAAAATGGGACAGTTCTACAAAAGACAGAACTGTTAATCTTGAAACAAAATGTATTGTTATTGGAAAACAAGGTGCAGCTTTAAATGTGAAGCAAAATAATTTCATTTCAAAGTGGTACAATGTTTCAGACTCAGTACCACACATAACATTGTTTGTAAATAAAGGATTTCATGCAAAAGGACCAATGATGAAACTTGCAACAGAAGCAACATGGGAAGAAACAGATAACCCATTCATTTTTCAATCGAGTGATGGAACAATGATTAAGATCCTATGTAAAACAACAATGACAGCAAGTTGTGACAGTGCCTGTTGATCTAAAAGATCACTCTGAGGAACATGGTTCCTCTGAAGATCAACCATTAATGCAGGATATGCTAAAAAATGTCCCTGAGCACTTATGGTCCAAACATGATACAGATGTGGGTTTAGTAAAATCTGCAGAACCAGTCTCAGTTCAAATAAAACCAAATGCAAGGTTTCCTTTTCGCCAGCAATACCCATTAAAACCAGAAGCAGAACAAGGCATTCAGAAAACCATTGACGGATTGATGCAAGCAGGTGTGCTGGTGGAAGTAGAAAGTCAATGTAATACTCCAATTTTTCCAGTTCTGAAAGCAGACAAAAACAAATACCGTCTTGTTCATGACTTAAGAGAAATAAACAAGATAATAGTAGACGCAGAATCGGATGTGCCAAATCCAAATACTCTTTTAAATTCAATACCATCAGAAGCACGGTTTTTCACCGTGATTGATCTCTGCTCTGCATTCTTCAGCATTCCTTTAGCGGAAGAGTCACAACATTTATTCGCATTTACCTACAGAGGTAAAAAGCTCAGTTATACCCGATTGCCTCAAGGGTTTAAACTTAGCCCGCACATATTTAATCAGGTGCTAAAAAATGATTTGGAAGGACTCAATTTAACTGGAACTGTGTTACAGTATGTGGATGATTTGTTAATCTGTGGAAACACACTAAATGATTGTCATCAGGACTCAATCAAAGTTCTACAAAGATTAGCAGAGGGAGGACACAAGGTCTCCAAACAAAAACTACAGTATTGTCAACCACAGGTAGATTACCTAGGAAGACAAATATCACAAGGAACAGTTGGCATTTCACCTTCTCAGCTGGAAGGTGTCAGCAAAGCTCCAAGTCCACGAACAGTCGGCGAAATGATGACATTTTTGGGAATGACAGGTTTCAATGCAGACTGGATTGAAAACTATGCGGAAAAAGCAGCACCACTTAGAGAACTAATAAAAGAAACAGGAAACCAGTCGTTAAAAGCAGTGTTAAAATGGACAACAGAAGCTAAAATAGCTTTTGAAACACTAAAACAGGAAATGCAAGTGGCACCAACTTTGGCATTGCCAGACTATGACAAACAATTTTACCTGTATGTAGCCAACAGAAAAAACATGTACGCATCAGCTGTACTAATGTAAGAAACCTGTGTAGGATGACGAAAGCAAGCCATTGCTTATTACAGCACTAAACTAGACAATGTGGCCCAAGGCTGGCCACCATGTTATCAAGGTCTAGCAGCAGTCTACTACGCTTATGAAAAAGCGTCAACCATAACAATGGGTTACCCGGTAACAATACAGACCCATCACAAAATCACAGAACTGATAAATCAAGGAAAGTTTGTGATGACTCAGGCAAGATGTTTACAGTACATGCCATTGTTAACATATCCAGATGTAACAGTACAAAGGTGTACAACGAACAACCCTGCTGACATGGTACCTCTGGACTGTGAAGGAGAACCACACGAGTGTCTTGCAGAAACAATGAAATTCACAAGACTAAGACCTGATTTAGAGTCAACTCCGATAATGAACGCAGAAGTCACTTATTTTGTCGACGGGTCATGTTTCAGAGATCATCTTGGAAACCACGCAGGTTATGTTGTGGTTAAACAAGTAGGAGACAATTTTGTAACAGTCAAAGCAGAAAAATGTGAGCAACCATGCTCTGCCCAAAAGGCAGAACTAAAAGCATTGACAGAAGCATGCAAACTAGCAAAAGGAAAAGTAGGAAACATATTCACAGACTCGGCTTATGCCCATGGGGTGTGCTATCTGTTTGCTGCTGTTTGGAAACAAAGAGGTTTCAAACGAGCAGACGGCAGTCCAGTATTACATCAAGAACAGCTAAAAGAGCTGATTGCATCGATGATGCTGCCATCAAGACTGGCAGTGATCAAATGCAACGCCCATCGTAAAGGTAATGATTTAGTCATTAAAGGGAACAACGCCGCAGATGAGGCAGCAAAACTAGCATCTAAGTGCCAGATGGCTATCTTGGCACCAGTGGTCACCTTGGAACCAATGGTGACACCAGAAGACATCATTTTGTTGCAGCAGGAAGCAGGTGCAAGTGAGCACGCTCTCTGGGCGCAGAGAGGTGCGACAATGAGTGAAAGTGGTTTGTGGAGATCACAAAGTGGACATTTAGTTGCACCAGTAGCATTGTTGACAATCTTGGTCTCAGAAGCACATGTTTGGATCACTGTGGTAGAGGGAAAGTGATGGAGAAGTTGAAAAAGCAAGGTTATTGGTCGCCTTACATGCAAGCAATGGTGGATGAAATCTTGAGCCAATGTGAAATATGTGCAGAAAACAATGTACGAAAAGGCATAAAATCACCGATTGGACATATTCCGGTCCCTGAGGGACCCTTTAAACATCTTGTGATAGATTATGTTGACATGATAAAGCCAGTGCAAGGAAAAAGATACATGCTGGTGGTGATCGATCGGTTCAGCCGATGGGTTGAAGCAGTCCCATCAAAGACATTGGGAGCTGAGACAGTGATTAAGTTTCTGACAAGAGAGGTGATTCCGAGATTTGGCATCCCATCAGAAATCAGTTCAGATAATGGTTCAGCGTTTATCCAAAAGGTGTTAAAATGTGTTTTGTCAAAGCTAGGAATTAAACAACGCTTTGGAGCAGTCTACCACCCACAGAGTCAGGGTATTGTAGAAAGAATCAATGGGACTTTGAAAGCTAAGCTGAATAAAATCTGTGCTTCTACTAACCTAAACTGGGCTGATGCTTTGCCGCTTGCGCTAATGAGCTATCACATGCAGATGCACCGCAGCACACATTTAACCCCGCATGAAATGCTAACAGGCAGAATGATGCCAGTGCCCGAATGGAGGCTTCCATTCAAAGGCCCGGCACTTGAACAGCTACAAACAGAGTTGAAAGCATATATGGATCAACTAACTGCTATCCATAGAGCTATCTATCTGCAGGAAAAAGCCAGAAGTTCCTGTCCAGAGTGGGTGGTGAAGAGACCAGTCGAACCAGGAGACCTGGTGTACGTGAAGGTGTTCAGACGTAAATGGAACAGCTCGAGATGGGACGGACCATTTGAGGTCAAACGAGCAACCGCAACCGCCGTCCAAGTAAAGGGGAGTGATACGTGGTATCATTTGACTCATTGTACTAAAGTACACGCTAGAGACACTGTGAAGCCAGACATTGTGAAGCCAGACAATGGAAAAGACTGTGAACAGAAAGTTTGCAGCAATGAAACTGGTATTAATGACATTTCACCTGTGGATGTTGGCAGAAGTGGTGAGCCTAACAACAGCGAGGCCGGAGATGAACTCTCACAGCCTGCAGACGGCACCACAGCATCAGCCAACGTCAGCTCAACCACGAGTGGAACGAGCAACGAGTAATGAGGGTCGAGACGATCGACATGCAACCATGAAATGTGGGACTTCGGTCTATAAAGGGAAATCCACCTTTGCAGAAAAAGATAAGTACAACACAACGTTAATGTTTTTGAACAAGTACACACCAGTGTTTTTGCCAGCTGAACTGAAGTTAATGACTCATCTAGGTCTTAAAGAACACTTAAGAGAAAAAACAAAAAGGTTGCGTAAGAAAAGAGAGACCCATGCTGAATTCAAATGGAAAGCAACGGTAACCGATACAGGATTTCGTACAAAATTAGATACGGAGTTTGAGGTGAACATTTATTACAATGATCAAAAATTGTGTGGAAAAAGTGTCAAAAAGGTATATACAGAATATGGGATAAATCAGTGCTCACTTATTCTGTACATAAAGGATGATGGTTTTGAGGTAGAAATAGAAATAGAATCCCACAGGGATCCCGAGGACAATTACATATAAAACTTAACAATGAAGAATCTACAAAACCACAATGTAGTATCAGGAAGTGGTGATTTAGAACGAATAGGAAAAAAGGAGTTAAACGCTACAGTCCAAATGTTTAATGACCGAATTAGGATACATGTGGAGCCAGACAGTGATGAATATGACTTGGTTGAAAGAAACGTGATTATCTCTAGAGTACTGCAAAAAAGTGACAGACGAAGGATGTGTAATTCTCATGCTAATGTAAGTCATCAATTATCAAGTCAAAATCAAGAAAACATTAATTGTAATATGACTGTTTGGAATGCAGATTGTGGATGGATTATTGAAGCAAATGTAATAGCTTTCCGGATCAACAAAACATACGAGTTGAAATTCGAAGACGTCACCTCGAGTGGAAAAATAGATTCAACTATATTATTTAACTTACCGGAAAAAGAGGCTTTACTAGAAGATGAAAATTGTTTTGCCCCAACAACTATGGCTACTAGAACTACAGTAGAAGTGAAGAAAATGACTGTCCCTAGTGGAAATGTGACTTTACCTACTTCAGTCACCAAATTAGGACTAAATAAATTGGCAACTTTCACGGAAAAGACATTAACGGTCACATCAGCGTCTAAATTTTTAAATAGCACAATACAAATTTCAAATTCGTTCCCAGTTGATATTACAGAGGTAAATACAAGTAAAATGGAAGTGCAACCTACAGAGGTTGCTAGAGACTTGGTCAATGCAAAACCTACGGTGATTCGACCTGTGAACATAACTGAACCTCCAACAATTGTTATAACTAAAACAAATCTACAGACAATAGTTTCAAATACAATTAAAACCACAAAGGAAGTTTTAAATACTACTAAACCCTCACTAATAAGATTAATTACAACGGCACCTCCTTCGGTTGAGGTAACATCAGATCAGGACAAGAACCTAATATTAGAATTCGCAGAACTAGATCCAAAACAGTATGGATGCTCTGAAAAGGAAGGATGTGAAGATTTCTCTGAAGGTTTAGATAAATTTTATGAAAAACAAAATCCAAAAGTAGCTATGCCAAAAGCAATAAATAAATTACAGGATATTAAATGGCATGGAATCAGACCAAGGGGTGATCCTTTATGGCAAAGAGCCATACGCAATACATGGTATAGCTGGTCATGGTATACAGCAAGAGAGTTAACCAAAAATGATTGCTTAATCTGTACTGCTGCTCCGTGAGCAGTTACTATGGTTATTCCAGAAAAATACACGTCAAAAGAATGTGCATTTGTACAACGTGAAAAATGTAGGAATGGTGAGTTCACTTCAAGAGAAGATGCAGTGTCATTCTTTAAATTACCTATGTGTGGTTTGGGTTGCAGACTCTTATATGGTTCAAGAAATTCTCATCAATACTTAGAAAAGTGGAAAGGGTATAAATTAGAATCATTGTGTGCAGAATTTAACATTAGTACTACAGATAATGTTCCACCTACTGATTATGAAATAGATTATGATGCAGACTACGAATGTTTCGTCAGTGGAGGTTTTGAGGACAATGAAGGAATCAATGTAGGAAACACCACTGTAAAATGTAATGTAACTTGGGTGTTATCCTGGTTTAAGCATTCAAATGTAACACCAGTGTTTGCTACAAAGCCCGTTTGGTTTGAAAACCCAGATTTTATAGAAGAGGACTGTAAAAATATAACTATGACGATTCCCAAACTTTTCTTTTTAGGAGATCAAACGTATCCAGTGGCAGACAGTTACTGGATGTGTGGTGACGACATGCTAATGAACACCTTACCACTTAAGTGGGTAGGGCTCTGTGCATTAGTACGAATGAAGGTACCGCTAACTTTAGTGTATGAAGGGGTAAAAGAATTAGCTCAGATAGAAATAGGTAAAAATAGGTCTCGTCGGAGTCTAGACGATTATGGACTAAATGAAGGAGTTTATTTAGATCTTATTGGTCAACCAAGAGGAATTCCAGATGAATTTAAAGCACAGCATGAAATTAAAGCAGGTTTTGAGTCTATCTTACCTCAAATTAATAAAAATGTTGAATGGATAAATTACATTTACTATAATCAGCAAAGGATGATAAATTTCACGGTAGAAGGATTTATGGCACTGGGAGACCAATTACATGAAACAAGTAGAATGACAATACAAAACAGACAAGCCTTAGATTGGCTTTTAGCAATTAAGGGAGGTGTTTGTCACATGTTCGGTAATCAGTGCTGTACATACATTCCCATGAACACAGCTCCTAAAGGTTCGTTCAGGGCAGTAATGGTAAAACTTATGAAACTTAAAGAAGAAGTAAAAGAGAATGCTGGTAGAAACAACTGGTCGTGGAAAAGTCTGGAAGAAATTTTAGGGGAATGGGGCGCTTTAGCCGCTAAAACAGGACTAATTTTGGTGATAACGCTGATTGTAATCTTTTTGTTTGTGTGTTGTGTTGTGCCTATTTTGAAAAGGTGGATTGTGGGAACGATGTATAGATGGATGACATCAGGCAGCAGCCATCGAAAGGGCTGACATCCCGGCCGCCTGGACACGTCTATGGACTCACACGTATGCTACAGACTCGTTCCAAATGGAAAGGAGTACCCGTGATCGAGACGGACTCTCTTGTTTTGCTACGTGTCCATGGACTCATTCAAACCAAGCACACAAACTGAAGACTGACTAATCCTATTAACCTTGTTTAAGTTACTCAATCTAAGATTAAATGAATAAAATATAATACAATAAAGCATTAGTAGATAAGGTAGCACAGGCGGCCTGTTAGTTTAATCTATCAAAACATTATATTTTAACATTCGTTTCTGTTTAACCCTCCGTATCAGTATTATTAGCAAGATAATTTGCATATATATACATATATATTCCATGTATTTCATATGTTGTTTGATTGTTGGGTGTATATGTTAAATTCTATTATGTTATGTTATATGATGTTTATGTACTCTTTTGAATGACAAGTGGTGGATTGCATTGCGAGTAGCATGGCTGATTTCCAACTGATGCCGGTTGACCTGGCTGGCTGATGCTCGATGGGGAACCGAGATCCATGGGAGAGTTTTTTCCCTTGAGAACAGTACATGAATAAGTGCCAACAACGGGGTTTTTCGCTTCCATATCAGCTGGATTGATGCCAATGTGAAAGCAATGACTATTTTGTATCTCTCTCTCTCTCTCTCTCTCTGTCTCTCTCTCTCTCTCTCTCTCTATATATATATATATATATTATTGAAATGTGTTATTGATTGTAATCTGCACTTATTACAAGTCATTGTTGATCGACACTTATGTGGGCACCTTGATTACATTAGTATATTATCCATTGGTTGTGTAAGCAATTGCATTTCTAGATGTGTGTTATCATTACAGCTAAGCTTGATTAGTGTGGAGTCAGATTTTCTCTTTATACGATGTTTAGTCTATGTACTTTAGTATATAGAGGGTTCCTTAGGAGTGTTACGTAAGTAACGTAACAAGGGAGGATATGTAAGGTTTGGAAAACATCTGAAGTCTGTGTGTCCTGCCAGCGAGGCGAAGGGAGCAGAAGTCCAGAATATGACCAGGGCATGACATCCTGTGTGACCCAAACAGAGGTCAACTGACAAGATAAGGTTGTCTGTTTTTCAACGTTTGTGGAACTGTTCCCAGAAATAAGACCAATGTCCGCCAAAGGAGGCTGGAAGCACGTGGACACTGCTGGGTCACGGCGTGGACCAATGGATGCATGTAGAATCTTATTTGTAACACACACCCATCTGTGTCATATAAAATCCATGTACACTATGTTGTGTCAGAACCCTAGCTCACACCCGTTCGTACGTGCTGAGGAGGTAAAGCCTGAAATAAATGGGTTCCCAGTTGGCAAGCAGAAAGACCTCGTTTCCCGTGTCATCATTCTTTTATATAGTTTAATAGTTAGAAATCCTCCACAGCAACTGAGTTAGGCTGAAGGTCTCGTTCTCCTCCAGAGATCGCATCTCCTCTTTCATGGCATTTGTCCACTGCCTCGCTTTGGTTGATGCAATAGCGTCCTGGTAAGTTTGAGGTATATCACACACCGCTCTGTAACAAGAGTCCATGCATGTGTTCAGTTTGTCCTCCTTATCCTCAGTTTCAAAATCCTGTAGATAAGCTGGTTTCTTTCTATTTCTCGGTGGGTACCTTTTGGTCACAGTTTCTGTGACTTCACCTGGCTGTGTGTGCTCAGTCTTTTCAGGTGAAGTCTCGGTAACACCACTTTGGTCACCCTGACCTGGTACATTTTCCACATTTTCATCAACAGCACTCTCTTCACTGTTATCAACTCTTGGATGTACACCCCCGTGTTCTATGTGTGACTCAGATGTTTGCGTTTCCCTTTCCTGGGTTGTTTTAATGGTGAATTTCACCAGTCTATGCTTTTGGACCCTCTTTGTGTCTGGATCGTATACTAGATAGGCTGGGCTGTTTTTATCGTAGCCTATGAAAACGCCTTGCTCACATCTAGAGTCCAATTTGCTTTTCTCTTGCTTGTAAGTAAAACACATTGATCCAAATTTTTGCAATTTGGATACATTTGGTACCTTGCCTGTGAATAACTCGTAGGGCGTTTTCTTTGTGCGTCTACTGTAGCACCTGTTCCTCACATAAGCTGAGGTTTGCACAGCATAGTTCCACAGCTCATCTGGCAGCCCGCTTTCTATCAGTAGGCATCTGCTCATATCGTAGAGTGTTCTCCAACCTCTCTCCGCAGTGCCATTTTGGTGGGGTGAGTAAGGAGCAGACGTTTCATGCATACCTAATCCTATTCTTTGTTAATATTGCTTGAAAGTCTCGACTTGTAAATTCAGTGCCGTTATCTGAACGGATACACTTGATATCTCCATAAGGCGCTGTGTCTGCTAAGAATCTTTCTGTGGCCTGCACCGTATCACTCTTAGACTTTAGAAAGTACACCAGTACAGTGCCTGAGTAGTCATCTGTGAAGGACTGTACATATCTGTGTCCCTCTTTGCTTGGTGTGGACATAGGTCTGGCTAAATCAGTGTGAACTAGTTCTAGGGGCTTCTTTGCTTTCCTATCTGGCTTCCTATTTCTTGTCTGAGTGAACTTTCCCTGTGTACACACATCACATGACTGATCCAAACCAACTGCACCTCCCTTAATCTCCATGCCCTTCACAACACCTTGTAATTTTTTAACATCCTCAAAATTACAATGACCCAGTATTTGATGCCAAGTCTGTAGATCATGACATACATTACACTGGTCAACATCTTTTTTGCAACAGTTGGCAAGTAATACAAATTCCCAGTCTCATGAATGTCAAACCTGCTGCCATCCTTGGTGATCATGCGGCTGTCCCCCTTTTTGAAAGTGATTGTAGCTCCTCCATTTGACGCTCTTGCCACTGAGAAGATGTCGTGTGGGTATGATGGCATGTAGAGTGTATCTCGTAGCTGCGCTGTGTGTTGTCGTCCAGCGTTGTCTAGAAGGTGGATCACCGCCGTTCCTCTCTGTTGGGCCATTCCACTGCACTTGCTTCCGTCGGCTAATTCCACACAGTGGGTCTCTGGCTGGAATGAGCTGTCGAAGTTCTGGAACTTGTTGATGTCGTTCACAATGTGGGAAGTTGCCCCCGCGTCCACCATGATGCCTTTTGTTTTCACGTTGAGTGGTGGTCTTTCACTTTTCACATGTTTAGCCATGAACAGGTAATCTCCTTCATCGCCATCTTGTTCCTCAGCAACTTTTCTGGCGCCATCTTGTCCCCCCTTTTTCTTACATAGTGACTCAGCATGGGTATTGTTTCTACAGTAATTGCACCACACTTTCTTGTAACACTTTCTCGCCCTGTGTCCTTTTATTCCACATTTATAACAAGTCAAGTTGGCATCTTCTTCTTTTCTGTTACCTTGTGGCTTGCTGTGGCCTCCGCCCCGTCTTGTATGCATCTTCATCACGTTATCTGTAGTCTGTTCTGTCATTTTCATTTTTTCCGATTCTTCATAGACCCGTAGCCTTCTTTTAAAGTCCGAAAACGTAACGTTATCCTCATTCTGTGTTACATGGACTGCTAGCGGCTTGAACGAGTCTGGTAGCCCGCCTAGTATCATGGCTACGATTAATCCATCACTCATGGTTTCTCCAGCATCTCTTAACGCTGTAATGATGTTCTCTGCCCTTATTAAAGAGTCTGTAACAGTTTCATTTTCTGCCATTCGCAGCTTTGTTAATGACGTGTACATATTTTTAATCCGTGGCTTGCTTTTTCCTGAATAATGTTCTTTAAGTATGCCCAGGGCTTTCCTGCCATTACCAGCGGCTACGTGCCTGATTAGCGATAGGCTTTTATCGTCTATTAGCCTTACCAGTTCGGCATAGCAGTCTGCATTTTTCCGGTTGTCCTCATCGCTCGCCTGAGTGGGTTCATGTAGAATGGTATCCTTCAACTTGAGAATGTGTAGACAGCTTAGGAACCTCGTTTCCCAAAGGTCATATTTCTCTTCAAATCCGTCGAATAAAAGCTGCGGTGCTGGGATTCCTGTTGCTCGGTTTGCCATCTTCCAACCCCGCCGATTTCTCAGCTTCTTGCTGGCTAGCTAT
This sequence comes from Fundulus diaphanus, assembly GCA_037039145.1. NCBI lineage: Eukaryota > Metazoa > Chordata > Actinopteri > Cyprinodontiformes > Fundulidae > Fundulus > Fundulus diaphanus. Next base: position 18,726,820 of record CM073136.1, on the reverse strand, counting down.
CTATGAAGGTTATTTTGTTCCAATACGATTTGTGCATTGTAAGTGTGAATTTGAAGTTGTAGAGGGAGTTAAGTTCTAAAAAAAAAAAATTACAAGTACAAATTTTTTTTACACCTCTTCAAATTTTGAGTACAAGTACACAAATTGTGTTCTGTGAGTTGCACATCAAAAACCTCTTACATTCTCAGTTTTGCTCCAAATGGTCCAGAACTATTGTTGCTAAACTATTTGTGCATTGTAATTTTGGTGTTTTGTAATTGTAGATTTTTTTTAAATCTGTCACAAGTACAAAATAAAGTTACACCTCTTCAAATTCTTGAGTACAAGTACACAAATTGTGTTCTGTGAGTTGCACATCATAAGTGTCTGTCATTCAGTTCTGCTACAGTTGATCTAAAACAAAAGTTGCAAAACAAATTCAAACACGTGTATTAAAATCTTCAAAAAAATATTTTTTAATATTTTTTTCCCTTAACACAAATACAAATCAACAAGTACAACTGCACGAATCTGCTCCTGTGAGTCACAAATTCATCTTTACAAGTTACGCCTTCATTTTCACTTTTGACACAACCGCCCCAACGGTAAAAAATGATCTGTGACTTGTGGGTAGTACCCTTGATCAGACAGCAGGGGGAGCTGCCTGCTCGGTCAGTCTGTACCAACCGGAAATACACACTGCCTTGTTGCCTTTTAAGTACTCTGCACGCATATGCCTTTGAAGGACGCAGCTGTCACTGTCATAAACAAAGCCATCTTTTTCTTTCCTGTCACTACAATTTTGAAACGAAAAACCAGAAAATTTTAATGAAAAAAAACGGCCCGTTTTTGGATTTCGCCAATTCCATTTTCCATTTTCTCCTTCGGATTTAAAAGATAAAGCCGGTTTCACGGCTGGCCCGGAAGTGTAGGAAAATATTTCAAAATAAAAGCATCGATGTAACATAATGGAAGCCTGAAGAAAAAATAATAATGAAGCGTAGAGATGTCTTGAATAAAAAAAGGACGGTTTTACGTTGCAACATGATCGTTTATTGTAGAGACATGAGCTTTATTACATTATTGTGTGTTTTATTAGTGGAACATGAAACATAAAAGCAAATCACATGCTGTAAACCAAAAATATAGAAGCAAAGTTTATTTTTCTCATCAAGCAAACCCCCTCAAGCAAAACCCACCTTCACTATTGGATTACTGTCTATATGTGTCTTGATTTTAGTGAACAGTACATATTTTTGAAGCTAACAGAGAAATTAAGATTTTTTCATTGATTTATTTGATTTATCTTCACTCACAAATAAATACAAATACTGCCAAGGGGACCCAGCAAACACGTCCAGGTGGGGCCCATAAGGGTCTCACTTGGGCTAGAAGGGCTTCAGCTGGGCATGGGCTCAGGGTGGGCTCTGTTGCTGGGACCCATGTGGGAAGCCCATCTACTGCCCACATGACTCATGTGGGCAGTAGATGGGCTAGACCAAGCATGGGCAATAGGTGGGCTCCAGTTGGGCACGGTTTACAAATTCAAAATTCGACATGTTATATAACAACAGACACTGAAAGGTCTCCTTTTTTATGCTATTTTATTTATTCATATATTATTTAGTGTGCGATTAAAAGTCTTTAATCGCACACTAATCCAGCCTATTTCGATGATACATTTATAAATTATTTAAATCATTTAAATTTAAATCACTTCACAACCCCCCTTTCAGTGAAGCGGCTGAAAATTTAGATCTCAAAATTTTACTGAGATGACAGATCAATATGTTTCATAATAAACCGGCCCTGATCAGTATTTCATAATCTTAAAGTTTTTAATGTCTCTTCCTTTATTGTTTTCACACAGGTGAATTCCACTTTCATATTGATACACTGGAATTAATGTCAAACCAAAAAGTATGTGCGTTGTTTTTTTATTATTTTATGTATAGCGTAATGATTTTGTACACTTTTCATTTAGTTAATTCTGTTCTAACATTACCACGCTGTGGATTAAGTAGCTTTTAAGAGCTTTTTAAAAAAACATGTTTTGCTAAGATGTCTTGCAAACAAAGCATGCTAAGAATTTAGTATTTCATTAATTGTGGCCTTTATTAACAAACTTTAGAAGGGGAAAAATAAATTACCACAATTCTCAATTCAGTCACTAGGGGGCAGTGAACACGAGACAGGGGAACGTTTATAATGTTCACATTTTAATAATTTCACAACTAAATTAGTGTCTTGAAAATCACCCAAGCTAACTAAACATATACGAAACATATACAAAAAAAAAAAAAAAAAAAAAAAAAAAATATACGAAAATTGTTTGAAACAGAACTAAACCTTGGATCATCCAGGATCATCCAGTAGTCTCGCTAAGAAAACAGTTTAATAGAATATACCTCTACATCTAATAAATACTGTTTTTCGAAAAGTAACTATAAAGAGTGCAGGAGCTAGGTTTAAAGTGTCTGCTGCAGACATAGTTTAGAGAATGCTACAGGTTTGAGAGTAATAACAGCAGCAACAAAAAAAGCCACAGTTTTAGGTGACCACGACCGCAGCTGCTACCGCCGTCGGCTCGGAGCTTCGGCTCTGTGGCACATTCTACCGTCTTAAGGGAATCAGAGCTGGACTTACACTATTAGACCTTAGCTACTTGGGCTGTTTAGTGTATTTATTTTTTTTATTGTTTTTTTGGCAGTCGGTATTTGACGGAAAGTTAAAAGGGCCGTGAGTATACCCCAACGCCGACTGTTTTTAACGCGCGTAATGGCGCTGATGTTTTTTTTCCCTCGCCGCGCTGGACTTTTTTTTTCTTTCCCCTCGATGCGGTAGTTCCAGTGACCCACGATCACTGTTTCCAAGCCTGATTATTTCAAACGACTAAGTTTTTTTTCTATTTGCGGGTTGCTGTTCTTTGGGTTTGTTTCTAAAAGTGAAGTCGCTTTTTGACTCTTAAATAAATGATAATGCAGTGCATATATCCAGCTGAAATCCCCCCGCCTTATAATGCACACATTAGCCTATAGTCACCTCTGTGATGCGATAAACTCAAAACAAATCTAGCTTCATTTTACATGGATTTAGATCTGTGATTAACCACAGAAATACATTTTCTAACCAAATCATTTGCAGTTGTTGGTTGGAGTTTGTTATCTCTTGTGTTTGTTATCATAGCTGAAAGCTAAAACATTTATTATTTTTTTTTTAAATAATGGAGAATTCAAAAAGGAGGAAAATATTGGCAAAAGTGGAGGAACATTTGCTTATGCTCGAAAAGGAGTTGACTGATTTGTTGGCAGTTAATTCTGAGAACATAGATTCCATGGACACTTTCTACTATGCTTGCGATGAGAATTTATCAAGTAATCATGAAGAAGAAAATTCCACTGATGTTTTTTATGACTGTAACATTCCATCATTTGATCATATCAATGAAAATTGGGATTCATATAATATGCCAGATAGTGACAGTATAGATCTTACAATGATGGACAGACGCTGTGGCAATAACTGTTTTTCTGTTGGGGGAAATGTTATTGTGCAAAACATATTGTCACATTCCGACACCGTTAAAGTACTGTGTAATTCCTTTGAAAACGCCCAACCGTTTTTAACCTATCCAATGGACTCCTCACTTATTGGAATTCTTTTTGTCTTCAATTTATCTGAACACTTGCAGCTACTACCTCTGGAGGACTTAAAAACAAAAATGGTTATGTTACCACACAAGACTGGATATGTGGCATTGCCACTCCTGCACTAGTGCTTTGTTTTTTGTTTTTTATTTGTTGTTATGCATGTATGAACTTCTATTGATGTGTATTTTTTTTCTTTAAGCATGTTGCCTTTTGCATTTTTTGATTTTGAAAATGGTGGAGGTTTGGCAGTGATTCCGACCAAATGGTTTATCGGGCCTGAGGAGGATGAATGCTACTGGCCACCAGCAAAAGTTAAAATTGCAAAGGCAGTCATAGGGCAACAGGACCCACACTCTGACTGGGTAACCTACAAGTTGACTGTCAAGAGAAAAGCAGGTAGTGTAACCATCTTTCTTAATTAATGTATGATATGATGTGACATGATGAGCTCACCATTGATTTGGTTAGAATTTGTTCTCTGAAATGAAAGTAATTGTAACTCTTTCTTTTGTATCTCTCAGACAGCAACATACGAGATAGCCTGTATAAAATTGGTTGAGTTTGAACAGAACACAGATGTCCCGACAGAGTCTGATTCTGCGGAGAACATGGGAAGGGGGAAGCGCAAAAAGAGGTAAGGCTGTTTGGATTATGCATGTATGTTAGTGTCGTCTCCCAGCACTACACACACTGACAGTCTATGGAAACACTGATGTCTACATTGTATAACCATACAATGTAGACATCAGTGTTTCCATATATATGCACAACTGTGTCACCTGTTGTACAAAATATATTGTTTTAGTATTCTGTACCCAACTACTTTTAAAACACTTCAATTCACTTAACTGTAACAAATGAATTATCTGATTGTGCTTGTATATTTTACAGGTCTAGGAGAGTGATTCTGTCCAGCGAGGAAGAAGATGATGATGACCCTACACCTCCACTACCTCCATCCACCCACAGGTATGTACTGAGACACCTCCTCTGCCTCCATCCATCCTCAGGTCTGTGCTGACGCCTCCATTGCCTTCATCCACCCACAGGCCTACACCTCCTCTGCCTCCAGCCACCCTCTGGTCTGCCCCGACACCTCTACTGCCTCCAATTCTGACATACAGTGATGTGAGTGAAACTGATTGGAATGTGTACTTTCAATCGGCCCGTTTAATTGTCTGACTGAAGTGTCTGTGCTGACATCTCCTTTGCTCTATCCAACTGGTCTACAATGACACTTTTTTTGCTTGTACTCCTCCTTAGGTCAACCATTTCACCACCCGAAACCCCGCAAATGCAAATAAGGGACAACATCCTTGTTCACATCCTGACAGTCCTCGAGGAACTCAAAGAAGACAATCGAGTCACTAGAAGGATGCTACAAACCATGGCACAGCGTGGCAGCAGTGGTGACATCCTTTCTTTCATCCCAGATGGTTTCCACCTAAAGACAGTTAGGGAGGTCGAAGTAATGGAGGAAAAACTGTCTGACCCAAGCTTCATGTCTGAACTGGTATGTATATAAAGTCTAGGCTAGTGAAATTTCATTCAGTTTTATTGGGGGGCTGGCAGTAGATCTGATCTGATCTGCAACAAATCATCAATAAATCGAACAGTAATCAATAATTCAATTAACTGGCAACTATAGTTTTCTTAAAGCAAAAAAGTCCTAATTCTATGATTTCAGCTTCATAAATAGGAATATCTTGGTCTTCTTTGTTCATTCATGGCCATAAACCGAGTATCTCTTTGTTTTGTGGACAGAACAAGAGATTTGGGAAGCACCAACATATTTCAAAATGTTTTAACATTTTATTATTATAGCAACCAATCACAATGTTGAAATAATCAACAATTATACATTAATCTATATCGATAGATTAATCAACAATGAAAATAATCTAGATCCAGAGTTTGTGTTTTTGTCAGGTTTACTCCAGTGGTTATAAAATGATTTAGCTGGTAGCGTGACCCATATTTGGAGGCCTTTGGTCTGACCCGCGGCCCTTTGCCGCATGTCTCCCCCCTTCCTCCGCCCCTTTCCTGTCAGTCTACTGTCAATAAAAGCAAGCCATTAAAAGCTGCAAAAAAATTAAAAATGATTTAACTTTGTACTGACTTTGTTCCCCCTTAGGTACGGAATGGAAAGCGGGAATTCAGGACTTTAAAGCTGTTTGAAGTCATATTTGGTAAGTGCATGATGGATAATAATAACTGTAATATAGTAACTTTAGTCCAGAGAAATTTATACTAATTTATTGTGACCATAACATATATTTCCTGCAGGAGCTTTAAAGAAGAACACCTTAACCAGCGAGATCACCAGGAATGATGTGAAGATGGCAGTTTAGAAATGGCTGATCGGATCAAGGGACAGGGGAGGCAATAGACAGGTCCCTCCTTCTCCCACTAGATCCACTTCTTGCTCAGCGGAAGAAAATTTGTTATGGGACCTTTTTTTTTCCTGTTCCATTTTTTTTCTTGATTGTAGTGACTACTTGTCTATGAAAAAACTTAAAAGTAAACAAACAAAAAATAAATTTAAAGCAAATTGTCTCTTGATGAATAGTGGGTTTCTGGTTTAACGCAGTACAAAAAATTCTCAAAATACGTCAAAATGCAGTTCCGTGAGTTTATTCCAGGTTTCTTCAGGAAAAAATAAACTTGATACAAACTGAAAAACTACTTGCCACCTCTCCTGCCCTGGTTTCCTGAAAGGACTGGTAGATTGACAGACTGCAGCACTGGAAGACTGGTAAAAAATTATAAGCCCACCCACTTTCCTCCTGAGCTACCTGGAGTACATGTATTTATACACCAAATGAACTAAATAATCTGAGTTCTAAAACAAAAATAGGGAAATAGCTCCTACATTGATGTATAACACTTTCATAACTGGTTATAATGGTTATTATAATCTGTATCACATTGTGTGTGCGTGTGTATTATGCATCTTATTTGATCTGTAAAATACTATTATTGCTTTTCATTTAATAAAAAAAGCTTGATTAATGGCATGGCATTTTTATTTTATATAGAGGCAACTCATGCTGCTTGACAAGCAGCACTCACATAAAAAATAATACATAATACAATAATAAAACAAAATAAAAACCCACTCCAAAATTAAATAGCCTGAAATAAAAAGGCTAGCCTGGGTACAGTTGTTGTGCCATGTCAGGACGTGACAGACTGCATTTCCCATGATGCATGGTGGTCAAAATGGCCACCAACTCCCATCATGCAACGCGGCCCAAAATGGCCGGCGCCCTAGCAACCGATAACGTTGCTAGGGTAAAGTTGATAAAACTCGGTTGCACACGACAATCTTCCTTCTTCCCTGGCGCCCTGCCAACCGAGAAGACACACACACACAGCTGTTTCCGTTGGGAAAATCCCACGCCACGTGCTCGAGTTTCTCGCTGGACCGAGATTTTTTCGAAGCAAAACCATTCCCTGTGCAGACAGGAGGTCGACTCAAAAAGGTACCTTTAATTCCCTCTGATCAAATACTGGAAGCCGCCTTATCTCCCAGTGATCGAGAGAGGACGACGCGTTGTTTGGCCCAACAAGCGTCTAGGAGCCCAGAGAGAGAGAGAAAGACGAAGGAACTCTCTCAGTCTGGTCCCCGCTGCAGCCTGCGGACCCTGCGGTCGTCAAGACGCGTTCAGGACGTCGCGTGATCCAGAGCGCTCCGGACCGAAGCCGGGACTTTCACTCCGGACCACCTCAAAGTAACGGGGTTCTCCCCTTTTATTTCTGTTTCACCAACAGGGTGTTTTAGAAGTGCCTGGGCAGACGTAGAAATTTGTAGGCTTAGGTTAATGCTTTTATTCCACGACGAAGTTGGAATTATTTTGCTGAATATTTTCTTTATATGTGCATGCATTTTACATTTGATTTTGCTGTGTTGATTGTGGTTTATCTATAACCCCGCCGTGGGTCACTGTTTCAGTCCTCTTCATCTTCCTCCATGCTTTTCCCCCCTCTCTCTCTTTTCGCTTCTTCTTATCAGTTTAATCTCTTTGTCCGAGCTCATTCCGCGGCTTTGCTTTAAACTACCAGTTAGCCGCGCCCTCTCGAAGCGAGGCATTACCCCATCAGCGTAAGCGTGGTTACGTCATCAGAACCTCCCCTCACGCTTCACGTAAATTGATAGACCATACGTCATCGTAGCGGCCATCTTGGGAGGGTGTCGGATGACTGGGCTGTAGCTTAGCTGATAGCTTTGTAAGGCATCAAAGCGTCCGGTAGGACTCCCACAGCTGCTCTGTCTGTCAATGCTATGTCAAATGCCGATGTTCTGAATGTGGTTTAAACAACCGTGAGCTGAACTAAGAGTTGCAACCGCTCATTTTAATCCATTTGTTTTTCTTTCCTTTCGTTTTGTTTGTTAGTTAGTAGTGAGTAAGATTTCCAAAGTCGTTGAATCAGAGAATTACTGTAACAGGGAATTGCTTTTGGTTCAATAAAACACCACTGCGGAATAGACATTGTTTTGTGTTCAATCCAATTCACAGTTGCCTGGTTATTCAGAAATCAGAGCTAACCTCCTTTGGAGTTAACATCTGACATTAATACAGAGACAATATCATTGGATGGTGATAGACGAATAAGGATTTAAACTCTAATTGCAGTTACATTGGGGTTCTCATAGCCTGCCGGATAAACCTCGTCGGTCACAAGTCCGACCAGATCATTTATCCCAGCATAAATGAGTTCATAACAGCAAATTAACTAATGCATTAATGGTATAAATACTTACAAGCTTATAGCTAACATCACCACCATTTGAACTATATTTTGTTGTAGCGGAATTTTGAGTTGAATGATTTATTATTTAAATTATAATGCCAAATTATAATTAATAATAATAATAAGCATATTCAACCATCTTCTGGCATAACATTTACTGGCGTCCCTGGGTGGGCTAGTCTACTTATTTGGCGTTCCTTTAGACTAAACTGAATAACCAGCAACTTATGAATTTAATGAACACAATCTACATTCCAGCATTTTGACTGCTCACCTTGCCAAAAGGGCTATTCAGTCATAATTGATTAAGGAAGTACTCCTACTAAATATGTACGTGTTTGTGGTGGTTTGAGGTTGTTAACCTGAGGTTTGAATATTGATTTCTGAACCTGGAGTTAGTTAGACTGAACTGACTAGAACGTACAGCGCCTCCAGCGTCTGCTACTGATCAGTCACCTTCTGTGTCGTGTTCTGCTTTGAAAAGAGAGACCTTGCCTCCATCTGGTGGACGTTGTGTGTAATTGCATCATAATTGTTTTGATGAAGGAAACGATTCCCCATCGGCTGGACATTGTGTGTAATTACAGCTCAGTCTTCCCAAAAGTGAAGGGCACCCTGCCTCCATCTGGTGGCCAGGATAGGTAGTTGCAGTCACGGTTAAAAATTCAGGTGAAAGCACTCGGCTTCCCTGAATGGATATTTGAATGTCAGTTTCTTAAAACTTTCTTTACGGTTACTCCTTTTAATAATTTTTGTCAACTTATTATAATTTTTTTTATTCCTTTTGAAATATTTTTTTTTTAACTTTTAATTTTGTTAAATTATTTTTCTTTCTTTTCCCCCTTCTGCTCATCATAAGTGGTCAAAATTGAGCTGTGATTTTGAAACTAAGGTTGCAATTTAGCGGTTTTAACTGTCATTCTTTGCCACCTCTGAAGTTCCAAACACTTTGCTATTTTCCACACATGTGTAGAGCACCTGTTCTTAAATAACTTGCATCACAAACAAAGCCACAGCTTTATCACTTAATTACTGGCCGAAAGGTTAGTGGTCCATGTCACTCACAGTTAATATTCTCAAAGTTAAACAAGCATATTAACCGTTCCTAAACATAGGAGTTGTAAGTCGCAGGGTTGATTTTCCCCTGCGCAGCCTAATTAAACGCACGTATTTGACCACACTTCCTGCAGTAAAGTGTCAGTCGTAGTGCGAGTTGCTGTTGACAGTAAAGTGAAGCCACTTAACAGTTGTTGTTAGCAGTTGTTGTTTAGCGCTGAGCTAAACTAAAGTGTATGCGTTGTTGCCTAGTGCTAAGCTAGAATACAGCGTTGTTGTTTGTTGTCTGTTATTTAGCGCTAAGCTAAACTACAGTGTTATTTGATTGTTGTTGTTGTGTGGTGCTGAGCTACAGTTGTTGTGCTGCTGTCCATAGCTGACAAAGAATGGATAGTAAAGGTTCTTCAGTCAAAGGAGCTGAAGGTCCACAATCCTCCATTGGAATGGAGGCTCAGGGTGTCATTAGCTCACTGCTTAAAATGACACCGGAGGACCAAGACCGCTTGAATCAGTTTAACATAGAGGACTGTGAGAGAAAAATTCAGGAATTGGTGGAGGAGGTCCAAAGCAAGCCAAAGGATAGATTGGTAGCAGATGTTTTGGGTGAATTATCTGCGTTATACCACCGAAGGTTAGTGCTAGAGACTGAGAGGCGTGTCTTAGCTGAGGAAAGAGTTAGGGAGCTAGAACAGAGAAGTGTTCAGGGCAGCTGTCATCTCACAGAGGAGCGAGAGGAGGATCTCATTAGCTTGCAGCCAGAAGGATCTGAGGGAAAACATGGGGATCACACCTGGAGGACATTGGATGAACTGGGCCCTCAGACACCTTCTGAGCAAGGGGTAAGCGAAGGTCAGGACAGATATAGCAGTGTGATACGGAAAGAAATGCCTAAACAACTTACGGTGGCAATCAGGACTGATGCACATGATGCAAATCATGGGAAAACACCTGCTTCCCACCTGACCCCTGACACTGTCTGCTATGATCCTTTCCCCCCACCAGGGCGACGGGAGCACCGTTCCTGGGACACAGGTAAACCCCACTCCTCTGAACTGCGTCCACGGACACGAGTTCATGACAGGGAGGGTCCCCCGGCGTCCCACGAACGGCCGCCGATGTCAGGTAGGTGGTCAGAACCAGAGCCCCCCTGCTATCGTGGCTACCGCAGACAGGAGTCGTCAGGAGAGGACTCAGATGGACCAGCCCCGATCCCTGAACAGGGACTGCGGATGCGTCAGCTTGAGTCCCTGGCCCGAGACATAGAGCGTTTTGATCCTAGCAATACAGAATCCACCATTGATGACTATCTCAGAGAGGTAGAGCGCTGTCTGCTAGACTTATATAGCCCCTCGGCTCGAGAAAAATTGAAGCTCATCTGGAAAACCACGTCCAGAAGTGTCCATGTTTTCATAGAAAGCCTCCCTCCAGCTACACGTGACCGTTACTCAGCTCTTTGTCAGGCTTTAAGAGAAGAATATTCTGTGTTCACAGACCCAGCTTCCGCGACTCTTGGAGCTTTTGCAATTCAGCAAAAGAGAACTGAAGCGCCCAAGGAGTATTACCGCCGTTTACGGGCTGCTTACTTTCAGGGACGAAATGCTCCCGGCTTGGAGGAAGACCACACTTTCAAATCTTTGTTCCTCCATAATCTTCATGAAAGCGTGCGGTATGAGGTTACCATGCATTGTAGAACCAAGAGACTTACCATGCAGGAAATCAGGAAATACGCGCAGGTTGCATGGGAAACACGGGTCCGGCCCAACAAAGGAGCCGACAGTGATAAAAAGGTTCTACAGATTCAGATCGAACCAGAAAAGAGGTTAGGTCTGGAGGGACAGGAGATGCCTCCCTTCAAACCTAAAACTAAATTTGGTTCCCAGAAGCAACACAGTTTTGAACCGCAGCAGAAGAAAGCTTCCCATGATAGGAGAGGTCAGCATGACAGCATGGAAGGTGAGAGGTTTCAAAAATGGCACAGGCCGGATCCAGCCCGACACGGTAAGCAAACTGACTGGTCGGGAAAGCCGAAAAGCACACATGACAACAAAGGCTGGAACCTGCGCATGGAAGAGTCAATGAGAAAGGAGATGGAGGAGACTTTTCGCAAGTTGCTAGCCGACACAGTGCGTCAGATCGCGCCGCAGCCGTCCTCGCCACCATCCAATCCTGCCGACCCTCCTGGGAAACCAGGCCCAAAACCCACGTCAGCATGACTAGGCGTGGACCAGGCTCCCCCTTCTAACAGAGTTTATCTGATTAAGTGGGGGAACCAACCAAAAATTCACCAACAACCTTCTAAGATCCCATCAGCAGGTGATCAGAAAACCCCTTTTCTAAGGTTTTTAGGTGAACTAAACCATCGTGAAAACACGCATCGCTTATACTGCTCGACAGTTATAGGAGGATGTGTCACAGCAAACGCTCTTTTAGACACAGGTTCCGAGATCAGTCTAATATGCTCAGATTTGTTTGATGAGGTGACCAGAGCTATGGTGTCTCTTGGGAAACCGTTCCAGGTGGAGACCTGTAACGTGGGCATCACCAGCTACACTCAGGATCAGTCATGCATCACCAAACGGGCGTGGTTAGACATCACTTTCGGCGACATGACCCTTGTTCACCCCATCTACGTCTGTACTTTAGACACGGAACCTTTTCTTGTGGGTCAGGATCTGTTGAACAGGTTAGCTCCACTCATTGACTGCCATCATGGTCATCTTTGGGCCCAAGTGGGGACCCCCAAGCCTCTTACTTCTGGAAGTGGACCATCCGTCCCTATCCACCAGGTGACCTGCTCAGAAGAGCCCAAAGAACTTTTAGCACCATTTCTGCCTTCAACAGAGCCGATTTCAGAATCCTCTGCCACACCACCGCTTCTCAGCGATCAGAGAACTTCTCTCTGCAGCCACACATCTTTCCTTTGCTCACTTAAACACTCTGGAGGTGAACCCTATAACCCCAGAGTGGCCGAAGGTGTGCACCTGGAAAGCACATTCATGCCAGACGTGCTGCTGGCTCTTTGGTCAGAGAAATCTGCGATCAGCAGAGATCTGTACAGCTCTCTGTGCCGTGAAAAGCCCCATCTGGCTGAAACAAAACACAGCCACTATTTGCTCTCAGCAGACTGGCCTCGCCGGCTTCTGAAAGCAACGGGGTTGTGCATACTTTATGCACAGATTGGCACAAGGCAGCTCTCTCATCCTTTCAGCATTGTGGAGAATTTACATCCTCCAGTGTTTGTTGGTGCTGATTTTCTGGTACGGCTAGGTGCACAGCTGGACACTTGCAATCAGGTCCTGTGGGCTCAGGCTCACGTGACCCCAAGTTCCTTCCTGGGCACCCCTGAAGTCATGCGATCAGGGCAAACAATCCCACAGGCTTGCCAGGTGGCTAGCGAAACAAACATGCTAATACCACCACAGACTGCAGGTGTACCTATTAGATTAGCCATCCTGAAAGGACAACAAATACAGAACACACAGGTTTTCTTCCAACCTCTTTCTTATTTCCAGGAATCCAACCTGGTCATCCGGGGCACACCCCTGCTTGAGCTGAACAACCGCTCAGCTTACCTTCTAGTGGAGAATCCAACCCACATGCCGATCCAAGTGGTGGCGAAGAAACCCCTTGGGGTGCTCATCGAAAGCTCTTTCCACGACTTTGAGCTGAGCATTCCCGTCATTGGAGACCTGCCTTTATCCTTGACCGGCAGACAGGACTCTTCAGACACAGTGTTTACTTTCCCTTCCAACATGATCCAAATCAGGCGACATGAAGCTCTGCCTGCTGGATCTATTTGTGGTGCTACGCTTGAAGCTGAAGGAAACCTGTTGGGGTATGCGATAGCAACCAACCCAACAGAACCGGCACCAAATCAACCAGAGAACCAGAACTCATCCACTGAGCCCTGCCCTAGTTTCAAAACAGAAATTATGCAGCAGCTGGAACAAGCTGATGCACTGACCACTGAAACAGAGAGAACAGCACTTAAAGAGCTGCTCCATGAGTTTCAGCCCATTCAGCCCAAAGATTCAAACGAACTTGGGATCACATTGACACTCGTCCATGACTCACCAGTAAGAGGACACAGAAGCTGCAAAGCTAATCTGAAAACTCTCCTACAGGTGGCGTCCCGGCCTTCAACGGCCCAGGACACCCAGGAGTATGTACAAGGCTGCTTAACCTGCTGCCAGTTACAACTCACACAACCGCTAGACCGAGCCCTGCTTCAGCGAAGGGGGGTTACATTTCCGTGGTCACATTTGCAGATTGACTGGATCGGCCCAGTCCCCAAATCGTCAAGAGGCAACAAATACCTCTTGACAGTAACATGCGGCTTCACAAAATGGGTCGAATGTTTGCCGGCACCGAATGACACCGCCGTCACCACAGCAGTCCTGCTGCTAAATCACGTTTTCAGCCGGTGGGGCCTTCCCCTGCCCATCGACTCGGACAGAGAAACGCATTTTACGTCAAACATCATGACCGCGCTTTTCGACATGTTGGGCGTGGAAGTTAAATTCCACATCCCCTCACACCCACAGTCATTGGGACAGGTGGAGCGAATGAACCGCACCGTGGTCAGTATGTTAAAGGAACATGCCAGCAGCCATGGCAGGGACTGGGACATAAAGCTTCCCTTGGTCCTAATGCTAATCCGCTCTACCTCACCATGCTCCACAGGGGTGACACTTTTCCAGATGATGACAGGGAGACAAATGACACTTCCCCTGAATCTCATCTACCAGCCCGAAGACGTCAGTGTGACAACCGTCTACACGGCACACCAATGCGTCACTGATTTAAAAGACCATCTCCAAACGACTTTCACGTGGGCTCAAAAGAACCTAGAGGCCAGCGTGCAAAGTCCGGAGTACAAATGGGTTCAGGCGAACCAAATTAAACCGTCCACCAAACTCTCCTCACAGGGAACGGAGCCTAACTCCGCCCCCGCCGAAGAGAACAATGCATAGCATTAAACAGGACAACTGCATGTTCAATCAGGACATTTTAAACATGCATTAATAAAACAAATGTCCATACATAACTTCACGTCTATAGATTCACACTCAGCAATAACACCATGCATTTCTTTGGAAACGCTCACAGAAGTGGTAAAGAATGACATGATGTATACTCAGGTTGTTAGAGATTTAATGCAGGACCTCACTCGAGAGGTTAGCTCATCCGTAAATAGCCTTGCTGAAGGACGGATTCCTCCGTACTTGGTACCAGTAGATTTGGTTGAAAAGGTTCTCAAATCTGCCTCTAGTGAAACACTGCAACCACCACAAACACACCTGGCTTACAGCCTAGGTAGTGCAATTCCAATATTTGTAAATCCTGACAACTTGGAGATAGGATTTATGCTAAACCTTCCCATCATTGAAAGAGCTAACGTGTATAGGCTTAAATCAGTATTGAATGTCGGTTTTTGGCAAGGTGAGACCCACGTACACCTACAAACCCCCTCGATGCTAGCCTATCATGATGCCGACCCCAAACATTATTTAGTCCCTAATTTGGATTTGTGTACCAAAACCAAGGACATCCACTGGGTATGTCCAAGCAATCCATTTTCTGTTCCTCACCTCAAGGTGCTGTAGTCCACATTGGAAACATGGTTCTGCATCACCTTGACGTTGACAAATATGACTCAGAGATTGAAATAATAGATGTCTTTAAGAGATACAATTTCAGCATTGATGTCGGCATTGAAAGACAGCTTTTACTTGCAGGCACCCAGCTGATTAAATTCAGTCTCACTCCATCAGAGTTGAGCTCGGTCCCTCTGCTTCGCTTCCCCAGAGCTACAGAGTCGACCGACACTCACATTATGACCATTATTGTGGTTCTCCTTGTATTTGGATGGGCCATCACTACGGCGATGGCATATGCAGCATACAAGCAGATCAAACAGTTGCAAACCAGGATTGACACCCTCACCTTCGTCGCCCCCAGGTTCGTAACATCAGCTCCTCAAAGGCCACAAGCTGATTAGACTACGAACCGCTGTCTCTCTCCTTTCCCTTTTCCCTCTCTCCTTTCTTTGGTTCAAAGTTCAAACCTGATGACCAATGAATGTATTGACAATGGTGATTGTGAAGTTTGCATTTTCTTTTTTTTTTATTTACTTATTGTTTGCCTTATTAGCCAATAGACATTACTAGCTATAGCTTAGTCTGCCCAGGCTAGGTCACTGACCCAGGCACAATAAATGCTTTGTTTTTTTCCCTTCCTCTTGGATGATGAACTGAACTGCATGAATCCCGAAGGACTACTAGAAAGACTATTAGGTTGTTCCACTCATGCACAACGGATCTTCGTCACGCCAGAATGGACTTGGTTGTAGCTTTAAAGACTGTGACCAGCATCCCACTCTTCAAAGCTAAAGGGGGGTATGTTGTGCCATGTCAGGACGTGACAGACTGCATTTCCCATGATGCATGGTGGTCAAAATGGCCACCAACTCCCATCATGCAACGCGGCCCAAAATGGCCGGCGCCCTAGCAACCGATAACGTTGCTAGGGTAAAGTTGATAAAACTCGGTTGCACACGACAATCTTCCTTCTTCCCTGGCGCCCTGCCAACCGAGAAGACACACACACACAGCTGTTTCCGTTGGGAAAATCCCACGCCACGTGCTCGAGTTTCTCGCTGGACCGAGATTTTTTCGAAGCAAAACCATTCCCTGTGCAGACAGGAGGTCGACTCAAAAAGGTACCTTTAATTCCCTCTGATCAAATACTGGAAGCCGCCTTATCTCCCAGTGATCGAGAGAGGACGACGCGTTGTTTGGCCCAACAAGCGTCTAGGAGCCCAGAGAGAGAGAGAAAGACGAAGGAACTCTCTCAGTCTGGTCCCCGCTGCAGCCTGCGGACCCTGCGGTCGTCAAGACGCGTTCAGGACGTCGCGTGATCCAGAGCGCTCCGGACCGAAGCCGGGACTTTCACTCCGGACCACCTCAAAGTAACGGGGTTCTCCCCTTTTATTTCTGTTTCACCAACAGGGTGTTTTAGAAGTGCCTGGGCAGACGTAGAAATTTGTAGGCTTAGGTTAATGCTTTTATTCCACGACGAAGTTGGAATTATTTTGCTGAATATTTTCTTTATATGTGCATGCATTTTACATTTGATTTTGCTGTGTTGATTGTGGTTTATCTATAACCCCGCCGTGGGTCACTGTTTCAGTCCTCTTCATCTTCCTCCATGCTTTTCCCCCCTCTCTCTCTTTTCGCTTCTTCTTATCAGTTTAATCTCTTTGTCCGAGCTCATTCCGCGGCTTTGCTTTAAACTACCAGTTAGCCGCGCCCTCTCGAAGCGAGGCATTACCCCATCAGCGTAAGCGTGGTTACGTCATCAGAACCTCCCCTCACGCTTCACGTAAATTGATAGACCATACGTCATCGTAGCGGCCATCTTGGGAGGGTGTCGGATGACTGGGCTGTAGCTTAGCTGATAGCTTTGTAAGGCATCAAAGCGTCCGGTAGGACTCCCACAGCTGCTCTGTCTGTCAATGCTATGTCAAATGCCGATGTTCTGAATGTGGTTTAAACAACCGTGAGCTGAACTAAGAGTTGCAACCGCTCATTTTAATCCATTTGTTTTTCTTTCCTTTCGTTTTGTTTGTTAGTTAGTAGTGAGTAAGATTTCCAAAGTCGTTGAATCAGAGAATTACTGTAACAGGGAATTGCTTTTGGTTCAATAAAACACCACTGCGGAATAGACATTGTTTTGTGTTCAATCCAATTCACAGTTGCCTGGTTATTCAGAAATCAGAGCTAACCTCCTTTGGAGTTAACATCTGACATTAATACAGAGACAATATCATTGGATGGTGATAGACGAATAAGGATTTAAACTCTAATTGCAGTTACATTGGGGTTCTCATAGCCTGCCGGATAAACCTCGTCGGTCACAAGTCCGACCAGATCATTTATCCCAGCATAAATGAGTTCATAACAGCAAATTAACTAATGCATTAATGGTATAAATACTTACAAGCTTATAGCTAACATCACCACCATTTGAACTATATTTTGTTGTAGCGGAATTTTGAGTTGAATGATTTATTATTTAAATTATAATGCCAAATTATAATTAATAATAATAATAAGCATATTCAACCATCTTCTGGCATAACACAGTGTAGGACATAAGCAAAGATAGGCAATGCAGCTTATCTAGCTATTGGTTAGATTGGATCTCAGTTGTCTTATGAATAAGAATCTCCATCTATAGGGTATTCAATAAGGGAGATTGTAACTCTTGTTTAGTAAAAATATAATCAAAAATTTCCATCGTGGAGAGAGAAAATACTGAGGAACTCACGTGAAAGCTGCTATCGATGCTTTTCTAGCCCAGACACGGAACAGTATAACTTTTTAATTAGCATCTTTTGTATGACAAATATGAAATATATGAGGCACTCTATCCCCGTGGCAGTATTTGTATGTATTTGTGAGTAAAGATAGATCAATTATATCTATGAAAAAATCTTTATTTCTCTGTTAGCTTAAAAAATATGTACTGTCACTAAAATCAAGACACATATAGACAGTAATCCTATAGTGAAGGTGGGTTTTGCTTGATGAGAAAAATAAACTTTGCTTCTATATTTTTGGTTTACAGCATGTGATTTGCTTTTATGCTTCATGTTCCATTAATAAAACACCCAATAATGTAATAAAGCTCATGTCTCTACAATAAACTATCATGTTGCAACGTAAAACCGTCCTTTTTTTATTCAAGACATCTCTACGCTTCATTATTATTTTTTCTTCAGGCTTCCATTATGTTACATCGATGCTTTTATTTTGAAATATTTTCCTACACTTCCGGGCCAGCCGTGAAACCGGCTTTATCTTTTAAATCCGAAGGAGAAAATGGAAAATGGAATTGGCGAAATCCAAAAACGGGCCGTTTTTTTTCATTAAAATTTTCTGGTTTTTCGTTTCAAAATTGTAGTGACAGGAAAGAAAAAGATGGCTTTGTTTATGACAGTGACAGCTGCGTCCTTCAAAGGCATATGCGTGCAGAGTACTTAAAAGGCAACAAGGCAGTGTGTATTTCCGGTTGGTACAGACTGACCGAGCAGGCAGCTCCCCCTGCTGTCTGATCAAGGGTACTACCCACAAGTCACAGATCATTTTTTACCGTTGGGGCGGTATTGTCAAAAGTTAAAATGAAGGCGTAACTTGTAAAGATGAATTTGTGACTCACAGGAGCAGATTCGTGCAGTTGTACTTGTTGATTTGTATTTGTGTTAAGGGAAAAAAATATTAAAAAATATTTTTTTGAAGATTTTAATACACGTGTTTGAATTTGTTTTGCAACTTTTGTTTTAGATCAACTGTAGCAGAACTGAATGACAGACACTTATGATGTGCAACTCACAGAACACAATTTGTGTACTTGTACTCAAGAATTTGAAGAGGTGTAACTTTATTTTGTACTTGTGACAGATTTAAAAAAATCTACAATTACAAAACACCAAAATTACAATGCACAAATAGTTTAGCAACAATAGTTCTGGACCATTTGGAGCAAAACTGAGAATGTAAGAGGTTTTTGATGTGCAACTCACAGAACACAATTTGTGTACTTGTACTCAAAATTTGAAGAGGTGTAAAAAAAATTTGTACTTGTAATTTTTTTTTTTTTTAGAATTTAACTCCCTCTACAACTTCAAATTCACACTTACAATGCACAAATCGTATTGGAACAAAATAACCTTCATAGCTATCGCGTAATACGTCGCGTTAAACTTTTTCACACTCGCTTATCTTCGGCCCTGGGCCCATAACCTGTTAAGTTAACTGACTGTCGCGCAGGATTAACTTGATGTGGAGAAGAATAAGCGAAGTGTCTATCCAATGTCATTTATTAAATGAACTTTCACATAGAGTATGGCTCTGTTCATCCGTCTCCTTCATTAACTACATACAAGTGAAAACGGAAGTAGCATAGCATACATGCGGATATGAAAAACCGTAATACCCCACATATAACGACCAACATTCTTTGGCTACCGTAATACAATATAAGAGCGCCATACACAAATGATGTTATATTTTTCATCATTAATTGAGGAGAATAAGAATAATCCTAGATTTCTCTTCAATACAGTTGCCAAACTTACCCAGAGCCACAGCTCTGTTGATCCAGCCATCCCCTTAGCTCTTAGCAGTAATGATTTTATGGGATTCTTCATAAATAAAATTGATTCCATTAAAAATAAAATAATTGGCATCCTCCCAAACACGATTACCTCGTCCTCAGTAAGTGAGGCAGCATTGGAGGAATCCTTAGAACCTGCGCAGTGTCTGAACTGTTTAAAAGCAGTAGAGCTTTCTGAGCTATCTAAAATTTTAGCTTCATCTAAACCTTCTACCTGTATGTTAGACCCAATCCCAACCAAGTTGTTTAAGGAGGTATTCCCTCTGATCAGTGGTCCTATTTTAGACATGATTAATCTATCCTTAGTAAATGGATATGTACCAAAGGCTTTTAAAGTAGCTGTTATTAAACCTTTACTTAAGAAACCTTCTCTTGATCAAGATGAGCTAGTAAACTACAGACCTATATCTAATCTTCTTTTCTTATCTAAAATTCTTGAGAAAGTAGTTGCTAATCAACTTTGTGAACATTTACAAAGTAATGACCTACTTGAGGAGTTTCAGTCAGGCTTTAGAGCTCATCATAGCACTGAAACAGCTCTGGTGAAGGTCACCAATGATATTCTCATGGCCTCAGATAATGGACTTGTGTCTGTACTTGTCCTGTTAGATCTCAGTGCTGCATTTGACACAGTTGATCACAATATTCTCCTACAAAGACTTGAGCATACTGTAGGGATTAAGGGGAAAGCATTAGGCTGGTTTAAATCTTATCTGTCGGACAGATTCCAGTTTGTTCATGTTAATAATAAATCTTCTTCAAACTCTAGGGTCACCTGTGGAGTACCACAGGGTTCAGTCCTTGGACCAATTCTATTTACTATATATATGCTTCCGGTTGGCAAAATTATCAGACAGCATGGGATTAATTTCCACTGTTATGCTGATGACACTCAGCTATATTTATCCATAAATCCTGATGAATCCAATCAGTTACTTCGACTGCAGTCATGTCTTGATGACATCAAAAGCTGGATGACTTTAAATTTCCTGCATTTAAATTCTGACAAGACAGAAGTTGTAATCTTTGGGCCAGAGTCCTCAAAAAATAAACTTCTTAATCAATCACTGAATCTGGATGGCATTAACTTGGCCTCTGGTAATAAAGTTAAAAATCTTGGTGTTGTTTTCGACCAAGACATGTCATTTAAATCCCATATTAAACAGGTTTCCAGAGTTTCCTTTTTTCACCTCCGGAATATCGCCAAAATTAGAAACATTCTGTCCAGGGGTGATGCTGAAAAACTAGTGCATGCATTTGTTACTTCAAGGCTGGACTATTGTAATTCTTTACTATCAGGAAGTCCACAAAATGCAGTTCGAAGTCTTCAGCTGATCCAAAATGCTGCGGCAAGAGTTCTGATGAAAATCAACAAGAGGGATCATATTTCTCCAATTTTAGCTTCCCTTCATTGGCTTCCTGTTAAATCAAGAATAGAATTTAAAATTCTTCTTCTAACGTATAAAGCCCTTAATAATCAAGCTCCATCATATATCAGAGCTCTGATTACTCCGTATGTTCCTAACAGAGCACTTCGCTCTCAGACTGCAGGTCTGCTGGTGGTTCCAAGAGTCTCTAAAAGTAGAATGGGAGGCAGATCCTTTAGCTATCAGGCTCCTCTCCTGTGGAACCAACTCCCAGTTTTGGTCCGTGAGGCAGACACCCTATCTATTTTTAAGACTAATCTTAAAACATTCCTTTTTGACAAAGCTTATAGTTAGAGTGGCTCATGTTACCCTGAGCTACCTCTATAGTTATGCTGCTATAGGCTTAGGCTACTGGAGGACATCAGGGTCTAATTTTCTCACTCTACTGATTTCTACTGTTCTTCATTCTACGGTTCTCCAGTTTTGCATTGTATTACATTGAAATGACTGTCGTCATTTCAGCTTTTAACTTTTTGCTCTCTCTCTTTTTCTTCATAGTAGGTACACCTGGTCTGGCGTTCTGTTAACTTTGACATCATCCAGAGAAGACGGCTCACCCGTTACTACCATCTAATGTAGAACAGATTACTAGATCAATGTGTGCTTCTGTGCTTTTTTGTCTCTCTTGTTGTGTCTCTGCTCTGTCTTCTGTAACCCCAGTCGGTCGAGGCAGATGACCGTTCATACTGAGCCCGGTTCTGCCGGAGGTTTTTTTTTCCCGTTAATGGGTGGTTTTTCTTCCCACTGTCGCTTCATGCTTGCTCAGTATGAGGGATTGCAGCAAAGCCATGTACAATGCAGACGACTCTCCCTGTGGCTCTACGGTTCCCCAGGAGTGAATGCTGCTTGTCAAGACTTTGATGCAATCAACTGGTTTCCTTATATAGGACATTTTGACCAATCTGTATAATCTGACCCAATCTGTATAATATGATTGAACTTGATTTTGTAAAGTGCCTTGAGATGACATGTTTCATGATTTGGCGCTATATAAATAAAATTGAATTGAATTGAATTGAATTGAATTTAACACTTTTCTTTAGCGTTAGTCTCTGTTAACTGTTTTCCCCTTTACCTCACAGATCCCGTGTTACCTGCCCGAGTCGGTCCCTGCGTTTCCCCGGTTCTGAGATCCTCCCTGAATCCTAGCGTAAAGATCAATAAAAACTGTAAAAACTGCTTCCTGTTTGCCGGTGTTCTCTGCATGTGGGTCAGACATCTTAAACCAAACATGACAAATCTATGTTAATTTGTTTAATAATGTTAAACAACATCAAGGCTGTGCCTCATCTAGCTAATGTAGAACAATTTCACACAGATTTGGAGTCAGTGACCTGGAAGCTATTGAAGAAATATTTAATTATAAATAAATCTTAAAATATAAAAAGGCTTAAAATGGAATAAAAGTGTGGCCCATCAGGCTAATATAGAACAATTTAACACAGGTTTTGAGTCAGTGAGTCACATGACCAGGGAGCTATTGAAGAAAAATCCCAACTTTTGTCTTTACAAATATCTTTAAAAAATTAACATAGATTAAAATGGAATAAAAACAAGTGTGCCTTACAGATGTTATTTACTGGCATGATTTTATATTCGCTTTATCTTAGCTGATCACAAGAGATGGAATTTATTGATTTTTATTTCTCAGGAGTGCTTGGTTCCCACAGCGTGTGAGAGGAGGGAGCAGCTGAGAGACGCTGGCCGAAATCGGGGTCCATCAGCCGGATCAGCTTTAATATCCAACTTTACCGCCCTATCCGCCAGAGGGCTGGCGGGACATGGGCGCCAGAGGCGAATCGTCAGAGCACAGGAGAAGCAGGTAACGGCGAGCCCGATGAGAGCTCGGAGGGAATCACTGCTGGCCGGCTGGAGATCAGACGGAAAACCTGCGGAGAGAGAGGGAGACAAACGGCTGCTGCCCGCTGAAGCCTGAGAGCACATTGTGCTCATAGTACGAGCTTCCTGTACAGGTTGAATGTGATTGGCTTATGAGTAAGTCACCCCAGAGCCATAGAGAGAAAAAGAGTCGCGACACTCCCATTGGACTCCGTTGTACGCTTTTTGCCGCCTACTTCCGGGGTATGCAGCCTCGCATAGCTCCAAAAAGCCGTTCTATGGCGTTGGACATCATTCACTTCCATTGCTGACTGTCGAGTAACTTCTGAGGTAAGTTGATTAAATAGCTACCTGTTTTGAATTGTCAACTGTCTATATTGTATCATAGGCCATTTATGATGCTTATACTGATCTTTTGTTGTATGTACACAGCGTAATTATATATATATTTTTTATCTTGGTAGACGACCGACTGCCTGCTAGTTTGTTAGCTTGACTTGCCTTCTGTGAAGGTAACGTTATATCCAGGGGTAAATTGATTAAATAGCTACCTCTTTTGAACTGTCAACTGTCTATATTTTATCAGAGGTCCTTTATGATGCATATACTGATCTTTATTTGTATGTACACAGCGTAATTATATATATGTTTTATCTTGGTAGACCACCGATTGCCTGCTAGTTTGTTAGCTTGACTTCACCCTTTGTAAAGGTAGCACTAATGTTATATCCAGGCGTAAGTTGATTAAATAGCTACCTCTTTTGAATTGTCAACTCTGTATATTATATAAATAGGCCCTTTATGGTGCATATGCTTATATTTATTTGTATGTGCACAGTGCAATTTATAAATATATTCTTAACTTGGTAGACAACCGATTTTCAGTCATTGCCTGCTACTTTTATCTCGATTTTGCCAGCTGTGAAGAAGGTATCGCTACACCAGAAATTACGAAGTTCATTAGTGAATCTCTGACATCTTTTATTAAGTAAGTTATTGATGTTAGATTACTAGGATCATCAAGGTTGACTAGGACGGGTTTTTTTAGGTTGTATCTGCTGAACCTGGCGGTGTTAGCCAGTCAGCTGAGTACTGTGCATCTGATGCTAGTAGAAATAAGGTTTGTTTAATTGCACCCTTGAAAGGGCTGTTTAGTTGGATTGCATGTAGGAATACAAATTATTCCACACAAAAAATTATCATAAGCCATAATGAGCTTTAAAATGTTTATTACTCAGACAGTAGTGTGACTAATTTGTTCCCCAAACACTGCTGCTGCAGGTGGCTGCTGCTGGAGGCGATGACTGCTTGAGCTGGCTGATGTTGGCGAAGGATGGTGATGGCGGCTGCTGCTGGTGGCGGCTGCTGATAATGTTGGCCTCTGCTGGTGCTGGCAGCTGGTGGCGGCTGGTGCTGGCTGGTGCTGGCCATGGCTGCTGGTGGTGTCTGCAGGTAGTGGCTGCTGGTGACGACTGCTGACTGCTGGAATAAGAGGAGACTGGAGGCTGTGGAGGCTGTGGAGACTGCGGACGGTGTGCCGGGAATGGAGTGGCCGAGTACATCCATGGCAACCAGTAAGGTGTTCGGCAGTGGCCTAGATGGTATGACCTTAGGTGAGGAGGTCTGCTGTGTGGAAATCGCCTTCTTGGTCTGACTCTTGCTGCCAAGGTACCCCTTATTACGGCTGTTTGCCTTCCTCTCAGCTCCGATGCACTTTGAGTGAATCCTTAACCTCAGCCTGATGTATGTTGAAAGGATTTTTTTTTCAGCTCATGGCATGAGGGAAGGTTGCTGTCCAGACTCATGGCCTCTCTTTCCAGCTGTTCCACTACGTTGGAGGATTCCATAAGGGAATCACTCGTCTTGGAACGGAAGAGCTGCTCCACGTGCTGCAGGAGAGTGAACAGCTCATCGCATGGCCGGTATAATGCACCCCTTTTAAATTCCTTTAACTGTAGTAAAACAGCTCTCTCACTTGTGTTGGTTACTTTTTCAACCAGTGCACATTGGCATTCCTCACAGAGCGAGAAGCTGATGACCCTCTTCGCTATGTATCCTGCCAGGTTGTAGAGGACACAAGACTCGGTCTTTGTGAGGTCAGGTGGTGATGGGTCTACCAGCTGCTCCACTCTCACAACCTCAGAAGGACTGCAGTTGCTGTTCCTGTTGTCCAAGAAGTCCACCAAGTGGTCTGATGCATCATCCAGGTAACTGCCAGTATGCGTTGTCGAGAGGAACTGCCCTTCAGTGACAGCCCGTAGTGCATAGTGGAACTCCACAGGTGTCGGGACTGAGTTCCTCTGACGTATGCAAGAAAAAGTATTTTTGTAGGCAGTCCAGAATGAACTTTACCTGACTCCGCCAGATGGATTTGCTCCGCATATCCATCTGGAAACCTTCCGTTGAAGTAATTTTGGAAAGGGGCGAAAATACTGGTTAGCTGATT
Source organism: Fundulus diaphanus (assembly GCA_037039145.1). NCBI lineage: Eukaryota > Metazoa > Chordata > Actinopteri > Cyprinodontiformes > Fundulidae > Fundulus > Fundulus diaphanus. Next base: position 18,701,489 of record CM073136.1, on the reverse strand, counting down.
GGCGTATGTTGGTGATAGACGGGCCAAATAAACCAATCAGATCAACGAAGCATATGACGTACTCGTCAACAAGCTTCGTTGTCGCTCTGTTACGAGCGACGACGAAAACACAAGCCAAGCTACTCTTGCTGCTGCAGGTAAAGGCTCGTTAGCTCAGCAAAGAAATACTCTGTAATTCCGATAAAACTTGCTCGATAGCCACGCTAACGCTAGTTTCATCGGCTGAAGCCGCCATGTTCTTTAGACTGAACTGTCGCGCTTCTCGTTGCGTCACACCTCAACCCGCCTCAAAGCCAACGCTGATTGGACGTTCGTTTGGTGAACGGCTCCAAATTTTCTTTAACGGAGAGTAGCCAGACTGATCTGCGAGTGAAACCTTGAAAGCTTGCGAGATCAGGATGGTCTCACGAGGCTAGAATGAACTGGCTTGAATGAACATATTTGTGCCCCTGTCTCAACAGATCTTGCTGGACCAGCAGTATCGTTGTTGTGGCCATCACAGGTTTCAGTGGAGCGCCCCCTCCCCCCCCAAAGAAAATGGTTACGATACCTGTTCTTAACGCCTGTTTACACATTTGTTGTTCTTGTTCACACATACTGTACGTATGTTTGTTCCACACTGTTCATTTTTATCTTATGCCAGGTACCTTTATTATTAATGTTGTCCTTCCTTTCAGCCCTGATGCACTCTGAAGCCTGATGTATGTGGAGGATTTTTTTTTAAATGTATTTATAATATTCCTCCCTGTTCCTTCACTTTGTTCTCGTTTTTCCAGTTAGACACACACACACACACACACACACATCTTGTTGTCTCACTCAGTATTTTTTATTAAACAATATTTGAATCATTCATCCAAGCTTAATTCAATTCAATTCAATTCAATTTTATTTATATAGGGCCAAATCATGAAACATGTCATCTCAAGGCACTTTACAAAATCAAGTTCAATCATATTATACAGATTGGGTCAGATTATACAGATTGGTCAAAATGTCCTATATAAGGAAACCAGTTGATTGCATCAAAGTCCCGACAAGCAGCATTCACTCCTGGGGAACCGTAGAGCCACAGGGAGAGTCGTCTGCATTGTACATGGCTTTGCTGCAATCCCTCATACTGAGCAAGCATGAAGCGACAGTGGGAAGAAAAACCACCCATTAACGGGAAAAAAAAACCTCCGGCAGAACCGGGCTCAGTATGAACGGTCATCTGCCTCGACCGACTGGGGTTACAGAAGACAGAGCAGAGACACAACAAGAGAGACAAAAAAGCACAGAAGCACACATTGATCTAGTAATCTGTTCTACATTAGATGGTAATAGTCGGTGATCTGTCCTCCCTGGATGATTTCACAGTCAACAGAACGTCAGACCAGGTGTACCTAATATGAAGAAAAAAGAGAGAGAACAAAAAGTTAAAAGCTGAAATGACAACAGTCATTTCAATGTAATGCAATGCAAATCTGGAGAACAGTAGACTGGAGAACAGTAGAAATCAGTAGAGTGAGAAAAATAGGCCCTGATGTCCTCCAGTAGCCTAAGCCTATAGCAGCAAAACTATAAAGGTAGCTCAGAGTAACATGAGCCACTCTAGTTATAAGCTTTGTCAAAAAGGAAGGTTTTAAGATTAGTCTTAAAAGTAGACAGGGTGTCTGCTTCACGGACCAAAACTGGGAGTTGGTTCCACAGGAGAGGAGCCTGATAGCTAAAGGATCTGCCTCCCATTCTACTTTTAGAGACTCTAGGAACCACCAGCAGACCTGCAGTCTGAGAGTGAAGTGCTCTGTTAGGAACATACGGAGTAATCAGAGCTCTGATATATGATGGAGCTTGATTATTAAGGGCTTTATACGTTAGAAGAAGAATTTTAAATTCTATTCTTGATTTAACAGGAAGCCAATGAAGGGAAGCTAAAATTGGAGAAATATGATCCCTCTTGTTGATTTTCATCAGAACTCTTGCTGCAGCATTTTGGATCAGCTGAAGACTTTGAATTGCATTTTGTGGACTTCCTGATAGTAAAGAATTACAATAGTCCAGCCTTGAAGTAACAAATGCATGGACTAGTTTTTCAGCATCACTCCTGGACAGAATGTTTCTAATTTTGGCGATATTCCGGAGGTGAAAAAAGGAAACTCTGGAAACCTGTTTAATATGGGATTTAAATGACATGTCTTGGTCAAAAATAACACCAAGGTTTTTTACTTTATTACCAGAGGCCAAGTTAATGTCATCCAGATTAAGTGATTGGTTAAGAAGTTTATTTTTTGAGGACTCTGGCCCAAAGATTACAACTTCGGTCTTGTCAGAATTTAGATGCAGGAAATTTAAAGTCATCCAGCTTTTGATGTCATCAAGACATGACTGCAGTCGAAGTAATTGATTGGATTCATCAGGATTTATGGATAGATATAGCTGAGTGTCATCAGCATAACAGTGGAAATTAATCCCATGCTGTCTGATAATTTTGCCGATCGGAAGCATATATATAGTAAAGAGAATTGGTCCAAGGACTGAACCCTGTGGTACTCCACAGGTGACCCTAGAGTTTGAGGAAGATTTATTATTAACATGAACAAACTGGAATCTGAGATAAGATTTAAACCAGCCTAATGCTTTCCCCTTAATCCCTACAGTATGTTCAAGTCTTTGTAGGAGAATATTGTGATCAACTGTATCAAATGCAGCACTAAGATCTAACAGGACAAGTACAGACACAAGTCCATTATCTGAGGCCAGGAGAATATCATTAGTGACCTTCACCAGAGCCGTTTCAGTGCTATGATGAGCACTGAAGCCTGACTGAAACTCCTCAAGTAGGTCATTGCTTTGTAAATGTTCACAAAGTTGATTAGCAACTACTTTCTCAAGAATTTTAGATAAGAAAAGAAGATTAGATATAGGTCTGTAGTTTACTAGCTCATCTTGATCAAGAGAAGGTTTCTTAAGTAAAGATTTAATAACAGCTACTTTAAAAACCTGTGGTTGTTATGGGAGTTTTGGGTGGAATTCTAAGCAATAGTAACTGAGTTCCCATCTTTACTAAATGACGAGACGGTGGTATAACGTTCCAGCACTTTTATTGAGAAACAGAGCAGAGATTCACATAGATGGAAAGTAATCGCACCCCACGGTTCCGCTGCAGTCTCTGTCTGCCCTGTCTCTCTTTTCGGGCTTCCCCTAATACTGCACCGTGGCCTTCCCATGAGACAAAACAAAGACAGTCTATCGTAAACAATCAGTATCCCTCAGCAGCTGCAGCATTTGGCCTTGCAATCAGAAAACAGTGGATCTTATACACAGGCATCAGGTCTCCAGGCCTCCTCTGTCCGAGTGGTGTGAGGCCATAGTGACTTCAGAATAATAATTCTTATAACATTCCTCTCTTTTTTTTTTTTTTTTTTTTTATGATGGCGTCGTCAGCATCAAGTCAAAACAAGATGACCCATCACTTGAAAATGTGAACAAAGCACAGAGGAACCATTTCTGTAAACTCGTAAAGCGGGACCCAAAGGGTTCCCGTGTTGGAACCGGGTAGTGCTGGAACTTTTAATACAGATCAACATGAATGCTTCAAAGAGCTTTAACACACAAGATCAAAGGTTTAGCTTTTATCTACAATTTAGGATTCATCTAATTAGGTAAGGCCTGTTTTAGGTACCTATGCGCACATTATTTTAAAATTACATTAGACTATGGTAAGCTAAACCTTGTTCATTAACCAAGGTCGAATCCGTCTACTCTTCACCCACCCTGAATACCCTCCAACTCCTTTCTCCACTCACCCCTACGATGGACAATAATCCACCACTCCAAACTTACAACACCAGGAGCAAAGACAGGAGAGGTTCAGTGCGGGCAGGGGAACAACAGAAAAAGCTACCCCTAGGGGGTAGTAAAAACTGCAATGCCCCCCTCCCAGGGAGATCTGCTCTCGGCCAATCTGAGCCTGAAAACCCTGTATTGAATCTAAGTGTTATCATTACCAGCTAATATTAAAGGATCTTTAGAGCCAATCCGATCCTGGTTCTTCCTATATCAAATCAAAAGGTGCATAAACCATAGATCCTTGTGTGTCTGAAGCAAACAGTTTCCATTTTTTACCATAAAACCATATTGATCAACATGATGTAATATTAAAGTGTAGATCTCATAACACAAAAAAAAATCAAACATGTGAGTCAGTGGAACAGAGCAGTAAAACAAACAGCAACACAATATGAGAAGAGTCCTAAACGTCAAGAACGCAAAGTTAAGGAAGCCTTCAGGCCATTCAGGCACAAGGCAGAAAATAATCTAATCGCGCTTAGTGTCTCTTCAGGCAACTCCTCCCGTTGAAGAATAAGGAATCAGAGTTCTCTGGCTTCTTCATCCCCAGTCCTCTTCTTGGTTCCTCCTCGCAGGCTGGACGATTGAGCTGGATGGTAATAAGCGTTCAGTTCTGGATGGGCACTGAGCATTTTATTTTGCATTTCTCTCTAATAAAACACTTTGTGAAGATGGTCTGCAGACACGAGTCCTTGTTTCCACTGGAGAACAGAAACAAGGTGTAATTAGTGTTCTTATCAAAACCCCTTTCATGTGTCATTTATTAAAACATCCTCCAAGCACTTTCACATTCAAGATATTTCTGTGCACAATTATTTAGCTTTCAGAATTCTGCAATTTAATTATTAATTAAAATAGTAATCTTTAAGTTCAAATGTATATGCAGTAAATTCATAGTAATTCTTAACATAATGCTTTCAATGTGTGTCTTAACTGTTGTTGTCTGACAGTTGAAGTTCTCTGCAACATCATTTCATCAACATATTAGTTTCATGTCATTTCCCAATTATTTTGAAAACCCAACTGAGAAAAAGAAAGCCTTTCCATGTGAAAGCCTTTTCCCTCTTTCTCTCTCTCTTTTTTTTTTTTTTTAAAGAAAGCGAGGTGCTGTTCTGCACCGAAAAGACAAAATATTTACACCATGCTGTTACTGTTCAAGGACGCCATGGTTCTACAAACAAAGCAATGAGAGAGAACAGGAGCTTTTGAAAACGCTCTAACATTGTAGAACAACTAAAGCTACTTAAGCAAATCAGAATTAGTTCCCAAATTAATCCTAAAATAAAGTAAACCATACATTGTGTACATTGTGATTATTTATTTATTTATCTTCTTAAACTGAGGATTGAGGACTTTGATTAAGAAGTTCTTGGACGAACGCGTCTCTGCGTTCCTATTTGTCTAGGCCTCTGCAATCTGATCTATGATCTACGTATTCTGAGTGCCTGGTCAGGAAGGGTTAAGGTTCTCTGAAGCTTTCTGTTTTCAGCAACCCTGAAAACCCAGAACCCTTTACAGTCAGTGTTAGGTGTCAGGTAACCTGTGGGACCACCTCGTCGTCCCTCTGGTTCCACCAGCTGTGTCAAGTCCACAACAGCTCGTCCTGGGTGCCATGCCCCAGGGGTCTCCACACCCCCCTGTGTGGAACGTCTCTCATTGTAAGGATCTCACCTTATGTCCCGTTCAAAACAGGAGTTCCAATGTGGGGTGTCTTTGCTGCTTTAATGTTCCTCAGAGAAAACCTTCATTCATTGATATCCCCTTCAAGCTGTTACCCTTTTATCATCACAGCCCCCCAACCATCCTGACCAGATCCAAAATGTCCCCATAATTTAATCTAATTAAATTAATCTTACTTATTTTTTGTATGTAAGACGATAACCATTAAATTATCCTGATCTAAAAGCTGTCAGGTTAAAGGTTTGCTAAACTCAGTGTTGTGTTTTTTCCCTTAGGATGTTTAACTGGTTAATAAGACTATTGAGATATTTGTGTTCTAGTTGAAAGAAATTAAATCTCCATAAATATTGTAACCATTGTACCCTGATGCTTTAATCCTAAATTTACCCATGTTAGTTAGTAGGATGTGTCATTATGCTAATTTTTTGCAACCTTATCCATTTTAGCCAGTAACCTTTTCTTTGCGTTTTATTGATGCCTGCCGGATTGGCAGAAATCAGCTTACTCTAAGATGTTCATGAAATGAAACTAATTAATTCATTTATTTATTTAACTGTTGATATAATACCCACTTAATTTATTAAGTTGCTCCATGATTCCATCAAGGTGCTTCTTTAAAAGTTTTCACCTTTACATAATCTTAATGTGTTTCGTAATGTGTGTTTTGTTTTAATTGTGTACAACAAAATCTGAAGTGAAATGCATGAAGTCGTGTCTGCAGAACTCATCTGTGTGTTTTTGTCGAAGGTTGTCCGATGCCTCAGCCATAGTCCTTCATTGTCCATTTTCAGTCCAATGTCTAAATTCAGCAGCCCAACATTCTCCTTCTCATCAAGAGTCCATCCTCCAGTCCTCACGCCTGCAAACAGAATGAATTCTGCCAGCATTTTTCCCAAAGAAACGCTCCATAGGTTGAAAAGAAATTACAGCAAAAAAGTCACAAACATTTTAACTACAGTGTTCCCTCTAACATTACAAACATAAAAGAAACAAAAGGATAAAAAAAAAATCAAGAAATAAAACTTTGTCTCTGACAAAATAAAACTCAAAACTGGATCAGGCTGAAGTCAATGACATCACCTTTAGTCCTTGTCCCAAGGATCAGCCCCCATGGCACTGCGGCACTGTTTCTGCATTCTCTCGCATCTGAGAATGTCTAAAATGAGACTAAATCTCTATGTTACCACAATCCTATCATATTGACCAGGTTTCTTTGCAAAGAAAAAGAAGCAGAAAGATAGAGCTGTTAATAGCAGAAAGCAACAAACATTTTTAAGACACCACCTTTGCCAGCTGGAAGATCTCCTGACATAACTTGGTTAAAACTAAGTATAATTTAGTGGCCAAATCTGATTATGACTCCTTACCGCACTGCTAGCACTGTCTTCTCAGAGTCTCCTGTTGGCAGAAAGGTGGCGTCTCCTTTAATCTGAAAGCAATAACTCAGAGAAAAACAAGAGTGTTAATAGCATGCAGTTAAAACCCTGGTCCCCTTAGTGTCCCTTTAACGTGATGTTTTTCCCTTTTTTCTCTGATCCTGGGAAGGTATCTATTCTTTACCTTTCCTTTGAAACTCTGTTTAAAACACCTCCAAAAGAAAGAAAACAAAAAACGAAAGAAATGAACCAAAAAAACTAAAACAAAATTGTTTTCCAAGGAGCACAATTATGTATTTTCCAATATGACATAGGTTTTTGACTAATTACAAACCTTTTTGATATCCTTCTGGTCCTTTGACCATGTGTATTTACTGTAGTAATACTTTATTCATATATACCTTTTCAATCTAAATTGGTCTAGTGTGAAACTTTAAAACAATGATTTTTCCCTTTTAGTGTTTTTTTTTTTGCTACCAGTGTTTCTCTATAACTGATACGAGTTTTCCCCGTAATTCAGCACATTAAGAAGGCTACCCAAAACAACCCAAGATTAGAATTAGAGTTTAACCCTCCAGGAGCTGGCTTTATTTTATTTTTTCCCTCTGACATAGTTATCGTGCCCCAGGCCAGAACACACAGACCCAGCCTCGCCATAAACATTCAGATGTTTAAATCATGGTCAGATTTGTTTATCATATCTATTGTCCTTCTCAGGTTATACTGTCTCTCTGAGGATCGCCTCAGTTCAGCATAACTAATAACATCAGATGATTTTGTAACTGATGACGCGTGTAACGTGGCCTTCTGATATTTTGACGCTTTTCAATATTTCTCATTAGTTGCATTCAAATCCCAAGTAAAAAGAAATAAAATAAATGAATAGAAAACCCTTAGAAAAGCAATTCATATTTAGTTCCATACAGGTTTGTTCAAAGCACAGTTTTCCCTCATCTATTTAAATAAAAAATCTTGTATATCTAAACTTCTTTCAACTGGACTGGTTTGTGATGAATCATTATTATTATAAGCAATGAGATCTCAGTAATTTTAAATTACTTTAGGGCTAAAAAAAACAAGTGATAGGATCTCAGCCTAAATTTGTAAAACAGTAAACTTAACAAGCTTATGTAACGCTTATTTCCAATTTCTAACAAAGCTGAAATATTTCCGTTCAAGCCATGTTAATCTCTCCGTGTATCAATTTAATTTGGTCCTGATATTTAATGTTAAAAAACAAACTTTGTTATTTAAATCTCTCTTTTACTGTACCTCTATTGTTAACATATTCCATGTTTAAAATGTCATTTGAATTACGGAGCTGCAGTTCTCCCAAAACAAATGAACATTCTGAAACCATGAACATTACCTTTACCCCCAATTAATTCACTCAGGTGAACGTTTAGTTACATACGATACGTACACACGTACGGTTACATACAAACGATGACATTCAGACAGACAAACACGTGCAGGCCTGCTTTTTCACCATCTTAAATAGTTCTATGTTTTTCATAATTTTCAAACGTCTATGGCAACGCCGAAAGATGTTTTCAACGCGTTAAGTTCCCGCTTAGTTAAAAAGGTGGAGAGCGTGCGCTGGTTACGACCCACCGATGCTTCGTCCACACGCGGTTTTACGCTTCAGTCCCGCAAGGATACAACTCTGTGTCTCGCAGACACTTGGACGCTTACCCATTTTTGAAAGTTATACGTCGCTATTAGCAGTTTAGACCAATTTTATCCACAACGGAAGTGCCTAATCGGTCCCCACGTAAACGCTTCCCCGGTGCAACGCCTTTTTAGTTTCGTTTCGGTTTCCTTGTTTTTATCGCTTTTCTTTTTTCTCTTAATTTTATTTTTATTATTTAGTAGCAGTACTGCAATAAAATAAAATAATAGTAATAATAATAACCCCTATGTGAGAAATCTGCATGTTTAATCAAATCATTTCAAATAATTTATGCATGTCATGCGTCTGGGCCCCTACGTTTTTCAGCATGAAATCGAACGTCTCACCCTGGGGCAAGGCTGGACCCTGAGAAACTCTGCCTTTTACCCATTACACGGACTCTTCTGCATCCAGACTTTTTTTTTTGTTTGTTTTTATTTATTTTATCCTTTTTTTGTTTTTTATTATTATTTTCTACTTGTCCTTAGCACGATCGACCAACTAAAATGAAAGGCCTCACATCTGATGGTCGGCTTTTTGGTATAATGGTCGGGGTCCCCACTTATCAAAGCTGCAAACGTCTTCGCAACAGTCAAGGACTTAAGCATCCCTGCCGCTTTCATCCACAACAGAAGTGGACAGCCTCTTGCACAAACCCAAGACAAGAGGACTTTAATGGACCAGCTGCAAACTGCTCAGCCGGTCACCTGTTCTCCAGGTGAAAATCACTCTGCCCCTCCTCCCCCCTTGTGGGAAAGTCCGTATTTCAGCTGAAAACGTATTCTAATTAAATTTTGAATTTTAGTTTAATGTTTAAACCTTAGTCACCGTTCGGTATTGCGAACCCTGTTTTATTTGCCTTAAGGATTAAATATAATTCATTATTTCTACCGGCTTTTACTTTTACTACCTTTTAGGTTTACAGTTTTAAATTTACAATTTCTTGAGGTATACTTTAAAATGGGGTTGAAAATTTAAAAGCTTGCAAGCATTTTTGACCAATTGCGTTTGTTTTTAAAAGAGCTGGAAAATAATCCCCTTACCGTCTCATGAAAGAAAGGTTCGGATCTTCGCGCCGACGCCCCAGAGACGCTCCGAGACCAGGAGCTCCTCCACATCCCTTGAAAATCCATTCGGGGTACCAGAGGCCGGATAACCTCTCCGGGCCGGCCAAAGCAGCTCCTGTCCCCGGACTCCCTCGCTCGTCGGTCGGAGATCTTGTTCGTTGACGCCAAATTGTTATGGGAGTTTTGGGTGGAATTCTAAGCAATAGTAACTGAGTTCCCATCTTTACTAAATGACGAGACGGTGGTATAACGTTCCAGCACTTTTATTGAGAAACAGAGCAGAGATTCACATAGATGGAAAGTAATCGCACCCCACGGTTCCGCTGCAGTCTCTGTCTGCCCTGTCTCTCTTTTCGGGCTTCCCCTAATACTGCACCGTGGCCTTCCCATGAGACAAAACAAAGACAGTCTATCGTAAACAATCAGTATCCCTCAGCAGCTGCAGCATTTGGCCTTGCAATCAGAAAACAGTGGATCTTATACACTTTTAAGTGTATAAGATCCACTTTACTAAGGATAGATTAATTTACTAAGGATAGATTAATCATGTCTAAAATAGGACCACTGATCAAAGGGAATACCTCCTTAAACAACTTGGTTGGGATTGGGTCTAACATACAGGTAGAAGGTTTAGATGAAGCTAAGATTTTAGATAGCTCAGAAAGCTCTACTAAAATCTTAATGAGTTGTTATTTAATATATTTGATTCTTTGTGCATGGCTTAGTATTAAAATTATCATTGTTGTGTGGCCAACTCCTGCCTCATCAGAAAAAGTGGGTGTAAATGCTGAATGGACTGTTCTTTCTCAAAAAAGCAAAAAGCAACAACGGAGTCCAATGGGAGTGTTGCCTGTCACTGTTCTCTATCACTCTCTCTGCAGCTAACCTTACTATCACTCTGTGCATTAACCCAGAGACGTAGAGAAAAATCTTAATAGCTCTGCACTTACCTATAGACCCAAACATATAAGCATAATGCTTTTGATAATATGTGAATGGCTTAATCTTAAAATTATATTCTTAGTCTTAACATGATCATGTTTCACGTTGTGGTCTGGGGGTGACCACTTATCAGAAGTGAGCTAGCTGCTAGGCGAATGCTGAATGGATCACGGCAGACCTAACGCTACCACGAAGGTAAGCTAATGGCTGAATGGGAATTTATAAGCAAAATCACGGTAATCAATAATACAGCCCAGTCGCCATAAAATGAAAATCATGAGACATCTGTCATCACATGAATGATATGGAAAAGAAAAGTTAAGTTAGAGCCATTCTAGCCTGTTCTCCTGTCCATACGAAAATGAACATAAGCTTTTCCCTCCAACGTGGAGTACTTTCGTGGAGTACTTTCCAGTGATTGGCTTATACAAGGGAGGCTTCTGATTGGTTGCAAACAACTCTCTGTTTAAAAAAATGCTTGTGTGAATCCCGAGACAGCAGGATAGTCTCAAAAATCCACACACAAATGCTGTGAGGTTTAAAGCCTAGAGCTGTGGATGTGTGGGTCTTGTTCTGTGTGTGGATTTTTTGTGCATGTGTGGATTTTTTTGTGCATGTGTGGATTTTTTGTGCACGTGTGGATTTTTTTGTGCACGTGTGGATTTTTTTGTGCTTGCATGAATCGGGCCTGTGCATGCGTGGATCTTGTCCTGTGTGTGTGTGGATTTTTTTGTGCTTGCATGAATCGGGCTTTGCATGCGTGGATCTTGTCCTGTGTGTGTGGATTTTTTTGTGCATTTGTGGATTTTTTTTGTGCTTGCATTAATCGGGCTTTGCATGCGTGGATCTTGTCCTGTGTGTGTGTGGATTTTTTTGTGCATTTGTGAATATCGAGACCGATCTGGCTCCATAGATCTGGCTCCATATAAGAGAGAAAGAAAAGCAGGAAATGTCATGTTAGGAATTACTATTTAAGTTGTAATTACACCCCCATGCCACAGGGGGCGCATTGCTTCATGAGACAGTCTAATAAGGTAAGATGCCCTTCTTCTCCAATATGGCAGAAGCGAGGCTTTGGGAAACATTCATATTCGTCTGTCTCATCATTTCCCTGTGTTTTACAGGTCAGTATTAAGTTAAAAAACCAGATGAAAGGGGTTGTAATACACTTTTAATATGCAAAGCCATATGGGAGTGTATGGAGCACTTAGGTAACTCTGTATTTTGTTTTCCTTTGAACTGTATGGAGAGGAGAAACTCAGTGGGGGCGATGCTGCAGGCGCCATTTTGATTCGGTTTTGTTTTTATGTGGGGCTATTTGCTCTGTTGTACAAGCCCCGTTTGGTATCCTGACATGTGTTTTATTGTTAATATGTCATTGGCAGTGAATAATATGTGTGTGACTGGTTGCAAAGATACATGTTAAGTGTTAATGCTAAGCCTGCCAACATGCATGAGTTTAGTTCCATGCTACCTCTAAACTGTGTAATCAGATAGTTGTATAGTAAGCACTGGTGTCTGTTTTGGGAATGGTGCAGCTGCAAGGATGAAGGGAATAAATTACGGGAAGCATGTAATTCATATGTTGTGAATTGTCATGTAAAGGAGTGATAACATTAATGATTTCAAGGTCACTGTGAATGAAGAACATTCATTATATATATATATCCATCCATCCATCCATTTTCCAAACCGCTTTATCCCTCATGGGGTCGCGGGGGTTGCTGGGGCCTATATCCAGCGTTCACTGGGCGGGAGGCGGGGTACACCCAGGACAGGTCGCTAGTCTGTCGCAGGGCAACACAGAGAGACAAACAGGACAAACAACCATTCACACACAGACTCACACCCTAAGGACAATTTGGAGAAGCCAATTAACCTAACAGTCATGTTTTTGGACTGTGGGAGGAAGCCGGAGTACCCGGAGAGAACCCACACATGCACAGGGAGAACATGTAAACTCCATGCAGAAAGACCCAGGGGTGTACTCGAACCCAGTACCTTCTTGCTGCAAGGCAACAGCGCTACCCACTGTGTCACTGTGCAGCCCATATATATATATATATATATATATATATATATATATATATATATATATATATATATATATATATATATATATATATATATATATATATATATATATACAGTGTTGGGGAGTAACGGATTACATGTAACGACGTTACGTAATTTAATTACAAAAAAGAGTAACTGTAATTCGTTACAGTTACAATGAGAAAATATGTAATTCAGTTACAGTTACTTCCGAAAATATTAAGAATTACAAATTTAGTTAAATTTTTTAAAAAATATAAAGAAAAACCTTTGCGAAATATGTAATGATAGTTTTATTGCTTCGCGCCCTGTATCGCCGTTTCCCGCTACGGCTCCTTGTCTCTATCACTCTGATGATCCATCCTGTGCTGGTGGAGCCTTCTGAAAGAACAGCAAGCGGGCGGACGTTTCACGGTTTTATTTCAACTCAAGCAGCACATCAAAAATGACAGCCTTCAAGCCACCTCTTGTTATTCACACAAGACAATAAACCGTGAGAGCCGACGTGTGTTGTGAAACTGCAAAACTGTCTACACAGCTCAGCGTTCACAGTGTTGCATTCGTGAGCGTCGGAAAGCTATGGTGCATTCAGGACCATGGGACATTTCAGTTTTACAACGAAAAAGGCAGAAAACAGAACAGAACTTAACTCATACAATAATGTATTTATCCAGAAACAGTGTGGGCTTTCTTACAATACTGAATGCTCTATAATTGTATTTCTGTTATTTTTGATTATGCACATCTGCTAGCTTTTTATTCTAAAAAATCTATAATATTACAGCAGCAAATTATCAAAGTTTTTCAAAGCCTGTTTAAAAGCTCCAAATGGGGCTTCAGATCATACAGCAACAATTGTGCTGTCATTGTTTTACAGGGCAGAATTTGCATTTGCTGACTCTTGTCCTTTAACTACTGATGGATATACAGGAATAGAGTCATACAAGTGTCAATTCCCAATTCCGTTTTTTTAAGGTTCACATTCAGTTCTCAAAAATTAAATGTTGAACATGGGTCAATCAATACTCATTAAAACCTTAAAGTAATCAAAGTAATTAGTTACATTACTTTTTAAAAGTAATCGAAAAAGTTACACTACAATTACATTTTAAACAAAGTAACTTGTAACTGTAACGGATTACATTTTTAAAGTAACTTACCCAACACTGTGTATATATATATATATATATATATATATATATATATATATATATATATATATATATATATATATATATATATATATATACATACATAAATAGTTTGCATATGAAGAACAGTTATGCTGTAATTGTAAAATACATTTGATTGTATTAATAAATATGGGAGAAGCGAGGCTTTGGGAAACATTCATATTCGTCTGTCTCATCATTTCCCTGTGTTTTACAGGAACATTTAATCTGTTCTACAGACTCAGATCCTGGGTCTGTTACACTATCAGAACTCCAACGTCGGCTTTATTAGTAGAAATGGGAGAGTTACCACTTCATCTTAGAAGATTACAGTTAAAGACTTATTATTGGTGTCATTTAAAGGGACATAAGGAAAATCATCTATGTCAAGAAATTTTAAAACCTAGTTGGGAAAAGGGAAAAAAGAATTTAAAATCTTTTGGTTGGGATATAGAAAATATTATAAAAGAATTTGATTTAGATTATATAAATATTAGTCAAACAGTTCCTCTTTCACCAGTTCATCCGTCTTTATTTCCTAATAGTGTTGTTGATTTAACTTTGTTGGAGAAAAGGGAAAAAGGAAACTATTTAGATTCTAATTCAGTACAATCATATTTAGACAATAACTATTATGGATATATCCATGTTTTTACAGATGCTTCAAAAAACCCAAATAGCAATAATGGGGTGCCATTCATTGTCCAAGAATTTAACATTAAGAAATGTAAAAGAATTTACAATTCAGGTATTCATTTTGGTTTGATTATTTCTAAATTTCAACATGACATTATTCAACTAGACTGAGCAATAATTATTTAATTTGTGGGCAAAATATGGACTAAACACGGGACTAAATCAGGTGATTAAGCTAGAGCAAACAAGGACTAAAACTTACTAAAACAACACCAGGTATAGAGCCCAACAACAATTCTCGGGACATGCAGCGCTGGGATGAAATGTCCTCAATGGAGGGAAGAGGAGCCCCAATTATCCCTTCTGCTGTCCTCACCACTCTTCTCATGTTCTTCCAGTCTGAGGCGCTTCAGCCTCCACACCACACAGAGAGACAGCTGGTCACAATGCTCTCTATGGTGCTTCTGTAGAAGGTCGTGAGGATGGGCCAGTACAGGTGGGCTCTCCTCATCCTCCGCAGGAAGTACAAGCGCTTCTGTGCCCTTCTCCCCAGTGACGTGGTGTTCACAGACCAGGTGAGGTTGTGCGTCATGTGCACCCCGAGGAATTTGGTGCTGCTGACCTCCTCCACAGCTGAGCTGTTGATGAGCAGTGGAGCGTGGTGAGGCCGGTTCTTCCTGAAGTCCACGATGATCTGCTTCGTTTTCTCCACGTTCAGGATCAGTCCTGGGGTCCGTTCTTCGTACATTGCTTAAAACATCCAAGATCAAATGACACATCCAAGATGATTTCATCCGGCTAATCATGATCCGGCTAATTGGGTTCTTCGAACACACCTGTTGTTTAGGATTAGTATCGCTGGATTGAGTTATCTGAGACAACTGCGCGTTCATGCGTTTGTTTAAAAGGGTAAATGTATCGATAGTAGAAACAATGATCAGCAACGCTGCTATTGGCTGTTCAGCATGGCCAAAGAACGCCCACAGTTTTTCTCCCAAGCAGAACAAGAGCTTTTAATGGAAGGTTATGCTGAATTTGAGTCATTAATTAAAACGACAGGGAACACCTCAAAGTCTGCAAAAGCCAGGAGAGAGGGCTGGCAAAAAGCAGCAGACAAATTACATGCATAAGTGCTGTCCATGTTAGATGTTTCTATCACTTTCTACAGTATGTATTTTTGCATTTTAATAATTTCATATTTACTTTGTTCTTTTATGTCAGAGCCTCCACCGGACACATTTGAACATGGGGAAAAAAGTGAAGTACAAGAATATTCTACAAAATGGTAGCCTTTAATTATTATACTGTATTTTGAAAAGACACTTTTTCCTCTTTTTTAAAAGCCACTGTTAAATGATGTGTTTGTCTGTTTATAACAGCCACCAAGGAAAAGCCTGAAAAAAAAACAGGTTATTTTTACTTTTGTTGCATGAGGCATGTTTCACCCTTTCTTTTTCTTTCACAAAATGACATAGGGGGCGATCCGTTCCCTATATAAACGGCATCTTCAACGAAAAATTGACCTGAAAAAACACAAATTAAGAGGAGAAATTGAACTCCACAACTTGAAAAATTGCACTAGAGATCGAGTTGCTTCAAAAGGACGTTCAGAATAAGTTCTAATACACCATTTCACAGTAGTATTGCTGACTTTACATAACTATCTCTTATTGCAGGCAAAAGATTACTTGCTGTCTTTTCTTTATAAAAAAATGTTTAAATAAAATGAGAGGAACTAAGCATGATTTGTTTCGTCTTTTATTAAAGATTAAAAATGGTGTTCCACAATTCTGTCCCGTCCTCTGCCACTAGGTGGTCCAAGTGCACTGGCTGGATATCCCTATCTCCTCCATTTATACAGCTGCGATCTAATTCTGTTTACATGAAATAAGCCTGCTCGCGAGCAGGTTTAAGCTTGCACACATGTTGCTATGACAGCAAGTCCAGGATGAGTTTCGAAGAACCAAATGATCCAAGATCATGCCAAATCGTCAACAATCAAATCCAGCTAACTAAGTTAGTGACGTACGAAGAACGGACCCCAGGTCCTGGTCGTTGTCGCCTCTAATCAGGCCCATTGTGTCGTCTGCAAACTTCACGATGTGATTGGTGGTGAACCTGGGGACGCAGTCGTGTGTCATCAGGGTGAACAGCAGGGGACTCAGGACACAGCCCTGAGGGGAGCCCGTGCTGAGGGTGATGACATCAGAGGTGTTCTGTCCGACCCGGACCAAATGAGGTCAGGAGGTGAGGAAGTCTAGCAGGCAAGGGGTGTGCTGAAGCCCAGATGTTTCAGTTTTTCCGCCAGATGCTGTAAGATAATGGTGTTGAACGCTGAACTGAAGTCCAGGAACATGCTCAAGGGGGCGGGGCGTGGGTGGGCTTGGAACCCGTTAATAACTGCTTGCAGTTCTAGTTATTATTGTTATGATTATTATTATTATTAGTAGTAGTAGTAGTAGTAGTAGTATTGTTGTCTTTTTTACTGCCACTGTTGATGTACAGGTGTGATTTAATATTTACTACTACAACTACTCCTAGGACCAATATTTGAATAACGATGTGCACTTTCTATAGGCACCGAGGCACGAGGTGGAAAATCGAATAAAAATAATAAAACCACGAAGCTGACAGTACATGGCGACCAAAAAGCAATAAGAGGAGGCTATTTCTTGATTTGCAAACAGATGTCGTTTGCGCGATTCGAGCAGCAGCGCCTGTTGATGGCAAATATGCGTCGCGCCTCGTCGTCACGAAGCACCACCGTAGCTGTGAGGCTGAGATAGTGCAAGCGTGTGCCCTATAAGCGAGAGGAGTCGATGAGACCGCACTGACAGAAGAGGAGAGGTGCGCTCTTCAAACGACGAGCCGTGGAGCTCTGCGCCGGTGCGGGCATCGACGGACTTCACATCACTTGCCTGCCTGATCCCCCTAACGTTTGATCGCGCCCCCACCCCCGTCTCTCTCTCTCTTTCTCTCTCGCTCTCTCTCACCATGAGGTCCAAACGGAGGATGCCTGCTCTGTTTGATATTCCAACCGAGAGAGCGCAGCGAGCGAGCGCGTAAAGAAGAAGAAGATCGGACACCGTCGGAGCGCTCTTTCATATTTTAGGACAACCCCTCCGATGCTTTTTGTTGTTGTTGTTTTTCCAGGGCCTGGGCGCTGCACGCATCCTACCTTGGATTATCATCAGCTTGGACATATGGGCAAGAGAGGACACAACGGTGCGTTCACTTTTGAAGCAACGCACAGGGTCTTGACGCTATTGCGTTACGCATCTGTTTCCCAGTGAGTCTCTCCCTTTTCGCCCCATCCACGTCCCCGTCCCCGTTGAAATTGGCTTCTCTGCAGTATTTCTTTCGCCTCACAAAAGTCACATATCGGTGGGGGAGAAAAAAGGAAAACAGAGCGGGGTGTGTTGTAGTCTGAGAGGAACGAGAGGAGGAGGAGGTGGTGGAGGAAGGGGGGGTGCAGAATGAGGTGTGTTTTCTCTCTTTTTGGGAAAAGCCGTAGAAAGACGGGAGAAGGTGTATAAGCCCGCGTCCCTGCGAGAGCCTGCGTCGCGCTGTCCTCACGAGAAATAACAGCGATCTGAGGAGAAATGGCCTAGTTAAAAGAAATAATAGAAACCTAAAAGATCAGAGGACGGAAGAAGAATCGTGCCGTGGATGGACGAGCCAGCCAGCGTCATCGAGATCATCTTAAAACCCCGGCGCTCGCGTCGCCTCTCTAAGGTAAACTAATATGTTGACCAGGGCACCCTAAACCGTTTTCTCCCCCTCCTCCCGTTGTCTGTCACTGTCTCAATATGTGCGCAATACTGGTGACTTTGCATATTGCGCACCTTACTCGTCTTGACGCACTGTCACTAACTGGGTGAATGAGATTTCAATGTAAGTAGTTGCCATAGCACACATTTTCTTCCTTTCAGGAGGGTAATGGGAGGGTGGCGGCGGCGGTGGTGGGGCTTCTTGGATTGGCCTTGCCTGTTGATGAGCTGTCACATCCCAACATGATCAGCTTACTTTGTATAAGCAGCATGCGGCCGCCAACAAGAAGACATCAGAGTGATTTAATTGGAATCGGCTCATCATCAGTCAGACCGGTTGCTCTTCTCAGCAGGACCCTCATTTCCCTCAGATGTGAGGGTATAGATCATTCTGATAGGGATTTTTATTGCGCCGAATGATGACAGCTTAATTAGACTCACATGCTCCTGAGCCGCAACATAACTAATCTTAAGCAGGAGTGTGTGTGTGTGTGTGTGTGTGTGTTGATTCAGAAGATACACCTCGGAAAACCACACATGCATCCCCCACCCTCCCCTCCATCTCCAGCCTAGAAGTTGCAGATAGGGTTTGTGATTTAAATGCACACACTCTTGATGATCCAGGGGAAAAGGCTCCCTTTAATATTCAGCGCTGGTTTTGGGCAGCGCTCAGTTAATGGCAGACAACAGGACCTCTGTTCTGACAGGTCACGGATGAGAAATGGTGTGGTCAGGTTTTGGTGGAAGAGTTCTTTTCTGTTATTATTACTTTAACACCTTCACCAAAATAGCAGTATATAAAGTGGAGCATTTTTTTGTGGGACTGGCCAGCAGCTGAATAAGGCTTAGGGTAACGAATCAAACAAACAAACAAACAAACAAAAAGCATTCCTGAATTAATGTTTCTCCTTTCCCAAAAATGCCTCTAGTCTTGACGTGGAAGTGACATTTAAAATCCATCAGGAAGCCAATAAAGTACCATTGTAGACTTTGCGGGGGATTTCTCCTGCCGCTCTTGTGGGTGAAGTGTTGAAAGAGCTGTGATTGCTTTGTGTAGGCCGGCATCATGTCAGCCTGGTGGATGGCATTTGGCCTCCTATTACTCAGTTACAGAGTTAGGGTTGCCTTGATGGGAAAGATTTGTTTAGATTAAATAAGGTTGTAACTCCATGATTACAGCCAACTTGCCAAAAATATTCATGACTTGATGTTTTTTTTTTTCATGTTAAAATTATACTTTAATGTGTTTTATTGGGATGTTTGGGATAAAAAGTAGCAGAAAAATGATAAATGGTTTCCAATATTTTTTTGTTTTTTTTGATTGTTTTGTTTTTACAAATATGTAGTATGAAGGGTGGCCCGCATTTGTTTTCAGCACCCTCTGCTCTAACTAAGTTCCTACAAAGTCTCCTAGTATTTAATATCATCATAAATGAAGCTGTTCTGGGAAGGCCTTGGAGGTTTTGTTGGAGAACATTAATGAACAAACAGCATCATGAAGACCAAGCAATGGGATTAGGGTTGTAGAGAAGTTGTAATCAAGATCATGTTATAAAGCCACATCCAGAGCTGTGGATATCTCAGGGAGTACTGATCAGTCAATGATCCAAAAAAGAACAGATTATTGCTCAACTGTGAACCCCCTAATCTCCTGTTATGGCAACTATTAACTGTAGCCTCCATAAATTGGATCTTTATGGACAAGTGGCAAAAAGAAAACCATTCAAAGTCCAGTCTGCACTTTGCTGCTTGCTGTGTAGCGGGCAGGGGGATGTAGAAGAAGGTGCCAAACTGAGTGTTTTTGACCTTTTGTGAGGCAGAAAACTAATTTTGCACTTGACCCTGAACACATCATCCCTGTGGAGAAAGATTTTGGTGGCAGCTTCATGCTGGGGGCATGGAAGGGTATCTGGTGAGAGTTTATGGGAAGGTGGGTGGAGCTAAATACAGGGAAGCACTGGAGAAAAAAACTTGTTTTCTGGAGAAGACTTGAGAGAGCAGCAAAGGTTTGGATCAGAGCATGTTTATGTGTTAGAAGGGACTAAATGTTTATCTTTACGTAAACTTAATTGGGCATTTGAGATAGGAAACAACCAACGTCAGAGATGTTCCCCATCCAGTCGGACTGATCTTGTGTTATTTTTAGGGCTGGGCAACGATTAAAATATTTAATCGCGATTAATCGCATAATTTGCCTGATTAATCATGATTAATCGCATTGTATTTACAAACTCCAAGAATTAATTCAAAAGTAGTGTAAAGAGCACTTTTATTTTAATGTTCTGCTGCCATATGAACAAAAGTGTTGTAACATTTGTAGCACTTATCAGTAACACATATTTAGTGTAAAGCTCAACTTAAACATGTAAAACAAAAAATAGCAATAATAATAAATTAAAGCTTATTGCCACTGACAGGGAATTCTCTTTATGGGGAAAAAATCTACCAAAAACAGGCAATTTCTGAGGTAACCGCAGGGAGCAGCATTACCATTTTATGTTCAATACCAAAGTTTAACTTGGCAGTGGTTACAACTAACTTGTTTCTGTCATATTCGATGCTGGAAGAACTTTAAACTGAAATGCTTGCTAACTCGATATGCTTGCATGGTTATTTGACGTTAACACGCGGTTTTGTGTTGTTGCTTTCTCGCGTGCATATAGTGAATGGCAGGGGAAAAACAGGTAAAAACACATGGATACTTTGAAGCGAGAAGCAACTTCACCGACGGCGTCGATGCAGACCCCGCTCCGCTCCGCACAAAACTTGTTCCGTTCGCCAACTCACCGCCTCGCCTAAGCAAATTCCTGCGGGAAACACCGCTTTCCGCATGTCGGCTTTATTTTTTTCCGGCCAGCACCTTTCTTCCTCTTTGAATCCGAGGCTGGGCTGACAGCGAGGTTATTGGCGCATTATCGCCACCTACTGTTCTGATTCAAACCCCTACACTGCAGCAACAGACCTTCACAAAATAAAAGCATGTGAGCAACATGCGTTAACCCGCGTTAAAGTAAATATCGCCGTTAATAGTCTAATGAATTAATGCGAAATTAACGCGTTAACTTGCCCAACCCTAGTTATTTTGTTTCTATAGGTTCAGGTTTGGTGGAGACATATCACTAAAAAAGGTTTCTATTTGTAAAACAATTGAAAACCATCTATTTTTATATTACCTTTTGGTGCCTTTTCCTATAAAATCCCAATAAAATACACTGAAGTTTGAGGTTGTAACATCTCAAGATGTAAAGAAGTACAAGAGGGACAAAATTTTACAAGATAATGTATTGATCTGTGAAAAATAGGCTATGTTGCAGGCTATTTGGAAACCAAATAGCCTGCAACACTTTGCCATGCACACTAAGTGATTTGGGACCATTCAAATATCATATCCATTATTTGTAAAGCAGTTGTTTCTTTTATTCCTGCAACATATACTTAGTTTTGCCTGCTATTTTGGCAGATTCATGCACGAGCCTTGCCATCACATACCTCATGTTTCCCACCGTAGAGCAGGGGACATGTGCTAGTCCAGTTTAGCCATTTTCCAATCTCCCAGAAGAGAACACAGTGATCAGCAACGTTCTTAGAGGCACCACAGCAAAGAGCCAGCAGAGCTGCTACTGTGGCACGCACAGTGTCAGCCGGTTTCCAGAGAGCATACGGAGGTTAAGTGAAGATAGATGGAGAGAAAAAGAAAGAATGACTGTTTAATGGATTGGATGACAACATTAGGGGGAGACTTACAACCCAGAACAAAATGTGTCAACTTAATGAGGTATGTTTGGCTGATATGGCTGTGAGTAAGGTGAAGTGTTCAAAGGGGTAGTTTGCTCACAAACGCAGAGTGAGTTGATGTTTATTTGTTAGACTGTTTATGTCGGGGTTTTTTTTTCTAATTATTATTCTACAGTTAATTTCTTTGCCATACCTTGGGATTTATTAACAGAAAGTTTCTAACGTTAGTCCGAAAAATCTTGAATAAAAGTTATTTTTTCCCCACACACACTGTATGCGATGTTAGCCTGAAGGGAGTAATACTGAGTTAAACAGGCAGATTATATGTTTAAAAGATGTAGGCTGCTGTCAAGTTAGTTTCCTGAGCCTGGAGACCTGCGCGCAGGAAATTTAAAGGCTGCCGGGAGTAAATCACCACATCCAAGGGTTGTACATTTTAAAGTTTCAATTATATATATATATATATATATATATATATATATATATATATATATATATATATATATATATATATATATATATATATACCCTGTCAAAATAGTTTGCTGGAATTCCGACTTATTCATCCTGACAGAACTGCTCTAACCACGTCCAGTTTAAAAGCCGCCTTGCTCACACACACCATTTCAGCTCAGCCCAAAAATGTACTATGGAACTGAGAGCTTGGCTTAGTGACCGCCACTCCAAACCTTGACTTTGTTGTCCTGAAGCCGCTTTCTAAATAATGAATTCATTTGTGAAGACCACATAACGTGTCTCCAAAACTGATGTCATTGCCCCTTAGTGCATTTGCAAATGGGAATCAGTCTTTTCATGTTGCTTTTGGACTAATGGCGTCTTTCTAGCTGAGTGGCCTTTTAGCCCATGTCGGTGCAGTACTCATTTCTCTCTGGAATATGATACTCCAGCACAGTGGCTTCAGCCAGCATCTCCGCATGGTCTTTTTTTCTTGTGTTCAGGGTTTGATTCACACATGAAGCTTTGAAAACAGGTTTGGTGTCCCTGAGTGTCTCTTTCCAGAAGGGTATGCAGGCTGCTGTAATTCTTTAAACTGATGAATGTGGCCCTTTCAATCATCTAGCAATTGCACTCAAACATGAGTAACACTTGTGGAGGTCCAACATTCTATCTGTGACATCTTGGCTGGTTTAAGTTTCCCATGATGCCACACAAGGATGCAGTGTGTTTGTGGTTCGTCTTGTAACACATCTACAGGCATTTAACTCAAACATGGTGAATAAATCTATAATAAATGTGCAAAGCCATGACCTCGACCCAAATAGTGTTAAGGCAGAGTGGTGACCTTAGTCGTCTTTAAGCTTCGGACTTCTAAGGTTAAAAAATAAAACTGATCTTGAAACTGATCCTCCTATACATCTGGCATTCAGTGAATAGAAATAATTGTGGTCATCCTAACTGACCAAAATAGGAAAACTTAAGCCTGAGTAATCTCAGACAATTGGAAACAAATGGTCAAAATTATTTACAGTTGAAAGCAGATGTTTAGTTACACAGTGTAAAAAATGAATAACCTGTTGTACCACGTTTTTGTTTTTTCTTTCTTTCTTTCTCTGGGTGTAATTGAGTTTTTCCCTATCATTGCTGTTTATATTTTATGGCATTATATGAAACGTGAGCCCGTCCCTGAAGGACTGTCAGCATGATTGTGTCTGGAGATCTGTGTGGGTTTTGGGTTTGCACTTTGTCTGGCCTCTGGTGTCATGTTTAGCTGTATTTTACTTATGTCTGTCTAAGTTGTGTCAGTATTGTTGTGAGTTAGCACTGTTAGTTGTATGTATCCCATTTCCGTGCTCTGAAATCCCGCTTCTTTCCTTTCCGCATCTCAGTTTTTGCGCTTCCTGTAATACTCATGCCGTAGTGCTATTCCCTTGCTTATCAGCATCTGTGTGCAGGCTCTTTCTCTTTCCTGTCACTGGACGTCTGTGTTTGCCTTTTGCCTTGGTTCCCCTTCCATGTGCCTTCGTGTTTTTGGATTTATGTTTGTTTTCTGGGTTCCCTGCCCTGCAGCGCCTTTAGTTATTAAAGTTTATGTGGTTGCTTAATCTGCCAGCCTCCTGCTCTGCTACTTTGTGCTTTGGTCCTTCACCTCGATAGGACTGCTTCTCAGATTTTG
Source organism: Fundulus diaphanus (assembly GCA_037039145.1). NCBI lineage: Eukaryota > Metazoa > Chordata > Actinopteri > Cyprinodontiformes > Fundulidae > Fundulus > Fundulus diaphanus. The sequence goes on along the minus strand of CM073136.1, from coordinate 18,677,419 downwards.
TTTTCACATGTATGTGTCAAACCCATGAGAAAACACTCATGAATAGAACAAGACTGTCAAGCACATCTGTCAACAGTGGATTTGGAAGGATGTTTTTTTGACTTGGAGGTTGAATATTTGGATGTTGTGTATCAACTGGGTAATTTGCACCCAAATCAACGCATCTGCATATTTTTTAAGCCGTCTTTCATACTCATAGATCCACTTACTATATGTTAGGCTGGATTTTCTAACACTGCGTCTTCATCTTTAAGTGATTAATTTACTCCACACTGGCATTCAAAAGTCTTGCTGCCAGTGCTCTGGAGTTTTAATTTCAGCATGAAGATGTCAAAAAGCAGGTTAAAGTGACCCAGCTCCTAGTCACGTCACCACCATGGAGGAGAGGAGCAGGAGAATAGCTTGATCTGACCCATTATCCATGGGCAAAGTAGAACCTTAGATACACCCGTGCAGATGCTATGGTAACCACGTTGTCTAACCCTCCTTTGTACTGTGTAGCATTAACAGTCATCCATAACGTAAACTAGAAAAGTGTCATCCAGTCTCCTTGATAGTGGGAAGACTTTCACACCGCACCCCTTCAAAGTATTACTAAATTTAATGTGCCGTTTGTTAGCGGCACAGGCAAAAGCTCATTAATTGTGGCAATAAGACAGAGTTCCCTCCCTCAGCTCTTCAAACACGATCCACCAAGCACGCCGTACCGTTTAATTCTGGGATATTTTCGGCCAGTTATGCAGGAGCTTGAGCTGGCATTCAGACCTGGCATGGGTTCTTGTAAAAATATTTATTCCTTACAAGCTGTGGTGGTGTGTCATTGAACTACACGTATAAGGCAGCTGGTCCTCTTATAAAAGGTGTGGGATATTCTGCCGCTTTTACACCTCTCATCCGTACGCAAACTGTGCTTTTGGTGAGAAAGGCAAAGAGTTTTTGAAATCCCCTTCAAAATGGAAGATTTTTTTAAAAGGTTGTTGCTGGCACATGTGTCCTTGACATATAAAGATTTTGAGGGAATCTAGGACATCACAGCCCAATTAGTGCACCTCACTTTAGTACATGGTATTGTGTTCAGCATGTACAAGAAACCAAATCAGCATTGGTTCTGTTATGGCGCTTCTATTGTAGACCTTCCCAAATTCATCTGAATCGTATTACCAGACTTTGGCCAAGTAGCGAAAAGGTTAATTGTGCTGTTTAGTGATGTGTAAAGTATCTAGAAGATGAGGACTCTGGGTTAAGTTTTTGAGAACACTAGTTGGATCTTGCTGAACCTTCATGTCCACATTCAATGCTATTTTTACAGAAGCCCAGCATGTCATACAGAAAAGTAGATTTTTTTTGCTACAGCATCGTGGTGGTGGTGGGGGGAGGGGATAAGGTTTGTCAACTTTTTACTTAGCATGGTGCTTGATAGATAAGTTATCCAATCAGAGTACAAAATGATCTGCTTATACTGTTTCATAAAAGGAAGCAAGTTTCTTCTTTTTTTTCTGCATATGATCTTTGCCTGATGTGTGTTGGTGCCATTGTTTCAATAGGAGTGTTTTTATGGTTTATGTGGCACTAGTTGGCCTCTAGGAAAGTGGACAGCGATAGAAAGGGGAATATATGCAAGAAATGGCCCGGGTCAGGAGTCAAAACCAGAACAGCTACTTAAAAGACAGAATGTCTCTATATATGTGGCCACGCTCTACCTACTGAGCAATGGGGCTCCCGCTGAAGTTTTAGTCAAGGGTCTGATGCATTTAAGGCATAGCAGATGTCTGTGAAAAGAATCCTTGGGGACCATACTGTGCTGGTACAGATGGAGTTTACATTACACAAGCTTTGTGGCCGAGTAGATGGCACAGTGATAAATATGAATTGGTCACTAAGAGTCTCTAATACAGGGCTGCACAGTGGTAGGCACTGTTGCCTTGCAGCAAGAAGTTCCTTGGTTCGAACCCTGGGTGCATGGAGTTTGCATGCTCTCCCTGCGCATGCATGGGTTCTCTCTGGGTACTTTGGCATTAACGCACAGTCCAAAGACATGATTGTTAGATTAATTGGTTGGTTGGATTTCCCCTTAGGTGTGCCTGTGTGTGTGCATGGTTGCCCATCCAGTGTTCGTTCTATGTTGCCCTGTGATAGATGGTGTAGTCCAGGGTCTACCCCATCTGTCACCCAATGTCCACTGGAGATACACCCCCCACAACCCTGTACATTCAAGACAGCACACATTTATCCGTCTATAAGTGAGTATGGATGGATAGATGGATAAATGTGGGCCGTCTTGAATACTGTGCTCCATTTACCTTATCATTGTGTCTCAGCTGCATTTCAGAAATCTTGCGGGTTTTGCTTGTTTTGCTTTGCGGCCGAACCAACTGATGCAAGATTTGATTATGTATTGTATTGTATCAAATGCTAGCAGAATTTCGTCTAATAGTTACTGTTTAGCAGATCTGATGCGAAACAGACAGTGTGTAATGGATTTTAAGGTTAGGATTGGTGAGAAACCTTTGACTTGACTCAAGCCCTTTAAATGCGGTGCTCGCAGAATTTAAGTTGGGTGTTGGTGTACGTCGTCCCACCCCAAGTCCCTGGGGTCTTTGCATTGACTCAGCAAAGACTGAGTCAATGCAAGTGTTTCTCTAGGTCCAGTTGGTTTAAGCCTGTTAATTTGGGGTTTGCTTACAAAAAGATCTGTTTGGAAGTAATGCACTGGTCTAAACCACAATTAAAAAGTGGAAAGAAAAAAACAATATAGAAATTTGAGGTTGATCCCAAATTTTTCTGTAAAAATAAAATGGAGTCCAACCAAAGAGCCAAAACCTCCCTTAGTACCAACCTGTGTTGCTTAGCCCCCTCCATTAGCTTTGTTCATGACCTAAAGTGCCATTTAATAATCCAGCAAAACACCCACTTATCTAAATTGGTCATGATCTGTTAAACCAGCCTATTTCCTAACCCAATATACTTCCTTGTAGCATTTAAGTAGCTTTTGTAGTTAGTATGTCTTCACTCCACTGTATATGTTTTGCAACGTTTCTATTATTTTTAATACTGGTATGACTAACTAGTAAATTGTTTTTTTATAAAAAATAGTAAGTGACTTCCCTGGAATAAATTAGCCACTGTTACAGATGATCAATAAAATGGTGATCAAATGGGGTCAGCATGAGCCTACACCTCTCCTGGTTGCCCTTCTTCAGAAATTACTGTAATTCCACCTGAACTGAGCAAATCATTTGTTTCATGTGTTCCTTAATTTTTTTTTTTTTTTTTGCTTTTCAGTCTGTCATTTTGTACTCACAGCTGTTGTTGAAAACGGAGCAATGTAAACCTAGCTAGCACTTATAAATAATGTGCAACTACAACTTGAGCGTTGCCAAAGTGTCACATTTTGGAACAGCTATTTTAAAAGCAGATTAGAATTGATTGACCAGGACAATAACAGGACCCAGTGCATTTAATATCTCCCCTACACTTCATCACAGTGACAGCACAAATAGCTTATATATATTGGCGCCCCCGCTGTTCATCTTTTTTATTGTGATAGTGTAATGTTCTGTTCTGGTCTATTTTTATTATTTGGTTAAGTAGCTCTTTCCTGCCTCTGGGTTTATTTCTGTTTTGGATTCTAGTTAGCCTCTTCATTGTGTTAGTTATCTGGTCCCTGTATTAGTTCTGATTTTAGTTCTGTGCTTTGTTTGTTCTGTTTTATCTTAGGTTTATTTTCTAGTGTCCTGTCTGCTCCCTTAATCACTTCCACCTGGTTTTGGTTAATTAGTCCCTCCCTGCTCACCTGTCCGCCCGCCTATTTAAACCTCCCTCAGTTTTCTGTTTGTTGCCGGCACTTCGCTTATGTTTCACTTGTCTTCCTGTCATTCGTTTCTTCAGTTTGGTCCTTTTGGTAAGAGCTCCCTCCCAGCACCTTGACCCCGTCTGACTGTAACCCGATCTGTCTGTTTCTACCCAGTTCTGTTCGCCTGTTCGCTGTCAAGTTGTTGTCTGGATGTCTGCTTTACCACCTGTTGGATTCTGTTTGCCCGTCTGATTCCCTCTCATCACCTTCCCTCCAATAAACACCGTTAAACTCATGTGAGACCGTGTCTGGCTGAATACCGGGTTCATCTCCTCACAAATCATTACAGATAGCAGAAAACAGCATGTAAATAAAGAACAACAAAAAGATGCACATGAGTTCAACATATATTCCATGTTATGTGATGTGTAAATCCACTTTGTTATAAGTGAATAGGTATATATCCCGTGATGACTGTGCTGGTAAAATATCATAACCCTCACTGGCTTAGTCTACAAGGAGCTGTTTTGTCTATCTATCCAACTTCTTTGCGCAATCTCTCCTAAATGTGTGTCCGTTTAGTTTCCCACAAAACAGACAAGTTTATTCCGCGTTAAAGATCATACATTTTTACAGTGTTTAGTTATTTCGGGATATACTGTCTGACTCCTCACTACTGGTAATATGGCTTAGCTTTCTGACATATACAGTAGTTCTTTATTCTCCAGCCCTCCACCATTGCCCTGAATAGGACAGTGCGTGCAAATGTACAAAAACCAAAACATTACTGTGAGTGAATGAAAGTAAAAACAGATGCCCATTATTACAATTGTTTGTTGTAAAGAGATCTCTCTCTCTCTCTCTCTCTCTCTCTCTCTCTCTCTCTCTCTCTCTCTCTCTCTCTCTCTCTCTCTCTCTCTCTCTCTCTCTCTCTCTCTCTCTCTCTCTCTCTCTCTCTCTCTCTCTCTCTATATATATATATATATATACACACTACCGTTCAAAAGTTTGGGGTCACCCAAACAATTTTGTGTTTTCCATGAAAAGTCACACTTATTCACCACCATACGTTGTGAAATGTCAAGACATTGACAAGGTTAGAAATAATGATTTGTATTTGAAATAAGATTTTTTCTACATGAAACTTTGCTTTCGTCAAAGAATCCTCCATTTGCAGCAATTACAGCATTGCAGACCTTTGGCATTCTAGCTGTTAATTTGTTGAGGTAATCTGGAGAAATTGCACCCCACGCTTCCAGAAGCAGCTCCCACAAGTTGGATTGCTTGGATGGGCACTTCTTGCGTACCATACGGTCAAGCTGCTCCCACAACAGCTCAATGGGGTTCAGATCTGGTGACTGCGCTGGCCACGCCATTACCGATAGAATACCAGCTACCTACTTCTGCTCTAAATAGTTCTTGCACAATTTGGAGGTGTGTTTAGGGCCATTGTCCTGTTGTAGGATGAAATTGGCTCCAATCAAGCGCTGTCCACTGGGTATGGCATGGCGTTGCAAAATGGAGTGATAGCCTTCCTTATTCAGAATCCCTTTTACCCTGTACAAATCTCCCACCTTACCAGCACCAAAGCAACCCCAGATCATCACATTACCTCCACCATGCTTAGCAGATGGCGTCAGGCATTCTTCCAGCATCTTTTCATTTGTTCTGCGTCTCACAAGCGTTCTTCTTTGTGATCCAAACACCTCAAACTTGGATTCATCCGTCCACAACACTTTTTTCCAGTCTTCCTCTGTCCAATGTCTGTGTTCTTTTGCCCATCTTAATCTTTTTCTTTTATTGGCCAGTCTCAGATATGGCTTTTTCTTTGCCACTCTGCCGTGAAGCCCAGAATCCCGCAGCCGCCTCTTCACTGTAGATGTTGACACTGGTGTTTTGCGGGAACTATTTAATGAAGATGCCAGTTGGGGACCTGTGAGGCGTCTGTTTCTCAAACTAGAGACTCTAATGTACTTATCTTCTTGCTCAGTTGTGCAACGCGGCCTCCCACTTCTTTTTCTACTCTGGTTAGAGCCTGTTTGTGCTGTCCTCTGAAGGGAGTAGTACACACCGTTGTAGGAAATCTTCAATTTCTTAGCAATTTCTCGCATGGAATAGCCTTCATTTCTAAGAACAAGAACAGACTGTCGAGTTTCAGATGAAAGTTCTCTTTTTCTGGCCATTTTGAGCGTTTAATTGACCCCACAAATGTGATGCTCCAGAAACTCAATCTGCTCAAAGGAAGGTCAGTTTTGTAGCTTCTGTAACGAGCTAAACTGTTTTCAGATGTGTGAACATGATTGCACAAGGGTTTTCTAATCATCAATTAGCCTTCTGAGCCAATGAGCAAACACATTGTACCATTCGAACACTGGAGTGATAGTTGCTGGAAATGGGCCTCTATACACCTATGTAGATATTGCACCAAAAACCCAACATTTGCAGCTAGAATAGTCATTTACCACATTAGCAATGTATAGAGTGTATTTCTTTAAAGTTAAGACTAGTTTAAAGTTATCTTCATTGAAAAGTACAGTGCTTTTCCTTCAATAATAAGGACATTTCAATGTGACCCCAAACCTTTGAACGGTAGTGTATATATATATATATATATATATATATATATATATATATATATATATATATATATATATATATATATATATAATTGAAACTTTCACCCAACATACATATATTGGGTGATTGGGCCTCTAGTTTGAAAATCAGCTCCTTAAGATGTTGTCGAGGTTCGTATGCCTACATTAAAGTGGCACTCCTTCCTTACCACATCTGTGTTCTGTCTTCACCTATACAGTATGAAATTGAAAAGGCTTTTATTATTGGTGTGGGCCAAAGGTATAATGTTGACTTGCTGTGTGTACTCACTGGTTTATGTCAGAGTGAAACAACTTTATCCGCAGTGCTGTATGTATTTCATCTCTAACAGTAAAGCTCATCCTATAGGTTGCTTGTCTTTATGAATTATAAATGTAAAGCATACAGCCATGTACTGTTGATGCAGGAAGAAGTATCCTCATTGTAAGGTTCTGTTAAACCCTGAATCAGCTCTTGCTACTATATACTTTATTTTTGGGGGAATTAATTCTGTTTCTGCATTTCGAAATGTAAGAAGAGCTGTGTTACATCCAAAGCATTAAAGGCACTGCGAGGACAGCAAATTTACCACCTAGTTTAGCACTGACAGCAGCTGTTTTTTGTTTTTTTTGTTAAAACAAAATGACATTTTTGAACTGGATTAAACTGTCATTTAAAAAAAAATCACTCTCCATCACATCACTTTTAATTTTTGCAGAGAACATGAAGAGCCGATTATGACAGATTGCATATTTGTAACTCCTCGCTGAGGTAACCTCCTGCTGTTGTGTAAAGACCTACTTGTGCCACGTGCACCATTAAATCAGATCATGATTTTGCGTTTTTTTAAAGGCAGCTTATTGTCTGGGTTTTTGATTAAAACAGTGGGAGTCCGCTGAGCTTGCTCTGTTAACACATTCTTTGTCTTCCCATCCATTTCTGACAAGCCAGCTGCTTTAGGAATCCTAAAAGCACTAATGCTGTTAATAAAGTAAGCACATTTGTTTGCTAATTAGGTGAGTCCAAATCTTTATTAGCTTTAATTTTAGCCAAGGATTTTTGCTGCAGCCTTCTATTATACAGTTTAAGAACGTATGTTTGACTGGCCCTGATCTATCGAATACAAATGCTAACAACACTTTTAAGTGTGAATGTTGTTACTGTAGGCAGAATACCTAAAGTTAGCTATTTTCAGTATAAGTGTGTTAGTGTTTAAAAAATTAAGCCAATTGAAACACAAAAGTTGTAATACGTTTCTAGACAGGAAACTGTTTTCTATGGAGGCGTGTCAACTATTCATTGAGGCTGCTACAGCAGGAAGTTAGCAAATGGCAGGAAGCCGACATTTATAGTAGAGTTGCTCTTATTTATCCTTTTTGATGAGTCCATTTCTATCTGTCATGGCATATATTGGATTTGGAAATATTGGCAGCGTTTTGGTAGTCCGAGTGGTAAAAGTAAGACTCGTACTCTAAAAATTATACATTTAGTAATGCTAACTGTGTTGAGTGTGCTAATAATGTGAACCCACCAAAGACAACCTAAAATATATTTTCTCAATAGTGACATTTTGTTTCAGCCTCTAGTGAATATTTATATATTTATTATACCTGAAAGCTGAGGTAAGGGTAAAATAGTCTATATTTCAATGTATTGAGACTTGATTAACAAAAGTCAAAACTCAATTATCTTGACCAAGTTTTGAAGAACTAAGGCAGAACTCAGGACCACCTTAGTGTGACACCTGGAGAGCGTATGGTAATCTCACAGGGTCAATGCCCTGCATCCCGCACCCTCTGCACTAAAGCAAAAACGACTTGGACAGGAGCCACACCACAGGCAGTTGTGTATAATAAAAGATAAAAAGAAATTGAAATGCAACCAAACAGGGAGCCAAATTACTCGCTTTGACCTGAAAGTTGAACTAAAACAGCTGATATTCCCTTCCGCCATAAACCAGAAGACTATTAAGCAAGTGAATGAAAAGCTTCGTCCTAACTAACTCAGAGAAGGTTAACCTATTCATAAAGTTCATTGCAGGTTTTAGCTTGATGCAGATCCGATCGTCAAGGGTTGTTGAAAATCAGGCCCTTTGCGCTACAAATCGCTAATTGGTCATAACATCCCACCTGAAAGGTTTTCACTGAAACTGTTATCCCCCCGACAACATAACCACAAAATGACGCAATCACAAGCAGGTAGAACATCTCTAGCATCTGATGCATGGACAGCCATTCCCATGGAAGGTTATTTCACTGTACCTGCGCTGCTGCGCAGGATCTCATGTGTGGCAGCTAGCATGTCGACTCCAAATGGGAGGAGTGAACAAGAGTAACAATACTTTAGTCTAAAGATGAATGAGTTGGATAAGATTTTAACAGAATGGCTCATCATTAAGGACTTAGTTTTATTTACAGATAAAATGTGAGATCCTGGACTATGTTGGACAATCAGCTGTTTGTTTGTTCAGAACTTGCGGAGGTCCTCAATTTTCAGATCTGGTCGTGCGGTTTAATCATGGGTATCATGTTACAACAATAATCAACTTATAATTGCATCATATCCCCTTGCATTGAAATTGAATGATAAATTGATTAAAGATTCCCAACCCTAACAGAAAGGCTTTTTAAAGCTCTTTAACAGGTCCAATAAACAAATGAATTATTTAACATACTAAGGTTGCAAAATAGTTAATATCTAGATATAATTGTTACTACAAAATGAATTACGCAAAATACTAATTTGTGTGAAATGTATATAAATTGACCGTTTTTCTTTTGCCCAAATTGCTACAGTTAATTTGTACCAACGGAGCTGCAATATTAAAGACCCTCAGTAACTCCCCTCCGTGCCACAATCAGAATAATGAGCTGCTGTTGGAAGTTTTATACTCTGGTAACATGTCAGTAGAAAATATAAGCCACCCTCTTTAGCCAGCAAGGCAAACACAAGAGCGTTGTTAAGAGGTACTTTTCCTATAAGGCAGGCAGACAGGAAAAAACAAAATGCTGAACGATGCCACATGCTAGTTGCACTAACGCTGCAAGCTAGTGGTGCTGCAATGACGTTTGAGAGCAACGTAAAAAGGTCTGTAAAGCTCCTTTATCTGCATCCGTGAAGTAGTAAACCCGCCGGAAGACATAAACTAATGCTGTCTGTTTCATTAGCTTTACGGACACAGACAGCCCAATAGCAGGGATCGGTCAGTCTGAGCTCCCTTGTCGAGGTGCCTTTCTAAGGCGTGCAGTTCTGTACCATGCTTTCCTTTGAAACACTATTATTACACTTTTATTATCCTTTTTTCTTCCCCCAGTTCTAAAATGTATTTTTATCAACAGTAAATTGACAGGCAAATGGAAGCACACAGTGGCATACCAAAGATAAGCAATTATAATGAAATATAATAATTACACGACTGAATCAAAGGTACATACTTCCATAAAGGTATTAAAAATATATTTTTGTGTTATCTTTTCTACTGTTCTGGCAAACAGGGAAGAGACTCTTATATGATATATTTCTCTAAGCAAGGGTTGAATTGTCCCCTTAATGGTCTTGCCCTAATTAAGTTATAATTTTGGCCTTATTGTAATTAATAATATATTTTGCTCTTAATCAGAAAGAACCCTGTGCCTTCAAAAAATGTCAAAAAATAGCATTGAATATTGAGTATTTCAGTATTGTGACAACCCTAATAATAGCACAAAATTTGGAATCAAACTTTTTCTTCTGAAATAAGAACAATTATATTGTAGATTTTGGTAGAAAATGATGTATAACTTCTAATATGAATAGAATAGAATAGAAATACACTTTATTTTCCCACTGTGGGGAAATTTAGGTGTTAGAGCAGCAAAGGGAAACGCAATGGAAGCATACAGACTCACACAAGTGAAGAATAAAAAAAAAAAAAATAGGAGTATGAGTTTATATAGTAAGTGCAAATTTACAACACAAGAAAAGATACCAATTATTACAAATAGCCTACTTTGGTGCATATTCTCATGTACATTGTGCACTTCTACATTTTGATTTGTGCAAATAAAGAGAAGAATAAAGTAAGCAATATGCTGACTTGTAAAGGATTAAATTGAATATGTTGTAATGTTTTTGGCAATTTTTCTTTGCAAAACTTTTCCCTAACCTGAAAAATTTTATTGTATTTGTAGATTTTTAGTAGCCACTTTTTTTTACATGTCCTGTCTGGCAGTATAGCATTAAGAATTGCTGTCTTAACGCCAAAGAGAGTCCAACAGATTTTACTTTTGCAAGTGGAGCATTACTGCTTTCGCCATAGTGCTCCGCTTGATTTACATATGCAAAAAGCTTTATTAGATTTTATTCTGGGACTATTTTCAATGGACACAAAAACAGGAAAGTAAAAGAGAAAAAAAGGAATTGAAAAAGGTGAGACAAAGTGCTAAAAGGAAGATGAGGAAAAGGAGGGAACAAGATAAGATCCTCAGAGTCTGCTGCTACACCTCCAAAGAGAGGTAGAAAAAGAAAAGCAAATTAAACCAATAAGGTATTACAGGTACAAACAGCCAACGCCTTGATATCACTGAAAAATACAGTGTTATTTAATGCAAAACGTATAAAGTGACAGGTAAAGCTAATGATAGGGGTTTTCTGTATAGAAGTGAATCTGTAAGTATGTGAATCCAAGCACCTGTAGGTGTTTGCGAGAGTGCGCTTGTATATGTAAGGTTTATCCATAAGAAAATTGCTCAATAGTGGTTGTGAGGAGGCAAAGACCTGCCCCTCAGAGTGCCGAGGCAGATACTGGGGAAACCAGAACCCCAGATGACCGAAAGGAACCCCAGAGCAAAGGTGCCCAAGAGGGACCAACACAGGGAAAGCTGCCTCCCCACCATAGATGAGCCCCAGGAAACCCTCTGCCTGCTCAAATGTCATGTTGTTATTGTCATGGTTTTTAAGTGTTTGGCCCACATGCAGATACAGACGGAGGCAGAAACAATTTTAAGATGTTTATTAAAGGCTCAGACAACAGTGAAACACACAACGTGTAGAACAGGCGAGGTCTGAACGTCAGTGCTGGATCGACTGTGGGGAAGAATGAAGGTTGAGTTACTGAGGATCGAACGTGGGGAAGAATGAAGGTTGAGTTACTGAGGATCGAACCAGGGAAAAATACCAGAAGCTGCGCCGCTTACCAGTTAGTCGGGAAGACCTATCCGGGAAGAGTAAGTGACGAGGGGACTCTGTGACCGTTACTCGCTGATGGTAACAGGTGGCTAAGTGACTGGAGGGCTGACAGATGTAAGGCTGGCGAGGGATCCGGAGCGCACCACAGTTGACGGCAGACAGGAGGAGCAGATGGAAGAACCAGAGGGTTGTGAGTGAACCAGCTGAATCCAGGAAGGGGAATCTCAAGCCCGGCTTGGTACCACCAAGAGAGTATGAGGGGAGATGCCAGAGCAAAATCTGAGCGACGGGGATTCTGAGAAGCTGGTTCCTTGAGCACGACGCCAAGACAAATGAGTAAATCCAAACACGACAAACTGAAGAACAACAGAAGACAAGGTTAGTCCATAAACGAGGTGTCCAAGAACTCACAGATACGGTGCACAGAGGACAGGTCAGAGGCCTAGGCATACCACGACTGGGTTAACACTCTTCCATGGTGTCTTCCATCTGTCTGAGCACTCCTTAAGAAACCCATGCTGATGACTCCAGACGAGCGGCAGGTGTGGATCTCGCCCCCCAGTCAACTAGAACCACCTGTGAAGCAGAGTTAGAGCACGGAACACACAGAGAACCCTGACAGTTATAAGTTGTTCTCAAGTGCATTTAAAACTTGGAGGGCCAAAAGGGGTTCGTCCGGCGCAGCCCCCTTTCACAAACACTCCAAAGCTAGATTATGGCATTATTTTACTCTCTCCATATATATTGTAAAAAGACATAAGCAGCGAGGGGATTGGATCTAAGCCTTTTACACCCCTGACTTGGCAAGCAAAGCAGTCACAGGTCTGCATCAGCTGACCTGCATAGGGCCAAACCAGCTTTGCCTGTCAAGGGAGCAGTGTACTTATGACTTGTGTTTTTTGTACCAGCCAGCTACACGATTTGAAAGTGTAAAATGGACTAATTTCAGAGAAATCCTTTCAGATGAGAACAGTAAGAAGGCAAGATATATAATTTAAAGTTACGTTTTTTGTTTTTCTCCAGCCAAAAACCCAGATAACTACCTCAAGTTTATCCGCCATTATCGTTTTGGAAAGAAGGTTATGGGAATGCAGATTTTACACGTAGCACTGACATCGATGCCTCACAGCAACCCCTGTCACCCCACACTGCTGGCATAATATTTTGAAAACTGACAGCTGTGTGGGATATTGTTGTATATACCTCTGTTTTCTGAATGGCCAGAGGGAGCGCAGAATTGGCTTGTCTTTTGCGGATTTATGACGGAAATGTTTTCTGAAAGGGGTTAGTAATTCAGCAAGGGAAAACAGCTCTGTCAGTTCTGGTGGTTTTGAGAAATACTTATTTTTTTAACTATAATCATTATATTGTTTGAACATTTTAAGTTTGTCTAAAACATAAAAAAGTATTTTGTTATGATCCCTAGCTAATAAAAAAGACATTAATTTTGGGTGTAATTGAATATAGCGTATTAGAAATTCACAAAATCAGTGCTAAAAAATTGGCCACAAAATTTCGGATTGGTATATCTGTAGTTGGTCTGTGACTAACAATTTTTGGTCTTCTGCACTATAGTTAGTCAGTCTGAAGAACAATTTAAACCATAATTCAGTTCTATTATTTTTGCCCACCCAGTCTACACAATGAGGGTGGGCGTCTGATTAGCTCAGAAAATGTCCCAATTCTCTGCCTTAAACGGATGCATTGTATTTTTCCAATTTCTTACTAAAATGCCTAAAACTCTTGTAGACTGGTTGTGGAAGTGTGTCACCCGAAATGAATAAGCAATGTTCAAAGAAAAAAGAAACAGCTTGTTTAGTTATTCTTAGTTTCCCCTGCCACTATTGCAAGGGTAACTGCATTTATACATATAAAGCTCTTCTACTATTTTTTTCCACCAGAAAATGGTTATATGCTCCCAAGACTGACTAACAACTCTATTCGGGTTATTCCAGACTTTTTGAATGCATGTGAATTATTAATTTGTTTGGATACTCAGAACATAACTGGACCACAGTGCATTATCACAGCGGCTAGAGAGCCTGGTTTCAGCAGTAGTGAAGGACACAAGCCTAACAAACAAAGGTTGTACACCAAATGGATGATATGTACTGAAAGAAAGAATATATTCAGTCACAAAATGGAAGACAGGTGGTGACAATCTGTTGTCAAAAGCAACAATTTTCTATCTCAAAAGATAATATGTAATAGATAAGGTTAATTGAAATTTCTCTAAACTGGGTCAGGCATTAACAAATGTAACAATCAACAAGTGAACAATTTGAGTTAAATTATTTTTTATTATGTGGTGTAGCCCCCCAAAAATGTTTGTAATGAGATTGCAATCTTGTTTCAGGATGAAGCTAGATTTAGAGATTTGTATGAACCAGACTTGCAATCTATGACCTTTATTTCCATTTGTGTTGTCAATGATTATATTTCTTTTGATTCTTGTTGGATGTTAGTATTTTTTTATTTAAACAATATAAGCATCATTAAATGATAAGCTTGTTCTTTTCTCATTTCATTTTTTTATTTGATAATGCTTGTGTTTGAATAGGGAACTGATTATTGAAGCCAAGGTTGTTGCTTTGATAGTCATTGCAGTTGCAAAGATGTGTCCTCTCTAATGTCTAAAAGCCTGTTTCATTTTGCAGGCAAATTTTTGTTTTGGATCCAGCTTAAAGCGTAATCATGGAAATCAGAAATATGAATATTCTGTTGCCTAGTTTCAAGCAAATTGAAGACAGGCCATTAAAAAAAGCTAAAACAATCCTGTTACTTAATTTATGTAAGTTTAATCAGTCTACAGATCACAATGAATGTGACGGGTAGTACTGCAGGGCCAACTAAGAAGTGTCCACTTTAACATAAATGAGCCGGTACATCGTGCCTTGCAGGTTGCATCCAACATATCTCTGTTGCTAATGTTTTCAAACCTAGTCCAAATATGGTATTTAACCCACAATGATCAACCTCAGATTTGAATTATGTAGTTGTTCATATTCTCCTGAATTGTATCTGCCTGTGGTGGAGGTTGAGAAACATGTGAAACATGAGTACTGGCTTTAATATTTATACGGTATTGTAACTCTTTGAGGTAGCGGGTAGCATGCTAGTGCTAATTAGACCAACTACCTTCTAAGCTAAGGATGGTTATGACCAAAGATAGCTAGCTTTTGTATTACAACACTTTGGCTGATAAAAAATGCTGTTTTATTTCAGTCCTTTTGCATATTTCATTATTTGCATTATTTTAATTGCCTTACAAAAGTGGATATTTAATGTGTTGCTAAAAACATGCAAGGGCAATGCTTCCAATTCATTTTAAATGTGATTACACCCGCTTTGCTTCTAGGATTATTGTGTTTAACCTACTTGCTGCAGTTTGTGCTACATTGCTGGACATGCTGAAAACTGGATGGGCATGTTATCACATAGGAAACAAAAACATGTCTAGACATGTAAGCTTATTCAGCGTGCAAGTGGATGTTCTAATAACACATTTTGTCTTTGTTTTTTTTATTGGAAATTTCCCTCATCTTGCTTGTGAAGTGAATGCCTCTGAACACTTTTCCGAATTTACTTTCATTATGACCTTTGTTGTGTCTTATGCTGCGTAAATCAAGCGGTTTACCTACAGTCAGTGTGTCTCACGTTGTGAAGACTCTCTCTTGCTTATGTTTTTTCATCCAATTTGCATATTATACGCTGCCTTGGAAACAGATGTAGTGATCTGGGATTTCTGTTGTGACTGAGCAGAGGACTTGGTTAAATGGTTTGTGATATTTGTCCAAGCTATGTGGTTCTGTATTTATTATGTGTTGTATCTGAGACAACTTTGGGCTTGATTAGTAGGATTGAATTATCACTAGGAGGGTTTTTCTTATTGTAAAAAGACTTCATGCTACACTTAGGCCAGCTACATACTATCTGGAACTGACTTGCTTAGTTCTCTTCTGTCTTAAAAGGTGTCTAAACACATATGCAGGTCTAAATGAGCTGCAAAACAAAAAAATTGTCTGCTATTACCCTCGTTCTCTAGAGTAGGGATAGCCAATTACGTTCTCCAGGGGCCACATAAGTAACAATGTTGATGTTGATCATTGACTGCACTAAATTATAAAAGATATGTAATATATTTTAAGAATATATTCAAATATATTTAATATTAGAGTATTTAACTCTAAATATCATTATTTTGTAACATTTTGTAACATTTAACTAAACAGTAAAATCAGGATATGCTGACAACTAAAGCTTTATGAGTTTATTGACTCTAGAAAAGGCCATACGCACCTTTTCCCTCCAAGCTAGACCTGAAAATGATATAAGTTCAGCTAAAAAGCTTGGTATGTAGGCTTAGACTTAGACTTAGACAACTTTATTTGTCATTTTGTATGTACAGGGTGCATACAAACCGAAATTTCGTTGCATACAGTTTATAGGAGTATAGTCAGATTCCAGGTGGAATAAGGCAACATTGCAATATAAAGTGCAGCCGTGAACATTTAACAGTGCAGGAGAAAAACAGTGTGCCGTCACATTATGCAGGAGAATATACAAACCATTTTTAATGTGCAAAATAATGGTGCAAAAAGGCATTTGTGCAAAAATGCATTTCCGTTGGCGTAGTACTTCACATAACTCCATATCAGTGGGACCACTGGACATTTCAACTCAGTGACCTGCTGCATATATTTTGTGGTACATTCTGCAAGAAACAAAATTCGTAGGGTAGTGTCACACACATTTCTGAATTGTCTGTCCATTGACAACATTACAACAAGAGAGGGGCTATGTAGAGCTTGTTTGTGACAGTGTAACCTTGGTCCCCTGTAAACTATGTCCCTACAAAGATGTCAAATCTTCTGTGTAGGGCTCCACGGTATGAGGATGATATTTATTTGCAATGCTATTGCTGGATATTGTGATAATATGGATTATGACCCATTTTCTATACACTTTTGATTTATTAATTGTAAAATGGCCCCACCAGTCTCAATGTACTTCAGCCACTAAAGACAAACATCTAATGTCGCTGTTAAGGGGAGTTAGCATCCATCCAAAGGGCCAAATATAGTACTAATATGCAGACCATGAATGCCCAACACATAATATAAACCCTACCACATATTGCATACAAGCAGTCCTTTGTGATTGCTACATTGGACAGTATGGTATTGTAATGAAAACTGTAATTTGATATATTGTGCAGCTTTGCTTCCATGTAAATTAAATACGTAAAAATCAACGTATTTTTGTGTTTCCCAACTGAATTGCCACAATAAAGACTTTTTGGGGGCTCACCTGAGATGTACCAGAAAATGTATTCATCAGGTCACAGAGATGAAATACTTTGTTCTTACTTTATTCAAACGAGACATCTAATTCAAAAATGCCGGACAATGACAATAGGTGGGCATTATCAAACAAATTATGTGCTCAAAATGGTGATTTTCATGATCTGACCAGCTCATCTCACATTTCAGATGATTGACATAAGAAACCAAAGAGGCCAATATTGCTTAGAATAAAGTGACAGTAGGGTAGTCTTGTGAGACTACCCCCCCCCCCCCCCAACCGTTGTAACAAAATGCATCATTGTGTGAATTTATTATTTCTCATATACTGATTTTGACTTGATTGTAGTTTCCAACAATAACAACTGGATTGTATATTTTGTCACAGATTCCTGTTTTTGGATCAGTTTTGTTGTAGGTTTCATGACTCTTAACGATATACAAAAAAAGCAATCTTGCGGTTTCAAAGCAACAGTATCAGGACAGCTCTAACGTATGGGTGTGTTTAGATGAAAGATCAATGAGTGATTACTAGCAAATTTTCTTACACATAGTAGATTAATGAAAAAACTGTTATAAAAAAATGCCTTTTGTCAGTTTGTTAAAGAAAACAACTTGTTTGGCCCAACATCTGTCTACTTCAGTAGTAAATTTGGTGTTTTTTCTTAAGATACAATACTTGCCTTCAAAGTCAAAACTGATGCAACAGAGGAGCGGTTTTCCTTTGTTCTTCGCTTCAAAGATTTCAATAAAGTGAGCAGATTTATACTATAGATGTTGCTGCTTTTTACATTGATGTGTCTCAATATTAAGAAATTCAGTTTCTTAATATTCAGGCAAAAATATTTTGGTTGATTTAGAGTATTTTCTTAATAGAAATAATGAAAAGAGAAAATTGAGTTAAAGGTACTTTCTGCTGTTCTGACAAACAGACCCGATGGATCTTCAAGCTTTGTACGGCAGAGTTCTTGTTATCAATACAGAGATAGTGCAGGCATCAGGTTTTCAATTCAACTTGGTTTTTCACAGAATATACAAGAACATATCAGCATGCACTTACATCATTTTATTAAGTCATCCCATTTGAATCTTATTTTACCTATTACACTCTACATGTATTGTCTTATAGAATAAGAAGGGGCTCTGAGAGTCTTTGTGTCTGTTTCTAGGGGAGCTTACATTTAATTGTACATTTTATGATTTTGAATGCAATTTTATCAGACAGTTGCCACAATGTATTATTTATAATGTGATATAAATATTTAAAGGACATGCTTGTTACTGTGACAACAGAGACTGCTTTAAGAGCTCAGTTAAGTTACACATCAAACTAGTTTTTATTCAGCATCGGTAAGCTTGATAAAAAAGAGGTTTTGTCATACATAATGATTTGTTAGAACGAAACGCTGCAATTCTGACGTTTTTTTTTTGTTGTTTTTTGTTTGATATTCAATCAAAGAATGAACTCGCTCCACCGCCAGCCTTTTAAAACTTAGGTACTTCATTTACGTTTTTTTATGTTTTGGGTCTAAATATAAAATTTGCAGCCTAATAAAGAAGGAAGAAAAGTTGAAGTTTTTATAGTTCCTAAAGTTTAGAGGTTAAAATGACTCATGATTTATCTATCTAGATTACTGCATCTTAGAGACCCATTATTCAATGTAACTCTTATTTGGTACAATGGATGCTGACATGGTTTGAACTGATATGAGAGATAGTGTTTGTCTTGGGGGTAAGATATATTATAAATGTGTACAGTGACAATTCAAATAACAATTATCAAAACTTGATCATTTTAATATTAATCTATTGACCTAGTTTTAGGGGACACAAAAGGCAAAACTCAGCATATACTTGCAGACAGTTTATGGTGAACAAGTAACAAAGTAACAAGGAGACATCTATCACTCTGTATACTAAAAAGTTATGGAGGTGTAGAAAAGCCACGTAATGTGTGAAACTAAGCCGAGATATTTTGAAATGCAACAAACATGAAACGGTACCATTCAGAAGCAAAACAAAATCAGCTGACTGTACCTGCACTTTCATGATGTCACCATAACTTTTTGAAGGGCTGCAGCTATCGTTCTGTGTGCTCCAAAAGAGAGTGGCGAATGAGTCACACAGGTGCAAATATTCATGAGCTATAATAAAATGTAGCAAAGGAATCGCAGATCGATAAAACCATTGAGTTTTAGCAATTGATAAGGATCTGAGAGATCTTGGACTCATTATTCACTTGTAATGTCATGTTTGTTTGTTAATTTGGAATGTGCAGATGTCAGTATGCATATCTTTCAGAGCCGATTATAAAATTTTTTTTATGTACTTTGTGGTTTTAAATTTATTGCATGAGGCATTTATTCTCATTTTTGTTGTTGAACTAAAGTATTTTAGGCTCTTCATTATTATCCGTGCACATAAGGGGGGGTCACTGGTTGTGTTGCGAGCGTATGAAAATGGCTCCATGTGAAGTCAATTGCATCACGTCTTTCTATATTGTGGTTTAATGGTCTCCTCCTGCTATTAACACAAGCCGTTAAAATAAATATGTTTAACAAAATCAGTTTTTTTAAACAGCCTGCCAGCCAGCTAGCTGCTTGCTTATTGTAGTTTTAAAACATTACCATGAAATGATTGATGACGAGTGCTTCCTCAGTTACCACATGCTCACTGTACATGTTTTTGTGACTAGAAACAGACGCTTTGTTATTTTCTGTAAGTATGAGAACAATGTAGCAGCCTTCTTTCAGCCAGCTGACCTGTACAGTAAAGCAATAGGCTCGTTATTCTAAGTGCAATACAGCCACGGAAAACTCCAGCCACACAGACGCTTCTCTGGTATCGCCTTAAAATACCTTTGTGAAACATAATACCATTTTAAAACCACGGTAAACCTTGATACTGTCCACATTATGATGAGATTACTGTTGCACAATCTTGTCGGGAAGTACTGGAACATAATAGTGTACTTTTAATATTCAGTCTATTACAGCAGGAGTTGTTGATTTTAGTTTGTAGGGTTGTTTAAGGTGGGCATCTTTATTCTGGATTCACAAAGGGCATCACTAACATTGCTGTTGTTAAAGTAAAAGTCCAATAAAATGTATTCATATTTCATAAGACAAGTCTCACTCAGAGTGGGAAAAGGACCCCTGGCCCAATTTCTGTGCACTGTATGAGCAGCTGGAGACAACTGGAATAATGTAATGAGACCAGAAAGGCTTTGCAAAAAGATCCATGGCCTCTACGAGGGAACCCATTGCAGAAACATTTCTTTCATTCCCACAAAGGTTTGGTCCCTGCAGTTTAAAAAGGATGTTTTTTTTTTACCATCACTGTTTCCCCCTTTTGTGATGGGAATATGTAATGCTTTTAGTTACAGATTTTGGGTGTAGGTATTTCGATCTAGAAAGACTCACATAGACAGAAAAGGCAATTAGAAAGATTTAATTACATAAATTAGAAAAGTTATTTGGCACTCAGACCCCGGCAGAAGTCGTGAAAGCTGCGAATGGCTATGAGCATGAATGTTCATTTCAGGATTAGGATTAGTAAAGTCTTTCACCCGGGGACCGGACACTGGTGGTGGAGGCCAGAGAAGGAAGCCAGGAGGAGCCTGAGGGTATGAAGGAGGAGATGGGGTGGAGGTTGGTCGAAGCTCAGCTGAAAAGCAGGAAACTCCATGGATGGAGAGCTTTTTGAACAAAGCCTTGAAGGATGATTGGCTGAAGTAGGATGAGGACTTGACACAGATTGGCTGGAGCACAGGTGAAGGACGGGACGGTCGGGGAATGCAGGAGAGGCTGGGGTGAGTCTTCCAGTTTGGATTTACATCTAAACTTCATGTAGCAGGCGGCAGTGGAAGGGTCTGTTCTCATCTTTTCTAGTGATACCAAACTTTGACGTTTCTTGACATTGAAATTTTATTATCAATTACCAGCCTTTGAAATTCCTGCTGTGAGCCTCGTTATCTACTCAGATTTAGAGCAGAGGGGGGCATCATGCCTCGTATGTGAAAGAAAACAGGGCTTCACTTGTTTAAGCAAGCTAGCAGAGCAACTTTGCTTTTCTCTAGTCAGCCATCCTGTTATCTGCTGAAGGTCTGTCTGTCTCAAAGCCAGAATGAACTACAGACATCTATCAAGATGCTATAAAATATAGTTACATTTTAAATAGCTTCTTAAATCTCAGTTTTCCCCCCCCCCGACTTTCAATTTACGTTTAGACGTCTAACTGATGATGAAATAGCTACGTGTTATTTGTTCTTCATTTAGCAACAGCATCCACAATAGAGTGTTGTTGTCAGTGTGATTTGGTATAGCGTATGTGCCTTACATTTTACCATTCACAAAAAATGTTTTCAAGATACTAACCAGAAAATTGTCAGATTCCACTCACAAGCTATTTTGTGTGTATTACTAAAAAAAAATCAAAACATGTACATGTGTATAAACCATGTGTTTCCCTACACCTGACTCTCTCTCTCTCTCTCTCTCTCTCTCTCTCTCTCTCTCTCTCTCTCTCTCTCTCTCTCTCTCTCTCTCTCTCTCTCTCTCTCTCTCTCTCTCTCTCTCTCTCTCTCTCTCTCTCTCTCTCTCTCTCTCTCTCTCTCTCTCTCTCTCTCTCTCTCTCTCTCTCTCCTCTCTCGTCTTTCTTCTTGAGTCATATTTAAATCAACCTCTACCTTATTTTAGCTTAACACCTTGCTATTTTATAAATGCCCTCATTACTTGATTTTTTTTAGTTTCTGAGACAGTAAACCTTTCCCCTATTGCCAGCCTTTCCAGTCGACCTCATGAACCCACAAAAGCTTGCAGAAGCATTATCAAAGACTCATCGCCAATGTTGTGCCAATTTCAAATCCTTTTGACAAAATATATGTAAAAGAAATGCAGCAAGGAACCTATCAGAACCTGTGAAGAAAAATTGAGATCTCAGTTAATGTCGGAAACCCCCATCGCAAGAGTTTTAAATGTGAATCAAAGAAACAGTTTAAAAATGATACCTTTAAACATTTAAATAAACCACCGGCTAACGGTTGCACCGGCATCTGACCCCACACTTCACATTTATGAGCCTGAATAAAATATTTTTGAAAGGCTTTCTCAAGCCATTATTTTCACATAATATTGGTGACCTAAATAGCTGTCTATCCATTCTGCTTTGATGGCATATTACTATGCAAACATTATTGAAATGAAGCGAGAGGCATTCGGTTGTCAGCTGGATGAGGTTGTCACAGACGGTAGTGAATCAGTCAGACAAAAATGTTCATAACCCACCCACATAGCGAACATGAGACGTGCATTGACAGCATGTTGCCTGGGACTCCTCCAACGTACAGGGTACTTTGAGAGATGCTACAGCAAACTGGGCTGTTGTCAGCATTTCTCCCACAGAGGAAACTAAGCGACAATGGAAGCATTTTGTAAAAAAAAAAAAATATCATTAATTTTGTAATAATGTCTTCCTCTGTTTTTCGCTTGTGCAAGCACCATCTTATCTGTTTTAACTGAATGAGGAGGATAACAACACTGCTAACTTTGTAGGCTATCTTGTTCTTGAATTGGCTTGAAGCACGGGGCAGAGCTGCTGTCAGACTGCTCCCTCAAACTGTGTACTTCACCCACAAACATTTCACCTAGATCACTGCTAATTAGTCTGTCACCAGACTGTGCACTCTGTCTGGTGTCGTTATGACACATTCTTTTTGCGTGTAATTACCAAACAGGGTAAAAAAGAAAGATAGCAGATAAATAACAGCGCCCAAAGGCAGGGTATTCAGCCATAGCTAAATTTTTAAGAGTCCAAGGCAGCAGCTGTCAAGACAACTTCATCTGTTTTTTTGCGTTGGTGCAGAGAGGGTCCAGATAAAGGGGAATTCCCCAATTTTTTTTACACAAAGCAGCACCAACCAGCGGCAACATTGATTTACTGGTCCAACAGTGACTGAGGGCCTTTTCTTTTAACATCTCCTATCTGCTACTATTGCCTGCTGCTTTATGATCCCTGCTGCTGCTTTAATAACCCTACACTGATGCTTCATTAAGACCCCCTTAATTAACCTCTGCTTGATCAATGGGGAGCTGTTTTTTTTTCCTTCCTCAGTCGTGGTGTGTTGCATGCCTACACTCTTTTGTAGTGGGGGAAAATAGGGACATTTAATTGGTTTTGACCTGATATTTAAATTGAGCTCGGCCTCTGCCGCACGGTCACAATCTGTCCAGACGGACTTTATCCCTTTCGAACGAGGTGTGCGCGGTCATTTCTTGTGTTAATTGCAATTCTAATAACTTATAGGAGACACTTCCTCGTGAATATTGTTAAAGTCCTCTGGCTGTGGTGTGATGAAGGTGAAAACTGTGGCATATTGAGTACGGCTGATTGAACAACTCTTGAGAACTGGAGAGCTTAGTTTAATAGTTTCACAGCTACCTCATCAGTTAGAAAGGACATTGGCGGTAATAAATATCAGTTTAATATGTAGAAGAAATTATGGAGTAACCCCTTTTAAACATACCTTCTCAAGAAAATAATGTGTTTTAAATGTCACAGTTGTTAGCCCTTGGCCCTAAGTCCTGTATATTTGAGCAATATATCAATTTTCTGCATGATGGAGAAAATGTCTGTACCATGATAAACTAGCCACCATAGAAAAAAAAATCTTTTCAATTAAAAACCTTTCCAGTGAAAACCAGGGATAACTGTCAGCAGAATCTTTAGGACTTCCGTTTCTGTAAAAAAAAAAATAAAAATAAGAAAGAGGCTGGGCAGAAATGGGTTGTATACGACAGCTCCAAGGCCAAAATCACCCCTGACTCAAAAAGAACACAAAGGCCCAGCTCAATTTGGCGAAAAATCTTGATGACCCCCAAGACTTATAGAAATATATTCTGTCCTGAAGGAGAACATCCATCCATCGGGTTGAGACGTTACACTTAAGCTCACTTGGATTTTGCAGCAAGTCAATAATCCAAAACACACCTGCAAGTCCACCTCTTAAAGGCTAAAAATGGAGCTGAAGGTTTTAGAGTGAGCTAGTAAAATCTGGATTTAAAAGTAGATGCTGTGACATGGCCTTCAAAAGCCTGTTCATGATCACAAGTCCTCCAATTTAGGATGAACTAAACCAATTTTAAAAAGTAAAAAATGTAATACAGAGTGATGTAGGATACTCCTGGCCATTTATTGCAAACACCATAAAGGCCATAAAGGGTAGCACAAGTAGTTATTAGTTGTAGCGGCAAATGCTTTTCCAGACATGGTCAGATTGGTTTCGATAACTTTTTCATAGTAATAATAATTCTTCCCTCAATAAACGAAATCCTCATTTGAAAACTGCAGTTTGTATCTACTCAGGTTATTTTTCGCTAGCACTAAAATTATTATTTTTATGCGGAACTTAAATGTGATAAAGCAGAAAAATGTGAAGAAATACTTTTCAAAGCTTTTTATGATTACTTTTCCAACTTTTTCAGTTATAGCCAATTAAATCTGCAAAATCTTCAGGACCTCAGTCTTTATTAATGAGATAAATCATATGATTAAGCCCATTGTTCTAGTCAAGTTGTTGTATTCAATTACCCATTTGATTTAAAATAAGTTTGATAGGTATTGTTGTTATTCCACAGAGCATGTTCAAAGGCTGTGAACCAAAATTACATGTTGGCTGCAGAGAATTATTTTACTTAAAGTTAGCACTGGTCTCAAAGCAAATGAATCAGTCGTGATGGTAACTGACAAGAAGTGCCTCAGACTGGGCTATTAGGGCTACATTTTAAAATGGACAAATGTGTTCCTTACTTGTTTTAAATATTTCATCCATGCTCCATTGCCGACTGTGTGTCTGCACTGTCAGTACATCATATGCCTGTTACAGATTACAAAGCAGGGGTACTGAATCTTGTAGTGGTAGCCTTTGAGCAAATCACTTTTAATAACCCACTGTACCTTCTAGGAATGTAAGTTGTATGTGCCCTGCTCTTTTGTTGGTGAATCAATGAGGATTTTGTAAAAGCTAACAGATATAGCTCTTGTTATGGTCTCTAATGATGTTTTGGTGCAAAGTGACACAGGAAATCAATCTGCCCTCCTTATTTTGGACATAACCTTATATCCTTATTTTGGACATAACCAACTTAACTGTAGCCTTTTACTACCAGATCTTGCTTGACAGGTTGAGTTATTGGGCTGGAGTATAAGGACCTGCCTAACAGTGGTTTCCTTCATATCTGTCTGATCGTTCATTGTGTTTGGCTGCTTCAAATTCTAGGTCTTCCTTAAGGCATCTTAATTATGGTGTACCTCAGGGTTCTGTTTTGGGGCCCTTATTTTGTGCAGATGGTGTTCAGTTTTACATCTTTTTTAGGCCACATGAGGTGTTAAAACTGCACGTCTTACGTACATGTTTAGACTGTGTAAAACTTGGATGGCTAAAGACTTTGTTCTACTAAATAAAAATAAAACTGAAATCATTGTTTGAGCCCCAGACAAGTATCAACTCTAATTATGGATACGCTTGGTCTTATAGCTCTATTGGTCTTATGGCTCTCAATCTACTCTAGTACACTTCAAGATCTTGGTTCTCACTTATAAGGCTGTGGATGGTGAAGCACATCGAGTAATCAAGAGTATTATTTGTCATTATGTAACCATAATAAAATGTTTGGTGAGACATAATCTCAGAGTTCACATATGATACACAGACACAAATCAAACACGTAAATGTTTAAGTTGAGTGTACCAAACAGCACTTTTTAAAGAGCAATTAAAAACTCATCTTTTTACTTTTGCTTATTTAAGTGTGTTTAGGTTTCTTCTGTAAATTTTGTCCTAATGTTATTCTAACCAGCTTTAATTACAAATAAATTTCTGGCTGGAATATAGCTTTAAAGAAAACAAAGAACCACATAACATTTAAAAAAAGAAGAAGAAACAAAACCACTGAAAATATTTAAAATCAAATCAAAACAAGACAATGTTTTGATAGCCTTTTCCTTTCAATTGTAGTTTAGCAGTAGCTGATTTAGTTATAGGCTACACATTTAAAGTCTCTTCTTATTTTATGAATAATAAATATTACAAATAAGGAATACACAACTATTATACTTCATTTGAAGTAAATAATGAGCTACTAGCAACATGGCTAACCTAGCATAGTATTAGGAACATAAATAGCTAGCTTTAGCTAGTTTTCACATGTATTTAGCTTAACTTTGAAGCAAGTTTGAAGTAGGGCATGTTTTCAGTCAAAAGGTGCCCCCTTTTATGCTTAGCCAGAAGGTTTATAAGCCTGTGTTTAATAGTTTTTTCTGCTACATATTTAGCTTAGTAGTAGCAAAGTGGCAAGTTGACCTAGTTCATAAAGCCTTTGCCAAATGTCTCTCCCCCTCTTCTACCCCCTTCCTGTCAGCCTACTTTCAGAAAGAGCGAGCCACTAGAGCCGCAAAAAATCCCAGGAAAAAAAAAGACTCGTAATAAATTGCCAATAGGCAAAAGAGGCTTCCAGACTGTACATTATTTCACTGTATTTAGCAGCTAAATCAACACAACATAGCTATGGTAGGTTAAGTCGCCATTGCAGTTCAAATCATCTACGTAAATCATTTACATCTCAAAAAAGATGTAGTACTTATTACTTGGTTTTTACTCTCAGAAATGGCAGGAAATCAAGTAGGAGCCTGTTTGAGATTTTTAGAATGAGTTTACACGAGTAAAGATCTGTCAGCAGAGAGCTTTGCTCCATTACGCAGCGGTAGTATTTACAACATTGTTAAATGTGTTGTCAATAAGACTGTCAGCAAATATTTTAAATATTAAGAACCAAAGACGACGAAGTTAATGGAGAACTATAAAATGTGCCTGTCTAAAAATATATAGTTCAGTCAGTTTATACACCAAGCTCTGCAGGAAAAGCTTGAATATTGTGAAACCGAGTTGTACAGAGAATTGTCCGATAACTGATGAAACAATGACAAGCAGGCATGTAACCTCATGTAAAAAGAGTGCTCTGAAAAAATATGTTTTCCCCCCCAATGCATTTCTTGATGTTTTTGCTTTTTAAACACATTTTAAAGGTTGATAACATCAAACATTTTAGGATCATACAAATATAACTTTAGAAAATACAAAAAGCAGTTTTCAAACTAGGATTCTATCTACTAATAAACTGGTTGTGCCAGCCGTGGCTGCAACAACTGCCATCAAGCATTTGTAATAGCTGCCAGTAAATCCTTTACATTGCTATGAAGTGATTTTGGTCCACTCTCCTTTATAAAATAGTTTTAACTCAGGCACACTGGAAGATTTTGACCCTGGACGACTTGTTTAAGATCATGCCACAGTTTTTTATTTGTTTAGTTTTTTTCTTTTTTTGTTAGTTTTAGGTCTCAATGCTCTAAAACCTTTATTTCGGCTTTTTATTGCTTCTTTTTGAGCAATTTATATGTGGAATAGCTTGCGTTGTTCAGATAACTGTCCTGGTGCATAACCAAGATGTGCTTGAGTTTAAGGTCATGAACTGATGGTCGAGCAAGCTCCTTCTGGAGTTTCTGCTGAAGAGTTTAAATCCTGGTTCTATCACCAATGGCAAGTCACACAGGTCATGAAACAACAAAACCGCTCCGGGCAATTAGACTATACCATGTCTGACATTCATTTTGTGCTAGGCTTCTGTTTTAAGACAAATGGTTGCAATCTTTCCAAAAATATTGCCAAAAACATCTTGACTTTCTGAAAATATTATGTAGAATGCTCAGATGAAAGTCAAAGAGGAAATGGGACTTTTGTGTTATTTTTGGTCAGCAGTGGTTTTAGCCATTGGAATTCTATGGACACAGTTTTTGCCAGGTCACTTTCTTATTGTTAAATAATGGAACACTGACCCTAACTAAGGCAAGTGAGTGGAGTCATTAAGATGCTCTTGGATTAATTTTGATAGGCCAACCACTCCTGGGAAGTTTAACGACTGTTAATGTTTTGTCTACATTTTTGGATATTGGTTGGCTTTTGCTGTAGTTCACGTAAGTCCAAAGTTGTAACCCTTTCCAGATGGAAAGATGTCAATGTTTTTGTCAATGTGTCTCATCTGTTCTTGAATTTCTTTGTATCAGGGCATTATGTGTTGCTTTTTGAGATTGTATAGCCTCCTATATGTTGTTAATCTATATCTATGCAAGCTAGTTTTTGATTATACGACTTTGACACTTATCAAGCTTGGGTGTGGCTGGTGAAATTAAATTCATCTTACCGAAAATTGTGGTTTATTACAATATAAGGGTTTAACAAGGGAAGTGATGACTTTTTTAACATAGACCCTTTACTTAAGTTACATTTGTAGAGGTTATTTGCTGGTCATGGATTACCACTGCATATACATTAAACAGATTTGTGCATTTACTGCATGTTTAAAGAGCATGAAAACACGGAATGATCTAATTTTACAAGAATAGTTAAAAATTTTGTGTTCTTTTAATAATTTAGCAAGACTGATTTGTTCACAAATGCCGAGTTTTAAAATATGGCGTTTTTACATGGGGTGGAAAAAACCTAACGTGACATACTAAAAAAAACATCCATTGAACCTTTTAGCAAACCACTCAGACCATATCAATATTTTGGTATCCCCCTGTGAAGCCAGTCTCACCTTCTTCCAAAGTCTCGTTCAACAGAAATATCCATTATATAAAGCTGAAGAAAAACCAGCTTACATCAGATTGCTGATTTTTGTGCCTGTTTATCCTGTTTTATGTGCATAGATGTGCGTTCGGTGCCGTTGCAGCTCACGGATGGTTAACAGGAACAGATGTTAAGGATGTTAAGGTACTACTATTTGCGACGCACACATTAGAGGTTGAGAACAGACCCATTTGTGCTCACCGTCGAGTCTCTACTGACATGCAACATTTGATGCATCATTGGACTTTACACATGTCCGTGTACATCATTGGTTGTGCATGAGAGAAGACGGGGAAAACAGAGAGCATTGTGACAGGCAGAGAACATTTAACCCATCTATGAAATCGGCAGGAAGGATATACCTCCGCAAGTGTCTCTACACCTCTAGTATGCAGCTACTGTGCATACTAGAGGTGCTCTGACCTTGGGCTTGTGCCATATGTTCATTCACATTTACCAGCAGAATACAAACACAGATGGCTCCTCTGAAATCCAAATGTGTACACAAATATAGCCAATGCAGGCAATGAGCAGAAACAGCAGCTGTGATTTACGACTATTTGATCTCCCAATCTTTAGTGTGTACAGTATTCAATATAACGGTTACATTTTTTTTGTATTAAAGAGTGTGTGTGATGCTACGCTTGAGAATTTCTGATTTTCTTTATTAGTTCTCTACTAATATATCAAGCTTCACCACATATTTGCTGGATTCTCTTTGAATTACATGCTTAGCTGATTCTGCACCTGGCTGCCATGATCTGCTTTTTTTTCCTGTCATTCCTTCAGTCTTCTCATTTAGGGAGCTTGTGTTAAGGTCTGAGTTGCACTCTTTATAAAAAAATATCTTTCAAACTTTTAACCCTGGAAAGGAGTTGGGACGTCCATAACTTGTATGCCTTGAAGCGAAATTAGGACCTTGTGTTTAACACTTGAATAAATCACATACTGTGCAGGTAGTTGTAAGAAATCTGGCTGGTTGCTTCATGTATGTAGCAGCTGGGGTTCCGTTCCAAAGGTCTGAGGAAGTCCTGGGGAAATTTTTGCTGTTATTTCTTCTTTTTTCTTTACACTATCAGTTACTCACACAGCCTATTTCCATATGATTATTTCTATATTTTTTATATCAGTATCCACCCTTTAAGGATAAACAAAAAAATCGTATATAGAAATCTGGGTGGAAACACAAAAATACAATTAAATGAAGGCTAAAGATGGCAAAAAACACACATGGAGAGTGTGTAGTTAGAAATGATGAACCTATTCAACTTGCAGCTCATGTTATGTGTTAAAGCCGGGTTTACATCAACTACAGGTGCATCTGAAAAAAATCGAATGCCATTTCATCTCTGCAAGATATCCAGTTAATGAAAGCCCAGACTTTTCTTTCTCACAAAGTCAAAATATTGCATTAGCTCAAGAAAAAAAAATTTATTCCAAAATGATACAGTATATCCATGTACTTTATAGTATATGCACTCAATACTTGATCAGGGATCAGTTTGCTTGAATTACTGCATAAGTGCAGCATGGCATGGAGATCAGCCTGTGTTGTGTTCAGAAAAGCCATGTTGTTTCAATGGCATCCTTCAGCTTGTCTGCACGCTTGGCTCTGGTGTCACTCTTCCTCCTCTTAATTATAGCTCACACCTAGTTCATAGACTCTTTACGGGGCTTAGGTCAGGCCAGTTTAGACAATCAGTATGCTGATTGTCCAACAAGTGGTCAGTCATGGTCATTAAAGCCTGTATTGGCAGTGTGGGCAGCTGCCCAGTCCTACTTGAAAATGAAATCAGCATTTCCATAAAGCTTGTTAGCAATGGAAAGCATGGAGTGCTCCAAGATTTCCTGTTAGATGGCTACACTGCGGAAAACCCAGTGGATCAACAACAATAACAGTGGAAACTTGGAAACTGAACCTCCAGTGACCTGGAGCCTACTCTTCTTCCTGACTCAAGGATTGTTTCAAAGTGAAAGGCAAAATGTACTTTTATGTACAAAGAGGATTTTGGTCATTGAGCGGTAGTCCTATTTCTCATATTAAGACATATAGGACAGTATCTGTTTAGGAGTGGCTTAACAGAAGGAATTCAACTTTTTTATGCCCTGTGTCTGGTGGCTCTTCAAGCAGTTCATCATCAGATTTGTTTCTCAACCCTCTCAAGTTTGCATGTTTTTTGTTCTTTTTGTGCCTTTTGCAATCCCACTTTTTCCTTTAACGTATCTTTCCATTGACATGCTTGCATACAGAACGCTGCAAACTACAGGGTTCTATAGCGATGATGTTTTGTGGCTTACCCTCTTTGTGGAAGGTATTAATGACTGTCTGCTGGACAGCTGCCAGGTCAGCAGTATTCCTATAATTGTGTAGGCTATAAAATGAATAAAACATAATATTTCTGTGTCAAAAAAGACTTTCTTTTTTTTCAGTTGGTCTTATGTAATATTCTAATTTCCTACCAAACTGTCTTAGGGGTTCTCATTAACTGTAAGTTAATATCAACACCAGCAGAAACGAACCCTTAAAATAAATCAATGTTTGAAATGAATCTAAATAATGTATGAGTTGCACTCTTTAGAAAGAGTCAGTAAAAAAATAGTTTTTGGCTATTTTTAAGATAGCCAAAAGAGATATAGCTGTACTAGCTAACTCAATTCACCAACAGATCCTTTGTTGGTGAGAAGAAATTTGGTATGCACAGTTACATATCATAATTTTTTCTGTAAGATTTCTCAGCATGATTTGTCAACTTTTAAAAAGGATTAAAAATGTCTCGACACATCTTTTAATCCCAGGGTGATGCAGAGTCTTCCTTTTTGCTGGCTTCTTTCAAGCAGCTTTAATGAAACATTTTTTCATTTTCAGTTCTAAAGAAACAGAGAACCTCTCACATCACCAACTTCAACGTTATCTTCTGATGTTGCACACAGTCTTCTCTGTGTTTGAGGGTGCTTCCCCTTGCTTGCTAGCTGACTGAAAATGGAGATGTGGACACTGCGGGGTAGAGGGCGGAGGGATGAGGTGGCATTTAACCAACAGTTACCATCACATAAAGCCTTTATCTCACCTAAACGGCTTCGACTCCCAAAGCCAGACTGCGATAAGCGCAGCCCATTCATCTGTAATGACGTGGAAGCAAGAGGAAGCTGAACTAACTTGAGAAGGAAAGACTAACTCTGACACAGTGGACGGTTGGAAAAAGTGCAAGGGCTTTGGCAGGTTTATTTTTTCTCTGGAGACTAATTTGTTTATTAATATGTGTTTTTTTGTTTTTCAGTTGTTCGTGTCCTGTCATTAGAGTGGATATCTGCCATAGGATAGTGTGTCAGAACCTAAATATTTATTATATTGAACATTTCTAAAAATGCTGAGACTATAACCCAAACACACTTCACAAAAACATAATACATTTTGAAACAGATTGTGTATGACTGCAAACAACAAGTTATAAACTGAAATCCCAAAGGCTTGACACAACCCCCCAAAAAACGTTTTTGTTTTATTTTGATTATTACTTAACTGCAATTCGTCAAGTAAATGGTCAGAGACCAATGTTATTTTAAAAAGTGAAACAATCCCCGGTCATCACTTTTTAAGGTTTTATGTCAACCCCCCATTCATTACTTTGTCCTTTCATAAGGACACATATTTGTATGACTCCAATATATATATCTCAGCAGGAAGTTGCTCAAAGTTATTTTTACGTGATCAGGAGGTCCTAATTTCATATTTCATAAGATTCAACTGGTCCAAATATTGATCAGAACAAAAAGTAGCTGTTGAATATTGTAAAATATGACTTTAGACTACAGATCAAGCAATAATATCTGCGATCTATCACCTGCTTTCCTTACAGTAGACATCAAAATTTAATCATCCATTGTCAAATTAGATATCAAATATTTCAAAAGTGAGTTCAAATTGATGCATGGACCTTTTTAAAAGTCTGATGTGAAACACGTGAAACTGCAACAGTAAGTAAAGGTGATGGGCCAAAATGACCAGCACCCGATAAAACATCATCTTACCGCCGGAAAGATGCCTTTGTTGATTTTCACCTGATACAACAACTGTTACCAGCAAGTGAGTGCTGCTGGTATCAGGCATAGTATTTCAGGCAGTGTCTGTTTGCCATCTGTTGTTCCAAAAGCTGGAAAAATCATTCAGTCAGAATGGTGAACAACATTTGCAACAGATTTTTGCATTTTGAAGTTTGGACTAACAAATCCGTTTTCATAATATATTTTGTTATTATGCCATGTAACAGTATAATTGTATTTTCTAAATTCATCTGAAGGTTTTATCCAAAGCTTTGTGATGTTTAGGTTGTGTCTCCATCGCTCTGGTCCTTAGGGGCTTGGCTCGTGTAATC
The DNA here is from genome assembly GCA_037039145.1 of Fundulus diaphanus. Lineage (NCBI taxonomy): Eukaryota > Metazoa > Chordata > Actinopteri > Cyprinodontiformes > Fundulidae > Fundulus > Fundulus diaphanus. The sequence goes on along the minus strand of CM073136.1, from coordinate 18,644,510 downwards.
CTAACCGCAACCCTTCAACACAATGAGATATCTGACAACACAGTTTTTCAGCCATGCTTACCACAATCTGCAACTTGTCTGTGTCTTTCAGGTTTAATTGGTGTCCTGACTGCAGCGCTGGACTTAGTTTGAAAGAGCAAGACGGATGAACCCACAGCGTCTAAATGAGAATGCTCCCCGTCCCATCACCTCCTCATGTCTCCATAGAAACGCCTTTAACTGCCCCCCTTCCGCATCTCCTCCTTTTGCCTTTGTCATTTCCCTATAACCCCCTGGGCCTTTGATCTTCCCTCTATCCTAGCCACAGTCCGTGTGATCTGAGTCCAATAGTTTTATTTTGGAAATGTTAATTTTTCCGTTCAATGCTGCCAGCCACCACGGCTACAGGGGGAAGCATCTGAACTCTTCTCAACAGGCCCCCAAACCCTGTCTAATGTGGCTCCTGGGAATAGTGCTGCACCTGACTCTCTCTTCCTCTCAGCGTATCGACCTGAAACATCCCGTAGTTTCTACTGGCTATGGAAAGGTCCGCGGCGTCAGGAAGGAGCTGAACAATGAGATCTTGGGCCCAGTGGAACAGTTCTTAGGTGTGCCGTATGCCACCGCACCCATCGGCGAGCGGCGCTTTCAGCCGCCCGAGGCCCCGGGCTCCTGGCAGGAGATACGCAACGCCACCCAGTTTGCGCCTGTGTGCCCCCAGAATGTGCACGGCGTTTTACCAGAGATTATGCTGCCGGTGTGGTTCACAGACAACCTGGATGCCGCAGCGACCTATGTTCAGAACCAGAGCGAGGACTGCCTTTACCTCAACATTTATGTGCCCACTGAAGATGGTGAGTCTGTTTTGTAAAACCAATCTCTCCAGACACGGTTGGGAAGGGTTCAATCGGATAAATGTGCCAGCTGGGAAAATAATCACTAAATTAATGAAAACAATAATGAGTTACATCTCGACATATTAGCTCCACCCCTATTAATTAAAATTGTGAAATCACTCTTTATTATACTGTATCGTTTTGCATAATTTCATTATACAGAGGGTATTCTGTCATTAACAAAAATTATACAGAAACAACAATCTACAAAATGTTGAACCTTACACAGAGTGTGAAGATATTGTATCACTAATTTATGATCAACAATCATGTGTTGCCTCTTTTTAACTATGAAAAGCTGATTGTTTGGCTATAGGTTTTATAGACAGCAAACTAAAGCTAGCGCAAATATTTATTAAAGTGTTTGTGCAAAATATTTGTAAAAAGGTTCTGTTAAAAAATATGCAATTCAGATTTTACCTGCAGTAGATTATGCTTTTGGTGTCTTCATTTTGTATTAGTCCAGATTAGTTGCTCTACAGAAGGTGAAGCTAAATGCTAATCCAACAAGATCTGAAACCAAAACTGACTTCTACCATGTCAAAACCACTCCAGCCTCATAAACATCATACTAGTTTATGATAACACTATCTTATAAGCCTTTCAGCAATAGTCATGTTTACATTAGGTGCTTATGATTCACCTACTCATTACAGTTTGTATTAAACAATCAAAAATTGCTACATTATGCTTTTAAATAGGATACAAATAGGATCTGGAAACCTGAAAATATTACCCAGATGTACATTTAATCACATTTCACAAGTCATTTTGGTGGATTCAGTGATTCCACCTTTGTAATTAAACATCATGTTCCTTAAAAAATGCTTTAGAATTCTATGTTCTGAGGATCAAAAAAAGTTGAGCAGGTCCTCTGGACAGGTTCTTCTTGGTTGAAAGGTTTCGTCTCTTCTCCAAGAGACTTTTTCAATCTGAGGAGTTGTAGGTAAACTCAGCCTTATACTGTAAGTAGTACCTTTGCATAGTGGATCAACAAGTTTAGCGTTGACAATCAAAACCGGTTGCTCTCATGCAAAAGAGGACCATCGAGCTACCAAATGATCGTTAGTTCTGGAAACAATAAGCGACTATCAGTGTACTAACTAATTTTTAAACTATAGCAAAACCTTTATTATTTAGGCACAAAGCTAATTTACACTTTACATACTGTTCATATCAGGTTATTATATTGGTAATATTTATTCAAAATCTAAACCTATTTTGAAGACATTAGAGTAAGTTGGGTTATTTCCTAGGGTTTACACAGAAGCTGATGACTGCTGACAGAGCAAGTGAGGGTTGGAGGCTGTACAACCCTAATGATCTTCCTGTACAAAACACATACTGAGAGGGGAACACATAAAGGGATTCCTGTCAGAGTAACTAATAGAAAAGTAAATCATTGTAAATAGAAAAAGTGTCCAACTTCTGTTGTTTTATATGTGAAATATTACCTCCTATCAGCCCCTAGTTTTCCAGGCACTCAATTTCAAAACTGTGGTCTTATCAGGCATCATGACCAACATTGTCAATTTTCTTTCTGTAGTGTCCAAAAGTTCTCCAGATTCGGCTCCATTGGTCACCTTGGACCTGGTCAGCAGTATGAACCCCACAGAATGAGTTCAACTTAATTAACTGTCCTTTTTAAGCCGAGTATTTTATTTTTAGCCTTTAATTCACCATGATACCCTTTAAGAATAGCATCCATGTTTAAGGACCAAGAAGGCATGCTGTTTAAACGAAAGTGTTTACCATCCAAATAAAACAAGTCAGAAGAATCATGATGTCACATTTGTTAAACCTTTGTCTAAACATGGGCCCCTTGCAGGTATGAAGGTATAAGTTTTCTAAAAGGGAACTGTCAGGATTCAGTTTTTGGCCTGCCTCACTCTGGACAGTTCTAGACTTTTCCACGCTAGATCACTTCCACCTGCCGTCTCTAATTAAGGTTACTCAATCCACCTGTCCACCAACCTACATAAACCCTCCTCAGTCTGCTCATCCCCGCCGGAACGTTCCGGCCAACGTGAACCCGTCGCCCACACAGAGCACACGTCAGAGAACCAGCCAGATGGACCCAGCCCTTTACCCCGTGAGCAGCGCATTTAAGTCCATACTTCAGGGACTGAGAGGTTGTCTGGCCACTGTTGCTGCCCTGAGCCCACCATCGCTGCGAGCGGAAGCAGCAACCCAGTTACAAGACGTCTGGGAGGAGCAGGTCTCGAGTTTGGTGCAGTGGCATCTTGGACACCCCCGGGGGACCCGCCTCCATCCTTTGCTCCTGAGTCCCGTGAAGAGGGGGTCCAGGAGGACCCACTTCCAGTCTTCGTTCCTGAGTTCCGTGTGGGGGTCCAGGAGGACCCGCCTCCAGTCTTCGCTCCCAGGTTCTGTGAGGTGGGGGTCCAGGGGGACCCGCCTCCAGTCTCCAATCCAGAGACTGTCGGGATGGGGGTCCAGAGTGACCCACTTCCAGTCTCCACTCCAGAGACTGTCAAGGAGGGGGTCCGGGTAGACCAGCCTACAGTCTCCGCTCCAGAGACCTCATGGCCACCAGTCATCGGCCGAGCCTCCTCCTGGTCACCAGTCATCTCCTGAGCTTCCCAGCGCTCCCCAGTCGTCCCCTGAGCTTCCCAGCGCTCCCCAGTCGTCCCCTGAGCTCCCCAGCACTCCCCAGTCGCCTCCTGGACCTCTCTGTGGTCCTCAGCGGCTTACAGAGCTCCTCCTTGGCCGTCAACCTCCTGGCCGGCCACCTGAACTGTTCTTTGTTTTGATTCTGGCCCGCCATCCCAAGCCTCCCCCCGTTCACCTTGTTGGTTTTTTTTTTTTTTTGTTGGACTCTGGCCCTCCGTCCTAGGTCTCCCTCCGCCCGCCCTGTCCGGGTTGTTTTTGTTTGGATTTCCGGACTTAGTTATTTTTTTTTAGGTCATCTGGGATCCGACCTTGAGGAAGGGGTGTTGTCAGGATAAAATTTTTGGCCTGCCTTACTCTGGACAGTTCTAGACTTTTCCACGCTAGATCACTTCCACCTTGCCGCCTCTAATTAAGGTATTCTACCTTCCTTCCTCCGTCTCCTTCACCTCACACCTGCCTCGTTCTACCTGACCGTGCCTGCCTGCGGACCCACATGTCGCCCGAGAATCCCGCTGCGGAGCCTGCCGGCTTCCCCTCGACCCCAGCGCTCGCTCGTCTACCCAGGAGGCTTCCTGGCTCCCGTCGCCTGACTCGGCTCCGTAGCACAGTACCCACTGCCCTCCTGCTCCTTCCCATCCGCTTGCTCCTGCCGTCATCATCTACCTGCTCCAGTCTGGTACAGTTCTCTGGTTTTCATCCTCCACAACCCATCTCCTCTCAATAAAACTCTCAAACGTAGTTCTGTGTGTGGCTGAATTCGGCTTCACCAGATCAGTTTATGACAGGAACAGTTTTAAAAAAAAGAACAAATTCACCTCTCCTTGGTGACATCTTTAAAATGAGATACTAGAGGAAGGGCCTGCCTTTTTTCCAGCTCTATGGAACATATGGTAGCACATTGCTGCCCCTCCCCTACCTGTTACTGCTGTGCCAACTCTCTGAGGGAAATTTGATTGTTTGGGGATATTCAGGTACCAAAAAACAGAAGTTGGCATGGTGTGGAAAGGAGCTCCACCCAATTTCTCTTATCAAGATTACATGTTTTAAAACTGCAATCAGAACATCTAATCGACCAGCTAGTTTTAGCTTTTACTATTGCTGCAACTCCATACAGAGCACGGTAAAGAGAAAAGGATCTGAAAACTGCTTTTCAATTTAACAGGTGTTTATGCTAGACTTTTGCTAAAGTCTGTATTTCAAAATAATGATAAAAAAATAAATGTTATGGATACCATCATAAGGAACACCATGCAATATTTATGCAATTGTGGCCCAAGCGATGAGCTTATATTATACATTTTTACTTTGCAACTTGGCATAAAACCCTGATACTGTGAAAAGAGGGTCTTTTTACTCAAGGCTATCATTCTGTGGGGATCTAATAACAGTTTGTATTCCTGAAATATATTAGAGGAATTAAAAAAATCTCACGGTGTAAATGGCTAACATTTGTGTATTTTCACCAAAGTTGAAATGCCTCCACCCTTTTATAGGAGTATATGTGTTGTTTTTTGCATTAATTATCTTATTGAGAGCATTTGCGTAAGTAAACACACAGGAGAAAGGATGGAAGTATGTAGAATGCAAATGATAATGATGATTATAAGCAGCATCAGTGATAAATATTTAATAAGCATGTGATTAATGGGCTCACCTGGGAGATGCCCAGCAGTGTTCATGAAAGCACATGTTTATGCATCACTGCTGCAGGAAATGAAGAGCAACATGGGGAGCAGTATGAAGTTGTGTATAACATCGCACTATTTCAACTCAACATCTGAAATTATAGCACCTTGCAAAAATATTCATATCATGTGCGTTTTTTTTTCATCTTTAGTCACATTACAACCACAAACTTCAGTGTATTTAAATGGGATTTTATGTGATGAAACAATACAAAGTAGAGCTTTATTGTGAAGTGGTAGAAAAATGCACGATTTTCTTTACTGATTTATTTTTGTTTGGACAATAAAAAAATCCCCAAAAATGTGCTATGATTGGTATTTGTTACCCACCATGACAGGCTTAAATAAAAATCCGGTGCACCCAGTTGCCTTCAGAAGTCAGCAAATTTGTTAATATCGCATGTATAATTTCACCTCACAACTGCTCTGTGATGGCCTCAGAAGTTTGTTAGTTTCCCCACCAACAACGTAATGGATATAGCAAACATGTGGAAGAAGGATCTCTGGTCAGATGAGGCCAAAAAAAAAAACACAAATAAAAAATACCTAAAAAGTGCAAAACTAATCCTGCACATTACCCTGATCACAACACAACCCCATAGTGAAGCATAGTGGTGGTAGCATTTCGCTGAGGGGATGGTTTATTTGAGCAGGGACAGGGAAGTTGATTGTAGTTGATGGCTAGATGAAAGGAGCTATTACAGATTAATACTGAGAAAAATGGCTGCAAGAGACTTGAGACTGCACCAGAGGTTACATAACAAATCAATGTACACCACACTTTTTCAGATTTTTCTTTGGCAAGTCATAAAGCACCAATTTACTCATCATATTTGAAGCACATATATGTAAAGGGCATATCATTGTTAAGCAGAAAGACGGAAACAGAATAAACACGGTTCTAAAAAATAGCAATGCACAAGACTAGAGTGAGACAAAATTGACTTCCTTTAATCATATTAGAAAGTTAAATTAATGAGCAGTTCTGGCTGTGCAGTGTGTAAACTGTGCGCTGCATGTCACACACCCAAGGACAAGATGATGTTTAGTCTCCGGGCTTATTCCTTTGGGAAATGGTGTGCAAATGAGTGAGACAGATTTTACATGTAGACCTGTCTGCTTGTCGGATTCTGTCACTTATTGTCAGAGGTCACTGCTTACACAAGGCGGCTGCTGTCTCCAAGGACATGTTTTACCTTGTGTGTGAAAAAAATAGAGAAGCAGAGTGAATTACTCCTGGAATAAAATAGATGTTGTACTTTGTACCAAAGTCACAGTCCCAGAAATTGTTTACAGTTGTTGGAGGTAGAGCGAGGTCGACCAGCTTCATTCAACCGTATTTGAAAGCTCGGTTGAGTTAAGCTGTGATCCAGAATGAGTTATGTACTTTTTGGAAAGCTTGAGAATTTAGAAAGTAAATCCCATAAAAAATTATCAAATTCATGCTCATCATTCCATTTGTCAATCTCTTCACACTATAATTAGCGAGAATAGGAGTTCAGACTTTTCTTTAAAATTTCTAAAAGAAAAACTTAAAATATTCTCATTAAAAATAAAATTCAATAAAAAATGTCAAATATTTTGAAAAGCAATGTCTTTGTGAGCTGTCCGTTCCACTCATTGATTTTTGCAACCATTGTTAGCCGGTCTGCTCTTAAAATAAGAGAGAGAAATGTGAGTTAGAATGATCAGATCATGTTAAAAGAGATTCATATAGACATAAACCTTAGCGTTTACAGAAATTGAAGTGAGATGAGTGTGGAAAATAAAGTCAGTTGTTCTCGGGAATAACAACGGGAATGTAAATTTAAAATTAAACTCAATGTCATCATTGCTGACAATGTTTTTTTTTAAATATAAGGATATAATGAATAGAAAGTTTAAGTTGTTAGTAGGATGGCTCTCGAGCATAGTTCAGTGTACTGTTTCTAAAAGGAAAACAAAATTGTATTTGCAGTTTATTACCAAATATGTCATACTTAGGAAGCCAATTGTCTGGCTGTGGATAACAGTCATAGTTGCTGTGGAAAGAAATATTGCCCAAACCTAAATACTACACATCTAAGACATTTGAGTTATTTTGTGACCAAGGACTGGGTTTGTAAAGATTAACCCATTGCCAGGATTACTAAACATGGGGTTACCAGTCCATCACAGTTGATTAAGGATACTGGGATCTCTACTTATTGGTTTTTGTGGATTTTCGAAGTATCGGCAAATACAGCGGATGTCGGAGCCATTTGGCCTTGATCAGGCTGCCGGCTGCATGACGCGCTCACTCTGGCTGTGAACGGACAAACCTGGCAGGTGAATGGAGCGAAGCCGAAAAGCTGCCTGTGTTGGAACGCAGACTGACTTTGGTGGTTGAACTCAAGGGGAGATGGGATAAAATCTGGGAGTGAAGCGCGAAAAAGCCCAAAAATTTGGAAAATTGGATTTATGTGGAGCCAGCAAAAGACTTAAAAGCTGACAGGAAAGGCAGTGCAGCTTGTCTCATAACAAATAACATATTTGGATTCCCTCCCTATCTCTACTCCTGGATTGTTATGGCGGAGTGCCCAGAAAAGCCCCCGGCTACCCCCCTCCCCCGCTGACACCTGAGGATGCTTCTCTGAACTGTGGGCCGGCTGATAACATCAAGGACAATGGCCTCTGGAGAGTGTTCACGGAGAAAAACACTTTCGCCCCTACACACACGCATAACTGATGCTCATAAAACTGATGAATCGTACGTACACGCGACAGGTCTCAAATGTTTACCTTCTGCATACATGTTGTCTTGTGTTATTTGTGCTTTTCGTGCTATGAGGTTTTTTTTTGTGTCGGTTGTTTGTCTCTTTATAGGTGAGAGCATAAATAGGCAAACATCTGTCTCTTTTTTTCTCCCCCCCTCTTTTCCCCCATGTTGTTGCTCTTCCTTCGAGAGTTCAAGGGCAGCGCCTCGTGATCTCCGTGCAGACGGGGTTCGGGGCTGTTTGGAGGAATGCGGCCTTGACGGCTGCGCTATTTAGCAGCGGCTGACTGGCTGCGTTCCTTGGCAACGCAAGGCCTCAGTCAATCGTTCCCCCCAAAATGTTGTGTTTGTTTATGTGATGGACGGTTGTACTGGAACTGATTTTTCGATTGCAATGTAAATTGTAATTGACAATAAAATTTGATTGATTGATTGATTGAAGTTGGTTAAAAATGAGCAGATAAAAAAGATACAGCCTTGCAAGATGGGGCTGTGGATGGAAGCCTTACTTTGTTCTCTTGTACTTTGCGTGTTTTTGTATGTTTATCCTGCTCTCCACCAGCATCATGTGGTCACTTTCAGTCAGTGTTGTAGTACTCGAGTCCGAGACTCGAACTCGAGTCCGAGTCATTAGCTAAATTTAGAGACTCGTGACTTGACTTGGACTTGAGCACTGATGACTCGAACTTGGACTCGGACTCCTACATTCAGATCATTCTGACTCGGAAATTGAGAAAAAGACTCGACTTTTTTTATATCATTAGGCTATCATTTTAATATGTCATTAGAATATTATTTGGTGTATGATTTTAATATCTATTTAATATCTTCACAAGAGGATGTCCAGGCGCCCATTTTACTGGTAGAACTGTGGAACAACATACCAACGTTCAGCTCAAACGATGGCTTGAGTGTCGAGGTCTTAGAAAGCCTGGAAAACGGGCCGAGTTGATAAAAAGGTAAGTCGATGTTTTTCTCCTGCTCGGCGTTCATGGCGTCATCGGCCGTTTTTTTCTGTTTGTAATCACCATCCAGGAATCGGTATAAATTGTCCGGCCCGCCGAACAATTTAGTCCGGTCCGGTGGCCAAATGCATTATCATTATCCAACGGCTGCATCTGCACCAGATTTTTTGTGAGTCATGAGGGAACGCTGCCGAACGCGTTTGTGTGAATCGCCCGGTGGACGGGCGAGGAAAATGCATGACAGCATCTGCGGTGGCGGGCGCCGGAGCCATGGCGGTGCGCGAACCCCGCCGGCCGGCCGGCACCGTGGCGGTGGCCAATAGGCCGGAGCGCGCTTGGCTGCGAGGGCCGATCGACGCCGCTTGCAGCTTTAACATCCTTCATATGCGGCCTATCAGCGTACCTCGAGTCGCTGTTGCACGTTCCATAACAACAATGTTTAAAAACCATGGTTAGGAGACGTCTTAGACTTAGAAAAAGCAGTCGTTTTACCGAGTAAAACCAAGGCTAACTACAGCGAAAGAGTGGAGGAAAACACATATTTGCCCTACCTGTACGTGATATGACGTCATGTTCTAAAAATAGCTCGCTAGCGGAACGCCATTATTAGTGCAATGGAATGTTACTGCTTCATGTCATACATCACACGTCACGGCATGTTCCTACAACGAACTTGGATCAATAGTGACTCGACTCGGACTTGACTCGGATGAGTAGTGGACTTAACTCGGACTCGACTCGGATTTTTTTTTAATGACTTGGACTTGACTCGGACTTGAACACTGGAGACTCGAACCTGGACTCGGACTCGAGGCATAGTGACTTGACTACAACACTGCTTTCAGTAGAGAGGAACTTCTAAACATCAGACAGTCCTCTCTAGGCAATTGTTGCTACATTTTTCACCACCCCAACTTCACTGTCATCTTGGCTTGCTGCATAGAGGCTCTCTAGCATTTTCCTTTCAATTGCCCAACTCATGTGCACTCTTCTTTACTTTGTTGAGCATGCAATCTTTAACAATTAATAATTGTATTGTTGTTTTTTTTACTTACATCGTGTGTTTATGCAGACTGTACAGTCTCTTCTTCTTCTTTTTTTACCCTTTTGTATATTTGCATGCTTCTATTTGCCTTTCACCTTGTTGCTGGTACACCAGAATTTCCTCACTGTGAGACAATAAAAGATATTTCTATTCCCATTCTATTACTGGAGAACCGGACTACATAAACCAGCAGATGAGCTTGTGAAGCTTCAGTAACGGAGTCTCCAGGCACCTTTGCCCCCATCCACCTGGCTAATGGCCGCTCCCTGACTACGAAATGGACCAACTGCTGCTCCTCAACTTCAAAAACACAGACTTCCTCGGATCTGTCGCCCTATTTTCCACCAAAACGTGGCACCCACCACAACCTTGCACATCAGAAGCAGAAAAAAAATGCTCGCTTAGCTGATAACAGATGTGGAGAAAAAAACACCCAAACTCTCTCCTCAATGTTCTTGGGAATCTTAACAGTAAACAACCAAAATACAGAGAGCATATCAAGTGTCACACTAGGAATAAAAACGCTCTGGAGCACTGTTAGCCATTTTTAAAAGAGGAGCTGCTTTTGGGACTTTCTGATCACTGTCTGTCTCATTTAGTTCCTACTTATAGGCAGAAAACAATAACTACTAAGCCTGTTACAGGCCTGATTTGACTGCACTGATTGGAGTGTTTTTGGAGCTTCAGCCTGAATGAACCTGCTGAAACTGTGACTTCTTAAACCACCATTAGTTGTAACAATAGACTCTATTTGAGAAATATCTATTTTACATGTAAAAACAATACAGTAAAAATACTGTAAGAGGTTTCGTTTTTTACAAATTTAAATAAAATATTCTCAGACTGATGTCGACATGTTGGTTAAACCGCAATGCATTCTGGGTAACTGATGTATACTAGGTCCGTCCAGCCAAAACAGCAGTAAGTGACATTAAACCTTTTCAGTTTGAACCGGGGCGCGTTGAAATTGATGAGAATGTAATAATAATAATACTAATAATAAATAATAAAACAACGAATGACACGCACTGCTTGTAGGACTGTATGATCCGGCAAGTAGTGCTCTGTGTTTGGTGTCAAATCCAATACCACTCGCTTAGGATGTGATCGGTCCGGTCTTCAGTCCGTTAACACCTGTTTGGGGTCTGGTCTTCGGTCCGGTGTCGGGTCCGTGATTGCACATTCGGTACTGGCGGCGGTGGCAGTACCATCGTTATTTAAAAGGGCTTCCAGTACTGCCTGTCTCTGATGTTTCTGCCAGCGTCTTTCATTTGCAAGGCAGCATGTTTAGGCGCTTTATGGATAAACATAGTCGGCTCACAGTAATTTCAAAAGTTGTGCTGGTTAACATGAAGATAATCATATTAGCTTGCTATCTGACATGTTTCCATGAAGCCCAGTTGGTTCAGCAGAGAGAAGTTGAATTTCTAGTAACAGCAGATAATGAATTGGCAGAACACATTCATACTTAGCCTGGATAAGTGTTTTGGTGCCAGATCTGTTTGGCATTTTGTGACCTTCCCATTCTGGCTTGAGTCGTACACTGTGTGTCTATTTCATCCCCAGAAAGATGCTCACTGATCATGTTCTTGATGTTACTCTTTAGATGAAAAGAAATTCAAAGCCTCCTTTTCTTTCTGCATCTGTTCACCCCTCCTGTTCTGTCCTCGCTGAAAACGATTCCTGCCTCTTCTCCTTTCCACTCTCCTTGCTCCTCCATCTTTATGCGGATGGCAGTGGAAGGGGTCCTTGCTCTGAATGCAGATGAGCTTAGTGCCCTTCCCCAACCAGGCCAACAAAGCACACTTGACTAGAATGAAACTCAAACAAATCTTGTCATAATGTAAATAACACAAATATTCTCTCGGACTGAAAAGTTAGTCCCTCCCCTCCGCCCTCACCCTCCTCCTGCTCTCCTTTTATCTCTCTTCCACCTTCCCTCATGTGTGGATGGGTTGTTAGGAGAGAGAAGCGTCTCACCGCTTTCCTATTTCCTCAAGACACTCCCCAGGCAAAGGGCTGAGATCCTTCATTTTTATTACCACTAGAGCAGCCATTTACCGTGCACTTTATTAAAAACCATATTTCAGGGGACATGACTGCAGGGGGAGGTTGCAAGGATGGAGGTGGGTGCACCAGAAGAGATGGAGAGCAAAAAGTATTGAGCTGCATGTGCAGCTCATTGCTGTCGGGATGCTTGTTTATGTGTGTGTGTGTGTGTGTGTGTGTGTGTGTGTGTGTGTGTGTGTGTGTGTGTGTGTGTGATTGTGTGTGTTTTCATATGTGCATGAGAGGAGGAGTAAGGAGTGTGACGTCGGGGGGGGGGGGGGGGGGGGGGTTGTCAGGGCCATGTCTGACACGTTGTCAAGAAGACAGGCCAACTTCAGACTTGACGGAGGGCAGCTTCATCCCATTTACTGGTCTGAGGAAATGGAGAGGGACGGGAGACAGCTTGCGTTCTAGCCAGTAGCTCACTGAAGCGAAAAGAAGTGCTGTTGACTGAGAGACGGTGCTGCGTTAGGTCAAACAGTACAGTCCTGGGACAGCCCAAGCTAAATGTCCCACCACAGGCCACTGAGTTTTACTGAACGGTCGCCCATCACATGATGTGGCAGCCGGCATAACCACAACCCTCTGTTCTGGGACCCGATGGAAAAGATGCTTTTGACCCTAAATTGCTATGTTTGTTGCACACTTAAAAAAAAACATCCTTTTTTTGGGCTGAAAACTATTTTTAGTTGTAAAAACCTGAAAAAGTAAGTGTGACATATAGGGACAATAATTTAAATTAGCTCAGAAAAGCAAGGTAGTTGTAATCCTTAACATTACTGAGTGAGTTGTCAGTACTTATACCTTTAAGTTGTAGGTTATTTCAACTGGTGAAAGTTCTGCTAGCTTTTGCTTTGAGTTAGAGACTTCTTTTAATGTTCAATGTTAACAATAAAAACTGCTGCCAAACGAAATTCTGTTGTACTTTCTGTGCAATGAGTTTAAAATTATACAACTCATACTTAAATTACCAGAGGTAAGGATTTGTTGCTGGTAGATTGTGGCCTAGTGGTTAGAGAGCAGGGCATTTGCTGCAATGGTCACTGGTTCAAAGCTCAGACTGTTGCTGTTCCTGAAATAAAAAGCACTTAGTTGTAATGCTGATGGAACATTTCTCCATTGAAGGACAATAAGGGCTAACTGAAAAACATAACTTTATCTACGTAAGAAGTTGCAGATTCATAGTTTGTACATTAGTAACTGCTACTTTCATGTAAATTGAAAGAAATCAGGATTCCAAGTTACAAAAACATAAAATTCAAAGTTTGGCAAAACGTAAATAGTTAAGTTGAAGTCCTAAACTTAAAATTTTCCTGAAGTTTGTTGCCTTTAAATTTTGAGTTCTGCCAACTGTTCTTTTTTTACAGTGCATGAGCAACATACAGTGGTCATAAAAACACTACCCACACCTATTAGCGGGGTTGTTATGCCAGAAGATGGTTGAATATGCTTATTATTATTATTAATTATAATTTGGCATTATAATTTAAAATAATAAATCATTCAACTCAAAATTCCGCTACAACAAAATATAGTTCAAATGGTGGTGATGTTAGCTATAAGCTTGTAAGTATTTATACCATTAATGCATTAGTTAATTTGCTGTTATGAACTCATTTATGCTGGGATAAATGATCTGGTCGGACTTGTGACCGACGAGGTTTATCCGGCAGGCTATGAGAACCCCAATGTAACTGCAATTAGAGTTTAAATCCTTATTCGTCTATCACCATCCAATGATATTGTCTCTGTATTAATGTCAGATGTTAACTCCAAAGGAGGTTAGCTCTGATTTCTGAATAACCAGGCAACTGTGAATTGGATTGAACACAAAACAATGTCTATTCCGCAGTGGTGTTTTATTGAACCAAAAGCAATTCCTGTTACAGTAATTCTCTGATTCAACGACTTTGGAAATCTTACTCACTACTAACTAACACGCAAAATATATATGGAGATAAAAGAATAAACAAAACAAACAAAACGAAAGGAAAGAAAAACAAATGGATTAAAATGAGCGGTTGCAACTCTTAGTTCAGCTCACGGTTGTTTAAACCACATTCAGAACATCGGCATTCGACATAGCATTGACAGACAGAGCAGCTGTGGGAGTCCTACCGGACGCTTTGATGCCTTACAAAGCTATCAGCTAAGCTACAGCCCAGTCATCCGACACCCTCCCAAGATGGCCGCTACGATGACGTATGGTCTATCAATTTACGTGAAGCGTGAGGGGAGGTTCTGATGACGTAACCACGCTTACGCTGATGGGGTAATGCCTCGCTTCGAGAGGGCGCGGCTAACTGGTAGTTTAAAGCAAAACCGCGGAATGAGCTCGGACAAAGAGATTAAACTGATAAGAAGAAGCGAAAAGAGAGAGAGGGGGGAAGGCAGGGAAGAAGATGGAACAGAAACGAAGCAATGACCCACGGCGGGGTTATTGATGAATCACAAATCAACACAGCAAAATCAAATGTAAAATGCATGCACATACAAAGAAAATATTCAGCAAAATAATTCCAACTTCGTCGTGGAATAAAAGCATTAACCTAAGCCTACAAATTTCTACGTCTGCCCAGGCACTTCTAAACACCCTGTTGGTGAGACAGAAATAAAAGGGGAGAACCCCGTTACTTTGAGGTGGTCCGGAGTGAAAGTCCCGGCTTCGGTCCGGAGCGCTCCGGATCACGCGACGTCCTGAACGCGTCTTGACGACCGCAGGGTCCGCAGGCTGCAGCGGGGACCAGACTGAGAGAGTTCCTTCGTCTTTCTCTCTCTCTCTGGGCTCCTAGACGCTTGTTGGGCCAAACAACGCGTCGTCCTCTCTCGATCACTGGGAGATAAGGCGGCTTCCAGTATTTGATCAGAGGGAATTAAAGGTACCTTTTTGAGTCGACCTCCTGTCTGCACAGGGAATGGTTTTGCTTCGAAAAAATCTCGGTCCAGCGAGAAACTCGAGCACGTGGCGTGGGATTACCCCAACGGAAACAGCTGTGTGTGTGTGTCTTCTCGGTTGGCAGGGCGCCAGGGAAGAAGATCGATTGCGGGGTGCAACCGAGTTTTATCAACTTTACCCTAGCAACGTTATCGGTTGCTAGGGCGCCGGCCATTTTGGGCCGCGTTGCATGATGGGAGTTGGTGGCCATTTTGACCACCATGCATCATGGGAAATGCAGTCTGTCACGTCCTGACATGGCACAACAGGGTGCATCTTTACTTAACAGTATTTGCCCACTCAGTTTTACAAAAACGCTTCAAATCTGTTACATTGTGAGGGGATCTCACTTGCACAGCCCTGTTTGTGTGAACCACACAGATTTTCAGCCCAATTCGGGTGTGGGCTCTTGCTGGACCGCTGCACTGGTGACGCATTCTTTTCTTGATTTGGATGTATGCTTTGGGTCTTTGTGGTGCTGAAAAATTAAGTTTGTCTTCATCTTTAGCGCTCTGGCAGAAGCTTCAAGTGTTTGTGCCAACACTGACTTGCATTAAGAACAGTTCATAATTTCCTTTGCCTTGATTAAAGCCCCAGTTCCAGATATAAAAATAACAACCCTAAAACATAATGCTGCCACCGCCGTGCTTCACTGTTGGTGGAGTTGTTGGTGATGTTATTTTGAGACTATACTATGCAGTGTTGTTTTTGCACCAAATGCACCATATTGGCCATAAGGTTCCTATTTTGCTACATCAGAAAATAACACATTTCCCACATGCCTTACTGCATGGCTTCCTAAACCTCTCAGCCTAAGACCCCCAAAATAACAGCGCCAGGGACCGGTGACCCCCTTTTGGTGGCATAGGGGTGGGGGGCATTTTCCTTTTCTTTTTAGAAATTTGGAGAATATAGTCTTAAAATTGTGGCAATAAAGAAGTAATTTTATGAAAACTCTTCACCCTGTATTAAAATGAGGAATGTTGAGCCTCTTGTAAAATTATACTTTGGAATTGATTTTACTATTAAGGAAATAGTAAATCTTTTTAGCAAATCAGCATCAAATTATTATTGGTGTCAGGACTTTGAAATGCTTATGCAAACAACCGTGTGACTTTATTCTCCAAATATTATGACGGAACTCTTGTAATGTTCTTTATTCTTGTACACCTAATATTCTGAGTTTATTCTTGTGATAAAAAAACAACATTTTGGTATTACAGGCTTTTTAGATTAAAGAAGATAAATTACAGAGAAGTAAATTTCCACAAACAAACGCAGAAATTTTCAGAACAATTTCACATATTTGCAAGAAAAAACTCGGCTGTTTTCTGTTGTCAAAAAGTCGTAAATTAAAAAAAACCCATCTTTCTCCATGATTAAAGGCATATATTTTCTACATTAAAACAAGTATATCTCTGATAATTTAAGAAGTAATAATTAAAAAATTTTGTATCATCATCTGGATCATCTCTCGACCCCCCGGGGTGTCCCGACCCCCACTTTTGGAACCTCTGCCATAGAGAGACTTCAAACATGTTTTTCTTGCAAAATGTAGCTGGGTTTGAAAGTTTCATATTTATAAAAGGCATCTTGCTTCCCCATAGCGCAGACAGATGACGAATGTGGGATATTGTTGTTAAATGTACTACACAATCAGTCCTTGCCAGAATATCCTGTAGCTCCTCCTTTGCTGTTGTTGTAGGCCTCTTGACAGCCTCCATGAACAGTTTTCTTCTTGCCTTTTTCCCAGTTTCCCAGTCGATTATGCCATCGCAGTTGTTTTCTCCACTTGCTGATAACCATATTCCATTGTGTACCAATGCCATTGAAAATTATTTTGTGTCTTTCTCCTGACTGAGGAATGTTGACAGTAAAATCTCTGATGAATATGGGTGCTCTATGCAGACTGTGGAACAGCTGAACCTTATTTGGAGTTCATCTCGTATCACTGTAAAATAAGGATGCCAATTAATTAATTGTCTGCTGTTAATGGGGGAAAAGTTATAGCTATATTTCATATTCGTCCTTTGTCTAACCACTAATTTTCTGCATGGTCAAGGGGGGTTGGTGGGGCTGGTGATCATTTGGCAAAAGGCGGGTTACACCCTGGACAAGTTGCCAGTCCAACGCATTGCAACACAGAAACACACAGGACATCTATGCACACACACATTCATACCTGAGGGCAATTCGCAGTAACTGATTAGTCCTGCTTTAAAAGGTGGTGACTCCTCTTTAACATAAGTTTGAATGTGGTGGTTTATTCTGGACCCAGCCACAAATACTACTTATGCAAGGGTGTGCACACTTATGGGGCCACATTGTTTTAGCGGTTCTTGGTTTAAAATTTATAGTTGTTTTGCCATTTGAGGCCTATGGGTTATGGGTCACATTAAAGGTAGAAAAGGTTCTAAAATATACCTTGGTCTCATTTTTTACCCAACAAAAACCTGACATTTATTCAATATTGTGTGTAGGCTTTTCTATGTCTACTGCATATGGCCTCTCATGTATTGTAATATGCTATTGAAACCTGGACTGTCTATTGAACAAATGCAAATGATGTACATATAATAGCCAACAAATATATCTGTAGTTTAACCTCAATGGAAAAATATTAGAGATCGTATTTTACAGTCAATTAAATGTTTTTTTTTTAAAAACATCTTTGACCTTTTTGTGAAAGCTGTCAAGCTGCTGTCTGAGGGGAGAACTTGTTACCCTGGAAACCAAGGCAATAGAGGTGGGGGTTTGCTTTCCACAGGAGAGCAAAGTAATTTCAACACATCATTGGGCTCCACCAGAATGATTAGAGATTGTGGTCATTTCATAAATTTCTGTGAGACCAGACTGATATTGAAAAGGATTATATATAACCTTAGGAGCCTCAGTGGCAGCAAATCAAGAGAGAGAAAAGCAGAAACCGGCTCAACTCTTCCACACAAATATATAGACACACATTTAGATTTTTTTTTTTTTTTTTTAGTATCTAAAAGTGAAAGAGAAAACAGAGTGCTGAGTATTGCAGTACATTACAGTACATCATCTTATAATGCTAATTGTTATAACACCTAAGATTTTCTCCCCTGTAATAAACTATAATTCTCCTCAATCTGTTATTGGGCTATTATTGGGAAATATATACATGTCTGTTTAATGCACCAGCAGACAAAACCGATCCATTTAAATTTAGATTAAAAAAAATTGTACTTGAAAATGTTTAGATGTAATTGAATCAATTCAAGCTTAAAGCGGCAGTATAAATATTTAATACTTTTTGAAGGGTGCTGTGGGTAAAGCAGGGGCAGTTAGTATCTTACTAACTTTTCTTTATTTTGTAAAAATGCAGATACATTTTTCACAGTTCCAATTGGAGCCAAGGCAGGAGAGGAATTCCACCATTTTACAACCAGACAAGTCTTTTAAAAAAATCCTAATAGTTTATGCTCACACTATTTTAGAAGCTCTTTTTAGCACTCTCTCACCTTTTGCATTATAGCATTATTGAAGTCTTTAGTTATTTACATTGAAGACCATGGTAAGCCTCTGTCACTTATAAGGACACAACCATGTGAAACCTAAAGGGTAAAAAAACAACAGAAAATTTACACAGAAAAGCATATTCAGCCAGAGTCAGGTTCTGCTCCAAAAGTAATGGCATGTTAAAACGATACAAACGAAAGCGGTTCAAGTGAACATTGTATGGTTGATTTGTACATTTAGGTAGTAACTCCGGGCATAAGATCACAGATTTCTGTGAATATGACCACTCACCCAATAAAAAAAAAAAAAGAAATTCCTGATGCCAAAGATTCAGAGTAGCAGTTTGTTTAAGGCTCAGGGAAAATCTAGTATTGTAGTTAATTACAGAAGGAAGACCTAGACAGAATTATCTATTGCAGATAACACCCTTCTTCCCTTATCAATAATACTGATGGGGTTGTGGATGTGTCTCTCAATTTGAAGATGAGCTAAAACATACAACCATGGCAATGAAGGAGTGGCTAAAGAAGAATCACATAAAGGTCATGGAGTAGTTTAGCCGGTCTCCAGACCTCAATCTTGCAGAAAATACACAAAAATACAAATTGAGATTTGAGTGACCAAGCAGCAGCCAAAAAATTTAAAAGACTGAGAGAATTGTTGTAAAAGTGGACTCTTAAGATGTGTGGGAACCTGGAGACCATCTACAGGACATATCTTAGTGAGCTTGCCAGTTTAAGTCACGCTTTTCTATCAAAAGCTTATTTTCTTTTCCCCACATTACAATAAAACTACTGTTACAAATTAGAGATTGTTCAGTTCTTTATAGGTGAGCAAACCAGCAGCCGTTTAGTAAAATCAGATATTACCTTTTCACCTTGTTCTGCCTTAATGTAAATACATTCATTTTTGGATGGTTTGATCCGAAAATATTCTCAAAACTGTGCAAAAACTCTTGACATATTTTTACAAGCCCCATGAATGAAGTCCTACAATTTAATCATATTCTCCGTTACAGGATGTGACTGGCTGAGTGGTGCTCATCCTAAGATACAGTTTCCCTCTTTAAGAAGGAATGGGAACTGAACTGTAACCAGAGTCGTCTCCGTTAAGCGGAAAGGTGTGGTTTCAGAGTGGTGCTAAGTAGTGTGGGATCGCTGACAATCCAGAGGACTAATGGGCCTTTCTATCCATTACCAGCCATCTAACAGTTTTTCTAGCCCAGGACCTATGGCTGTACCATCTCCTGCGATGGCAGTAAGTGCTTTCTGGTTCAGGCGCCTGCAGTGTGGTACTGAGAGGATGCACCTAATCTGCTCAGCATTGATCTATACCCATTAAGAAGAAAGATAAACATTTTATATCTGGAAAGCATATTCATACAGATGGGGGAGCGAAGATGCAGGAATACAATGGTGGAACGTGGTGAAGTCCTGCATCTCCCTTGTCAATAGATGCGTAGCACTGTGAAAAGGGAACATGCCAGTGCCTCACTGTGAGGTTTCCTGCAATGGGATAGAAGCAAAGATGTCAGCAGCTCATCGCCAGAATGATAAACCTCCTGGGATTCCAAATACAATGTCTTTTTTTTTTTTTTTTTAAGAACGACCGCAAAGCTCACTAATGGAGAGAAGGTAAAATGCCTCTGGGGGGTTTTTAGGATGACATCAACACATGATAGACAGTGGTAATGTAGTACCTCGCAAAAGTATTCATATCCCTTGAACTTTACAAAATTTGTCTTATTGCAATCAGAAATCTAAATGTATCATAATGGGATTTTGTGTGACGGACCAACACGTGGTAACACATCAGTGAGAACTGGAAGGAAAATGTACAGTCCATGTGCATTTGCTTTTGTGCACTCTGCTCAGATGTACTTTTTATATCGCAGCAATACAGTGCTTTTAATGTATTCAGATACCTTTAACTTTACCACTTATTTCAAGTCACAATCACAAGCTTTAGTGTTGGCAAGTTTCCTTTGATAGAGAAAACTAAAGTGTGGAAGTGAAAGGTAAATGATAACATGGTTTTCATTTTTTTTCTAAACAAATAAAAGTATAAAAAGTTTGGCATGCATTTGTGCTCAGCTTTGTTGGTCCACTGTCTGTTGCAATTACAGCTGCAGGTGTTTTGGCATGCGTCTGTTAGTTTTGCACATCTAGAGACTGATTTTACCCACTCTTTTTTGAAAATACAGTGCCTTGCAATCTCTATGAGCTCATCACATTTTGCCACAGGGATTTTTGCCAATTCACCAAGGCAAAACTGCTCCAGCTGCTTCATGCTGGAAAGCTTTCGGTTGTCAACAGTGGTCTTTACGTCTAACCACTGATTCTCAGTTAGATCGTTTTGACTAGGCCATTCCAACATGTTTAAATGTTTTCCCTTAAACCACTCAAGTGTTGCTTTAGCAGTATGCGTTGGGTCATTGTCCTGCTGGAAAGCGAATCTCCATCCCAGTCTCAAATCACAGGAAGACTGGCAGGTTTTGCTCAATATTTGTGTATTTATATCCTAATGCATCTCATCAGGAATGTATCTTTATATTCCTGTCTTTAGCACCAGTCATCTTTACCCTGGCTCAGGCCATTTTCCTACCGCTTGTTGCTGGGATGGTGTTTTTGGGGTAATGTGATGTATTTTCCTTGGTGGCCAAAAATGTTTTTCCAACAAGGAAAATATAGTGTTTTCCTTGATGGCCAAAAAGGTAAACTTTAGTCAAATTTGATCAGAGTGCCTTCCTCCATATATTTGGGAAGTTGTCCACATGCTTTTTGGCCGATGAAAAACATGCCTTCTTATTTTTAATACCAAGTAAAGGCCATTTTCTGGTCACTCTTCCAACATAAGTGAATTTGATGCGTCTTTGACGTCACTTTCAATTCACGCTTGTCACAACTCTGCGGAGGTGGCTCAGTGGTGGATGGAAGTGATAGCAGTTAGCATTAGCAAGACAGCTGTCTGCCACAGCACTGCTCAGAGGAGAGTCGGCAAGCTGTTACACCATATTGATATATGCAGCGAAACGTCTACTCAAACCAAACTGGATGTCTCGTATAGGAACCGTTTGGACGAGGGACATAGCGCTTAGCCGTGCTAAATTTGTGTCTAATCCTGGACATGAAGGACTTTGCAATGCCGAAGAGATTTTCACTCATTGCCGTCCATTGTATCACATTTCAATAGGGGCGATGTGTCGTAGTCTGCCCTTGTTGCAAAGCGATACAACCGATTGCAACAACTGTCCTGCCTTCGGAGTCGAGAGAAGAGGCGCTAACATATATAATTAAAAGTTACCCTCGACTTTTTAAAGTTATGAATGAACTCGGTCTCTGGATGAGGGATGTAAAATGGACAGGTAGAGATTTTATCAACTTCACAAACACTGTGCAGCCAAAGCTCTGTAAAATGTCAGAATACAGAGTTTCACTCTCTTTCTATTTGTGCACTTCACCCTCAGCATCTGCTGACACAATAACTGTCTTCCATTTAAGACTTTAAACCATAAAATCTATTTGTTTCCCATTTGCCGGACCAAGGTGGGCAAATTGGGCTGGGCAAGAGGTCATTGTTATTGTTCTTTTGCGCATGTGGGCCAGTGTGGAGCCCGAAGCAGTTCACACTGGTTGTACCATCCACAGATTCTTCATCATGAGCTGTGGATCTCTGCATTCTTCTAGATTTATTATGGGCCTCTTGGCCGCTTGATTAATGCTTTCTTTGTTTTTTCAGTACTGGTAGATGGCTATGTCTTTTCAGGTTTGTCGTAAATGTACTGAATTCTTATACAGCACATTTTTAGTCATACTGACCACTCAAAACGCTTTACACTATAGCCACATTCACCCTGTCACACTCACTCACACACACACAAGTCCTCTGCCGCTGAGCCACAATCGCCTACATGCCCTCATGCTATTCCCCGGATTTGTCTGCCATGGTCCTCAGTCTTCATGATGCTGTTTGCTCTTTAATGATCTTTAAGAAACCTTTTAGGCTTCCACAGAACAGCTTTAGTTCAACTCAAATAAATACATTTGGACTCTTGTGTACTAATTGCGTGACTTCCAGTTCGCTGTGCTGGATTTAATTTTGGGTTATAAGAATATGAAAGGCTGTGTACAAATTCATGCCACACTGAATGCCAATTCAGAATTATAGGCTACTTTGTGTTGATCTGTCACAGAAAGTCCCAACAACAAATGTTAAAGCTATGTTTTGTAAAGTGATAAAAGGTTAAATAATGTGAATACTTTTGTAAGGTGCTGTTTTTCCAGTCTTCTTTAACACATGTCGATTACATTCTCAAATTCGCATTGCAGCACATTCCCATCCACAGTTAGATGACAGTAGAGATGTATGGAGCAGTTGGCGTGTGAACAAAGATGCTTTTGATGACCTTTAGATGTCATGTAGACAGTAGCTGTGCATGACACAAAATGCAGTCACTTAATTGCTTGCTGATGGTAACCTCCACTGACTGAAACAAGAAAAAAAACTATGGGATCTTTATCAGTTAGGGCTAACAGAGGTTGACACAGCAGGCCATTGGTTGGTCACAGTGATAAATGCTTGTAACTGGCTATGCCCTATTGAGCAGTTAACTGTTGTTATCATTAAAACTTAATGTGAGGCTCCTCTTTGACCTTGATGTGGGAAATCTTGTCAAAAGACTTAGCAGGATGTGTTCATATCAAAACCAGCCCACTGTTCGGTGATTCCCTTGCAAAACCTCAAAGTCCGCTTTCAGGCTAGCATTTTTTACAGTGTGAAATTCAGCTATCCAGTATGTCCAGCATTATTAATTTTAGTCAGAGGAAAGGCTTGGTTAAAATCTGTGCAGAACACGTGGTATCTTGGAATCACAAACTCAAATGGTATGGAGGACCAAAACTTACATAATTAAAAATAAAAGCAAAAAAATATATATTAATCAGATTCTTAAAAAGAATTTTACTTAGAACAATCTAGTAAATATTTGATCAGTTTAGGTATTTTAAATTCTGTAGTAGACTAAAGAAGTGTGATGTAGATTCATTTAAATATTCCTTTTATTCTGCACCTGAATATGATAAATTCTGTTAACTATTAACTAACTATTAACCCAGCTGTAGCAACGTATCCCCTACCATTATCCAAGCGTCACATCACATCATCAAGTTTTTCTGTTTCTATCTATATGGTCGCTCCTCAACAATAGGCTCTCTTGGTGTCAACCACGCAGATATGGCGTCATATTTGTGCCACCAAATTCACCGTGCAGTAAAGAATCTGACAGTGCAGTGTGACTTGTTTAAATCTCACTCACGCCCTCAACTCGGACTAACTATATTCCACCTATTCTGTGCTTGTGCTTGGCTTTGTCTCTGCGTGCCCTTGCCCTGGGTGCAGTGTCGTATAGCCTATGTTAAGGCCTAGCACTGGGCCATTGCTTTAGGAAAAGATCTTAATGTTTACACACTGCAACTAAGGTAGATTTAGAGCTCAATGATTTGTACTGTTTTTATCTTTCAAAAATTTCCTCTTTTCCTGCAAATGAAAACCTATGTTTTTGAAACTCTTTTGTCTCTTTTTTTTTTTTCAAAACTGCAGGTCCCCTTACAAAAAAACACGATGAGTCCACCATGAACAGACCAAGGGATGAAGGTATTTGTCTGGCATGTGTTTTGTCTTTCTTCATACACTATTTTGTTATATTACAGGGCCATGGGAGAATGAGCGTATGTGTCTGTTTGATTAATCATCAGTCTGTGTGTACATCACATTGTCCACCCTTAACTGCTTTGATTAGGACACAAATCCAAGATTCTTTGTCTCAAGTATGCAATCAGATAAGTAAAAGCTACACATAAAACAGTTGTTCATCATTCCCTTCTCGTCACAACTGCTGCTTTTTGAGTACTTGCAAAGTAAGCTAATTTACTCTCCTTTCTTGGTTGCTATGTGGCTGATCAGCTACACGCCGATGTTCCTGCTGCCTTGTGTGATGCATCTCTCAAAATCAATATTCAGTCCTTATTACACACCTGCGCTTTTACTTTGCCATTAAAGTTCTCATACACTGTTCCACTCGATTACTGTCCTCCATGTTTTCTTCACCCAACCCGACATTTATGACAAAAACAGATCCATTTGCTGTTGTTCTTTATTTTCAAATCTAATGCTGTCTGCTTTTCATTGGTGCAGCAAAAATCACTCCATGTGCAACTGTTTCTGTAGCGCCTGCTCAGTTGTTGATTTAATTCCACAGCAAAGCGGTGCCTTGTTCTTTCCTTGAACCTCTCCAGAATCAGAAGAATGAGAATCAGCTTACTGGCCAATATTTTGGGCACAAACAAGGAATTTGACTTTGGTTTCATACGATCACAGCATAAAGACATTAGGCGTAAATATAATAACTTTAGAGGAAATAAAATAAAGGATAAAAGGAACAGTGCATACATGTATGTGTATGTATTGCCAATACACATACATGTACACTCCACCTTTTTCCATGTTTCAATCAGCAACAGGGATTTTTTTTGCAAAGTCCTAACACAAAATAGTGGAAGTGGGAGGAAATTTATACCAGATTTTCAAAGTTTCATAAAATATACAAGTCTTTTACGTAGTAGGCATTTATACTGAACCACCTTTCAGTGCAACTATAGTTGAAAGTCTTTTGGTGGTACCAGAAGGTTTGTATCACTGCGCACACATTTTTGCTCAATATTTTTTGCTAAGTAGCTCCAGCTCAATCAGCTAGGGTGGCATGTGTCTGCGAACAGCAAATTTCAGGGCTTGCAACTGATTCTGAAATTCGCCTAGGTTGTGACTTTTACTAAACCATTTTCATATTTGGATATGCTTCCAACTAAAGTATGCTGTTCGATGCTGGGTTGCTGTCCATCTTTAAAGTGAACTTCTCTCTCAAGTTCACGTCAAAATTTTCCTCTAGGATTTGTTCTGGATTTTGCTCCATCTATTTTCCCCTAAAATCTGACCAGTTTCCCTGTCCCTGCTTCCTCCCCACAGCATGATGCTGGAACTGCCATTTTTTATGGTGGGGATGGTGCATTTCAGGTGATGCAGGGTTAATTTTTCACCACACACATATTTTGTATATTGGCCAAACTGTTTTAATCTTGTTTGAACAGAGCACCTTCTTCCACATAGCTTGCTTCAAACTTCAAACTGGACTTTTTATGGCATTCTTGCAACAGTGGCTTTCTTCTTGACATTGTTCCATAAAGGCTAAATTAGTCAAATGTACAACTGATAGTTTAACAGATTATCCCACCTCATCTGACAATCTCTGCAGCTCCCCCAAAGTAATGTAGTGTTTCTTGGCTGGGCAATAAAACAATAGAGAAATATAAGAGATATCCGATAGAGATATGAAACATGGTCGATACACTATTCAATAGATGACATTCATCCAGGTTTTGACAGACAATACGAAAAACCAATGATAAGGTAGAGGTACCCTGCGCTGAACCAATCATGTGGGTGGAATAGAGTCATGGGTGTTAGCGCACAACACTGTAGCAGGCCAGACGCTAACGCGCAGCCATCTACCTCAGCAGTGAGATAATGCTGGAAAAAAGAAAATAAGCATACCTTCCGACGTAACTACAGCGGAAACAGCCCAAGCCTCAACACTGCGAAATGGTTGACAAGAAGGGACCGAAAACCTCAGTAGTGTGGAGGTATTTTGAATATATGAGGTCGGACAAGAAACTAATTAGTGTCCACTGCAAATTATGTAGAGTACATGTTCCCACAAAAACGGGGAATAACACAAATCTTTTTTACTACTTTAAGCAGCACAATACGCTAGAGTACGCGCAATGCAAAAGTTTACAAACCCCGAGCGGAGCAAGCGGCAAACAACCCACTACGGCTGTGCAGCAGCAGCAACAGACCATTCAGTCCGCTTTCTCCTGCGCCATGCCTTACAATAACAAATCGAAGAGGCACAGAGATATCACAAATGCAGTGGCTTATTGTATTGCAAAAGACACGTTACCAATGAGCACAGTAGAAAATATGAGATTCAAGTCAACGATTAAAGTAATAGACCCTCGTTACCAACTCCCTGGTTGTAAACATTTCTCCAAGACTGCACTTCCACAGCTGTACACGGAGTGCAGAGAGACAGTTGAGAGGGAACTGCAAAATGTGTCATACTTCGCCACCACGTCAGATATGTGGTCAAGTCGCACATCAGAACCATACATGAGCTTCACCGGCCACTTCATAGGCCAAGTTTGGAATTTGAAGAGCAAATGTCTTCAAACTGCATACTTCCCTGAAGACCACACAGGTAAAATCATTGCTGCAGAACTATCAGAAGCACTTGCATCATGAGGCTTGAGTGAAGACAAACAAGTTTGCATCACAACCGACAGTGGGACCAACATTGCATCCCTCAATGACTGGATTCAACCGCAATGCTTTGGGCGTCGACTTCACCCAGCTGTTGGTAAGTTCCCCTCTACTGTATCTAAACCAGATCTGGGCAGGGAGATTCACTTGTGACATGTTAAATTAGCAATTAACTCATTGTACTGTTGCATATTTTCACATTACTTATTAGGGCTGTATGATATTGGAAAAATTTGACATTGCAATGTATTCTAATTCTGCGATATATAGGATATTTTAAAATACCAGAATTTTCAGCAGAAACCTTGAACAGCGCTTTATGCTGAACTCCTGCATCTAACCAGCTCTGATTTCACCTCTTTATGTGAATGTGTGTTGTTGGTTGTAAATAAACCTTTGAATCTTTTGAGCTCTACTACATTGAAATTTAGTATTCTAGCTTCATAATTACAACTAACAAGGGACAAGCAGGTCATTCAACCGTATTTCAACAGCTGGCATCTTTCACAGACAAAATAGATATTTTTTCCTCTTCAGAAATTATAAAAATAAAATAAAATAAGAGCAGCTTTAGAACAGATTCCTATATCGTCCACAGCCTCTGGTTTTATGAACATTATTATAGTTTATTTCCTACATTGCACGGCCACGGTGATGTGACCATTGCTCACACATATATTGCCATGGCAATACTAAAACTATATATTGTGCAGCTCTAACTCAACATATCTGCCAAGAGTGAAAATATTTCCCTGCTTCCTGATGTAATGTTTATTTTATTAACTGTCTGAAACATTTCTAAAAATTTCAATTCTTAAATAAGCAAATAAAATAAATATGGAAAAACATGGTAAACAAGAATTAAAAAGCTGAAAAGACAAGGATATAAAAAAAGATCAGAAAAAAAATTTGACAAAATATATGCTGTAAAATAACCTCAACAGTTTAATTTTTGCTTTTGCTGTTTACTGTTTTTCCAGCAAAAGACAAGAGGGTGGAACGAGCTGTGGGTTTGTGCGAGAAAGTGCTGGCTTCCTTCACTTTCTCATGGAAGAAGAAGAGAGACTTGGTTGCTGCTCAGGAAGACTTTCACCTACCCCAACACAAGATGGTGACAGAGTCACCTACCAGGTGGGGCATCTGTCACAAAATGACTGTGAGGGTGTTGGAGCAACACGTAATCATTTCTCAGGTACTGGGAGCAGATAAGAAGACCAGGCAGTTGGTTCTCTCCTGACATGACCTAGAAGTACTGGAGAGTATTCATGGGGCCCTTATTCCACTACTGGAATTTACTGATTCACTCTCTTGTGAATGTTAAGTGAGTGTGTCATATCTCAAGCCAATCTCTTCATAACACAGATTCTGAAAACGCCAGATGATGAGTCACAACTCACAAAGGACATGAAGATGACAGTCATGGCATACCTGGATGAAAAGTGTGTGACCAGAAAGCGGATGACCTGCTCAATATTGCAACCTTGGTGGATCCCCGTTTTAAGGTACAATACATCAAGCCAGGAAAGATTGACACCATCAAAATGAGAGCAGTGTCTGAGATGTTGGAGGGTAACCAGGACCTGACTACTTCAGAGCAGAGGAACCAGGAGAAGAAGGGGCCAGAGCTGCTGCAGTGCTACCCATCCAGAAGCAGAGAGAATCATTGGGCAGTTTCTTCAAGAAATAATTTTCCACCGTCAGCACAGGACTTACCAACAGAGACAGTGGAAAGGGAACTAGATAACTACTTACTGTCACCAAATGTGGACAGGGAAATGGGCCCTCTGCTATGGTGGAAAATGCATGAAAAAAAACTTCCCAAGAGTGAGCTTCCTGGCAAAGCGTTACTTGTGTATCCTGGCAACCAGCACCCCCACTGAGAGGGTATTTAGCGCAGGGGTAATATTGTGACCTGCCACAGGGCAGCTTTAAAACCAGAAGCAGTCTTCCTTATGTTTTCTTTGAAAACTGTTTGAAGTTGCACTGAACATGTAAACAATTGTTTGTTGTTATTGTTCCATTTCATTTTGTTTGTTTGGAAAAATAATATTTTAAACAATCCAAGGAGAGATTTTGAGAATTTATTTATATTTTAGCACCCATTTTATTTATTGTTATGACATTGACAAAAGAAAGTCCATTTTGCTTCTGTTCTCCTGTGAAACCTGAAAGCTTGAAGATTTTAGTTTCAGAGTCAGAGTTAATATTTTTCTAATTTATTTGGAGTTGTTTTTGTGTACCTGACACGGTTGTGTAATGTTACATGTCATGTTCAACTTTGAGAGAAAATAAATATTTAAATAAAATTAACCCTCTCATATATTTAAACTCATTTAAGAGTAACAAGGAACATTTAAGATTGACAAAACTAATATTTAGTTTTATACCGTGATATATATTATATATATATTGAACTGTCCTCTTCAAGCATTGCTAACTACCATTCTTTACAAAGAGACAACAAGGAGCCAGCACAAGCTAATCCAATTTTGTGATTCCTTAATGGGGGAAAACAGAGGGGGAGGGATTCATGCAGGACCGTAGAGAAGAGGGTTAGAATGACAGGAATGAGGTGAAAGAGAAAAAGGGAATATTTTAACACTGGATAGGGCAACTTGGAAGGGAGAGAGGTGAAAAAACACTCATAATGAAGACAAGTGCATGATGAAATGACATTTATAGAGCTTTGAAAGTGAGAGGGATGTGGAGAAACAGAGAGTGAGAGGGTAGATGGGGAAGGACACCGGTAGAGCTTGACATTTATGCCCACAGCTGACGGATCTTGACGGGATCACGAGGGCTGGGCTGCAGTTGAGCTCTTACTTAATTGCTCAAGCTTGGATGGCCCAAACATTGTTTTAAAGGCATCTTTTTTGAAAGTCGTTTGTAAGAAACCGCACTGCTTATGTGTGGGTTTGGGTGCCGAGAGAAAAGTGCTAATTCAGCGCTCAGTCTTTTACACCCAGATCAATGGAAATTACCATAAGGAAATGAATGAGAGAGAAGCCGTGGAATGGAAATGAAGAAAGTAGGCATTTTGCGTAGGAAGGTAAGACATTGCTATTAAGAACTGGAGCTAAGAAGGGTAGTCTCAAGTTAGGTGATATGGACAGGAGTGAATAATGTGAAATAGTGTTTTTTAAGCTGGCTGGAAAGACAGTGAGCTCCTTGTTGGCCATATAGGTTACAAATTGGGCCTGTTCGTTCCCCCAGTTACCTCACATTTTCTGCCTTCAGTCATTTAACCACTTCCATATTTCAAACACAAAAAGATTAAGGCTGATTAAGCCTTAATCATGCATTAAGCATGCATTATCTTCTATTTATTATTATCACCAGGTGCTAAACAGTTGAATTAGTCTGCCTGTCTTTGCATTTAAACCCGTCTGTAGCCAAATTTCTTTGAATACAAAGTGTAGAAAACATTTTGATGACAGTTAACACTCCTCATTTACTTGATTGCTACCATTAAAGGAATAGTTGAAATAGTTTTGAAGAGACAAGGCAAATTTATTTAAGTAGCCCTTTTTAGTAATAAGACAATTCAAAGCACTGTACTTGAACAGAAAAACATTACAGAGGGAAATATTAGATAGAAAAATATAAACATTACATTAACAAAGGAATAAGCTAAGTAAATCATTGACTAGACTCATTTAGTTTCACTGTAACAAGCTTCATCACTCATATCCAAAGCTTAGTTGTTTCTATTCATATATTAACAAACATACAGAAAGCATAAAATAACAGTACATAATTGTTTCTGTTCTTAATAAGAAATAAAATAGGTAAATCATTGGGGGTTTCTGATCTAGAGTAATTTTGTCCAACTTTTCTAAAGCTACAACTAGAATAACATATTTTGTTTCATTGTAATAAGAATTAAAAGAAAAAGTAAGAAAAAGTAAGAATGTAAGAAAAAATATAAAAGTAAATCTTTCACTAGACTTCTTTAGTTTCACTGGTATAACCTTCATCACTAACACTCAAAGCTTAATTGTTTTATTCATATATTACCAAAATCCTTAAAGCTAAAACTTTAAGGTCTTTGATGTGACCTTTCTGAAACTACAGCTAAAATAGGGGCAAGCAGAACAAAGGAAAAAGCACAGCAAAGGTGATGTGTGTGTATGTGTGTTAGTGTAAAAACATCTTGTCCACAGCGCTGTCCAGTGTCTTGTGACATCTGCAACATCGAGGAGAAATTAAGATTATCAGCCTTTCAAGGCCGACAAGGGAGAGCTAGTTTGTATAACAGTATTTGTTTTGGGGCAGTCTGAGTCTTTTTTTCTGTCTACCTTAAAGTCTCACTAGTGCTTCTCAAATGGTGCCAGATTTTGGGTAATTCTGCCAAAGACGAGCTTCCAACTTCTCCAAGAGGAGAAGTCCTACTCATACAGCATTTCAGTCTGCGTGACGATAGCACAACATATCCCTCACCTTGTTAAGGCAGCCTTGACATGGTCTGAAATAGCTGCCGACATTTTCAGCATTTTTCAATACTGCCAGCTCAAAAAAGCAGAAATCCTGTTATCATAAATCCAGTTTTGTACGCCAGAGGTGTTCGTTCTGTCAAGACGTTTTGACAAGCAATTATCTTCCCTTCTAGTAGAAAGCTGTTTAAGACTCTTCACTTTGATCAAAGAGATTTGTTGTTGTTGTTTTGTTGCTTTTTTAGGAATAACACAGCTTGGACACTTCTACTGCTTCAAAACCATATCATAAATGTAGTTGTGGTTCATTCAATTCCTGTTTTATAGACCTTTCCTCTACTATCATAACTGTTTCTTATTTTGCCAAACCCATCAGTTGGTGTATCTAATAATGTTTATTGTCTCAATGTAAAGACAAATTGAGTGTATTTTGTGAAACATCTAGTCCAGGCCTGTTAGATCTGTCTGTGCATGCAAAGACAGAACAAATCGTAGACTTGGCAGGTGGTTATTTTTTGCACTATAAACTATTATAGCACAAAATCCACTGTAACACTGAATCATTTCCAAATACCGAAAGTGGAAGTTGCCTTGGACAAAAGAAGTGACCCATTACACTTTGTTTGACAATTTCACCGGCATAAATTCAGGTCTACATCACTGGGGTCCGTTCTTCGTACGTTGCTTAAAACATCCAAGATCAAATGACACATCCAAGATGATTTCATCCGGCTAATCATGATCCGGCTAATTGGGTTCTTCGAACACACCTGTTGTTTAGGATTAGTATCGCTGGATTGAGTTATCTGAGACAACTGCGCGTTCATGCATTTGTTTAAAAGGGGAAATGTATCGATAGTAGAAACATTGATCAGCAACGCTGCTATTGGCTGTTCAGCATGGCCAAAGAACGCCCACAGTTTTTCTCCCAAGCAGAACAAGAGCTTGGAAGGTTATGCCGAATTTGAGTCATTAATTAAAACACCTCAAAATCTGTTAAAGCCAGGAGAGAGGGCTGGCAAAAAGCAGCGGACAAATTAATGCGTAAATACTGTCCATGGTAGATGTTTCTATCACTTTCTACAGTATGAATTTTTGCATTTTAATAATCTCATATTTACTTTGTTCTTTTATGTCAGAGCCTCCACGGGACCCACTAGAACATGGGGACAAGTAAAAGTGAAATACAAGAATATTCTACAAAATGGTAGCCTTTAATTATTATACTTTATTTTAAAAAGGCACTCGTTATGTCAAGAGATCCAAATTTCAGTGTCATTCCTTAGACACGGGAAGTAAAGGACATGTGCAAACTGGGATTTTTCACAAAAAAAAATCTTTATCCATAAAAAATGAAAATTTTCCTTTTCCAAGTCATCCACAGTTTACACGGCAAAACTGTATTGCTCCGTGGCTAGATAATCCATCCATAGTTTTTTCTAATACAATATACGGCTCGACAGGAAGCAATTGCCTTTCAAAGTAAACTAAACTTCACAATAAAATGACCCGAACAAATCTTCTTACTGGATAGGATAAAAATAAAAAGCAAACCATCATACAAATAACTTAAATATTTTAGATTTATGGCTCCAACACCACTTTTTCCTCTTTAAAAGCCACTGTTAAATGATGTGTTTGTCTGTTTATAACAGCCACCAAGAAAATCTCTCTACAATTACACTGTCGCGCTGCGCTAAAGGATCCTGTCTATTGCGCAATACGCGATTAATTCGAAAAACTCTGCAAATTATTCTTGCACCTTCCGCAACAGGTTGCATTCGTAAAAATAGACATGGCTACGGCAGACTTCCCTATCTCCTCCGCTTATACAGCCGTGATCTAATCTTGTTTACATGAAATAAGCCTGCTCGCGAGCAGGCTTGAGCTGGCGCACATGTTGCTATGACAACAAGTGCAGGATGTCTTTCGAAGAACCAAACGATCCAAGATCATGCCAAATCGTCAACAATGAAATCCTGCTAACTGAGTTAGCGACGTACGAAGAACGGACCCCTGTTATGGCTGCACAAGAAAGTTTATTTACATTTGAACCACATCCTAATGTAATGATTCGTAGAGATTGAACCCAAATGTAAGCCAGACACGGAGCTGTGTGTTGAAAAAGGGGTTTATTAACAAAATCCAGGAGGCAAAAAAGGGGAACAAACGGGAATCAAACAGGACCAGGCAGAAACTAAACTGACTCAAAAAACAGGAGGGCAAAGAACAGATCAGACACGGACTGGCAGACGGGCAGGTAAAATAACAGAGGCTGGAATGTGCTTACCGCAAGCTGACGGGAGGGAACTACACAAGACATTCTGGCAACAGACAAACAACTAAGGAAAGCTTAAATAGGCGACGGAACAGGAGAGCAGGGCGGGACTAATTAACCAAAACAGGTGGAAACAATAAAGACACTGACAGAAGGATAAAACTAAGACCGAGAAAAAACTCAAAGCACAGAATAAGAACTAATACAAAGACCGGATTACTTAAGACAATACCCAAAAACAAAACAGAATCTACAAAGGAAATAAACCCCAAGGCATGAGAGAAGCAACATAATCAAACACTAAACCAAAACCAAAACAGAACATTACACCTAATCCATAAAGTGGTTCATGTGAACCCATGATTTATTAATCCAAATGTTTCTCCATCTTGGAGACTCTGGGCAAAACTTACAAAACTTCCTAACAAATCCCCAGTTAAAAAAAAATTATATTTAAATATGTATTTTTTTAACCATTTCTTAGATTTTTAATAAATAGGACTTTATTTTTATATCCTGTTGTCTAAATGTTGATATCCTTCCTTCTTGATTCTTTCTTTCTTTCTCTCCTACATGTTATTTCTTTTTTGTGTGCTTATCTTTTTGTCTACTTGTGTTTATTTTATGCATTCTATACTTCCATGCATTTGTCTTACTTCTCCCTTTCCTTGGATACATCCAAATACCCTTATTTAGTAATACTGCATTCCATTTGTCCTCGGAAGTGGGGAGTCACGACCTCTGGGTTAGAAAATGTAACTGAAATGGCCCCTAAAGTCGGTATTACGAGTCGGAAAGTTGGTGCAATAGGATGGTACCTGACATCGGCCTACATGAAGACTGCTACTTGCCGCAGCATTGAATAAATCCTCATACTTTGACTGTTTGTAGCAGCTCTCTATTATTTATGTAACATTTAGTCACTTGTTCATCAGATGGGATGTTTCAGCTCTGTTTATTTGCACAAAATACCGCCTAGAACAGCATTATTGTCACTGTTATTGTTTTACCAACTTTGCAAGCATCCAAGTTTTCTCCTACTGTCCAAAGGACGGAAACTGGAACGCAAAAAGGCAGAGATGACATAATATGCGAATTATGAGTTCCGACCTCTGAGGCAAAAGGAACGCACCATAAGGGCTCTTTAGCCAAAGCAGAAGTGCGTCAGTGGTTGCCATTATGAGTGCTGTCCGAATAGTGCTGTCAGTAAGGAAGGAGGTAGGAAAAGGAGCATGTTGCATAGGAACCTCGCAATGTCCCTTAAAGGCGCCAAGGGGCTTAAGGAATCCCACAATCCTTTGCGCGACATGATGTATAAGCACATACCCATCACAGAAATTAACAAAAATGGCTGGAGAGAGGAGAGCACACACTTTGTAGTTAATTTTCAGAAGGCGATAGGCCCGGATTTGACTTACATCATCCATGTGTATTTTCGTCACGTACTGACGTCGGAGTTAAAGACAGACCCAAATCAGCACAGCAGTCTGAGGCTCTTTTCCTTCCCACAACATAGTTCTTACTGTTGACCCCATGGAAGGTCAAGGAACAGGAGCAGGAGCTATAATTAAGGCTATTAGGATGGAACCCTTATATCCTTTCTTCCTTCCTTATTTCCTTTCTTCTACCTGGCCTTATTCCTTGTCTTACTGTGTCTTTTTCATACCTCTTTCCTTCCATCTTTGTGTCCTTCCTACCATTCCTTTGTTGTGTATTTCCTTCCTGTCCCTCCTCAGGTCCTTCATATATTTTATATGCCCACATTTTTTCCCTTCTTGAATCTTTCCTTCCTTGCTCATGTCCTTCCATCTTTTGTGCCCTACCACTTTCTTCCCTTATGTTACCTCCTTTCCTCCGCTCTATACTTGGTTCCTTTTTCTTCATTATCTCTTAGTGTGTTTGTGTCCTTCTTTTGGTCCCTTTTTATCCCTCATTTCATCCTTCTCTCCTTTCCTTTCTTGAGAAATCTTTCCTATACACTTGATTTTGAAGGTATAAGCCAGATAATATCACATTTAGTTACATTATACACATTAATAAGAATGATGCATTGCTATGCTATATTTAATACACATTTTGTCAAAAAATTGTTGTAGCCATTCTTACTAATAATGGGATGCTTTTTATTGTAAAAAAAATACATTCTTTATCTTTTCAAAAAATAATTTTATCTTGTATTGTGGGTTTAATATTAGGACCAAAAATACAGACAATAACTTGGAATGGACATCGTAAAGGTTTATTATTGATAAAAACAAATTTACAGATCTTACACGAGAAGAACGTGACATGGAGCACAGGCAGAGTAATGGACGGAACCAATAATGAACAATGAAAACTAGATTCAGATTCAAACTTCCAGAAAGAAAATCGGCCTTCACAAGCTGTTACAATATTTACAAAAACATACAGTACACAAAAATATTAAAAACACAAAAACTTACAGTACAGATAAAGGGGAGGGGAGGACAGGTATTTTAAGAAAACTTTGATGGATTGGTAGTTGCTATTCTAGTTAACATCTGCTGACGCTACTGAGAGCTGTGATATCGAATGAGACAAATCTTTTTCCATGGCAAGATGTTTTAAATGATATCTGGCTGCATCTACAACCGGACGGTAGGGGTGGGAAACATTTAGAGGATGATGCCAGTCATGACTTATCAACAGGGCTTTGCAGGTAATGGCAGTGTTAACGAGGACTTGCAGACTGGGTGTAGCAAGACCGATTATTTAGGTACATCTATAAGTGGTTTTCAATATTTAGTTTTGATTGTTGAGCGTAAGCATGGGAAAATAGAAGTAGGACAATAGAACAGGATGGACTCTGTGATGCTACAATACAGAAGAAGCAGAAGGGGTGGCTTGATGGGGAGAAAACTGTGCTTGCAGATGACATGGGTTCTGTCCTGACAGTGCTGATTTAAAAAAAATCCTTTTTCTGGCGCTAGTGGCTCATTTTTGTCAAAGTAGGCTGACAGGAAATGGGGTTTTAGAGAGGAGGTAAGACATGCGATAAAGGACATCAGGCTGGAATCAAACTTGGGTCAGCTGCCTCAAGGGCTAAGGCCTCTGTACATGGGCTGTGCTCACCACCCCTGCACCATCGGAGCACGCCTGACAGCGCTTATTGATGTCCATGTTGTGATGATTAAAGTTTATTTTCTTTTGGGAACTATAAAGTTTGAATCTTAATCTAGTTTTCTTTGCTCATTATTGGTTCCATCCATTACTCTGCCTGTGATCCATGTCCTACCCTTGCCCTGGGTCTTTCCGCATGGAGTTTGCATGTTCTCCCTGTGTGTGGATTCTCTCTCCCACAGTCCAAAATCATGACTGTTAGGTTAATTGCCCTCTCTAAATTCTCCGTAGGTGTGGGTGTGTGCGAGAATGGTTGTTTGTCTCTGTGTTGCCCTGCGATAGACTGCCGACCTGTCCAGGGTGTACCCCACCTCTCGCCCATTGACAGCTGGAGATAGGCACCAGCACCCCTCACGACCCCACAAGGGATAGACGTGTTAGAAGATGGATGGATGGTTTTAGTGATGTTGAGGAGAAGATGGTTGTCTTTGCACCACCGGGCAAAGTGGCCAACAGCGTCTTTGTACGCTGTCATTGAGTCTTGGTCCTAATATACTTTATGTGAGCTTATATACTGATGCAAAGTTGGAGAATGACATTGGATCCAGGTGAGCTTAATCAGGAGAATGTGGAACAGATGTGGAGGAGAGGTAACGGGAACACTGATGGAAGGCGAATAAATTAACACAGAGAAAGCTGACCTAGAAATGAAGGAAACCAAAAAAGGAGAAAAATGGCAATACTTTCATAGGAGAACAAATCAAAATGCACAGAGGAAATAGTAAAAGAAAAAGGTAAGATAAACACAAAGAAATGAACCTGTCTGGCAAGACCTTTCCAACATTTCTGAATGCAGAAAATAACTGGATAAAGCAAGACTATCAAAACCCCAAAAGAAAAGGAAATGATCAGAAAACCAACACTAACAAAAACCAAAACCAGAAAACCCAAGGATCATGACAAGTTACTGTACTAAGATGTTCTTTCTTTGAATAAAAAAGATGTTGAGGAAAAACATGTATTAATAGATTCTCATTTTTCCAATGGTTTGTAGATTAGTGTGCACAATGCTCCATAAAAGCCTCCTGTTACTACTATTGTAATAATATTAATTTGCAATTAGATCCTAAGAAAAGAAAGAACATTTAAGTGCAAAGTAGATCTACAAAAGTCTAAATAAAAATGTGGAAATTAGTTAGCTTTCAGGGTTTAAATGGTTGAAGAGTGCCCTTTTTATCATTTTGTGGCAGTTGTGGCCTTTATTTGACAGTTGTTAGACAGGAGAGACTGCGGAAAAAGAAATGGATGACATACAGTAAAGGGCCCAGGTCAGGAGAACTAGCACTTTCTGTACAGGTTGCCACCTCCTATAATGCCATTTAAGCATCATCATGTCAAGTTCAAGTTGACAGAAATTGTACAACTCATCTGAAAATCTGATAAAAATATGAAAAACATTAACAAGCAATAACCTGGTTGCATAAATGTCCATGCCCTTCAACCAATACTTTGTTAAGGCACCTTTTTCTTCAAAAAACAGAATTCTGTCTTCATTGGTCTGCAGTCTATCACCAACCCACGTCTAGAATTGTCAACTCTACCTTGCAAAAGTTCTCTAAACCTGTCGAATGGTGTGGAAATATCTTGTCCACAGCGCTGTTCACCTGACCCCAACTGGCCCTTCCAAAAGTTATATTTCCTATATGTGAACGTATGTTTTTATTGATTTTGACAAATGCTTTGACTCAATGCGATGCCAAAAAAAAAAGAAATTATACCAGTTGAGGAATTTGATCAAACACCGACTGGTGTTTGAAACTCCTCCAAATATCACTAGCCGGGACATAAAACCCAGTTGCCACCAACTTGTTTAATGCTTGGCTTCCGTGTTCATTTCGTGTTATTTTTCCGTGGCAAACAAATAATTTTGAATTGAGATCCAGATATTTAAAGTTTGGTTTTAGCAGATGAGCGCACCTTCTCCCTGTAGCTTTTATAATGTTTTAATGTGGCCTGAACATTTGAGGGTTCAGAAATTAAAAGTTCTGGTCTCAGTCAAAGCTCAGGTCCAGAGCATCTCAGTGAGGTGACCTGAAATGAGCTGTGCATGCAGAAAACCACTCAACATCTCACAGCAGAAAGGGAGGAGTGGGGTAAACTTCCCTCAGACCGATGTCAAAGACCGGATACGACAAGCAGTTCATTCATGTTCTTTGAACCATGCAGAGGAACAGATGCTAGGGTGTGGGGTGTCCCAACGTTTTGCTTTGTTAGAAAACATATTTGTAGAAATGTTTTGTAAAACAAGTAAATGAGGTTTTTTTAATAATACTCACCTGTACACTGTGATCGCACACTGTCTATTTCTCCTGCATTGTTTACATTGTTTACATTTAAACTGTTTACTATAAATCACTGCTGCACCTTATCCTGTAATTTACTGCAATCTACTGTAATTTTTCAAGCTGTATGCAAACGAAATTTCGTTCTGTATGCACTCTGTGCATACAAAATGAAAAATAAAGTTGTCTAAGTCTAAGGTACATTTTGAATGTTTGCTTTTAGTTCAACCACATTGCTTTTCTAAATAAAGGATTATTGATATGTAAATGCTTTTTGTTTTTGTTAATTAAGAGGGATCTTTGAAATTGTTGTACGCCCTATTTTTTAACTAATATTAAATGTTGCACCCTGTAATGGACTGGCGACCTGTCCAGGGTGTACCTTGCCTCTTGCCCAACAACCCCCACCCTCCCAAACCCGTGACCCTCCACAGATAGGCAGGTGTGGACATTGGATGGATTAATGCATGTGACATACCAAATTTACCACTGTTAGGTATTATCCATATTGTTTTAATGCTGAAAAAAATTGAGCGAAGGAAGACAACAGTACATATGAGTTGTAACAAAGTTTCTGTCTTCCGTGGGAGGGCTGTGGACACATGCTCTTGCATGTTTGCCTACATTTGCAGAGGCAAAGAGGTCCTGGTAACTTGTCAGAAGCACAAACTGAATAAAGAAAGACGACTGTAGCATTCTGTACAATTCCTTTTAAAATGTAAAATTCCGGCCAAGGTTTGATGATTGTAATTATACTGTTTTGCCAAATCTAATCTTTAAACTGCAGACAAAGAGGGAACATTTCTGATCAGTGTTAAACTTTCCAGTTCAGCAACGAACCACTAAAGGAAGCCTTTTATAGACCACTTTACATTGACAAAGCCTGACAGTTCAGCCTTAAAGAGCCTGATTATTTGCTCTCAAAAATGTAGACATAGGCCATTTCTTTTGGTTTGGGTCCCTTTTTCTCTGGGTTTAATTTACATTCTGAGCATTGCTCTGAGTGTGGCCGATGACGGCCGGCTAATACGTCACTCCTCCATACTGTCTTAGTAACGTCAAGATAATTGAACCTGTTTACATATCCTCTGGGAAATCAGCCGGCGCTCAGAATACACCAAAGAGAAGAAGAACGCGAGCAACGCACTGGGGTTCTGTCACTTGAAATGTGTGCTTTTTCTGTTGTGTTTTTTAAAAGATTATAATCCAGCCTGCTCGTGTCACACGTATGTTCTAACAACACATGAAGGAGGAAAACTCTGCATGTGTGTATCCGCGTGTCGCCTGTCCACGGGCATGTCCCCTGTGCGCGCGCTCGCTGCTGTGAGTGACGCACCCCCGGTGCATGTGTAACCTGAGATTCAGGTGGTGATGCAGGCGGGTGTGCA
Organism: Fundulus diaphanus; assembly: GCA_037039145.1. NCBI lineage: Eukaryota > Metazoa > Chordata > Actinopteri > Cyprinodontiformes > Fundulidae > Fundulus > Fundulus diaphanus. The sequence continues at coordinate 18,604,210 of CM073136.1, read as the reverse complement.
AATACGTGAGTGGAATTTGTTACCACGGCAACAGTCGGTGCGATGGAATGGCTGGTGCAGTTCTATTAGTGAGAAGCAGTTTCCATAGCGACTCAACATCGCAGCTGCCTATGTAAGAGTGTGTGTGTGTGTCTTTGTATGAATACGGCGTGAATCCTGTGTGAATCTGAGTGTTCATTAGCGCACCTTGCCGTGTTTCTTGCTTTGTGCCGTTAATTTTTTTTTTATCCTTGATATCTTCTTTTATCTTTGCGAACCTCCATTCCATTTCTCTACCCATCACTTTTCTCACGCTGCCCTATTTTAATTTTTCTTCTCTGTTTCTATCTTGCAGCCCCCCCCCCCCCCTCCACCCCTTCTTCCACCCCAGCTCTCTTTCTCTCCTGTTATCTTCCCGTCTCCTCCTCCTCCCGTCTTCTTTGAACGCTGAAGCTCATCAGGGTAAACAGATGCTGTGGCTGTTATTTATGTTTCCACTTGGTCTGCCTTTCATACAAATTATCCACAGGGCCTGCACAGTGCAGACGCTCAACCTAACTGGGGTGCTCTGGCAGCTCTCTCAGCCTCATCCACGCTCAAAAGATCAGAACATACCACAGACGCTGCGAGGGGGGGCGTTCAGGAGTGGAGGAGTGGTGGGGGTACACAGGCTCACTGAGTGAACCATAGCAACATACTGATGGGCGCAAAGACACCAATAACAGATAAGGCATCGGAACTGCCTGCACCATTTGCTGCACACATGGAGGGGAATAAGAAGATACCATCGCTGCAGAGGAAGGGAAAAACAGTTTGTGGCCAATTTACAATCTCTAGTATTTTGTCTTGTATTCCATTTTTTCTTTAAGAGATATACTATAAAATATAAGAACAATATTGGGGAAAAAAATGTAACATTTATAATAGGAGAGGAGGAGATGTCACAACTCTGTCTGAAATAGCAGCTAGTGTGAAACAGAGATTTGCTGCAATTTGAAAAGAAAAGGCAGAATGATTACAGTTAGTTTTTTTTATTTTACTAGGTTCAGCATCTATTATCTGTAATTTGCATCAGCAAGCATTACAAAAACATCAGTTTCCATGTCTATATTCTAGAGAATGTTGATTCGTACTTTAACTCTGGGGTTTAGAAAAGGACACCAATATTTTGAAATCTAATAATTTCCATGGCTTATAGCTAGAAAGGATAAATAAGAGCAAAGTTGCTCTATTTCGTTCAGCCTTCCCGTTATATGGTGGAAGTCTGGTAAGGTGAATTCCAGCACCACTGAAAATACTGAGGAACCACCTTAATTAGTGAACCGAAGAATTTCAGCTTGTAACAGTGGTGAAGGCCACAAACTGAAACATGTTTCTCGGTATTTCAAGTGTTGCTGAACTATAATTGCATCTTTGTTAGTAGGTGACGTCATGCCAGAAGGTTCTGCTGGAATTCTCATAATCTAAATGTTTTGTCTGAACATGTCATGTGAATTTTCTTGAAATAGCTTTTTAAGTCTCTGTGCCTCACTGATACGGAAAATTCCTAACATTGAACCATCTTCATTCAGTCACAACGTCAGCACCGAAGAGTGTTATTGTAGGAATGACCGGTGTTATGGAAATATAATCATTTATATTTAGTAAGTGTAGTTTAAAGTAATATAGATGTTAACTTTAACCCAGGGACCTAAACAGATGAGGATGTATAACAAAGGTTGGATTCACACTTCAGTAGGCATGTGTCAGGCACAGGATGCAGCAAGGAGGTATGACAGTCTTGTGAGCAGATAACTCTTTTAAAAAGTGCTTGTCACAAGGTTTTACTATTGTTCCAGTTAACCCCAGGAACCGAGCTAAGAGAATAGATTAAATTTAACGGTCAAAGGTCAGGAAACAGATGTTCTCAGCAGACTTGATGTCTCAAGTTGGTCCGGCCCCCGTTTGGAGCCGTCCACGGGTTCAAAAGGAAGAGACAACGTGTAAGCTTTGAGACACTTAGGACATGGGCAGAGAACGCTAAGGTATTCGCGGCTGTGATAATACTTGTAAGTGTCTCCCGCTTTGGAATTCCAAATTGTAATAAATATAATTTTAACTGTTTTTTGCCTCTGAATTCATTGTCTCTACTCTGTGTGCCAAATCTTCGACCGGGTGAAACGAGATGGGCCGTAAGGTGAACGGGCCCCACACATAGATCACGTTACCGGCTAGCTTTAAATATGGTGCATATCCAAAAAAGAAAAGAAAAGGTTGAATTTGTTGTTTTAGTGTTTGAAGGCTGGTCCTGGTCAAGGGTAATCAAACTAAAATGGTCAAAAATAGTAATTTTTTTTATCCAATTTTTCCTGTCTTTTTTCTCTCTTAACATTTTGAGAATGACTGCATGCCATAATTCTTTTTGTTTAATTTATTTTTTTTGCTTAAAGAGAACCCCATTTAAAACCTTAAAGCAGTCGTCTATAGGGGGTTTACCTGTGTGCTAACAACATATTACTACATATGAAGGTGAAAATTAGTATGTAATAAGCACTTTTTTTGGGAAAAATATGTATTTTGCAGATATTCGAGATCGTCGAAAGAAACCAGTCATGCTCTTTATCCACGGAGGCTCCTACATGGAGGGTTCAGGGAACATGTTTGATGGGAGCGTCCTTGCTGCCTACGGAAACGTGATTGTTGTCACCATGAACTATCGCATTGGTGTGCTTGGTGAGTTCGATGCATCACATTATACAGTATCTGCCGTGTTTCTGACAAGAAGTGAATGATGCAGGTGTTGTAAATCCTCAGACTTTGATTCAGCTGCACTCTCTGATGTGAAACTGTTTCCTTTCGAAATGGTGGTGAATTCAGAAAGGTGAAAATGAAAATCATTAACTCCTGCTGGAGTCAAAAGTTCCAAATTTGTTGTTGAAAGTAGTTTCCATCAGTCTCTATTTGAGCTACTATAACAGGGTGTATGGGTGTATGTTTATGCATTTAGAATAACTACCAATAACCTTTTAAAGGGGAAGTCCGGTCAACAAGGAAAAATCAGGGTATCATTAGCTATAACTAAAACTAATACATTTGTGGTTATTTAATGAACTTATCTTTAATCAATAAGAAAATAAAAACATAAATTGTCGTCTGAATCACTGTGTATGGGGGCTGACATGACTGCCCAAATATGGGCAGTAAGGGGCGTTTGACATCACATCCTGCGACGTGGAAGAGCGGAAGCGGCGACAGTATTTCTCTCCGCTTTCCATGCAAAGTCAATAGGAGCCGTTCTACACAGCTGCGATCATCAATAATTATTTCGGATTTCCAGAGGACTTCACCGCTGACATTCCCAAGAGCTATTGCTGAAGCAACAATGCCCACGTGCATGGCCATCGGATGTTCCAACACAACTGGTAAAAGAGGAAAAAACATTGCTTATTTCAACACAGTCACTTCAGCGATCTCTCCTCCGCTGTGTGTGTGTGTGTGTGTGTGTGTGTGTGTGTGTGTGTGTGTGTGTGTGTGTGTGCGCGCGCTCAGCTGCAGCGCCGGTGCAAAGCCGTGCTCAGCCCAGCATGTGCTGGAATGCTCTTATATTTTAATACTTATACTATAATAATCAGCTAACTTAAGTCACTTCAGCGATCTCTCCTCCGCTGTGTGTGTGTGTGTGTGTGTGTGCGCGCGCTCTGCTGCAGCGCCGGTGTGTGTGTGTGCCGCTCTGCTGCGCGGAGCGCGCACACACACACACGCGTGTATAGATATATACTGTAGGACCCGACTGGGTTTGATCTTGGAAAATAGTGCGCCGTGACAAACAGAGCGTTGAAACTTGCTCAACAGCGGGTCCGCCGGGTGACGTCAAAAAATGGGAGGTGACAGTACTATTCTTGACCAAGATGGATTCCTCCACATAAACATGATTAAATGAGAATTATTATTAATTAAAAAAACTTATAATTTTTTGCACAGTATGTAGTAGTTTTATATTTAAAGTACTTTCAGCAGTTTGAATTCTGATTTTGACCGGACTTCTCCTTTAACAGAACCCCACCTGAAAAACACTGAACTCTCCCTTTGATTTCAAAGTAGGTTTGTGTAGTATTCAGATCTACTGGTAGAATATTCAAAATTAGTTTTATAATTCTATCAATTATCTTTTATTATATATGTTTGAAATGTTATACACCAGTAATTAATTTTGTACTGTAAATTAAGGCTGAGTTAAAGTATATTTAGGTGGTTATATTCTGCAACTTCACAACTAGGCGGTAGCGCATTTCACACACTCTCCCTTTAATCATGTAATTTCTTTGTGCCAAATATGTGCATTGTATTCTGAAAAAAAAATGTTATTTGTAGGAAACTAAGTGAGAATTACTGCCTATTTTACACTACTGTTTTCCACAGTGTAAAATATGTGTAGTGTAGTGTAATATTTGGTTTAGCATGATAGAATATAGAGGACCTGTTATCCACAATGTGTTCAGGAATAGGACAGTGTCTTCTTAAGGGAAAACAGACAAAGGTACTTTGTTGTTTTAAATTTATTCTAAATATTTGCTTTAAATGTTCTTTTTATATTCATCTGATTGCAATATTTTCTTGCTTAAGTCACATGTACAAAACTCTACTCTGTATCAGCTCACTATGTGGAAAAGTTTACAACATTCCAGAACATGTCAAAACTATGGGGCTAAAATAGTAACTTTAACCTTTGCAAATGTGTGTGGAGAGTTGTGTGTCTGTATCTCAATTTGTGTGTGTGCAGTGGGATTTGAAAATGTGTAAATAAATCTGTAAATGTGTGAGGAGATTTGTGTGTCTGTACAACAATCTGCAAATGTGTAAAACTACTTGTGTGTAATCCGTTTTGCAAATGTGTAAAAAATCCACAAATCTGTAGTCAGGTCTGCAAATGTGTACTGAGATTTGTAAATGTGTAAAAAATCCACAAATCTGTAGTCATATCTGCAAATGTGTACAGAGATTTGCAAATGTGTAAAAAATCCACAAATCTGTATTCAGATCTGCAAATGTGTAGATCAATCTGTAAGCACACACAGAAACACTTGTGTCTGAAGTATTTTCGCTTCAAGACCCAGAAATACAGACAAATCATTGGTTACAAGTCAAGCGGTTTTTCGGTTGGTTCTCTTTACACACGTGATTTTTGCTACCCTTCTGCTGGGTGAGATGCACAAATGCGTAGAAGGATTTGTATGTGTATTTTTTCGATTTGTGTCTCCTTGCGCAGACTCGCAGGGTCACATGTTGCCCTGAGCGCAGGCTCACAGGCACACAGGCTGCCTCTTCCGGCTGTGGGAGGTCACATGACTTTCAAGGATTGAACCAAAGCGTTTTGCTACCAGACGGCTGACAAGGCAACTTGTTATAACTATATAATTTTCTCCCTTTAACGGCAAAAGTTTCTTGTTTTAATGAGAGACTTATCTTGCTAAAACGACATAATTGTCTCCTCATAACAACGCAACATAACCCGGCATCAGCTCGCGGGATATTTGAGTGTCACGGAGAAGAGGAGAGACGGAGGGGCGCCTTTTATTTCTTTTTAAAAAGTCGTCATTTGTCGGAGGAATGTATTTCTGCACTGAGGAGTGACAAGGTAAGTCATGCATATACAGCAAGTCCTCTACTTGAAATTGTATCAATTCGGCAGTTATTTATATTTAACAACTATGCTTTGGAAACACTTGTAGCACTGTAGAACAGTCTCTGGCTCTGTTTACACGGTGAAAACAGGTTTGCGTTGCCTTTGTACTCTCCATTTACACACTACAAGGTTTAACTGTTGCTTAGGGGGACTTTCAGCTATAGCTGTGGGTTTATTTACAACAGTTTGCAGCCGAAACAGTACTCCGCTAGCCGCTGTTTTCTTCTTCAGGGCAAATTGACGCGGAGCTTCAAAAATCACAGCGCTACTAGTGGTGCGGCATGGGAATTACACCGTTTAAGTACTCTGTAAACAGGGCCTGTGACTGCAAATGTACCTATGCCTTTATGTATTTTAATTAAATATGATTAAAATAAATTTTAATTCGACACTTGTAAGGCTAATTAAAAATATGTGTATTCTACACAATGAAAGTGAGGCTAGATAAAGCTACATTTATCCATATTTTATTGTGTCAAAACAAAGATATGAATACAGAGCTTTCTAATGGGACAATTCACATGCCAGTGAAGGACAACTATTTATATGAACTTCATTAATAAACCCAGTCAACTACTGACATGCTTTAATAAACGGAAAAGCAAAAACTGATAATCGATTATCATTGCTGCAAATTCAAAAGTTAATATCAGAATGTATCAATAAAAGCACCTGGCAGCAAAGCACCATTGTTCTCAGTTTATTTGTTGTTCCATTTGTTTTTTTCTGATGTCTTTAAACTTACTCAGAAACGAAAACAAATCTTAATCAACATTGTTCCATTGCAGTCTAGGTTTAAGCAATTTTAACATTGATCCAGTCTAACCTTAAATCACAATTTTAAACAGCAGCTATTCTCCTTCTGATGGGAATTCTGTAAAAGTACTTTTTAAAATTCCCATAAACAAAAACATTAAGGTAGGAGGACCAGGTTTAAGATAGCTACATTAAAAATACAGCCAGAAAATCATGAATGTTCTCTTTTACATCTTAGAATGCCGGTGCATTTGATCTGACACTAAAAATTTAAATACTTAAAAACTTTGAATTTGTAATACTTAGCTTCTCACATTTAGCATAAGTAACGTGCTCAATTTTTAGAAAGAATAAATTAATTGTTATTTTTACCTTTTGTTGAAAATAAAAAAAACTTGAAAAAACTATAACAAATTGTCTGCTGTGTTTACAGGTTGGCATCTCTAAAGCTGAATACATGGATGGTGCTGTCCAAAAGTTACTGCTGGATATTTTCTTCCAGCAGTAACAGAGGGGGTACCACAGCCAGAATTCATATAGACATGGAGACAGAGAATGGTACAATGAAAGACATTCAAAGATTTTTGCGTCTTGATGACAGCTATCCTGAAAACTACTTCATTGTGGGATCCAGCACCCACAGCCAGCACATCGACAACTGGTGGGATTTCTTAAGGAAATGTCATGCACAGTACTGGATGAACCTTTTTCAAAAACTGAAGAATACAGATTACTTTACTGGTGACTTCTTGGATAAGCAGCCAAAGGTATGTTTGAATGTAAAAGATAAATACTATATGATACATGCTTTTAAATATGGAGTATGTACTTTAAGATCTTGTTTATTTTCTTGTCTTTCAGGAACAACTCTAAAAAGTGGTTCACTTTTGGAACATCATTTGTAAGATTAGAGATGCAATGGCTCCAAGTGGCCGGCCCTACATTATGTATACCTGGGGTGTCAAGCTCCAGTCCTCGAGGGCCGGTGTCCTGAAACTTTTAGAGGTTTCCTTGGTCCCACACACCTGAATCAAATGGCACAATTAGCTCCTCAATATGCAGTCAGGTTCTTCAGAGTCCTGGTAATTACCTGATTATTTGACTCAGGCGTGTCGGACCAGGGACATATCTAAAAGTTGCAGGACACCGGCCCTTGAGGACTGGACTTTGACACCTGTGAACCCTTCCACGGCGTTTTGGTGAACAAGATCATCTCAAACAGGTTTCTAAGCAAGCGGCAGAAACTTGCAAAGTCCAACGTCTTCAGAGGACCGTTCACACGTGATGAGACAGTTCGAACTATCATACCTTCTTATGACGGAAAACTTTCTTCATGCACCGTCCACACATGATGAAACAATGGAGTTATGCTTATTTTTAAGAGCTTATATACGCACAAACCTGTGACACGTGTGACATTTTCTTGTAAAAAAGAGTTTGTGGAGCAAATGACCTTGTGAGCCTGTCCAGAATGACCCTGTCACTTTCCCACACAGTCAGAAATAGGCAGCTGCAGACCCCACAACCAATAAAGGAAAAGCAGTCAAAGAAATACAGATGGAGGAATAAAAAACAGACCTGTTTTCACTGACTCCCATGTACTTAAATGTTTCATCATGATGTACATAATTTTTTGAATTTTGGTGCTAGGTTTTATATTTTGTGTGATTCTTGTTGTGTGTGACAGCAAATATATGCTACTAAATATATTAGGACAATAACAAGAAATTTAACTTCACATTTGCCTTGTAAATCTGTCATGTAGGACAAAATGTTTAAATGACATGTTCTATAAACCCCACCACTGCTCCTCATATTCAAGACATACTTTTTATATTTATAACAGCAAGACTTATAGTTCTCTGTTACTGAACACTGAGACCCAAGTTATGCACTGTTTGACAATGATGATATGGTCAAATGAGATGAAAAATAAAGTGCCTATTCTTATGTTCAATATGAAAACCTTTAATGAATCTTTGGTAAAAACTCATTACAAAATAAAGTGCAATGGTTTGTGATCAAATCAACTCATTCTTTTCTTAGAAACATAACATTATATTGCAATGTTACATCAACTCACAGAAGAACATACATTAAAAGTACCTTTAACAAGTTCTCTGAAAGATCCTTTTAAAAGGAAGTTCTCTACCTCCAGAAGATGACCTAACTAGAACGTGATCTATGAGTATTAAAAAGATGAATACATGGATCTCAAAATTGAACATGAGAAAATTCTTTTACATATGAAAAAAGTCATTGTTAGAAATCTGGGCACTATTGCGCTCAAAGCATTTATCTATTTTACAATCAACTTTGAAGAATATAAAAGAAATATAATGCCCTATGGAAAGAAAAGGAAATTAAGTACAGTTTAAACACATGCTTCAAAATTTTTTACCTTAAAGAAGCTTAATAGCAACAGCAATAATTTCACTTCAAAAACTTGTATTTCACAATGTTGTTGGAGTAATCTTTTTAATCAGTATTTTTGCTCTATATCTTTGTCAGCAAAAACAAAAGCTAACTGACTATTGTGGCTCACTTCCATATGTTCCTGAAAACATGAAATATATTACATAGTGGTATTACCTGAAACCAAAAACATTTTAGATCAAATTGGACTTTTTCCATGAAGATTTGCATGTAGAGTTTTTCAAGCAATGTCTGTTGAAGGACATCTCTTTCACCTTTTCCTTGGAACTCGGAGCAAAATCACTGGGTGGCAATTCTGTCAGCATAGGTGGGAATATAGATGGCCACGCTCTGATCATCCATGCTTGCTATAGCTGATATGCCAGTCTACAAGCACAATGAAATTATGGTTAATATAAAAACTGAAAAAAACTAAAAAGACTATTTTAAGTACATGATTATTAATCTTTACAGCAGAATTTATGATTAAATGCATGACATGTTTTTAAAAAAAATTAAGCTGCTTATCCTTATCTCTATCTCATTAACATCCATGTAGAACATTTGCAGTCACAGGCCCTGTTTACAGAGTACTTAAACAGTGTAATTCCCATGCCGCACCACTAGTAGCGCTGTGATTTCTGAAGCTCCGCGTCAATTTGCCCAGAAGAAGAAAACAGCGGCTGGCGGAGTACTGTTTCGGCTGCAAACTGTTGTAAATAAACCCACAGCTATAGCTGAAAGTCCCCCTAAGCAACAGTTAAACCTTGTAGTGTGTAAATGGAGAGTACAAAGGCAACGCAAACCTGTTTTCACCGTGTAAACAGAGCCAGAGACTGTTCTACAGTGCTACAAGTGTTTCCAAAGCATAGTTGTTAGATATAAATAACTGCCGAATTGATACAATTTCAAGTAGAGGACTTGCTGTATATGCATGACTTACCTTGTCACTCCTCAGTGCAGAAATACATTCCTCCGACAAATGACGACTTTTTAAAAAGAAATAAAAGGCGCCCCTCCGTCTCTCCTCTTCTCCGTGACACTCAAATATCCCGCGAGCTGATGCCGGGTTATGTTGCGTTGTTATGAGGAGACAATTATGTCGTTTTAGCAAGATAAGTCTCTCATTAAAACAAGAAACTTTTGCCGTTAAAGGGAGAAAGTTATATAGTTATAACAAGTTGCCTTGTCAGCCGTCTGGTAGCAAAACGCTTTGGTTCAATCCTTGAAAGTCACGTGACCTCCCACAGCCGGAAGAGGCAGCCTGTGTGCCTGTGAGCCTGCGCTCAGGGCAACATGTGACCCTGCGTGTCTGCGCAAGGAGACAAATCGAAAAAATACACATACAAATCCTTCTACGCATTTTAGCATCTCACCCGGCAGAAGGGTAGCAAAAATCACGTGTGTAAAGAGAACCAACCAAAAAACCGCTTGACTTGTAACCAATGATTTGTCTGTATTTCTGGGTCTTGAAGCGAAAATACTTCAGACACAAGTGTTTCTGTGTGTGCTTACAGATTGATCTACACATTTGCAGATCTGAATACAGATTTGTGGATTTTTTACACATTTACAAATCTCAGTACACATTTGCAGATCTGACTACTGATTTGTGGATTTTTTACACATTTGCAAAACGGATTACACACAAGTAGTTTTACACATTTGCAGATTGTTGTACAGACACACAAATCACCTCACACATTTACAGATTTATTTACACATTTTCAAATCCCACTGCACACACACAAATCGAGATACAGACACACAACTCTCCACACACATTTGCAAATGTTAAAGCTACTATTTTAGCCCCATACAAAACCATTGTTTGTACTTTACCTGTAATGTTTGGCTCCTAATTCATATATGACATTTTATATGTGAGACAGACCAAACTGATTTCCCATTTATATTTTAAAGATTATTTTGCTGTAGCAGGACGAAATCTGCCCAGTACTTTAAAATACCAAGGTAACAACAGCCTTAAAAGAAGACAATTAAACCAATTAAAGGGTTCTTCCAATAAGTGTTTGTCTGTTCTGTTCAGAATTTCTGTCAAGGATCGCTGTTCAGTTTAAGGTAATTTGTCTTAATAACTCCTTATTTATCTTGTTATGCCTGCAGATGGAGGTCTTGATATCAAAATTCTATTTTATAAATAGTGTTTCATAAATAGTATTTTATGGTTATGAACACTCTTACATAGTTAGCAATTTAAACTTTATCGAGGATTTTTTTTAAACAGTGCTGCCAACAGGAGTTATATATGCCAGCGCAGGCAGAGTTTATAAACGGCACATGATTGTTTTGATTGTTTTGTAGTTGTCTTATTGTTTGGAAGAGGATTTAACGACGCTGATGGTACACTCTTGCTGTGTAATCGATTGTCTGGGGGCTGATGAAAAAGAAAGAAAGGGTCCATATCTTGTTAATCTCATCAGGTGAACAAAATATAAAATTCTGCAGGTGTGGTTTACTACCTGTAAGCCTCAGTGGTACACGCAGCAGTTGTGAGTCCTATCCTGACTACTGCCTCAACTTTAAACATTAAAGCTGCGACATGACTGCATGTTTCTCCTAGACTGGATTTGAAACAAGATGGATTGTGTAAGCTGTGACGGGCAGTTTTTAACCCGACGGCAGTAAAATTCTCAAGTTTCAGGACAACTGAAATACAACAGCCACATCATTTCCAAGAATAAACAAAAAGGACACTGATTAATGGAGACTTCCCCAGCTTTAGAGTTGCAGTGAGCAGTGATTATTTCGCTGTTCTCCTTAGCGATCACCCAAGGGAGATGCGAATCCCGCTGTGACTCTGCTTGGCCAGGTCTGACCTTCGCTTTTAGCACGATCACGGCTTTCTGTTTCATAGAAGAGACTGGCCCAACTCTCCTCTAAACAAAATAATTATATGCCTCCGAGCTTTTGAAAACCTTTAATTTTTCGTGAATGAAGGGTCCAGGGCGTTTTATTAGATATGAATGAATGCCTCCCCAGCAGATTTGTGGCCAAGACACAGGTGAGTCGGACCATCGTTTCTCATCATCCCAGATCTCGTATGAATTTTGAATGGATCGAATGTTGTCCCCAATAAAGATCTGAAGCTTCTCTCTAAACCTCTCCCTTATTGGGGATTTCGCCCACTTACTCTGTTCGTCACATGTCTGCAGCCCGCCATTTTGTTTGCTTTTCTGCCACCCAATACTTGCGCATGTGCACAATGATATAAACAAAGATTCACCTCTTCAAGTTTGTGGTTGTAGTCTGAGGGATTTGGAAAAGTTCAAGGGGTAGCAATGGTCTTGGAAGGCACTATATCCTTCTGAAGAGATAACACACAACCATACTGATTTATTTGTAGTGACCCTCCCAACAACCTCATACTTTAGTACATTTAGCCATTGAAGTCTTTCCTTTCCTTGTTACTGAATATTGTTGATAATTTCAGTAGCTTTCATTCCACTGGATAGTTTACTGTGTGAACATGGCGTGTGGGCTGAGCGTATGCATAGCCCTCATTGCTGCTGGATATCAGGGAAGTCAAGTATTTACATTTGCCGTCGTCTTCCGGAGGTGTTTGCACAAAGACTATTTGTGGCGGTCTTTGTTGTTGCCAGGTTGTGTAATCAGATCTTGTTTATTGCATCAGGCCTGTTTCAACATATCACAATAATGATAAACAGAGAAACTGGAGTAGTTTAGGACGGAGGCCAAGAGTTGCAGTGAGTATTAACAGAGGGCAACATAATCCACACTGTTATTGACAGTGCCGGCGGAGAGGCACAGGGACAAGGACAAACCGGGAGGTTTTGGAAAGGAGCTGGCCTGAATCCGCTGATCTTTCTGACTGGACAATAGTTTTTAAAAGAATATTTCAGGATTTTTCCTTGTTGTTTAAAATAAACTTACACTCACTGGCTCCATTATCATCCACCTCTTGCTAGAACCAGGCGGGGCTCCAGTTCCCCTTCATAACTGCTTTAATTTTTTGTGACAATATTTTGATAAGGTGTTGAAATAATCCTTAACAATAGATTTTGGTCCATAGTGACATGATGACATCATGCACTCACTGGTGCACATCCATGATGCAACTCCCCCATTCCACCACATCTGCTGCTCAATTGGATTGAGATCTGGTGACTGTGGAGTACCATGGACTCATTGTCGTAGAATGAGTTTGTGATGATTTGATCTTTGTAAATGATCAGAAGATGGCTACAGTGATGGGATGAACATGGTCAGCAACAACACTCAGCTAAACTGTGGCGCTATAACAATGTTCTATATGCATTATGTGGTTTAAAGTGTGCCAAGAAAATATCTGTAAATCTGAGAGATGGTTTTGTGTTAAATTCTCAGCACCAATATTACATAATAAAAGTCAATATCCCATTTTTCCACATTATAATGCATGTTTTGACTTTGACAAGTCATTTTCACCGTGTCGAGATGTCTAAATACATGCGATTGGCTGACTTGCTATTTGTGCTATTTGTATTTGTGTTTGCAATTGCAAAGGTTTACTAAATAAGAGCGCCTGCTGAGTGGCAAACTCTAAGGCGAACTCTTCATTTGCACCAGTGACAAACACCTTGACCTGGTGTCCCAGGTGTAAATGTGACTGACTTAGTGTGACATCTGGGCTGTGATTCATGCCTGAAATCTTTAAAGTGCACTCATCCATTTTAAAGTTTAGAACTCTAAAACTCCTTGGAAACCCATTGAAATTGATACAAGGTATAGAAATGCAGAGGAGATCCGTCTGAGTTATTATGAGAGAAGTTGCAGTGTCCTCGATTCTGTAAAGATTGTTAAAAATTTCGATATGTGGGCGACTGCAAGCTCTCCCCCTCTCACTCACACCCTCAGATATGCTTTAAATGGGTTACTGTACTAAGGCGATTATCCTTATATGTGTGAGTGTGTGTGGCAGAGGCATGCATGTTTGCCTGTGTACACGCCAATTGCTTAATGTGCACACAGTAGCGTGTGTGTGTGTGTGCGCGTGCAGTAATTAGTTGCGTGCCGTGCGTAAAACACACATGAATAATGCACCATCCGTCTGAATTTTTAATATCCCTCCTCTCTGACACTGTGCATTTGAGTCAAAGTGAGAAACAGAGGGACACAGAATCTTAATGGTTTTATGTCCTAATCTTTAGTATTATCCTGTACTTACACTCACAGGAGCTTACACATGCCAGCCCCGTTTTATGCGATGCCTGCGCCTTTAAGGGAGTGATAGAGAGTCAGGAGTAAGGGGGGAAAAAGAGAAAGCAGGGGAAAGAGACGGATGAGCGACGGAGAAACATGGAGAGACAGTGAGGGAAGAGGAAACAGAAGGGGGGAGATGGGGGCAGGCTAAAAATAAACCCAGAGAAATGCTTTTTAAATCTGCAGTGAAGCAAAGTATTCATTGGAATAAATGCTCCATGCAATGTGACGGAAGCTCCCTTCTATACAGTTTAGTGCTTTACGCAGTCGCCCGCAACCCCTCACACATATATGTATTTAATAAACGATCATCTTTAAAGAATTTTCTCATTAATTTATGATATGCTGAGAGGTAGAGTGATAAAATAGGTGAATATGAAGAAAATGTCTGCTGCACAGAGTCAGGGCCCGGAGCTTTGGTGAATGTTGTGACTTAAGAAGCGTTTCGCCTCACCTTCTCCTACCTTCCTCCTGCTCCAGGCTCACAGAGAACCCTGATTTGTGCTGCACAGCCATCTGCTCAGACTAATTAACTAATTAACTAATTAATGAACTCTGGGGAAAGGCCCACCACTATCGTGGGCTCCGAGAACATTTTTAACCTCGGGAAGAGAGATGAAACGCGTCTTCTGGAAACATTTCGCTTCACTTTTTTTTTTTTCTAAATTCCAATTATTACTTGACAGTAGGCAAGTAAACCTGACGAACCCTCCAAAAAAAATAATTTTGAGGTCCTCGAGATATTTATGTCACTAAAAAGGGCAATGTTAATTAGTCTGGTCTATAAATGTTATAGTACAAGGTTCTTAAACTTTATGTTGACAAGTCCACATCTGATTTCCAGATAAAGTTACAGATCTGGAACAATTAGTATAGACCAAATCTCTTTCATCAAATCTGCTTACCCTTCTGCAAACAATAATAATCTAACTTGCCTTAAACTATTTGTGTATGGCCTTGAGCGCCCAAATGTTTCATCTGTGAAGGATAAGGTGTCCGAGTGTTGCATACAAAGTCAACTTAAACTTGATCAACTTAGTTATTTTTTCCCTTTAACAAACGAGTTCCCTATTTCTTTGCACACAAGAATAAAAAAAGATATTACAAGTAATCAAACATATTTGCTGTAAATTCAAAACCTGTTTAAAAATAAGCAAGATAATGGGTGCTTGTCCAGAATAATGCATATTATACTCTGGTTCAGCAGTGTCCAAACTTTTTGCCGTACAGGTCAAAACTGTCAAGTGCAAAGTACTCGTGTGTTACAAATTTTAGATTTTTTTCTATTTATAAAAAAGCCAAAATTGTGATATCAATGACTCATCATTTTATTTATGAAAAAAATGAAATGAAAGCATATAACATGTTTGACAAAAGACATCTACTTTGTGTTGTATCTAACATTTTCAACTCTGGAAAAAAAGAAAACATGTAATTTAATTCACGGTACACAAAACCATTACAAGGGGAGCAAAGCAACAGCATTGAAGGAACCGGATACCAATGACGAGGGATGAACACCAAGCAGCTTATATAAGAGCGAAAGGAACGACAAAAAGGCACGGAGAACAGGTGAGAGAAATCAGGTGGAAATGAGCAGCAGCTGAGAACAATGAGGGCAGAGAGCTGAGGGAGCATGATGAACCGAAGCAGAGAGGAAAGGATCTAACAGAAATTGAAATGTACAGGAATACAATTATAAACTTGGACTAAAGCAAACAGAGGAAGGAACAAAACTGGCCACGCTATTGTAACAATAAGGAACACAGGAGAGCGTGAAATAAGGCAAGACCTAATGATAAACTGAATGAAATGAAAACAGATGACAACCAAAACATAACACTGTGACATGGGGCCTCATATATGAAGGAGTGTACACACTTCATATTAAAGGATGGGGATTGGGAGAAATCCTGACACTTGCAGCTCCCCAAAAGAATTCAGATGTACAAAACCATGCATAGACGGGTCACCGCATGCGTTGCCTTGATCATTCCCGATTTGTGTGGAATTGGACGCACCTATATGTGTCTCTTGGGCCCCCCTGCCCTCGCCCCTAAATACATACACATGCAAATCACTATAAATACCCGGAAGAGACCCACCATATGTCTACATAACCATGTCTATCAAATTCAAACGCCGCTGTCTGTTTGCTGCATTGAGATTGATTACAGCTCAATACTGATCATTGTAATGAACAACGAATCATTGGAATGTAGTGAATATGCCTCCCATATGAAGCCTGTCACCACACACTTTGTGGAGTACTTTAAATTTTTAAGACGAGTCAGGCTGTTACATAAAAAAATTACATTTGTGACATGGAATGTGCATGGGGCTGGCACCAGAGAGAAAAAAATAAAGATCATTAACCAGCTTACTAGATTAAAGGCAGATGTTGTCTTATTGCAAGAAACCCACAACTCAGCTACAAATGCAAGTGAGCTTAATTCACCTGAGTTCCCTGATGTGTTTGCGGCCGGCTATAACTCTAGACAGAGAGGTGTAGCAATCTTAATCCACAAAAACGTTAGTTTTAAAATATTAGATAAAACCATAGATCCTGAAGGTAGATACATAATAATTAAAATAGCTATCCATAACCAGAAGCTATGTATTGTCAGTATATATGGTTCAAATGTTGATGACTCCTCTTTTTTCCACCAATTCTTCCTTGCACTTTCAAAACACGGGGATTGTTCACTAATTATAGGAGGTGACTTCAACTTTGGTTTAAATAACGATATAGACAGGTTGAATAAAACAGGGGCTCAGCGTAGTTGGCAGTCAGTAAGTGTAGTCAAACAATACATGAGTGATTTTGGTCTTTGCGATGCATGGCGTTCTCTTCATCCTAATAGTAAAGAATACACTTTTTTCTCAAATGTTCACCATTCGTACTCTCGTCTGGACTACTTTCTAATAAGTAGCTCACTGCTGTCGGTTGTTTCAGAGACGGTAATTCATCCTATTGCTATCAGTGATCACGCTCCTGTTACTCTCACCTTAATTAATAAAAAAATAACCCCACAAAACAAAAGCTGGAGATTTAATACATCACTGCTTAAAGATGAAGAATTTATAAAATTCATCACAGAACAGTGGGCTTCATACTTAGAATACAATGATCAACCAGGTACATCGGCATCGATATTTTGGGAAGCTGGAAAAGCAGTGATAAAAGGTAAAATAATTTCTTTCTCATCTCATAAAAAGAAAAAAGAAAACAAAAAGATTCAGGAATTAGAAGAAAAACTTAAGTTACTAGAATCCTCTCAAGAAGAAGGAAAGTTAGGTAAAATCCGTGAAGTAAAATTAGAACTAAACCACTATATTGAAAAGCAAAATAGATTTCTAATACAAAGACTCCGAATAGAAAATTTTGAACATGGCAATAAGTCAGGAAGCTTCCTAGCTAATCAGCTTAAAATAAATAGGGAGAAAACTACTATATTTGCAGTTACAGATTCAACTGGTAATACAGTAAGTGAACCGGAGTGTATAAATAATACCCTCCGCGATTTCTACAAATCTTTATACACACCACAGATAAATCCATCAGAGAAGGATATTAAGCAATTTCTGGATAAAATTACACTTCCTAAATTATCAGATAACCAAAGAATGACACTGGATTCCCCGCTGACAACAGCTGAAACCCAGGAAGCTCTTAAAAGCATGCCTAATAAAAAGGCTCCAGGTCCAGAAGGATTCCCCACTGAGTTTTATAAAGAGTTCTGGAATATTCTAGCCCTAACGTTCCACAGAATGTTGCAGGAAATACAGGAAAAAGGTAGATTTCCAGCTAATATGAATTCTGCCACCATCAGCCTTCTGCTCAAGCCAGACAAAGATCCTGTGTTGCCCACTAGTTATCGTCCCATATCCTTAATTAATGTGGATATTAAGATAATCTGTAAAGCTTTTGCAAAAAGATTAGACAAAGTAACTCCTCTCATAATACATCCAGATCAATTTGTTTCATCAGAGGAAGGCAGTCATCCACAAACACACAGCGATTACTTAATTTAATTGATTATTCCTACAGTAAAAACATTAAAACCAATATATTGTCTTTAGACGCAGAAAAAGCATTTGATAGAGTAAATTGGAAATTTTTATTCGCTACTCTTCATAAATTCGGTTTTGGCGATTTATTCATAAATTGGTTAAAAATTCTATACAATTCTCCAACAGCCTGTGTCAGGACAAATAATCAAATATCTTCCAGTTTTTGTCTACAGAGGGGCACCAGGCAAGGATGCCCTCTTTCCCCCTCACTTTTTGCCATCTTTATAGAACCTCTAGCAGCAACAATCAGACAAACAAAAGCTGTAAAAGGTATAAAATGCATGAAAATAGAGCATAAGATTAGTCTGTACGCGGATGATGTATTACTTTATCTCCAGCATTCAAATAAATCTCTTTTACAAGTAATTAGAATACTAGAATCTTTCTCTAAAGTATCAGATTACTCGTTAAACTGGTCTAAATCTACGGTACTGTCAATTAATTGCTCTCTCGAAAACTCCCTAGATTTACAAATGCAATCAGGAAATATTAAATATTTAGGTATTACTGTGTCGACTAAATTAACGGATTTACTTAAACTTAACCATGCCCCACTTTTAAACAGGATAGAAGAGGACCTTGAAAGATGGAAATCGCTTCCAATCACACTTATGGGTAGGGTAGCTTCAATAAAAATGATGGTCCTACCTAGAATTAATTATTTATTTTCAATGGTCCCCAATAAACCATCATCTGACTGGTTTAAATCTCTAGACTCTGCCATTTCTAAATTTCTTTGGAAAGATAAACCCCCACGTATTAGCTTAAAGACAATACAGAAGACTAAAAACAGGGGAGGATTAGATTTGCCTAACTTCCATAACTATTACTTAGCAAATAGGCTAAAATACATCTCTAAATGGATAAAAAATAGTCTTTTAGATGAGCCTTGGTTAGATATAGAACAGGAAATGTGCAATAATATCATGATTTCAGATCTGCCGTGTATTAGCTCAAATATAAAACGGCATACATGCTTCAAAAATATCAACATTAGTTCTACTCTGACAGCATGGTGGGAGTTCCTTAAAATGACAAAGTCATCCCTTATCCCATGCAGTCGTACACCTATCTGAAATAACCCAGATATCCTACAAAATTACAAAATGATAAACTTTACATACTGGAAGAATAAAGGTATTAAATATCTGGAACATCTACTTGACGGAACCGAGTTCATCAATTTTGCTAAACTAAATATGCAATATGGCATTAGTAAAAATAAATTCTTGGAATATGAACAACTTAAATCTATAATTAAAAATAAATATAAGCATATTAATGGTGGTTTACAAATCCCAACTAATATATTAGAGTTCCTAGATTTAACCCCCCCCAAACTACTGTCTAAATCATACAGGACACTGACTAAAATAGATGATTCGATATCTCTTCCTATAATGAAGTGGGAAGAGGATTTATCAGTCAGCTTTGAACAAAACGTCTGGGCTCAGATATGTCTAAGAACTTTCAAATTGACTAGAAACACCAACTTACAACTAATACAATACAAAATCCTTCACAGAGTACACTACACAGGACAAAGATTATTCAAGATGGGGTTGGCACAATCTAATATCTGTCCACACTGCATAGGCAATCATCCTGATAATTATTTTCATGCGTTATGGTTATGCACACCAGTCCAGAGGTTCTGGACACAGATATGTTACACCTTCCCCATCAGTTTGCTTGCTCGGTAATTTTGAGGAAAGTCCTCTGAAAAAAGAAATAGTTTACATGGTTTTCACTGCTTTATGTATCGCAAAGAAAACTATCCTCGTGAATTGGAAAAGTAAACAAAATCTCAGTATCATTCAGTATAGAGATCTTTTGTTGGATCATATTAATCTAGAGACAGCATCTGCTTCCACATCTGATTGGTCTCTTTGGGCTCCTCTGATCAACACCATCACTTAGTGGAATAGGGGGCGGTGGGTTGCTTCCTGCA
Source organism: Fundulus diaphanus (assembly GCA_037039145.1). Lineage (NCBI taxonomy): Eukaryota > Metazoa > Chordata > Actinopteri > Cyprinodontiformes > Fundulidae > Fundulus > Fundulus diaphanus. The sequence goes on along the minus strand of CM073136.1, from coordinate 18,584,150 downwards.
GGGCGCAGTGGCTGGATGGAGGGGTTCCTGGGGCCCTGGAGGCCCCCATCTGGGAGGAGCTTGGGAGGCCTACGGGTGGCCTACAGCAGCCGCTTGCGGCGCTCTTTGGGAGCTGCGTGTTGACGGACGTGGGTTACTGACCTGGTAGCTGTGCTGCTGCTGGGTGGGGCCGGGGTGGGTCTGGGGGTCTGGGGTCCCTGGGGCGCGCTGCCCTCGGGCGGGCGCCCCGACGGGGCCTCGGGGGTTCCGGTTCCGGGGGGTGTGCCGCTTTTGGTGTGGGCCGGCGCGCGCCCGGGTGTCCGCCCCTGCACAGGGCCTCGGGTGCGCTGGGGGGCCTTGGGGCCTGTTGAGCTGGTAGGGGGGCATGGTCATTAGCATCTCAGGGCAGATGCTCTTCTCCTTCATTGGATAGACACTCTGCTAGTGGGGGGAGGAGGAAGGAGGGGGAGTAGGGACCTACCCAGCCTGGATGTCTACTGTCGAATGTATGGTGAGTTGTTTGAACGTTAGTGTTGGGGAGGGACGTCTACGGGTGTGGGGGGGGGGGGGACGTTCTGGTGGGCTTGTGTCCGGCCCCCTGTCCCGGTCCTGGTCCGTGTCGTCTTCCGGTGCGGGTTTCGCTTGGGGGGTGGGGTTTGGGATGGCTCGTGCGGGCCGGCTGGCCAGGGTCCCCCCCTCTTATTTATTTATTTATTTATTATTATTATTATTTATTTATTTATTTAGTTTTTTTTTTTTTGGGGGGGTGGGGGGGTAAAGCCAGTAGGCTTGGTGGGTGGGGTGGGGGGGGGTTGAGGTGTTGGTCCTGGTGGGTGGTTGGCTGGCGGGCCCTGCGGCCTCTCCCTGGCCCCCGGGCTACGGTGGTGCCGCTGGCGAGGCCCCCTTCTCTGGGTGGGGCTTTCGGGGAGCGGGGGTGCCTATTGGAGTCAGTAGGGGAGCTGGCTCCCTGGGATAGCTTCCCAGTCATTTGTTCCCCATCCCCGGATTCCTCCCTCTGCCTGCTCCATCACGCCGCCACACATGTAGGTCTTGGGGGAGAGGGCGTTACTGGAGGTTGCCACTTTCTGGTGACGCCCCTCTCCCCAATTTTATCATGCATCTTAGACACTTTCACTTCAAACATTTTCACAACACACACTCATGTAGGCCATGGTAGGGGGGGGGGTGGGGGGAAGACGTCTGGGGGGGGGGGGGCTTATGTTGTGTGAGCCTCACCTCGGACAGCTCCCTTCACCTTCTCTCCCACTTAGACATTGAGGGTTCTGGGCAGTCGCCCGGAGGGGGTGCGCTGGCAACAGCTTCCTTCTGGAAGGGGGGTGGGCTGTGCCATGCATCCCCTTCGGCTCTCCCAGTTTTTAAACACACTTCAGAACAACATGCAACAACACAACATCTGAGCAGGCGTAGGGAGGATCGGGGTCTTCTGCACACCCCCGTTCTCCGATGGCGGCAAGGAGTCTGGGGCCTGGAGGAGGTGCGGGCCACTGTGTCCGGGGTCTTGGCGGGGGGCTACAATGGGTAGTCAGCGGCTTGCCAGGTCTGGGGCTGACGCCTCCGCTCCCCCCAGGAGGGGCGGGGGCAGGGGTGGCAAGGGTAAGGTGGGGGAGGGAGGGGGTTTATTAGGTATTTAGGGGGTGAGGGGGGCTCTGGCTGGGTGGCTCGTACGGGTCGTGTTGGCCCGCCCTCTTTGGGGGGCCCGGTCCGGGGTGCGTCTGGTCCGGGGCCGGGGGTCAGGCACAAGCAGTCGTATAGTCGATTTGGGGTGACCCCCCCCCTCTGGTCAGTGTTGGATGCGAGTGTTATGTGGGAATGTGTGTACAGCGTCTTTTTTTTTAAAATCTGTGTGTGGTGAGTGGGGCACAAGGGAGGGATGGTGTGAATGAGTTTTCCTTTTTTTTTTTTTTTCCCAGGTATGGGTGTGGTCCGCTCCCTCTCCCAAGAACATCTCAAGTCTCCGCTAGGTGCGGAGCCCATCCCCCCACGTCCTGCCCTCCTCCGCTTCGTTGGCAGGCGCCTTGGCCCTCTGGCGCATTGGTTGGCTTCGGGTTTGGGGCGGGTTCCCGGGCGTGCGCCGGCCCACTCCCGGCGGCCTCTTCGCGGGGCCTGGCCCCCCGGGGGGCGGCCGGGGCCCCCGTTGCGGGGGCGGGGCGCCCCTGGGGCCTCTGGCCCCGAGGGCCCATGGCCGGGACCACTTCAGCGGGGCTAGCTACCGGCGGAGCCCACGGGCTCGTCCCCGCGGCTCTTGAGGGCGTCGGCATTGCGGTGGCTGGGGGATTTCCTCGGGGTCGTCTCTGCTCCTTCCTTGGGGGGGGGGGGGGGGGGGTTGCAGATATCCTGTGTCGGCCCCTCCTCGGCGACCTGCTTTAGGGACCCCTTTGGGAGTCCGGGGTTATGGGTCCCCTGACTCCTGCCTCTGTGCTCGGGGAAGGCGGGGCTTTGGTTCTCCACAACCACTATCAAGCTATTTCCTTCTGGATAATTTTCACCTAAACTAGTGCACTCTCACATCTCCCACAGGTGCTGGGTCCCAGGTATTAAGTGTTCACTTATATACAGTAATCTTATAATTTATTTATTTATTTATGTTCTTTCACTTTCTTTTTTCAAGTATCATATTACACATGTCAGCTTACATAATAATATATATGATTCAGCAATGGCATCTAGGTGTTATTCGATTGTATCTGTTGCTTTATGTCTGTTGGTTGTGCTGTTCTTTTTGTATCTCTCTTTCCAGGTGACGGAGCAGACGGAGAAGGTTTTATCATTCTCTCCCTTTTATCTCCTCTTTCTTTCACCTCTACTCTTTTTTTCTTTTCTTTCTCTTTCACTTCTTGTTCTTCCTTTACTCTCCCATTGTAATGTCCATATAATTTGAAATTCTCCTTGCAGGAATCACAATAAAGCTATTTACAAGCATAAATCAAGTGGAGCACTATGGCGAAAGCTGTTCGCTCCACTTGTAAAAGCAAAATCTGTCGAGCTCTATCTAGCATTGAGACCTCAATTCCTATTGCCACATTGCTAGACAGGACACTGGGAAAAAAAAAAAATAAATAAATAAAATAAATTACCAAGTCAGCCATCGTGCGCGGAGCCTGCTCTTATTTTGTTTCCAACACAACTATTTTAATTAGAATAATCAGAAATATTATGACAGTAAAGCAGAATCTCGAGTTGAGGTGGATTACAGCAATATGAGTGCACCCATAGCTCTGCTTACATTTAGAAATCGGCCCCTTACTGCATATGAGAGCTACAGTTTAGGGGACCTTCATGTATCTAAACAACATATGGATGAGGTCGTCCCAGGGGGCAGGCTTGAGACGGCTTGGGGAAGTTTAAATACCCAACCTGTCAGTCAGCTCCCTCTGAGAAGCTCCCATTGCTAAGACCGCAGCGCAGTTAGAGCGCACGGTTCCTCCCGGTCTCCCCCCTATAACGTTGTGGCCAGTACAAAAAAAATTTCCCTGGACAATCTAAACTGGCTAATAAGCCACTCATCATCATGTAGCAGCAGGTCAGTAGGGTCTCTGTCAACATGCTCCCTTCCGCATTCTTCCGTCAACGATGTTCTCCACCAGTGCCAATGTTGCCATCGTTCCACAATTGTGTGCAGGTTAATGCAGCTATTTATGGACACATGTGATTGTCTCAACCTTAAGAATCATCACACCTGACATGTGAGAATGAAAAAGCCCGTTAAGTGATTATCACATGCATTTTATGCTCATCGGCGCACAGACCGTTGTGCATTAAATCTACATGTGGCAAAAACAGAGGAATGTTCACAGTTCATCACAACAGGAAATATTTCCTAACTACTGAATTTGTCTTTCTTGTAATCAAGAGGAAAGTGCAAGAGCCTCCTATCAGATGACTGGCGGTGTTCAGCAACAGGTGGATGTCAATAAAACGTGGGAAAATGGCACTTGCTCCAGCATTTTCCCATTATAGAGACTTTAAGCCATAGGAAGGTTATTGCTCACAATTTTGCTACAACCTTTTAAAACGCTGGTTCAACTTGATGCAGTAAACTGACTTATGCCTGTTTTGACTCTAAAGCTGCCAATAATTAGTTAGTGTGTTAAAATGCCAATTATTAGAGTTAGGTAATAAGTTGTAAAAACTGATTTCTTTAGCTAGCAGTGAACCTGAGACTGGAATGTTAGGCTACCCAACCCCTGAAATATAATTTAGCTAGTCCTATGTCCTGAATTCATAAGACTAGTTTGAGGAATGCTTCCAGTCTTGGAAATGAACCTAAATGTCCTGTTACTACCTAACAGGATCTCAGTAGTTAATAGGCATTCATGTTCTTCAGTGTTAACACAAGCTTATATTTGTTACAGGTACATGTATTCACTATAGGAGAGAAGAAACGAATATACAAAATAGACAGAGAACGGAAGACTGTGTTAAGCTAGTGACTTTACATGGAACAATTTTAACAACACAAAACCTTCAAATATCACAAGAAAGTGGGTGTTAAAGGGAGAAAAAAAATCATTGTTGGTTGAAGGGTGAAATGTGCCACCAGGAGAAGGAATTTAATGATATTCAATGAGCCAGTGCAGGCAAACGGTTTAATAGTGCATCAGCATGGCAGGAAGTGATATCTTACGCCTTACCCACAGACGTCAGCCACAGTTAAGCATATTATTATATTATGATCCAAAGCTTTGAAAATATGCAGTGCATGGCCCTTAGGGAAGAATGAGAGCCGTGAAGAGAGGAATATGTGGGTTAAATTAGAGAAAAAAAATCTAGCCTACCGGGAGTCATAACAAAGGCAGGTCTTTGCATGAAGACATGATGCACATAAGAATGATGTTGAGATTAAAAATCTATGGGTCCTTTATCATACTAGGTAATTTAAGGAAAATGTGGTTCTTACAAGTGTAAAATTATCAGAATTGAGACGGTGTAAGATTATAACTGCTGTGTTGCCTTAAAAGGCTTGAATCAGTTTTTCCTTTCATTTTTCAAGAATGCCGTCAGTCATTGCTAAATTAGAACTTTTCAAATATTTATGCTGGATTGTTTTTATTCCACTTTATTAGCATAAACTAATAGAAGAAGAAAGAAATATAGTCTTGTGAAAAAGTAGGCCTGATTTCAGGCAGACCTGTAGAATTAAGAAATCACCGAAATAAGACCTGTTTGAAAACATGAAGCAGGCTAAAAGATCTCAACAAGCAATGGCTTCATCTAAAGAAATTCAAGAATAAATCAGAAACTCATTGACATATATCAGTCTGGACAGGGTTACCGTATCATTATCCAAAAAACAAGAAAAAAACATAGAGCAGTGGTGAACCTTCCCACTAGAGGACGACCTTCCAAAAGTACTCCAAGATACCTCATCCAAGAAGAAACAAAAGAACCCAGGAAAACAACTAAAGTACTGCTATGCTCACTTGTCTCAGTTAGATCAATGTTCCTCATTCAACAATAGGAAAGAGACTGGATAAAAATGGCCTCTATGGGAGAGTTTTAAGGTCAAAATCACTGGTGATCAAAACAGAACAGGCCTTTCTCACATTTGCCAAAAAAGATCTTAATGATCCTAATACTTTTGGGAAATAGCCTGTGGACACATGACAGAAAAGGGGCAACTTCTTCAACACTGTGAGACCTGAAACAGCCCTGTGATGTACTGGTGATGTGTCCTGGGTGTACCCTGCCAATGTAGCCCAATGAGCACTTGAGAAAGGAGCCAGTTCTCCTCAACCATTATGGAAGGATGGATGGATGGATAAACTAACAAGATGGATGGAAGGACGGACGGATTCGGTCCCATTACATCGGGTGTCACTCATCAGAAAAACATCATTACACCAACATTCAAACAAGGTGGTGGTGGTGTGATTCTCTGGGGCTTCATAACTCAGGCAATTTGCCATAAATGATGAAACTATAACTACAACTTCCTATCAATAAATCATTAGTTCTTGACCTTATGCTTAAGCACATTTGCTTTTTAATCCAAAGCCTAGTCAAAGTCTGAACTTCAATCTGATTCCGACTAAATGCATGAGTCTAAACGTGCATCAGACTCTTCAAAACCCCACTCATGCTTGAAACCCTCAAGCATAGCTTAATTGAAATAATTTTACAATGAGTGGGCCAAAAGTCCACCACAGTGATTTAAGATGTTGCTGCCAGGGGCAGAACAACCACTCATAATGTTTAGTGGCAATGCCTTTTGCACAAATGGACAGTTTCGTTTTTCCCTTAAAAAATAGAAGTATCTTTTGAAGACTGCTTTTTGTAAAAAAAATAAAATAAATTAAGGTTTAAGGTGCAAAATACTTTTTAACAGCGCTTGTTGTATTGCGTAATATTGATAACCATTCTATTTATCTTTATGGCTGATCATACATTGTGATACATAATTAAAATGAATCTGTCAGCTGGGCTTTCAGACTGAACCTTAACCTTCAGTGAGACTTGAGAGATTTACATCGGGCGTTCCCAAAAATAAAGAATTTTATTTATTTGTTTCCTCACCTGTAGCTAAATCTAGATATCAGGAATGAGCCACCATCTTTCATAATTCATCACAATGTTTAAAACTCTGATCCAGTGTGTGTTCAAGACTCACACATAAGTTACTTCTTCTATTCCTTTTTATGAAAGCTCAGCCCGAGCTTGTGATTTACCTGCATGTCCACATTTAAATCACCTTTTCTGTCTGCATTAAAGATGACTTTTGAAGCCTCTCGTCATACCTGTGATTTCATGGGAAAATTATATAATGTGTCCTTCATCATTTTCCTTTCACCTCTGCCAGTCAGTATCTGAAAATAGCTTAAGGCAATATTCCCCTTCCTACGTGTTTTATGTCTGGATTTTTTTTTAATCCTTCTCTTCCATGGACCCAATGCCAGCCCCTCCCCTCTGCCCTCACATTGTCCTGTGCAGATAGTTCTCGGTGACCGAAGGCAGTTGCTCTGTTCAGATTACTCTGCAGATGTCTCCGTAGTCAGACAGTCAGGAAGTTCGTTGTTTCTGAGAGGCCCATGATTAAGACTGCAGAATCATAGGAGTGTCATGAAAGGGGTCACAAAATCTGTCAATCAGTGAAGATTATGAATGAACATGAAAGGAATAAATAAGAGTATATAGTGCAATGAGAATAAATAATAAATTAATGCAGGAAATAGAAAGAAGTCAGTAAAAACGTGGCAATGAAAATAGATAATAGAATCATAAACATAAAAACATAAAACAAGAACTATACATTTGTTTTATGAATGTATTTTATAGACAGCGGAAACCTAAATAAATAAACTGTTATTACATTGTAAAGTACTTATCATTGAATTTGTTTCCACGTTTATTGATTTTCTCCTGTAATTTCTCATTTCATCATTCAATATTTTTCTTATTCCTCAACAGATATAATCCTCTCACTCCACTGCTGTGCTGTCAGAGGATTTAGTGAATAAATCTGGTTATTATGTACCATTCAGCCTGCTATACCAAATATTGTAAAGAGTCATGTGATGTGGTGCTGCTTGTTTTTAGAAGAGGTCTCGTTTTTCAGAGAAAATAATAATAATTATTAAACACATTTTTTTTTACTTTTAGATATGTTGATTTAGATTATTAAAAGAGGAAAGCTTGTTCAGTGACTTATTTTATCAGTTCATAGTAGAAAAAGATTAAATGCTTCAATTGGGTTTAGGCATGAGTCAGTTGGGGGATATCAATGTACTCTGAGTTTTTAAAACCACACTTAGTCAATCATTGTGTCTAAACTAAAGGAGTGCCACCAATTACTTATATTAAGGCAACACTGTTTTAAAACTACAGCAGGTAAGCTACAAGCAGCGTGTCTGTTATTAGCTGATTCTATTTATGTCAACTTCTTATAATTCCTCTTGCATAAAGAATAGAACAGTATATTTTTCAGTTCAAAGTGCACCACAATTCAATTAATATACTGTGATCCATTTCCAATCTTATTCCCTGTAGAATAATAAAACCCTTACCTTAACAAAGGTCTGCTAAAACATTTCCAAATCCAAAAGTAGTGTGTGACAGAACTGGTCTGTTCAAAATGATATAACACACCAACAGGTGGTGCAATAAGTTTAGCCTTCCCATTACCTAACAAAAAAGGTCTGATTGTTCAATCGACCTGATCCAGATCAGTGCCTATCGATCAGAAAATCAGTTGGTGACAAGAAACAGGCAGGCTTCCATGTGCGGTACATCTATAAACTGAATCAGTGATTACTATGTATTATAATTAGGGCTGGGCAACGATTAAAATATTTAATCGCGATTAATCGCATAATTTGCCTGATTAATCATGATTAATCGCATTGTATTTACAAACTCCAAGAATTAATTCAAAAGTAGTGTAAAGAGCACTTTTATTTTAATGTTCTGCTGCCATATGAACAAAAGTGTTGTAACATTTGTAGCACTTATCAGTAACACATATTTAGTGTAAAGCTTAACTTAAACATGTAAAACAAAAAATAGCAATAATAATAAATTAAAGCTTATTGCCACTGACAGGGCAATTCTCTTTATGGGGAAAAAATCTACCAAAAACAGGCAATTTCTGAGGTAACCGCAGGGAGCAGCATTACCATTTTATGTTCAATACCAAATTTTAACTTGGCAGTGGTTACAACTAACTTGTTTCTGTCATATTTGTTGCTGGAAGAACTTTAAACTGAAATGCTTGCTAACTTGATATGCTTGCATGTTTATTTGACGTTAACACGCGGTTTTTTGTTGTTGCTTTCTCGCGTGCATATAGTGAATGGCAGGGAAAAAACAGGCAAAAACACATGGTTACTTTGAAGCGAGAAGCGACTTCACCGATGGCGTCGATGCAGACCCCGCTCCGCTCTGCACAAAACTTGTTCCGTCCGCCAACTCACCGCCTCGCCTAAGCAAATTCCTGCGGGAAACACCGCCTTCCCCATGTCGGCTTTGTTTTTTTCCGGCCAGCACCTTTCTTCCTCTTTAAATCCGAGGCTTGGCTGACAGCGAGTTTATTGGTGCATTATCGCCACCTACTGTTCTGATTCAAACCTCTACACCGCAGCAACAGACCTTCACAAAATAAAACCATGTGAGCAACATGCGTTAATGCGCGTTAAAGTAAATATCGCCGTTAATAGTCTAATGAATTAACGCGAAATGAACGCGTTAACTTGCCCAGCCCTAATTATATTACAATATATTATACACTATAATTAGTTTATCAAAGTCAATATGCCATATAAACACCACTATATGTGTAATTTTAAATATACATATACATATATACATTGTGTATATATATACATTGTGTATATATATATATATATATATATATATATATATATATATATATATATATATATATGATACCCATATTCTGTCTGAGGATTATCATATCATGAGAATTTCTGGAGGAAGTCTTTGATTTGAATTTCCCTCCTTCGCTTGCACGCTGCTCCTGTGTTCTCTCAGCGACTCATCACATTTTCTTCAACCTGTATCTTTACTTAAAGCCTGATAACGCTTCTCACGGTTACTTTGCTCTTACCTAAAGCAAGATTTGAATATGCATGAGTTCAGCCTCATAAATTGCTGCTCTCAGCGCTAAAGTCAGGATGAAGACCAGCTCAGCAGAAGCTGGTGGGGAGGTTCAGAAAGAAAACTTACTGCAAGAGAAAAGGCAAGAGAATAGGCAGTTCAAGAAGAGAAACTAAACATGCTCTCATTGGACGTGGAAACATGCCGGTGGTGTCAGCACCAGCTAGCATGCTAACTACCTGACTCAACAGCTAGTTCTGACTTTACCCTGCTCAGTTCACACACGCCTGGATTCAGATGCTGTGTACTTGAGTAAGGAAGTGCTCGATTATGTGTATGCAAGTGCTTTTGTGAGTGTCTGTCCATATAATTTAGCCAGAAGCCCTGGACAGTTGCCAGGCAACTGTGGCATGCTACTCAGCACTCGGCTGGGCAGCAGACGCGTCCACATGCTCATGGTTTTGAGAAGGAGCCCAGGTCTGCGCTGATGCATGACCGGGTCAGAGTCATGGCGGGCTAAAAGCCAGACAATCGCTGGGATCTGAGAACGACTCGCTAAAGTAGGAAAGCGCAAACAATTACTTAATCACATGGACTTCTCCTTATATTCCAGCATCAACAGCGATATGACTGGAAGTAACGAGAAATTTCTATTTTTAACGACCTATTCAACACTGCACAGGGCTTTGTGGAAGCTGGAAGCAGCTGTGGTTTTTCATGAATTAGGTAATCCTATTATCTCTTCATCCCAATTCAATCATGCTTTCTTTTTTTTGTGATCGCTGCCTCATTATCATTTTGGTTGAGGACGTTGCTGAATCACTGCTTGTAGTTGCAGATTTTGTACTTAGCAAATTTGCAAGATAGAACAAAAAAAACAGGTCAGTTACTTGAAAATGTAAATGACGATGCTGAACAGAAAAATTCATATTTGATTAGTTTCATTGTTCTGTGATCAGATTGATTAAACGTGTTCATGGTTAAAATAATAACCTGGAGTGGTAATGCAATAAAAAAAATAAGTTTAGGCCTACGATAAAAAGGTTAAGTCAGTTTGGCACCTTAACATCCCCACCATCAATACTGCTGCTTTTATTATCAATATCGTCACTTTCAATAGTCTCTCCTCTTCTTTCTTGTCACTGAAGCATGCTGACTGTCTCGATTTGATCCATCTGTGTCTGTGTACTGTACTTTACTGCTGTCCTACATTTTACAACTGCCCTTTAAAACATACTGTTTAATTCAGTCACTTGGTTTATCTGTGTCATCTTTAATTCCCAAACAAGGGAACTGCACCAGGGGAAAGCCATGCAGTTCTCTATGTTGTATTTTAGTCGTTTACTGGCATTACATTTGATAAAACATTATAAGTGCAGTCAGATGTGTACATACATCATGGACATACATATTCTACTCAACTCTCTTTGCTAAATTCTAGAGTAATAATGACTTTTTACTTTCTTTAAAGTCGGAGGTTTACATTATCTGAGATTACACTCCCTTTAACCTCTTAAACCTGGCAGCCACCAGTTCTGGGGGAAGAATTTAACCTTTTCTTTTAGGTTCATTACTGTGTTCCCTTTTGTTAAAAATAGCAAATTTGGTATTCACAGATTATCTAAGATTAAACCAAGATTACTGAAATGGAGTTTGTAATTGCTGAACAAAACGTGATTAGATTAAAACATTTTACATTGAGCAAAAATTCAGAAAAAAAGGAGGTGGGGGACTGGACCTGGGAAACTCACCCATCAGCCCTCAATGTGTATTAACCTGTTGCCCTGACATTCCACATCATGCCGGTCCTAGACCGACTCCTGTTGGCTCACCTGGCTAATTATCGCCACGGAGTTGAGGTTGCTGTTATGCACCCGCTTCAACCCACTGTCATCAGGACAAAGCAGGCACAGCTGAGGATCATGGTCTTTAATTTGTTCAGGCACAACCATTGCCTGGATCAATGACTTGAAGGGTCATGCGCCTGAGGTGGTCAGCAGCACAAGAGTGCCAGTGGTTCGATTCATAAAGCCGAAAGGAAATTAAATTTAACAACTGTTAGACATTTTATGCTAAATATTTGCCAATGACGAGCACTTCTGGGTTGCCATCAGAAATGTTATGCAGTTTTTAAAATTCTTCCATTTACTTTCTATAAAGTTTTTTAAATGTTATGGGAACTCTCTTTGTAACAGATTTCCTCTCTTCAAAAAGTCTTTAAATGGACTTCTTGCTGGGTTTCTAACGCTGCTTTCTTGGTTTCATCTTTTTTTATCTATAACTATGTATACAGTTCATTCATTCATTTAGTGACTGATTCATAGAACTAAACAAGTAAGGATGGACACTCCTAAAAATAAGATGAGACAGAGATCAACCCAAAACCAACTGCTGAGTTTCAAAGAAAAACTGTATTTATAATTGTTCTCAGTTTTCACACACCTACATGTGTGCACAGTTATAGTCATACAGGTTTTGACTCATGGGTCCTCTTTCACATTTTTACACAACTTAAGAAACACAGACACAAGTATTTCAGCATTATGCTCATGGCATCAGTGGATGCTTTGTTATTTATTCTCTTCATAAATCAATTATGTTTCAGTGTCTTTTAAAATAAAAGTGGTGACATCAGTCTTTTCTCTACAGCATCAACCACAGAGTCTGATAATCAATCACTCTTCGGTCTTAAATGTACAGAAACATCAATTCAATAGCAATGACCCGATTTATAAAAAGGAGCCTTAATTCATACCTGAGTCATAGAAAACATCACTGGGCTTAGCTTAGAGATCAAATTCAAAAGATTGTTCATCCAGGCTTTAAGAATTAAATTTGTCACTCGCATAATTGGGTTTTGATGATAAATTTAAACCGAGATCTTAATATATTATTTTAAGTGACTTCAGTTTCAGATGTGATGGGACTAGAGAAATGCCTGTGCAAATTCTCAGATTAGAGAAAACTGAACAGCTAGAAAAATATAACCTAAACAAAATATAAACATATCTATGCAGTACCTGGACAGATTAAATTTAAATTTTCTGAACTCCTAGAGACTCCAAGTACACAACAATATGTATTTAAGGGCTAAAAAGAGGGATTTTGCATGACATGTCCCCATAAAGGGACAAAGTTTTCCAAACCAACCTGGTCCTATGTGAGAAGTGATAATTGGTTGTGCCACCCCTAATAGCAACAACTGCCATTACACATTTGCTATAACTGACAATAGGTCTTTAAGGACGCTATGGAGGAATTTTGTCCCACCCTTTTAAAAGAGCTGTTTTAATTCAGCTCCATTGGAGGGATTTTGAAACTGAATGGCCTGTATAAGGTCATGACACAGCTTCAGATCTGGATTTAAGTTTTGACTTTGACTAGACTGCTCAAATTTTTTTTTTGAAACATTAAGAGATGGACTTGCTGGTGTGCCTTAGATCATGTTCCTGCTATAAAACCACTTGTGTTTGGGCTTAAGTTCACAAATGAGTGACTAAATATGTATGGAGCCAGATCGGTCTCGATTATCACAAATGCACAAAAAAATCCACACACACACAGGACAAGATCCATGCAAGCACAGCCCGATTCATGCAAGCATAAAAAAATCCACACATGCACAAAAAAATCCACACATCCACAGGACAAGATCCACGCATGCAAAGCCCGATTCATTCAAGCACAGCCCGATTCATGCAAGCACAAAAAAATCCACACGTGCACAAAAAAATCCACACGTGCACAAAAAATCCACACATGCACAAAAAAATCCACACACGCACAGACCAAGACCCACACATCCACAGCTCTAGGCTTTAAACCTCACAGCATTTGTTTGTGGATTTATGAGACTGTCCTGCCGTCTCGGGATTCACACAAGCATTTTTTTAAACAGAGAGTGGTTTGCAACCAATCAGAAGCCTCCCTTGTATAAGCCAATCACTGGAAAGTACTCCACGTGGGGTGACTTACTCATAAGCCAATCACATTCAACCTGTTCAGGAAGCGCGTACTATGAGCACAATGTGCTCTCAGGCTTCAGCGGGCAGCAGCCGTTTTTCTCCCTCTCTCTCCGCAGGTGTTTGCTCATGAGCGGAGGCGCCCCGGTTGCAGGTGTCCGCCTCCACCCCCCCGGCCTCAGAGCCGACGTCGAAAGCCGCCTCTTTGCTCCCTTCAAGTCGCTCCGGATCCGCCCGCAGCGCTCCTTGGTCTCTGAGCTCACAACATCTAACTCCGCGGGCCTCTTCCGTCTGATCTCCAGCCGGCCAGCAGTGATTCCCTCCGAGCTCTCATCGGCCTCGCCGTCACCTGCTTCTCCTGTGCTCTGACGATTCGCCTCTGGCGCCCATGTCCCGCCAGCCCTCTGGCGGATAGGGCGGTAAAGTTGGATATTAAAGCTCCCCGGAATCAGCGGCATCTCGCTCACGGTTGATCCGGCTGATGGACCACGATTTCGGCCAGCGTCTCTCAGCTGCTCCCTCCTCTCACACGCTGTGGGAACCAAGCACTCTTGAGAAATAAAAATCAATAAATTCCATCTCTTGTGATCAGCTAAGATAAAACGAATATAAAATCATGCCAGTAAATAACATCTGTAAGGCACAATTTTTTTTAAATTTTTTAAAGATATTTGTAAAGACAAAAGTTGGGATTTTTCTTCAATAGCTCCCTGGTCATGTGACTCACTGACTCAAAACCTGTGTTAAATTGTTCTATATTAGCCTGATGGGCCACACATTTTTATTCCATTTTAAGCCTTTTTATATTTTAAGATTTATTTATAATTAAATATTTCTTCAATAGCTTCCAGGTCACTGACTCCAAATCTGTGTGAAATTGTTCTACATTAGCTAGATGAGGCACAGCCTTGATGTTGTTGAAACAAAGGACAGTTTCATTGACAACATAACTCTAAAGTGTTTATTTTGAACATTGAACTGAGTATAAAGTTTGCATATTAGTTGCACAATGGACAGTTCCAGCTGCCTTTCTTTACATTTTCATGTTCTGTGCTCTAAGACACCGGGAATGGAACCATCTGTTCAAAGTTGTCTAACTGGATCTGTTAAAATACAACAGAAAAGATACCTGTTCAGTTTTATAGTAATACATTACATGTTCCTCTCACAGATTAGGGTGTTCATCTATAAATTAATACTTCAACACTGCCAGGAGTTTGTCCATATTTATGCTTCAAATTTACACATTGACAAGTCATACACTAACGCAGTCTGTAAATGGAGGTCCAGAAACCAGAGTGTATATATATATATATATATATATAAACAATTCTTAATATTTGGTTGTTTTCCTTTGTTGATTAATCTTTGATGACTTGACATGTTGAAGAACAATGTGTGCTTCCTGATAGCCCCCAGTTTTTTTGACTGTCCTTTGTTTCAACATCAAGGCTGTGCCTCATCTGGCTAAAGTAGTATAACAATTTCACACAGATTTGGAGTCAGTGACCTGGAAGCTATTGAAGAAATATTTAATTATAAATAAATCTTAAAATATAAAAAGGCTTAAAATGGAATAAAAATGTGTGACCCATCAGGCTAATATAGAACAATTTAACACAGGTTTTGAGTCAGTGAGTCACATGACCAGGGAGCTATTGAAGAAAAATCCCAACTTTTGTCTCTACAAATATCTTTAAAAAATTAAAAAAAAATTGTGCCTTACAGATGTTATTTACTGGCATGATTTTATATTCGTTTTATCTTAGCTGATCACAAGAGATGGAATTTATTGATTTTTATTTCTCAAGAGTGCTTGGTTCCCACAGCGTGTGAGAGGAGGGAGCAGCTGAGAGACGCTGGCCGAAATCGTGGTCCATCAGCCGGATCAACCGTGAGCGAGATGCCGCTGATTCCGGGGAGCTTTAATATCCAACTTTACCGCCCTATCCGCCAGAGGGCTGGCGGGACATGGGCGCCAGAGGCGAATCGTCAGAGCACAGGAGAAGCAGGTAACGGCGAGGCCGATGAGAGCTTGGAGGGATTCACTGCTGGCCAGCTGGAGATCAGACGGAAGAGGCCCGCGGAGTTAGATGTTGTGAGCTCAGAGACCAAGGAGCGCTGCGGGCGGATCCGGAGCGACTTGAAGGGAGCAAAGAGGCGGCTTTCGACGTCGGCTCTGAGGCCGGGGGGGTGGAGGCGGACACCTGCAACCGGGGCGCCTCCGCTCATGAGCAAACACCTGCGGAGAGAAAGGGAGAAAAACGGCTGCTGCCCGCTGAAGCCTGAGAGCACATTGTGCTCATAGTACGCGCTTCCTGAACAGGTTGAATGTGATTGGCTTATGAGTAAGTCACCCCACGTGGAGTACTTTCCAGTGATTGGCTTATACAAGGGAGGCTTCTGATTGGTTGCAAACCACTCTCTGTTTAAAAATTGCTTGTGTGAATCCCGAGACGGCAGGACAGTCTCATAAATCCACACACAAATGCTGTGAGGTTTAAAGCCTAGAGCTGTGGATGTGTGGGTCTTGGTCTGTGCGTGTGTGGATTTTTTTGTGCATGTGTGGATTTTTTGTGCACGTGTGGATTTTTTTGTGCACCTGTGGATTTTTTTGTGCATGTGTGGATTTTTTGTGCACGTGTGGATTTTTTTGTGCACGTGTAGATTTTTTTGTGCACGTGTGGATTTTTTTGTGCACGTGTGGATTTTTTTGTGCTTGCATGAATCGGGCTGTGCTTGAATGAATCGGGCTTTGCATGCGTGGATCTTGTCCTGTGGATGTGTGGATTTTTTTGTGCATGTGTGGATTTTTTTATGCTTGCATGAATCGGGCTGTGCTTGCATGGATCTTGTCCTGTGTGTGTGTGGATTTTTTTGTGCATTTGTGATAATCGAGACCGATCTGGCTCCATAAATATCCGGCTTCAGGATTCCTGCTACAGAGCATACGTGATGAATTAGAACCCATGTTTCCCTCAATCAAAGCAGGTACATTCAACTCCTGACTCAGCAAAGTAGCTCTATCATGTTTAACTATCTTTATGCCTTTCTATTTCTGAAATTGTCTTAGTTTTATGTCAGATATGATTTGAGCCCACCTTCCAAAAAGTTCCACTTTTCTTTTCTCAGTCCACAGAATATTTTCCTATAAATACTTTTACACAAATCAAAATATTAATGTTACTAATTACAAACCAACCTCACCATGACCTTAATTGATTCTGACCCAATCTGACTAAATTTATTTTAAAATGGACGTTAGTAGTTGAGGCTGTGAATGTTTTTTTCTACTGTTCTTTTTTTTCTCAGTGTGGGTTGGGAAGGGGGGTGGGGTTACATGTGTTCTGTACCAACGAGCACAATGACTTGTGTTAGATAAGATAGAACTTTATTGATCTCACAATGGAGAGATTTACTTGTGACATCGGCTCTTATAAGCAACAGAAGGTGCACAAAGGAGGAAAAGGTGCATGAGGTATATACAGTACATCCAGATATATACAGTGGATGGGAAAAAATAAAATATCAAATAGTTATTGCACAGTTATTGCAGTGTACAGGATTATTGCACAGGTTATTGCACAGGGTATCAAATAGTTATTGCACAGTTATTACAGTGTTATGAAGTGATACCACTTTCTGGTTTAACTTTGCTACCCCTAGTGGATCTATTGAAGTAACTTCAATAACGATAGCTTAATGGCCAGCATCCTCGCTGGATAAAGAAGTCGAAAGTAGGCGGAAGATGATATATATATATATATATATATATATATATTTTTAAATGAAACACTGGTTTAAATGAGAGTCTGACAGATATATGTCAAGTCACTGCATTTGCCTCTCGCGTTAAAGATGATGTGGCTTTTTTTTAAATCTACATTTGGTGAGGCAGGTTCTATTTAAGTGGTTTCTTGATTCACATGTGATCACAGTTAATATAAAAATTGTCTTGATGATCTAAAACGTTCAATCGTGACAAAAAAGGAAATACAGAATAAATCCGTAGGGGGTAAATATTTTCTCACAGCACTGTAGGTACAGTTCTTTCCTCAACGGTTTAACAATCAATTAGATCAAATAACTAGTGGATGAAAACAAAAGAAAAACAAAACAAAAATATGTGCAATTATGATTCATAATTTGTTAACAATGTAGTGGAAGCAATGGGTAATGAAAGCTCGCACAGTAAGCTGTTGGCAGAGAGAAAACTGTTGGGACATCATTAGCAATGCACCCAAGGCCACTAAGTGAATTGACATAAATTTATATTACCCCTTAAATTATTACCAGATCACTCTTGCTGTACATAATGAGTTTGAGAACTCTTCATGCTATTTTGTGATGATGTATTAGATCCAAATAAAGCTAAAATTGTGTGTCAGTTCACTAGCCCCTGGTATCAGTCATGGTCAATGCTGTGAGACTGAAGACCCCCACAGGAAGTGGCACAATTAATTCAGGTCATCAGCACTGCCAGGACAGGAACTGGCCCCATCAGATATGCTGTTTTCTCATTATTACTGCCACTGCTCTGAGGAGACTTCACATCTAGTCTATGGAAATCATTTGACATGTTTTCCCGGTGTTACAAGTCAACAAGTAGTGAAAAAAAATTATAAAGCTGCATTTGTCACTGGGCAAGGTAGTGTCAAACCCATTTGAAGAATTATAATGTACCCTGAAAAGAACAAAGTCTTCCGTTTGTGTGCCCGGCTCGCATAATGTTCAGTTTATTTTTTGTGTGTTGTGGGTGTGCACCTGCTGTGTAAGTGTGTGTCCAGGAAGTAGGTGAAACATGCCTTCTGTTGCTCTCGCTCCCTTACTGCTAACATTTTTTTTCTTCCAAACTGTGCCGCGTTTTCAGTGTGGGCTTTGAAAGTTGGGAATTTTGAGATTGTTTCAGAGAGGCAGGGTCCTCAAGGCGGTGTGGCCGCTGACAGGAGCTATCTACCACTTATATGGGATCGTCGAGGAAAAACTGATTCTTGCAAATTGAGTCCCTGAATTTCTGACAAGCTCCTCCGTTCACATATAACCTGTGTTTGTTCTTGTTTACCCTGCAGGATTTCTGAGCACAGGGGACCAATCTGCAAAGGGGAACTATGGTTTGTTGGACCAGATCCAGGCTCTGCGCTGGCTCAATGAAAACATTGGCCACTTTGGAGGAGACCCAGAGAGAATCACAATCTTTGGTTCTGGAGCTGGTGCTGCCTGTGTGAACCTTCTCATTCTCTCCCATCATTCTGAGGGTAAGTTTCTTCTAGCATTATGGTCACACGGGTTGTCGAAGGACATCAGTATTTCCATAAAGTGTTCCGTACTTTAGGTATTGTAGTTGTTTTATTAAACTCCGGAGAACAATCTTGTTTAAATATGAAATGATTCCCCAAAGATAAAAATTTCGGTGTCACTGCGCAACATTGAACAAAAGAATCAAAAATAATTCCAAATGACAAGCCTTTTATGGCTCTTGTGAATGTAATCAGCACTTGTAGAGTATTTATTCCCCTTGAACTTGTTCACATTTTGTCATGTTTCAGCCACATGAAATAAAATGAGCATGGTTTTCACATTTTTTCTCAATACAAATTATGGATTATTTTTCTGACACCCCTTGTCAATGCTTTGTAAAATGACTTTTTGCTTCAGTTACAGCTGTAAGTATTTTCCTACCAGATTTGCAAATATGTAGACTGATAATTATGCCAATTAATTTGTGCAAAATAACTCAAGCTTAACCAGATTGCACGGACAGCTAATCAGTGTTCAAGTCTTGCCGCAGATTCTTAATTGGATTTGTGTCTGGACTATTCTAAAATATGAATATGCTTTCACAGGTTTAGGGTGACGTGGAGTTAGTTTTCTGCCATACATAGAGAACAGTGTTCTCCATTGGTCACATCTGGGCATGGCCCCTTATGCCACGTATCCGCTGTGTCCTGTCCTGACTTGTGATAAACTGCAGCAAGACCTCTTCCTAACCACAGCTTATCTTTAGCCAGTTTTCCATAAAAGCCAGACTGGAGAGTGCATGAGTAAAGGTTGCACATTGCATCAGGTTCTCCCACCTGATTTGCTCCTCACAATTAACCATAGGCCTCTGAGCTGCTTTGTTCTTAATGGCTATTTTCCCCCTGCCATGTCTTTGCAGGTTTGCAATGGTTCTATACTGTAGGTATTGCAGCGTAACATGTTTTATAATATAACACAGCTTTAACTATAAATGTGTGTGATGTGTTCTTAGGCCTCCATCGGGTTGATTGTTCTACAGCATCCTGAACACAGCGTCCCTACAGTAAAACAAGATGGTGGGAGAATCATTCTGTGGGGAGTTGTTTCTTTTTCTTCCTCCAGGTTAGGAAGCAGATCAGAGTTGATGGGAGAATTGAAGGAGCCAGGACAGGGCAAGCTAGAAAACTTGCTAGAGGCATCTAAAGACTTGAGATCGAATTAGAGGTTCCCCTTCCAGCAACTTTGAGACCATCACAGATCTAATTGGGGTACTTCTGAAGGCAGATGGTGGTACTGGATTTAATTTAGTGGTATCAAAGAAAAGGGGGCTAAATACAAATGTGATCAAATGTAATCCCTGATAAGACACATTGAGGTTTGTGGTTGTACTGTGACAGAATGTGAAAAAGATCATCATGTATGAACACTTACATAGAAAGTCACTACAAACATCCAAGATATCTTTAAAAACGTTCAAGTTTGGCGGAAAAGCCAAGTTTTTTTTCTCCTTATATCAGCTCATAAATCTCTCTTCCTCAGATAAAACACACCAATCTGCTGTTTAATCTTATCAGTTTGTTAGTGGGCGTCATCTTAACTGAAGGATGTGTTTTGTACCGTGGAGGAAAAGCTAAAGCGCAGCTCTCTTACTAAGCATCCCAAGCTCACACACACATAAAAAAGGCTGACGCACAGCCATCCTGGCTTCAGAACATGAGAAAGAAACGCAAAGCCCACAAAGAGAACCAGACTGCAAGCATTAGGTTACGATTATCACTGTGATTACTTCTCACAGCAAATAGCCATTTGCTGATGTAATTACATGGAAAATAAAAACATTTACTTTCTTTAAATACAATTGGTTGACATACACAATAGCATTGAGTAATGCAAAAGCACCAGTTTTGAATCTACCAAGGCAAGACAGCATAAATTAAATGTTGCATACCTTGTACCTTGGATTTAGTGCCTTGAAGTAGCCACATCTGGCTTTGATTGAAAATGCTGCTGACCCTCTTGATATTTAATATTTTTGCGGCAACCCTCTCGCAATGCAATACTGAAACTAGTCTTTGAAACGCTTTGGTCAAGCTGATCCTAAACGAGCTCTAACTGCAGTGACCATGACATGACTGATACAGTATGCCATGCTTCCTTTTATCTCCCAGTCGATTCGGCACGGCCCAGAGATTCACTAGACGTCATTGTCATATGCAAACATAATACTGCAGAATAAAGTTATATCTTTGTTGCCTCAGTGTGACTAACTTTGCCTGTGCACCAAAACACCCTTAAGCCATCTCTGTTGCTCCCCAGTGCTTTATGGTGGGGTTTATACCCAAGAGATCTGCTTTTATCTCTTCTATAACAAACAAATACATGTGTTTGAAGCCAAAATCTTAAACTTTTATGAGTTTAGAATAGGTCGTCTGAGTTGCATTCAGACCAATTGTAGAGCACAGACATTTTTTAGTCCCTTCATACTTTGCTTCCGAGCAGAGATTTTCTTGTAATTATTTTTAAAGTAATAAGTAATTTGTTTCTCTTTTATCTTCAGGTCTCTGAATTTACTGTTTAGAGGTATCAGTTTCAGGAAGATGAAAAGGTTTGGCTTGTTCTATAAAATACAAATATTTCTTCCAAATTCAACTAATAAATGTATTTTAATGCAAGCATTTATTTGCATCACTAATGATCTAAAAACAATTGCGCTGAAATAATGCAAAAATGAACTGGTTCAAAAATGATTTTTAGACAACACAAAACTAATGTCTTAAACTTAGGAAGATTCAGATGTCAATATTTGGTGGAATAACATTGATTTTAAGTTGAATCTTTTCTAGTTTTCAACATTGCTTTTGGGCTTCATTAAGACGGACGATGTGTGCTTGTGTTGGAATTCAACAGAAACTGGAATGCAATGGTTGCTAGCCATGTAAAAAATAAATAAGGATTTTTTTGCAGTTGTCAATTACTTGTTTCAAAAGCTGTTTACTATACTGTATGTTGAGAGTGAATGAGACTGTCATTGTATGCTTAGAACCTATAAAACAGAAATCAAATTCTTTGTACATGTGGACAAACTTGGCAAATAAAGCTGAATCTAATTTGAGATGTATGTTGACATTAAATAAAGTTCCTCTTTTCATAAACCGATGAAGCACAATCTTGGTCAGCAAAGTCTGTCCACCAAGTTATATTCAGTCTCCATAGTAACCCTTGAAACTCTTGACATATAAACTGTTTTATATCCAATGTTGGACGTTTGTTATTGTAATGAGTTAAAGTCGTTGCTTTGGAGCCGGCCACCAACAACAACTGTTTTTTTTTTTGTTTTGTTTTTTGTTTTGTTTTTTATGGATTCTTTTCCTGTTCCATGCATCAATCAGCTTGTTGTTGGGTTTTCCCTCAGTTGTGAGGTTCAGAGCCAGAGGTCCATGACCAAAGGGCAATACTTCTCAAAACCCCTTTGAAAAATTACAAGGAACTATTTGAGGCAAAATATAGAAGGTTTTGGGATGATTCAAGCACAGCACTGTTGATAGACCTAGACCTTCAGTTTCTTCTCCACTTTGGAGAGAAAGGTCAGGATTATTCTCAAAACTCTGCAGTGTAAGCCTGCAATGCCACAGTAAAATCCATTTTCTCCATTTTATTTCTCATCTGTAAATTGGTAATAGTATCAGCTATAAAACTGGGATTTGTTGGGTATATTTATACCTTTGAAGTGGATAAATGAAACTTATAGAATGAAACTGGCAGCTTCGCATCTCTAAAACACCCACCAGATGTTTGTTCGCTAATCCGCTCATGTGACAGTATTTGGAAGAGCTGAGAGGAGAGAGAGAATGGTGCTCTAAACTTCCAGATTATTACTTTACTGTTAACCTTCAAACTGACTCAGTGACCAAGGACAGATTAAAAGAGTTTGTCTGGAAAAGTAAGCGAGTCGTCAGTCTGCTCAAGAGGACAAGCACAGTTCAGAAAACCCTCAGGGCAACCTTAAAATGCACACTTTATTCACAATATGTTTGTTACATTGCATTTGTGTAAACTTCAATCGATATGTGATTATTGATAATATTTATGTTACATGGTACAAAAGTATTGAAAAGCCCTTGAACATTTTCACATTACGTCCCATTACAACCACAGACTTTTGTGTAATGTAGTTAACAGGAACGTTATGTGATCCACCTACAAAAAACAGAGCATGACTGTGAAGTGCAAACACACACACACAGTTGTTTAACATTGTTTCCAAATAAAAATCGGAATATGCCTATTCTTTGATCTTAAGGCCCGTTTACACTACACTTTTTTAACCGAGCCGAGACCAGTCCGAGCTCGGTAACCGAGATAACTCTTGTGTGTAAACGGTCAGCAGACTGAACCAGACCGCGCTAAACCTAACCGGACCGCGCTAACTGCAGACCAGCTCTTGGGTAGGTCTCGGCCTGGTTCTATTTTATCCCGGTTTCTGATAACGAAGAGCGCATGAGCAGACCGCGTCATGCCCTTACAGTCAGCTGACTGTCAGCGGGTTTTCCGGCGTGTCTGGCTGCACGTCCCGATTCACACTCCATTCAGACAAATTTCAGACATTCATAATAATACTAGCTTCCTTACCGTGCCACACGGTTTCCAGAGATGATTCTGCTTAGCAGCGCAATGAACCTCAGTGTCTGTCGTTGTTTCCGGCGTCTGTAAATCCTTATTAGACGTTCGTTTCTCTCATCCACTTCCCAAAAAGCCAACTTTCTCAAGTAAATTAACCAATGGTTGCCTTCTTCCCCTGACTCTCCGCAAACACCGAAATATCACAATATCAAGCATAACTTCCTGAATGTTACGGGCGCAGCTGTGTGTGTTTTTGCTGCTTCCGCCTTCAATCCCAGAGAGCGGTAGTACCGCAGATCGCCACTAGGGGGCGAGGAGCAACCAAGTAACCGAGATAAGCTTTGTGTGTAAACGGGTCGGATTGTCTTGGATAACTGAACCAAGCTCGGACTGGTCTCGGCATGGCTCGGTTTTTAGATGTAGTGTAAACGGGCCTTATATCATTCTGGCTGCATGTTTAGGACAGTTGTCCTGCTGGAAGGGGAACCTCTAATTCGATCTCAAGTCTTTAGATGCCTCTAGCAAGTTTTCTAGCTTGCCCTGTCCTGGCTCCTTCAATTCTCCCATCAACTCTGATCTGCTTCCTAACCTGGAGGAAGAAAAAGAAACAACTCCCCACAGAATGATTCTCCCACCATCTTGTTTTACTGTAGGGACGCTGTGTTCAGGATGCTGTAGAGTGTTAGTTTCTTTCATCATATAGGCCTTCCACATGTTTGCTTTGCTCCAAATCTAAAAGTGTGGATCTGGTGTCTGCAACTTTAGACCACGGTGAGCCTTGATTACTTGATGTGAAACTGAAAACTATCTTTCCATTTACTTTAAAAGAAATAGACTACTTTGTGCTAGTCAGTCAAATAAAATCCTACTACATTACAATAAAGTTGGTGGTTGTTACATGAAAATGTTTAACGGGTTTATTCATAGAGGAACCTTTGCAAGTCACCGTATCATCAAGCTCATAGCTCATTGGTTTGGTTTGTGTTAGTCTTCTGTCCAGCCGCTGGTGATATTATGACTTAAACATGGATAGGTGTGGTAAACATCAGTGTAAGTCTTTACAGTTCCTATGTTGCAACTGTTGTGCCATGTCAGGACGTGACAGACTGCATTTCCCATGATGCATGGTGGTCAAAATGGCCACCAACTCCCATCATGCAACGCGGCCCAAAATGGCCGGCGCCCTAGCAACCGATAACGTTGCTAGGGTAAAGTTGATAAAACTCGGTTGCACCTAGCAATCGATCTTCTTCCCTGGCGCCCTGCCAACCGAGAAGACACACAGCTGTTTAACTCCGTTGGGAAAATCCCACGCCACGTGCTCGAGTTTCTCGCTGGACCGAGATTTTTTCGAAGCAAAACTATTCCCTGTACAGACAGGAGGTCGACTCAAAAAGGTACCTTTAATTCCCTCTGATCAAATACTGGAAGCCGCCTTATCTCCCAGTGATCGAGAGAGGACGACGCGTTGTTTGGCCCAACAAGCGTCTAGGAGCCCAGAGAGAGAGAGAAAGACGAAGGAACTCTCTCAGTCTGGTCCCCGCTGCAGCCTGCAGACCCTGCGGTCGTCAAGACGCGTTCAGGACGTCGCGTGATCCGGAGCGCTCCGGACCGAAGCCGGGACTTTCACTCCGGACCACCTCAAAGTAACGGGGTTCTCCCCTTTTATTTCTGTCTCACCAACAGGGTGTTTAGAAGTGCCTGGGCAGACGTAGAAATTTGTAGGCTTAGGTTAATGCTTTTATTCCACGACGAAGTTGGAATTATTTTGCTGAATATTTTCTTTGTATGTGCATGCATTTTACATTTGATTTTGCTGTGTTGATTGTGGTTTATCTATAACCCCGCCGTGGGTCACTGTTTCAGTTCTTTTCATCTTCCTCCATGCTTTTCCCCCTTTTCTTTTGCTTCTCCTTATCAGAGAATTTGATCGCTTTGTTTGAATCTTAGTTCGCGGTTTCTCTTTGAACCAGAGCGTAAACCACTCCCTCTCGGAGCGAGGTACCACCTCACCTTAGCGTAAGCGCGGTGACATCATTAAGACCTCCCCTCACGCTTCACGCAAATTTGCAGAGCATACGTCATCATAGTCGCCATCTTGGGAGGGTGTCGGATGACTGCACTGTAGGTAGCTTAGCTGATAGCTTTGTAAGGCATCAAAGCGTCCGGTAGGACTCCCACAGCTGCTCTGTCTGTCAATGCTATGTCAAATGCCGATGTTCTGAATGTGGTTTAAACAACCGTGAGCTGAACTAAGAGTTGCAACCGCTCATTTTAATCCATTTGTTTTTCTTTCCTTTCGTTTTGTTTGTTTTGTTTATTCTTTTATCTCCATATATATTTTGCGTGTTAGTTAGTAGTGAGTAAGATTTCCAAAGTCGTTGAATCAGAGAATTACTGTAACAGGGAATTGCTTTTGGTTCAATAAAACACCACTGCGGAATAGACATTGTTTTGTGTTCAATCCAATTCATAGTTGTATGGTTATTCAGAAATCAGAGCTAACCTCCTTTGGAGTTAACATCTGACATTAATACAGAGAAAATATCATTGGATGGTGATAGACGAATAAGGATTTAAACTCTAATTGCAGTTACATTGGGGTTCTCATAGCCTGCCGGATAAACCTCGTCGGTCACAAGTCCGACCAGATCATTTATCCCAGCATAAATGAGTTCATAACAGCAAATTAACTAATGCATTAATGGTATAAATACTTACAAGCTTATAGCTAACATCACCACCATTTGAACTATATTTTGTTGTAGCGGAATTTTGAGTTGAATGATTTATTATTTAAATTATAATGCCAAATTATAATTAATAATAATAATAAGCATATTCAACCATCTTCTGGCATAACATTTACTGGCGTGCCCGGGTGGGCTAGTCTACTTATTTGGCGTTCCTTTAGACTAAACTGAATAACCAGCAACTTATGAATTTAATGAACACAATCTACATTCCAGCATTTCGACTGCTCACCTTGCCAAAAGGGCTATTCAGTCATAATTGATTAAGGAAGTACTCCTACTAAATATGTACGTGTTTGTGGTGGTTTGAGGTTGTTAACCTGAGGTTTGAATATTGATTTCTAAACCTGGAGTTAGTTAGACTGAACTGACTAGAACGTACAGCGCCTCCAGCGTCTGCTACTGATCAGTCACCTCCTGTGTCGTGTTCTGCTCTGAAAAGAGAGACCTTGCCTCCATCTGGTGGACGTTGTGTGTAATTGCATCATAATTGTTTTGATGAGGGAAACGATTCCCCATCTGCTGGACATTGTGTGTAATTACAGCTCAGTCTTCCCAAAAGTGAAGGGCACCCTGCCTCCATCTGGTGGCCAGGATAGGTAGTTGCAGTCACGGTTAAAAATTCAGGTGAAAGCACTCGGCTTCCCTGAATGGATATTTGAATGTCAGTTTCTTAAAACTTTCTTTATGGTTACTCCTTTTAATAATTTTTGTCAACTTATTATAATTTTTTTTTATTCCTTTGAATTTTTTTTTTA
Organism: Fundulus diaphanus; assembly: GCA_037039145.1. Classification (NCBI taxonomy): domain Eukaryota; kingdom Metazoa; phylum Chordata; class Actinopteri; order Cyprinodontiformes; family Fundulidae; genus Fundulus; species Fundulus diaphanus. Next base: position 18,557,270 of record CM073136.1, on the reverse strand, counting down.
AACTTTTAATTTTTGTTAAATTATTTTTCTTTCTTTTCCCCCTTCTGCTCATCATAAGTGGTCAAAGTTGATCTGTGATTTTGAAACTAAGGTTGCAATTTAGCGGTTTTTAACTGTCATTCTTTGCCACCTCTGAAGTTCCAAACACTTTGCTATTTTCCACACATGTGTAGAGCACCTGTTCTTAAATAACTTGCATCACAAACAAAGCCACAGCTTTATCACTTAATTACTGGCCGAAAGGTTAGTGGTCCATGTCACTCACAGTTAATATTCTCAAAGTTAAACAAGCATATTAACCGTTCCTAAACATAGGAGTTGTAAGTCGCAGGGTTGATTTTCCCCTGCGCAGCCTAATTAAACGCACGTATTTGACCACACTTCCTGCAGTAAAGTGTCAGTCGTAGTGCGAGTTGCTGTTGACAGTAAAGTGAAGCCACTTAACAGTTGTTGTTAGCAGTTGTTGTTTAGCGCTGAGCTAAACTAAAGTGTATGCGTTGTTGCCTAGTGCTAAGCTAGAATACAGCGTTGTTGTTTGTTGTCTGTTATTTAGCGCTAAGCTAAACTACAGTGTTATTTGATTGTTGTTGTTGTGTAGTGCTGAGCTACAGTTGTTGTGCTGCTGTCCATAGCTGACAAAGAATGGATAGTAAAGGTTCTTCAGTCAAAGGAGCTGAAGGTCCACAATCCTCCATTGGAATGGAGGCTCAGGGTGTCATTAGCTCACTGCTTAAAATGACACCGGAGGACCAAGACCGCTTGAATCAGTTTAACATAGAGGACTGTGAGAGAAAAATTCAGGAATTGGTGGAGGAGGTCCAAAGCAAGCCAAAGGATAGATTGGTAGCAGATGTTTTGGGTGAATTATCTGCGTTATACCACCGAAGGTTAGTGCTAGAGACTGAGAGGCGTGTCTCAGCTGAGGAAAGAATCAAAGAGCTAGAACAGAGAAGTGTTCAGGGCAGCTGTCATCTCACAGAGGAGCGAGAGGAGGATCTCATTAGCTTGCAGCCAGAAGGATCTGAGGGAAAACATGGGGATCACACCTGGAGGACATTGGATGAACTGGGCCCTCAGACACCTTCTGAGCGAGGGGTAAGCGAAGGTCAGGACAGATATAGCAGTGTGATACGGAAAGAGATGCCTAAACAACTTACGGTTGCAATCAGGACTGATCCACATGATGCAAATCATGGGAAAACACCTGCTTCCCACCTGACCCCTGACACTGTCTGCTATGATCCTTTCCCCCCACCAGGGCAACGGGAGCACCGTTCCTGGGACACAGGTAAACCCCACTCCTCTGAACTGCGTCCACGGACAAGAGTTCATGACAGGGAGGGTCCCCCGGCGCCCCACGAACGGCCGCCGATGCCAGGTAGGTGGTCAGAACCAGAGCCCCCCTGCTATCGTGGTTACCACAGGCAGGAGTCGTCAGGAGAGGACTCAGATGGACCAGCCCCGATCCCTGAACAGGGACTGCGGATGCGTCAGCTTGAGTCCCTGGCCCGAGACATAGAGCGTTTTGATCCTAGCAATACAGAATCCACCATTGATGACTATCTCAGAGAGGTAGAGCGCTGTCTGCTAGACTTATATAGCCCCTCGGCTCGAGAAAAATTGAAGCTTATCTGGAAAACCACGTCCAGAAGTGTCCATGTTTTCATAGAAAGCCTCCCTCCAGCTACACGTGACCGTTACTCAGCTCTTTGTCAGGCTTTAAGAGAAGAATATTCTGTGTTCACAGACCCAGCTTCTGCGACTCTTGGAGCTTTTGCAATTCAGCAAAAGAGAACTGAAGCGCCCAAGGAGTATTACCGCCGTTTACGGGCTGCTTACTTTCAGGGACGAAATGCTCCCGGCTTGGAGGAAGACCACACTTTCAAATCTTTGTTCCTCCATAATCTTCATGAAAGCGTGCGTTATGAGGTTACCATGCATTGTAGAACCAAGAGACTTACCATGCAGGAAATCAGGAAATACGCGCAGGTTGCATGGGAAACACGTGTCCGGCCCAACAAAGGAGCCGACAGTGATAAAAAGGTCCTACAGATTCAGATCGAACCAGAAAAGAGGTTAGGTCTGGAGGGACATGAGATGCCTCCCTCTAAACCTAAAACTAGATTTGGGTTCAAGAAGCAACATGGTTTTGAGCCGCAGCAGAAGAAAGCTTCTCATGATAGGAGAGGTCAGCATGACAGCATGGAAGGTGAGAGGTTTCAAAAATGGCACAGGCCGGATCCAGCCCGACACGGTAAGCAAACTGACAGGTTGGAAAAGCAGAAAGGCACACATGACAACAAAGGCTGGAACCTGCGTATGGAAGAGTCAATGAGAAAGGAGATGGAGGAGACTTTTCGCAGGTTGCTAGCTGACACAGTGCGTCAGATCGCGCCGCAGCCGTCCTTGCCACCATCCAATCCTGCCGACCCTCCTGGGAAACCAGGCCCAAAACCCACGTCAGCATGACTAGGCGTGGACCAGGTCCCCCCTTCTAACAGAGTTTATCTGATTAAGTGGGGGAACCAACCAAAAATTCACCAACAACCTTCTAAGATCCCATCAGCAGGTGATCAGAAAACCCCTTTTCTAAGGTTTTTAGGTGAACTAAACCATCGTGAAAACGCGCATCGCTTATACTGCTCGACAGTTATAGGAGGATGTGTCACAGCAAACGCTCTTTTAGACACAGGTTCCGAGATCAGTCTAATGTGCTCAGATTTGTTTGATGAGGTGACCAGAGCTATGGTGTCTCTTGGGAAACCGTTCCAGGTGGAGACCTGTAACGTGGGCATCACCAGCTACACTCAGGATCAGTCATGCATCACCAAACGGGCGTGGTTAGACATCACTTTCCGTGACATGACCCTTGTTCACCCCATCTACATCTGTACTTTGGACACGGAACCTTTTCTTGTGGGTCAGGATCTGTTGAACAGGTTAGCTCCACTCATTGACTGCCATCATGGTCATCTTTGGGCCCAAGTGGGGACCCCCAAGCCTCTTACTTCTGGAAGTGGACCATCCGTCCCTATCCACCAGGTGACCTGCTCAGAAGAGCCCAAAGAACTCTTAGCACCATTTCTGCCTTCAACAGAGCCGATTTCCAAATCCTCTGACACACCACCGCTTCTCAGCGATCAGAGAACTTCTCTCTGCAGCCACACATCTTTCCTTTGCTCACTTAAACACTCTGGAGTTGAACCCTATAACCCCAGAGTGGCCGAAGGTGTGCACCTGGAAAGCACATTCATGCCAGACGTGCTGCTGGCTCTTTGGTCAGAGAAATCTGCGATCAGCAGAGATCTGTACAGCTCTCTGTGCCGTGAAAAGCCCCATCTGGCTGAAACAAAACACAGCCACTATTTGCTCTCAGCAGACTGGCCTCGCCGGCTTCTGAAAGCAACGGGGGTGTGCATACTTTATGCACAGATTGGCACAAGGCAGCTCTCTCATCCTTTCAGCATTGTGGAGAATTTACATCCTCCAGTGTTTGTTGGTGCTGATTTTCTGGTACGGCTAGGTGCACAGCTGGACACTTGCAATCAGGTCCTGTGGGCTCAGGCTCACGTGACCCCAAGTTCCTTCCTGGGCACCCCTGAAGTCATGCGATCAGGGCAAACAATCCCACAGGCTTGCCAGGTGGCTAGCGAAACAAACATGCTAATACCACCACAGACTGCAGGTGTACCTATTAGATTAGCCATCCTGAAAGGACAACAAATACTGAACACACAGGTTTTCTTCCAACCCCTTTCTTATTTCCAGGAATCCAACCTGGTCATCCGGGGCACACCCCTGCTTGAGCTGAACAACCGCTCAGCTTACCTTCTAGTGGAGAATCCAACCCACATGCCGATCCAAGTGGTGGCGAAGAAGCCTCTTGGGGTGCTCATCGAAAGCTCCTTCCCCGACCTTGAGCTGAGCATTCCTGTCATTGGAGACCTGCCTTTATCCTTGACCGGCAGACAGGACTCGCCAGACACAGTGTTTACTTTTCCTTCCAACATGATCCAAACCAGGCGACATGAAGCTCGGCCTGCTGGATCCACTTGTGGTGCTACACTTGACGCTGAAGGAAACCTGTTGGGATATGCGATAGAAACCAACCCAACAGAACCAGCACCAAATCAACCAGAGAACCGGGACTCACCCACTGAGCCCTGCCCTGGTTTCAAAACAGAAATTATGCAGCAGCTGGAACAAGCTGATGCACTGACCACTGAAACAGAGAGAACAGCACTTAAAGAGCTGCTCCATGAGTTTCAGCCCATTCAGCCCAAAGATTCAAACGAACTTGGGATCACATTGACACACGTCCATGACTCATCAGTAGGAGGACACGGAAGCTGCAAAGCTAATCTGAAAACTCTCCTACAGGTGGCGTCCCGGCCTTCAACGGCCCAGGACACCCAGGAGTATGTACAAGGCTGCTTAACCTGCTGCCAGTTACAACCCACACGACCGCTAGACCGAGCCCTGCTTCAGCGAAGGGGGGTTACATTTCTGTGGTCACATCTGCAGACTGACTGGATCGGTCCAGTCCCCAAATCGTCAAGAGATAACAAATATCTTTTGACAATAACAGGCAGCTTCACAGAATGGGTCAAATGTTTGCCGGCACCGAACGACACCGCCGTCACCACAGCAGCCCTGCTGCTAAATCACGTTTTCAGCCGGTGGGGCCTTCCCCTGCCCATCGACTCGGACAGAGGAACGCATTTTACGTCAAACATCATGACCGCGCTTTTCGACATGTTGGGCGTGGAAGTTAAGTTCCACATCCCCTACCACCCACAGTCATTGGGACAGGTGGTGCGAATGAACTGCACCGTGGTCAGCATGTTAAGGGAACATGCCAGCAGCCATGGCAGGGACTGGGACATAAAGCTTCCCTTGGTCCTAATGCTAATCCGCTCTACCTCACCATGCTCCACAGGGGTGACACTTTTCCAGATGATGACATGGAGACAAATGACACTTCCCCTGAATCTCATCTACCAGCCCGAAGACGTCAGTGTGACAACCGTCTACACGGCACACCAGTGCGTCGCTGATTTAAAAGACCGTCTCCGAACAACTTTCACGTGGGCTCAAAAGAACCTAGAGGCCAGCGTGCAAAGTCCGGAGTACAAATGGGTTCATGCGAACCAAATTAAACCGTCCACCAAACTCTCCTCACAGGGAACGGAGCCTAACTCCGCCCCCGCCGAAGAGAACAATGCATAGCATTAAACAGGACAAGTGCATGTTCAATCAGGACATTTTAAACGTGCACTAATAAAACAAATGTCCATACATAACTTCACGTCTATAAATTCACACTCAGCAATAACACCATGCATTTCTTTGGAAACGCTCACAGAAGTGGTAAAGAATGACATGATGTATACTCAGGTTGTTAGAGATTTAATGCAGGACCTCACTCGAGAGGTTAGCTCATCCGTAAATAGCCTTGCTGAAGGACGGATTCCTCCGTACTTGGTACCAGTAGATTTGGTTGAAAAGGTTCTCAAATCTGCCTCTAGTGAAACACTGCAACCACCACAAACACACCTGGCTTACAGCCTAGGTAGTGCAATTCCAATATTTGTAAATCCTGACAACTTGGAGATAGGATTTATGCTAAACCTTCCCATCATTGAAAGAGCTAACGTGTATAGGCTTAAATCAGTATTGAATGTCGGTTTTTGGCAAGGTGAGACCCACGTACACCTACAAACCCCCTCGATGCTAGCCTATCATGATGCTGACCCCAAACTTTATTTAGTTCCTAATTTGGATTTGTGTACCAAAACCAAGGACATCCACTGGGTATGTCCAAGCAATCCATTTTCTGTTCCTCACCTCAAGGTGCTGTAGTCCACATTGGAAACATGGTTCTGCATCACCTTGACGTTGACAAATATGACTCAGAGATTGAAATAATAGATGTCTTTAAGAGATACAATTTCAGCATCGATGTCGGCATTGAAAGACAGCTTTTACGTGCAGGCACCCAGCTGATTAAATTCAGTCTCACTCCATCAGAGTTGAGCTCGGTCCCTCTGCTTCGCTTCCCCAGAGCTACAGAGTCGACCGACACTCACATTATGACCATTATTGTGTTTCTCCTTGTATTTGGATGGGCCATCACTACTGCGATGGCATATGCAGCATACAAGCAGATCAAACAGTTGCAAACCAGGATTGACACCCTCACCTTCGTCGCCCCCAGGTTCGTAACATCAGCTCCTCAAAGGCCACAAGCTGATTAGACTACGAACCGCTATCTCTCTCCTTTCCCTTTTCCCTCTCTCCTTTCTTTGGCTCAAAGTTCAAACCTTATGACCAATGAATGTATCGACAATGGTGATTGTGAAGTTTGCATTCTCTTTTTATTACCTTATTGTTTGCCTTATTAGTCAATTGAAATTACTAGCTATAGCTTAGTCTGCCCAGGCTAGGTCACTGACCCAGGCACAATAAATGCTTTGTTTTTTTTTTTCCCTTCCTCTTGGATGATGAACTGAACTGCATGAATCCCGAAGGACTACTAGAAAGACTATTAGGTTGTTCCACTCATGCACAACGGATCTTCGTCACGCCAGAATGGACTTGGTTGTAGCTTTAAAGACTGTGACCAGCACCCCACTCTTCAAAGCTAAAGGGGGGTATGTTGTGCCATGTCAGGACGTGACAGACTGCATTTCCCATGATGCATGGTGGTCAAAATGGCCACCAACTCCCATCATGCAACGCGGCCCAAAATGGCCGGCGCCCTAGCAACCGATAACGTTGCTAGGGTAAAGTTGATAAAACTCGGTTGCACCTAGCAATCGATCTTCTTCCCTGGCGCCCTGCCAACCGAGAAGACACACAGCTGTTTAACTCCGTTGGGAAAATCCCACGCCACGTGCTCGAGTTTCTCGCTGGACCGAGATTTTTTCGAAGCAAAACTATTCCCTGTACAGACAGGAGGTCGACTCAAAAAGGTACCTTTAATTCCCTCTGATCAAATACTGGAAGCCGCCTTATCTCCCAGTGATCGAGAGAGGACGACGCGTTGTTTGGCCCAACAAGCGTCTAGGAGCCCAGAGAGAGAGAGAAAGACGAAGGAACTCTCTCAGTCTGGTCCCCGCTGCAGCCTGCGGACCCTGCGGTCGTCAAGACGCGTTCAGGACGTCGCGTGATCCGGAGCGCTCCGGACCGAAGCCGGGACTTTCACTCCGGACCACCTCAAAGTAACGGGGTTCTCCCCTTTTATTTCTGTCTCACCAACAGGGTGTTTAGAAGTGCCTGGGCAGACGTAGAAATTTGTAGGCTTAGGTTAATGCTTTTATTCCACGACGAAGTTGGAATTATTTTGCTGAATATTTTCTTTGTATGTGCATGCATTTTACATTTGATTTTGCTGTGTTGATTGTGGTTTATCTATAACCCCGCCGTGGGTCACTGTTTCAGTACTTTTCATCTTCCTCCATGCTTTTCCCCCTTTTCTTTTGCTTCTCCTTATCAGAGAATTTGATCGCTTTGTTTGAATCTTAGTTCGCGGTTTCTCTTTGAACCAGAGCGTAAACCACTCCCTCTCGGAGCGAGGTACCACCTCACCTTAGCGTAAGCGCGGTGACATCATTAAGACCTCCCCTCACGCTTCACGCAAATTTGCAGAGCATACGTCATCATAGTCGCCATCTTGGGAGGGTGTCGGATGACTGCACTGTAGGTAGCTTAGCTGATAGCTTTGTAAGGCATCAAAGCGTCCGGTAGGACTCCCACAGCTGCTCTGTCTGTCAATGCTATGTCAAATGCCGATGTTCTGAATGTGGTTTAAACAACCGTGAGCTGAACTAAGAGTTGCAACCGCTCATTTTAATCCATTTGTTTTTCTTTCCTTTCGTTTTGTTTGTTTTGTTTATTCTTTTATCTCCATATATATTTTGCGTGTTAGTTAGTAGTGAGTAAGATTTCCAAAGTCGTTGAATCAGAGAATTACTGTAACAGGGAATTGCTTTTGGTTCAATAAAACACCACTGCGGAATAGACATTGTTTTGTGTTCAATCCAATTCATAGTTGTATGGTTATTCAGAAATCAGAGCTAACCTCCTTTGGAGTTAACATCTGACATTAATACAGAGACAATATCATTGGATGGTGATAGACAAATAAGGATTTAAACTCTAATTGCAGTTACATTGGGGTTCTCATAGCCTGCCGGATAAACCTCGTCGGTCACAAGTCCGACCAGATCATTTATCCCAGCATAAATGAGTTCATAACGGCAAATTAACTAATGCATTAATGGTATAAATACTTACAAGCTTATAGCTAACATCACCACCATTTGAACTATATTTTGTTGTAGCGGAATTTTGAGTTGAATGATTTATTATTTAAATTATAATGCCAAATTATAATTAATAATAATAATAAGCATATTCAACCATCTTCTGGCATAACACAACAGAGATGAAAAGATTAAGGCATAAATCTGCTCGTTTGAGCAACAGCTAGAACAGCACAGAGTATGGCAAACAGTGCTTTAAGACGTGCTGTATGTTACATGTTTGCAGAGGAGAGACGTGATAAAGGAGCACGGTTGGAGCTGCAGCTGAGAGGCTTTCTTAATTGATTTCATAGGGAGAGGAGCGAGGGTGGGGCACATGCAGAATATGGGGGGGGGGCTTAATTATTAATGACAGAATCTGCAGATAAAACAGAGGGACAGCAAGTCTTTTTACATAACAGCGCATCGGTGCAACAGTGCGAGAAGTTTCCCCTTTCTTTCAGTCTTTTTCGCTTCATACAACCAGACCACTGCTGGGTACAGAGTTTGTCTCTGTTTTTCCCGCTGCCGACTCTCGTTGTATGTAATGGAAAACACTCCATTTTCTCTCACTAATGTTCATAATGATCTTCCCCAGCTGTTAAAAGCAGCATGTTATCCTTTTCATCTTGCTTTGTACATTATAGTCTTGAATTGCGCCTTCCCCAAGATGTGTGCATTATTTAAAGCACTCACACTAGAAGGCTTTAAAGGCCTCCTTAGCTGCTGAACAAAAGTGTGACAGAGGGAGAAAAAAAATTCTGAACAGCATACATATTGCATATCTAATAATCTATGGTCTTACTTTGTATAGGCCTGTTCCAGAGGGCCATCGCTCAAAGTGGCTCAGCCATCTCCAGCTGGTCGGTCAACTACCGACCTCTGACATACACCAAGATTCTGGCCAAGAAGGTGGGCTGCACTCTGTGGGACATGGCTGAGCTGGTGGACTGTCTGCGACGGAAGAGTTTCCGAGAGCTTGTGGACCAAGACATTCAGCCTGCCCGCTACCACATCGCCTTCGGGCCTGTGGTGGATGGAGACGTAGTGCCAGACGACCCGGAGATCCTCATGCAGCAGGTGACATTGACCAAAGAGTCTGTTGAACTGTTGCAGGACTTTGTTGTTCCTTTAACAACCACCGTGTTTGGATTACTGCAGTGTTCTATCCTGCCCTGTGATCTCTAGGGCGAGTTTCTCAACTATGACATACTGCTAGGCGTCAACCAGGGAGAAGGCCTGAAGTTTGTGGATGACAGTGAAGGAGAAGATGGGATATCGGCGGCTTCATTTGACTACACGATTTCAAACTTTGTGGACAATCTGTATGGATACCCTGATGGTCAGATCACATTCTCTCTTACCCTAAAATGACTAAATGATCCAGCACTGATATCTGTATCTTTTCTCATTTACAATTTGTACTGCACAAGGTTACCAGAATAACTTTCAAATGACAACAAATATTGGAATCAAAATGCAGAAAGGGTTTATAAAAAGGCTAGACATATGATTTAATAACTTGTAGCATCACTCGTAGCATAAATAATTGAAAGTCATTTCCTCCCCCAACATCTTATCAGTCTCTCCCATGCAGAGAAATGTTGATTGTAATAATATTGCCTAAGTTCAGTTGTTTATGCACAACTCCCTGTAGGTCCCAATTTAGCACGGAATTGGTGCCGTTTGACCTGACCACCTCGGCCATTTTCTTTTTCCGTTATTCTGCAGGAGATTTGCTCCAGTGCTTGAGATCATTGTCCACTCACCCAAGTGGTTCCAATGCTTATCTAGGGCTGGTGCTTAATCTGTCAACTAATTATAGGAGTGTTTGACTAATCTCAACAAATTTGTTTCTAAAAAGACTATTTTATTGTTGAGTTTTATTCACACCACACCTTTTTTTATTTTTGCCTACCACAATATAGCTTGTTTAAAAGAGTTGCACTTAAAAGTTTGAATTATTTGCCTAAAAGGCCTACTCCGTCAAGACAGACAGACAGATGGGTCGGTCGGTCGGTCGGTCGGTCGGTCGGTCGGATGGACATTCGACTGCATTGAATCAAAGAATCAGTTTAGATAACCGCTGCCAGAAATCCACCTTGATATTTAGTGTTTGCATCACTATTAAGGGTGATGTTTACTCTTTTACAATTTTCTCGATTTTTGTGAGTGATTGCACCGTACAGAGACATATAACTACACAAATCCCATTATTTATTTCTGTATCCCTATTATACAGTGGTCTCAAACTCTAGTCCTGGAGGGTCGCTGTCCTGCAACTTTTAGATACGTCTCTGCTTCAACACACCTGACTCCAATATGAGCTCTTTAGCAGAGCTCTGCAGAGCTTTATGGCATGCTATTAATGCAATTTACACATTGGATTCAGGTGTGTAGTTTGAGAACACTGCATTAGTTATCCTTGTTGATATTAGTCATCGTAATATCACCAGCTCAATTTATTAGAGCTGTTGTAAACAACAGGCAATGTTTGGAAAGATGTCAGAAACTCGTACAACATTTTGAGCTGGATTTTAAAACATTAAATATTTTAAAGACCAGCAGTTTTAAAGACCTGAGTCAGAATTGTTGTTTATGGATCGTGTAAGTGCAGCTCTATGCATTAGCCTATTTATACTACTTATCACGATGAACGATATCAGAATAAAGAGCAAAGAAATAAGAGACGGTGGACTCATACTACTAATAAAATAGCTAATTCAAATTTCTGTTGATGAAAGAGTCCAGAACTCACTTTTTTAAATTTAGGCACATCAAAACCAAAGCTAACTTTTAAGCTTCAAACCTCGCAGTTGCTATATTTTGAATATTTGTGGGCTTCCAGGATCCCACTTGATGAAAACGGATCATTCTTCCACCGCAGTGTGAAGTTGGTCGTAAGAGAGCGTGTGTTTGTCAGTCAGAGTTGTATCTTGCAAAGTTGGAAAACAAGAACTGATACGAATCAACACTTGTACCATATTAGCCCTGAAACCAGTTTGGTGTAAAAAAAAAACCCAAAAAAAAACACTTGAATATTCTGGAACATTGAGAAATAGTTTTCTGCAAAACAAGCCCAAACCATCAGCTCTCCACCACCATGTTTACCTGATAGGGCGCATCACGGTCAAATGTCTCGACTCTGTTCCTGTCAGGGCAAAAGAAACCCTTCCAAAACCCTTAAGACTTACCAAGCTAATTAAGATCAGTACAGTTATCTAACCTGTCCTTGGGGTATACTCTTTGGCGCATCAACATATCGGAAGCTATAATGAATGCTGTTTAACTGGTGATACTAAATTGATTGAAACCAAGAGGTTTCAAAATGTCCCTAGAACAGTCCATGGATTTATGGGGGGGAATAAAATCTTTCCTAAGATCATAGCTGATATCCATCTTCATCATTATTTATCTCCATTCCACATTGGTAAACATGCTTTTATAGCTCCTAAAACACCAGTTAATCAATACCTCAGAAACAGATTGCTATTTAGCATAACAATAGCTTTTTGTCTTTTGGTTGTCTTAAATTACTATGGACTCTGACCGCATTAAATGACAACTTATATTAAATGTTGTTGTTTTTTCCAAGGTAAAGATATCCTAAGGGAAACCATAAAGTTCATGTACACAGACTGGGCTGACAGGGACAACAGTGACATGCGCAGGAAGACCCTCCTGGCTCTGTTCACAGACCACCAGTGGGTGGCCCCAGCTGTTGCCACGGCCAAACTGCACGCAGAGTTCCAGTCTCACGTCTACTTCTACACCTTCCACCATCACTGTCAGACCGAGGCACGGCCGGACTGGGCAGACGCCGCCCACGGAGATGAGATCCCATATGTGTTTGGGATTCCCATGGTGGGAGCCACCGACCTTTTTCCATGTAACTTCTCCAAGAACGATGTAATGCTCAGTGCCGTGGTCATGACCTACTGGACCAACTTTGCAAAGACGGGGTAGGTAAAAGGCCAGGTTTAACAAGACTGATACTGATTTAAGTACATAGTGCCTCCCACACTCAGCTTATTGATTGCTCAGGTAAAGATGTGTAAAAAGTCAGTGAAATTGAATAATTGATTCTGTGTTTGGGAATTATTCGTGTGCTGATTTGGTCACAGGCTTTTCATCATCATCCTATTCAAAAAGTCCCAGGGAGGACCTGTTTTCTTCTTTCTGACAGGCCCACAGCATCACTGATCCCTCCCCAAATAGAGCAGCTGACGTGTGTTGCTCTCACACATACTTTTCCTGCCGGATGCATCTGGAGTGTCTCATTTGACCAAAGAACTTAAAGTTTCAGAAGAATTTACATTTGTGTTAGTGATGTATGGACAGACGTGTCCTCCAAACAACTGGTTGGCATGACATTTTTAACAATTCCTATGCCATATTCCTTACTGTTTGTAGGGGTAGGTTAAACATCCACCTTCATTAGACTTTTTTCTGGGGTTCCAGTTGTTTGAAACCTTTCATTTGCCGCTTTAATTTTAGACAGGGAGAGGTTTAGACCAAATTGTCCAAAAGTTCTGGTAGTTGGTTAGTTTTTAGGATGAAATTTTCACCTTCAAATTCTATTTAAAGTCTTAATATATATATAAAGCATGTGCCCTTTAATAACTACATTTATTTTTTATTTCATTGTCATTTCATCATCATTAAGACAACAAACATCCAGCACGTTTTGCTTAATAGCAGACTTGGGAAAACCCTTTTATTAGATTAACACACAGCAAGTGTTTTGTAAGAGTGACACATTTTTTTTTTTGTACTTCATGCCTTTGTGGCATGAAGTGCCTTTGTGGCCATGAAGTGGCCACACTATTGATTTGGACAAAGAGCTAAAGGTCTAGACATTGCTTGGCTTAGGGAGATCAGCACATTACTTGAATGTGATGTTCTCTTGTCTTTCCTAATTTGACAAGTTTAATTCAACAAATTTGATGAACTGAAGCATAGTGCAAATTACAAATGCTTCGTTTACATTACTTTTCTAACCATTTAGAGGGGTGTTAATTTCTAGAATAATGTGCTTTTTTCCCCCTCTAATTTTCTCAGACCACAGATTAGATGTTCAGTAATTTTGGTAACACTTTACTTGAAGGGGTGTGAAAAAGACTGACATTACACTGTCATTAACATGACATAACACCTGTCATGAACGTGAAGGAGTCTTTATGAATGTGTATGACTGTTGTCATTAAGTGTCATTTGGTAAATTATGACACTTTTAATGGAAAGTTGACATTGTTTAAAATCATAACCCATCATAAATATGTCATGACAGGTCTAATTCTAAACCTTTAAAAAGTTATTTAGATGTATGTGTTAACATTACGTTACACTTTCCTATGTGATTAGTCTTAACTTTGGCTGTCATGAGACCGTTTTAATTGTGTCATTAATATTTTCCCTTCACTCAAGTAAAGTTGAACAAGTTGTACTAGTTGCTAAGATGTCATTAAGTGGTTTTATACTGACAAATTACATTTTTGTCTCTGCTAATGCCAAATTGTCAGAGCAAAGACATTTTAAAAAATGTCAACTTTGCATTAAAAGTGTCATAATTTACCAAAGGACATTTAATGACTACATTCATAAAGATACCTTCATGTTCGTGACAGGTGTTATGTCCTGTTTATGACAGTGTAATGTCAGTCTTATGCACACCTCTTCAAATAAAGTGTTACTGAAATTTTCAAATGTGATATTATTCCACTGCACTAAAAGATACATTTTACATCAAGGCTTTTAACACATCATTACCAGGGGTGCCAACAACTATGGATGGTGCTTTACATTATACTAGTGTGCCATTGGTGTAAGACAAGAGTCATAACCTCGGTTGTAAAGTTAATATTCCACTGATATTTTGGTGAGGTGAACCTATTTATTAGTACATCCTGTGCTTTAGCACTGACTAGAGAGGAATGAGTTGAATATTGGATGTACAAGTGGGTACAACATCAGTTTTTCCAGCATGCAGTCTTTGTTTTTTTTTTTGCTTTCTAATCACTTGCAGCAATAGATGTGAGTATGAACAAGGGACGGTATACTTAATGCATACAGTGAAATACATGGAAGTGCTGTTTCCGGGAATACGTCATATGCAGATAAAACCTTGCGGTACTTTCTTTCAATTCGAGGCCTGTTAAGATTCTGAGCATTTCGTCCGTGTAATGATTCAATCTGTTAATCATGTGGTAGCACTAAATCAAATGACAGCATGAATACAGACACATAATCAGGAGCTTCAGTTAATATTCTTGTCAAAAATAACCCCGTATAACCAGGTCAGCCACTGGCTGCTGCTATTAACATTGTTACTTAAACAGAGAAAATGCATCATGTTTTCCTTGTTTTTAATCAAAATCCTCCTTCAAGTCTACAGGCCAGATAAATACCTTACGTTTTGTATAGGCAGAAACACGTTAATGATTTCTTTTTCACCCCTTTAGTGTTAAAAGAGGACTTGGTAATTGTGATCAGCACACCAACTGTACAGATCTAGCGAGACATTTTCATATGCTCATTGTATAAATATCACATAAGTGAATTTTGAATGGGTTAATTTCAACCATCCAACTTACAACTTTGATGATTTTAAAAAAGAGTGATGCGCAGGTAAAGTTATTCTAGCTTCTCTGGAATTCCCACTGAGTCAAGATTATACATACAGGCCTAAATTTATACAGAAATGTTGTGCATTATTTTACTTAAATGCCCTTTAACAGGTGTTGGTAAGATCACACACTTCTTGTCGTCGTGAGCAAGGCTCTGGCATAATTCCGGTTGGATGTTTCATGAAAATTAGTTGGTGTCCGGGCATGCACTATGATTTTAAGCATAGTTTACCAGGATTGAGGTCATGCTTCATCCCTTCCAAAAGTAGTTTTGCTGTCTGTGTGGTATCCCTATCCCAGTAGAACCTCGATTGTGTCCAGCGTTTCAACCACATAGCAATTTATTTGAGGTGAAGTTGAAAACTTCAGAGGTAGTCCTCTAAACACACTCGTTGTCATTCATTTCAAACACCTCAGTCTTGTGTGACCATAAAACTTTACTCCAAGAGGCGTTTCACTTGTCTCTGTGAAAAGAAACATAGACATATCCGAGGAAAGCAGGCTAGCATTAGGCTTTTAGAGTAGCCCAGATGTCAGTGCTAATAACATTGCATGAACAAACTGTAAAAGCCAATTCAGCATCCAACCAATTTGAAGGAACTCCAAATTCTGCCAGACAGTTGTTAATGGCTAAGTGTGTAGTTTCTCCAGGCTGTCCGTGCCTTTGGAAGCACTACTTCTATAAGAGAGCTAACGACATGTCGTCTAAGAAAACTGGCATGAATTGGAACTGCTCAGATAGAGCTCTGTGTTTCAGCAGCAGACTTTTATCAGCTCAGAAGTGAATACTAAAAACTATCAAATTACACAAATAAATCTTGTGACTCTCTTCTTTCTATGTTCCAGGGATCCGAATCTACCTGTTCCTCAGGACACAACATTCATTCACACCAAGCCTAACCGTTTCGAGGAGGTCATCTGGACCAAATTCAGCTCCAAAGATAAGCAGTACCTGCATATTGGCCTGAAGCCACGCGTCAGAGATAACTACCGTGCCAACAAGGTCGCTTTTTGGCTCGAGCTTGTGCCTCATCTCCACAGCTTGCATGAAGAACTGTTAAATGCGGTCACAACTCGGAAGGACATTCCTTCCGGCAGCCGCACCTGCCAGCAACCCGTAATAGTAACCTATCCACCGGAACCTGACCCCGACAGCTCAGAGAGACCCACCTCCTTTCCCTTCCCACGCGAGACGAGGGACTACTCCACCGAGCTGAGCGTGACTGTGGCCGTCGGCGCGTCTCTTCTTTTCCTGAATGTGCTGGCCTTCACCGCACTTTACTACAAACGGGATAAGCGCCACGAACTCATGCAGAGGCGTCACCGCCGGCTCTCCCCACAAAGAGGCACAACAATGGGCATGGGGGTTGGCATGGGAGTTGTGGGCGCCCCACCGCACAATGACCTGGCGCTGAGTCAGGAGGAGGAGCTGATGTCACTGCAGATGAAGCAGCAGAGGGTGGAGCTGGAGCACGGGACGCCCCTCCCCTCCCGAGCCGTCCATGGCGACCTGGAACCCCTGCGGCCTCCCGTGTGCCCACCCGACTACACGCTGGCTCTGAGGCGGGCACCGGAGGATGTGCCACTGATGACCGCCAACACTATTACCATGATCCCCAGTACCATTAGCAGCATCCAGCCACTCCACCCCTTTAACACTTATCCCCCTGTCCCAGCCCCTTCATCTACACCTGTACCCAGCCACAGCAACAATGCCCTGCCTCACCAACACTCTACTACTCGCGTATAGGACCAGGCACAAGCGCTGCTACTCCTTTGGGCTCTGCAAGACGCACCACACAAACTGCTCCATTCCAACCTTCACCTTTCACCAACCTCTATTCTTCTTTACTGTCTCTACATCTTCCTCATCAAGCCCTCAGACAAAGCTGCAGTTTGTAAGATTTGAAGCAGTGAAATACCTCTAAGCTATAATCACCACTCAATAGGGACTAGATTGAAAAAGCTCCTTTGGCATCACGCTCATTCGTGTTATAGCTCAATGGATATTTGGTGCTTAGGAAAGGTCACCAGTCATGCCGCTTTAGGCTCGTAGCTCCCTTAAAGAGGTGTCACAATCAGTCAGACATTTAACGTGCAGTTCAGTAGTTTGGCGCATGTGTTTTTTTTGGGGGGGGGGTTTTGTTTTGTTTTTTCATGTGAGTATTGAGCTATGTTTAACAAAGAGTACAAACACACATTGTCATTCATTTAGGCAGAAGATGATACAGTAGCAAACAGCTTCTTGCAAGACAGCATATGTCCCAGCAAGCTGTCTGTCATAAAGCGCTGGTTTCTTACAAATTGCAGCTTTATAGGCCCAATCTGGAATAGGGATTTGGCACCCAGTACAGAGCACTGTGCTCCAAGCAGCTGTCTCCGCATTGTGATTTTAGAGATTATTGTATAGTTTAAAATATACTGGTGAGACTGGGAATATAGCTAATGTTTGACAGCTACACATGACAAAATCAGTTTTAGATTCATTTACAATATTTACAGAAGCTTTGAAAAGGGTTCATACATCTTGAAGTGGTTCACGTTTTGTAACGGTACAACCGCAAGTTTCACTGTATTCTGCCGTGGTTTCAGTTTGATAGACCGCCGCAAAGTAGAGCCTAGTTGTGCTTAGAAGGGAGAAAAACATGGTTTTCCAAACTGTTTATGAATAAATCTAAAAAGTGTGTCGTGCATTTATATTCAGCCACTCAAATCTTTTTGGGTAGTCCTTCTCGACTAGTTTTCAAGTGAATTTCAATCTCTTCTTCATTGTGAAAGAGTTCAATCTGTCGGAAAAGATGAATCTGTTAGAATGAATTTTCATGTCTTGCCACAGATTCCAAATTGAATGAATCCTCTCTTTTCTATTATATTTTTTTGAATTATTGCACCACAGTATTTGCTGCAGAGCAACAAACAAGCTCGTGGAGGTCCGGCTTACCATTTTGCGAATCCGCCATTTTTATTTCTCGGATTGATTTTGTAGTCTAAGTTGAAGGATGTCACAGCTACAAGTAGAAAAGTCAAAATATTTGGTTGCTTATTACAGCGACACCCCAGAAAACTACAAAAATGGCCGAACGGGGTGGAATTGAACGCTCCTCGACCTGGAGGGGGCCGGGCATAGATATCCATAATAAAGGCTAGATGTCTCGTCCGCGCTGCTGGCCAATGAGGGTCGACGTCCGCACGTGGCGGCCATCTTGCCACAGGCAGCTCGCTCATTCGTAACATTGTGTTTCAATGGCGCATGTACTTAAATAACCATAACTTCCTCAATTGTCTAACGATTCTCAAACTGTTTGGTTTGTTAAACAAAAGTCAGACATGTAGTTATGACACTGCACACTTATGAATATTTATAACCATGGAATTTCATATGAAAAGAACATTGAATAGAACATACAGGTGCAATAAATATACACATGCACAAGGTATTTATGTTAAATCAATATATGCTGTTAAAACTCAGTGTACAGAATGGCAACATGATATATATATATATATATATATATATATATATATATATATATATATATAAACACTTTTATTTGGGTGTGATTAATTATTTTACAATCCTAATTTGTTTATATTTACATACATACTTTTATAATATGAATATTACTGTTGTAATAAAATTTGAAATACTGACAAAAAAGGCTTATTGTGTGGCAACCTCTTGGTGTAGAAGCATAATACAGGTTTCAAATTAAAGGTAACACTTTGAAGTTTCATGTAGACTATTCGGATTATATATCAGGAGTAATTACACAAAAGTTCCTATTTTTAAACCATTATAAAAGTGACATTTATTTGCTATTAAAATTAGTGCAATAGTCCCCTTCACAAGTATATATAGATGTAGCATGTTGAAATCCCCACCTACACTACTGTGATGGTATACACATGGAAGACAGATTTAAAAAATTACCCAAAAAACAAAGCTTGGCTAATGCCCTTTGAAAAGGACGGTTTTATTGAGCTTCTGTTGCAAGCTAAGGTTAGTTATTTTGGCAATGTGGTGCAGCCTTAACTTAAAAAACAAGGACACAACCAACGTTAACAGCGTATGGTGGTGGCTGTCTATGCCATACTGTGTTTCTCCGATGTGCTCTCTGAGCACAAACACATCCTCTGTCCCTATCCTCTCCCGTACAATGTACACGACCTCTAGCACTTTGATGGGCTGTGATCGTCTGGTACATGAGGTCTGACGAATGACCCACTCTGCTGCCCTGACTACCATCACCGTGCCTTCTGATGGAATCACCAGACCTCCATTGTTTTTTAACTTCAGCAGGTGGTAGCTCTGGTCCTTGATGGCAGATGCAGCATCTGTTACCAAGCTGGCACGGCAGACATCACAGGACAGCTTTTTCAGAGCCCGTCGCACAACAAATCCTGAAATAAGAGTTGGTATATTAAAATAATTTATAATAACCATGGGGAAATTAAGGGAACATTTATCTTTTTGGACCATTGTGAGATTGATTTCCCTCAAATTTACACCAAAGATTAATTGTCATACAATTGTTATTGGTGTCAGTAAAACCTATATAATTGACCAGTGGTCTCAGCCTTGATAACTTGCGCAAGTAGCCGTGATGCACAACTATGCTGCATGATTAAGTCATTTTTCGACAAGAAAATCTTCAATTTCGACATGTTCAAGCATCAAGAATTATAGCCACGTTCATAACGTTTGTAAGAAACCAAACTGTTTGTAAATCCGTCAAGAATTCAATGAGATAAGAGTATTTGTGTTCGTGCTGATGACTCACCTTACATACCACAGAGCACGCCAGAAAGCTTGCCTGAGGCAAGATGGCCGCCGGTGATGACGCTTGAAACTCCGCCGTAAGACATCTAGCCTTTATTATGGATATCTATGGGGCCGGGGTGCAAAGTTCCTCCTTTAGATTTAAAGAGACAGCACCAAAACGAGCTTTTCTCAGATGTACCTCAGAACAGGCGTAAAAAGGGGAACCTGGGGGTAAATTAATAAGGGATTCAAACCAAAGCATTGCACTTCCACTTTATATAGACCACAACTGACTGATTTCTATGTGAAAAGGATTAAATTAAAAGCATGACCTGTGCCCTTTAAAGGGTGCAAAAAATGTCAGACTTTTCATTGTAAAAAGAATGAAAAACCATGTGCAAATTGCCTTATAAAGATCCCAATGAAGCACATTGATGTTTGCGGTTGTGACAAAATGTGGAAATACTTCTGCAAGTATTGTTTAACCTTGAATGCCATAAAAACAGTGAAATATGTCTGGTTTTGTGGTTTTGTTTGTGGGGGATGCCACTGTCCAAACATTTCCAGATTGGGGCTTGAACTTTCGAGCCATGCTGAAAGTAACTGAATTCCAATAGGCAGTATGGTGCCCTGGAAACCAGGCTGCCCATAAGACCTCACTGCATCCACGTCTCCCAGACTCTGCTCACATTCATTACTTTATTTGTTTCTTCCACGTTATCTCTCTGTCTCTATCATCCACTTCAGCTCATTTAACTGCTTTTATCCTCTCGCCGCCATCACCCCCCCCCAAGCATCCTCTCTTGTAGCTCTTCTTATTAAACAACATCGACACGATACATTTTTTGTGTCCTCCTTCTCTCAATCACTTCTAGACTCTCTTTTCCTTTTAGAGTCTTTTATACAAAAAAACACAAATGTAAATGATGTATTATTAATAAATTGTAAGGATATGAATGAAAAAAAAAAGATATTCTGATATCTCGTTTTTACCAGCATTCTTGGTGCCAAGTACTGTGACAAAGTTCCTCTTTGGCCGGCGTCCGGTGGATCGCTTGCCAAAGTCTGTCCTGACTGTATCTCATGAAAAAAAAGGAGTTCCCATCAAAAGAAAGTGCCAACCCCTTTATCTTTCATTTGGAACCACACACCCTTTGTGTTTATTTACGCTCAATGTTGCACTGTGGCTGGTCTCTTCTATAAAGGGAAATCAGATTCAATATATCCTCATTTAGAAGAGAAAAAAAAAACATACAAAGTTTTATTACCTACTTTGCTGTGTGGGATAGTTGCATGGTTTTCTTTTTCAGTTAGTTGCAAGTGTGTGGATAGAGTTTTTCATTTCAATCATTTCGAATGCCTTGTTTTTTTTCCATTGAACTGTTTTTATTTTGGAAATATTTTGTTTTCTACTTTAATATCAGCTGCACTTTGTGGTACTTCAGAAAGTATTAAAGAGATAAATATTTGTGTAAAGCTATGATTATAACAAAGAGAGTAAGTATTTCCTCTTTATTTTTTTTCTTCATTTACTAATACCGCGGCTGTGCCACAAGACTACCAGAGACTGATGAAAACCTTTTTTTTATTACCCAGTTTGTTTTTTTTCTTTCTCTTTTACAACTGTCAAGTTTGCACAGTCACTGTCTCTCGATCTCATCTGAGGAAAGCACTTTTTACGTTACAAAAGAAAAACAAGGACATGACTTCATTACGTGTGTAATCTAAGCTAGATCCATGTGTGTGACTGACATTAACTCAATGCCTCGTGTATTTGAGGACCGCTCAATTGTTACGTTTTTGTTTAAGCTCTTTTGTTGTCTATTGGTTTTCGCTTCGGCACGGCGGGTGAAAAGAAAATATATATTTATGGTAAAAAAGATGAGTCAGCCTTGTATGATCGTGTCACTTGTTTCGCACAACTGAACACAAGGACGGGTCGTATTCTGGACAATAATGGGGGTGGGGGGGAGGAAAAAAGAGAAAAACTTTGACATTAGGACTACACTGGGGAAGCAGTGATTCACTTGTGAAGACGATGAAACAGTCTGTGTGATCTGTCATTGCTCAGAGAATGCATTGGGGTGGGGGTAGACCCCCTGATTAAACAAGATGTTACTCACACCATGTACCACAAAGAACGAGGTGACTGGGATTAGTACCCCTCCTGTCTGTGACGCCCTGCGACCCAGGTGCTTAGGATGATGATGCTCCCGGGTCCAGACTGCCATCCCTCACGTTGGGCTGGAGCGAACTGGGAGGACGGAGAAAAAAACAACAAAAAAAACAACAACACAGAGACCCACAAACTGAACTTTTTTTTTATTTTTAAGTGTACGCGAACAAACTGGAATTTGTAAATATTATGTTTGTTGTTTGGTTTTGAGTGATTGGCCAGATCTTTTCTTTTGAGACAACAGGTGCAAGTTTAGATGACTTACAAGGTTTTAACGCTCATGCACACAGCCGATTTGATCCTCCCCTATTTACAATGCCCTGCGAAGGTATTCTAGGTCGTAGCCCCTATAGCTGTTGTCACGTTGCAGCCACAATTTTCCATGTAGCTCAATAGGCTCTAATACGACACATAAACTATAATTGTGAGGTATACAGAAAGCGTTACATTATTTACGTTTTTTATACATGATTTAAAATTTCAATTCTTTTGTTAATACTTCAATATCCTTTGAGCTAAACAACAAGCTTGGGGTCTTTGATAGAAGTTGAACCTTGACCCCGGCCTCTTGTCGACTGCAGCCTTAAACAGGTTTTCTTTCAGGATTAGTAGACAGTTGCTTGCACTGGGTTTTATTTGAGGGTATCAGAGTAAAGGCTGGATACCAAAACTTGGTCCATCTTTCCCAGTTTGGGTATTTGTTTGAAAAAAAAAAAATTCCGAAACCATTAATCCGTTTTTACCAGTTTACAATTTATGCACTACATTATTATGTTCCATACATCCCGATGAAATGTTTTGAAGTTTGTGGTTGTAATATAACAAAACATGAAGACGTCCATAATGACTTTTGCAAAGCACTGTAATTGAGCTCAAGGTCAAATCTTCTAAGGTATTGGGCACATGAGTTCATCTATCAGCATACATGAATGATTAAAAAAATTGATCAAAAGCATGGTTGAGGTAAACAAAGAGAAAAGGGAATGCTTCTGGCTTCGAGTAGCCTAGATCTTGTGATTATCTATGGTTGTCTAAAGCATACTGTGCACACTTGGCACCATCCCATAAATCATAAAAGGGAGCTTTTAAATGAGATGAGTTCTCTCATTGGTGAAGAAGCCAAAGAACAGCTGCAGAGAACAGATGAAGGAAGTGGAAACAGGAAGAATTTGAGTAATGAGACAGAAAGAAAAAAAAACAGATTTTGTTACAAATTGGCTCAAAGCAAGCCGTAAATCAAGGAATTCAATATGTGATGCTAGTGTACTTGATCGTTATTGTCTCACATTGTCTTGAGCATACGGTATATACCCACGTTAACTGGCAGGTTGTGAAATCCTTTGTACTTTTTTGGTCTTATTTCAAACTATACTCATAGTTGTCGTTTTGCTAACTTTTGCCATTTTTGTCTGCCCATCCGGTTAATGAGATTGTTGACCCAGCTGTTTGGTGTGAGTTTCAGTTTCCAGCGCTTCAAAAGTTAACATGCCGGAATAGTTTGTTTTCCCCTTACCTCTCTTTTGGAAGCAAGGGTTTAAACCAGCCAACAGAAAAATGGAAGCACACTCACCAAGTCTACATGTTTACACTACAGTTCCGATGTTGGCTTTACGACTGGAGTTGCACACAATCAAATATCCTACTCTCAAAAACGTTTGATGCCAGATGTTACAGTGAAGGCTTGCACCTGTTTGTCTGTTTCATTTAGTCTGATTCAGTAACCTGCTTGGGGCGCAAAATACACTGAGGGAACATATTTGACTTTAAGGGGAGAATTTAAGTTAATATTTCTATTTCAAATAGAGGCTATTACACACTGTATGTTGTGTATCTGAACTGGAAAACATTAAAAGACATTCTTAAACAAATGCCTTCCCATCATTTTTATGGCCAAAGGTTTCCTGTTGGAGCTGCAAAACCTTGTTTGGCCACTTGAGGGCAAAACTACAATTAAATGAGATGTCTTCAGCAGCAGGTCTCTTTTTCAATCCCTCACACATGCACACCACATCATTCTCAGTTATTTGGTGCCTAATAAATTATTTTGTTTCATACCCTAAGCCCTAGCCATAACCCAGATGCCCAAAGTGCTGTGAAAAAGTATTTGCCCCATTATCGAGTTCTATTTATTTCACAATTGATGGTTTCAGTCAGACAAAAGCAACCTGAGTATGTACAAAAAGTGTCGCTCAAAGTGACAATTTCATTCATTAAGAGAACAAAGCTATCACTAGCCGCACCCAGGCCGGGTTGACGTAGGGTGTGTAGAATCAAGAAACCCCAGTCTGACAACGTGAATCAGGCTAAAAGGTCTCAACATCGTCCCTTGATCTAAAGAAATTCAAGAATAGATGAGAAACTAAATCAGTGATGCCTGTAAGTCTGGAAAGGCCATTTCTAAGACTCTGAGACTCCAGTGACGCACAGCGAGCGACGTCATCCACAAGAAAGCACGGAACCATGGTGAAGCTTCCCAAGAGTGACAGGCATACCAAAATTACTCCAAGACTAAATTAACGACTCAACCGGAAGGTCACAAAAGAACTCGGAACAACATACACGTCCCTGCAGGCCTCACCTGGCTCAGGTAGTCAGTGAACATGTTTCGACTCTTTGAGAGTTTGGAGATGAAAACCGCCGCTGACAAAAAAAAACAACAACCAAAAAATACAAAGGCCTGTCTAACATTTGCCGAAAACATCCTGATGAGCCCCAAGACTTTAAAATTGCTCCACAGTTAGTAATGTGAAAAACTTGCTGCCAGTTGCTTGAAAGCAGTTATTGCTTAAATGAAAAAGAGGGTGGCTTGACCAGTTAACAGATTTAGGGGGCAATTACCTTTTCTCAAAAGGACTGGTTGGTTTAATAGCTTTATTCACTTAGGTTACCCTTGTCTGATATTAAAATTTGTGTGGAACCTTCAAGTGTTACAAAAAAGAAACATATGAGGGTGCAAATACTTTGTCACGTCGCTGTAGTCCTAACCAATTGGTAAGTTGTATAGTTGTGTTTTGTTAATTATCCTAACCATGAAGCTGAAAAGAAGTATATGTTTTCTTTTTCTGCCCGCAGAAACCTGAAATAACGTTGTTTCTAAGCTCAAAACAAGTGAACTGTGGGCACTAGGTGTGGTGTCTAGTGGTTTGAGAGTCTGCAGCTATTTTAATTAAAAGGTAAAAACGGCGTAGCTACAAGGCTAACTAAATGCTGCATGTATAATTCTTTCACACGTCATAATTTAAATTTGTTCTCGGCCATGTTTGTGTGTTTTATCTGCTACCTTAAACATTTAAAGGTCAAATTGGAATCTCTGCAAAAATAAAACATGCATGATTTTACATTAGTAAAAAAAAAAAGTTCCCCAACGAATTTAGCTGTATTTCAGCTGTATTACTTTTTCATGTTCTTTGCAGTTTCATAAGCCAAGAATATATTGATGTTAATTCCCTTTTAATATGGTGTAACATAAGACACTCTCAAGTATTCCTCTGAGTCCTGGTAAACATATAACCAAGAATGAAACTTAATGTTTTGTGCAATGAAAACTTGGTAATGTAGTAATTTACAGCTTAACTATTCAAACAATATCTGGGCCTACTTACGCTTGTGCAGGGAAGCCTGTGCCATGAGTATTGGCCAGCACTGAGACATACAAGACAAAACGACTATACACACTCTCACACTCACTCCATTTTCCATTTTAGAGTGGCTAATTAACCTAACATTCATGTCTCTGAACTGTGGGAGTACTCAGGGAAAACTCACACTTGCAGTGAAAGAACACAGTTTTGTGGAATATTAAGTGCGGGCATTGGTAAATTACCTATTTAACTATATATATATATATATATATATATATATATATATATATATATATATATATATGTTTGTTCTTTTGCTGTACCCATCAAGAATCAGAACCTTTTGTACAATTATCTTTTTAGACACTGATCTTTTAAAGTCTACCCTTCATCTTTAGGAGAAAGAATGTCTGCTCCTCTCAGCTCATGGTGTCTCCATACAGACATTTACACAAACTGATTTTTGACTTTAATCCCATTCACTCACATCCAAATGACTTTCATTACAGATTCCAAAATATCTTGGCAGCGTCTGTTTCACGATGATGACCATCCTCTGATCCGTGTTTATTCAGCTGCTGGGCAAAATTAATTTTTGCTTCAGCATCCGCCACGATCACAAACACTACTGTTGCTCCGACACTAGATGGCAGTGTGACAAGAAAAGCAGTGGAAAATTACTGCCGCTAACATAAAGGAGTCCTCTATCTAACAGCCTATCTAACAGCCCATATAAACATATGTGCAAATATTTTTGTGCCTCTTGAAGCATCAGATTGAGGGTTTAAGTTTGTGAATTTATTTCATTTTCTCTGACAAAGCTGTCTATTTCAATATCCGACTACACGTAAAAACCTTATCTGGTTTGTAGTTGAAATAATTTAACAACAGATTATGCATCCATAAAATCCTGCTGAATAATATAATTAAGAAAAGCTATTTTTATCCTTTCTTAAGATTAAAGGAACAGGTTGCAAAAATTCTGCCTCAATTTGAGTTAAAATGTCAGACCTTTACCACCAAACACACTCATTTGCTTCCCTTGTGATTGCAAATATGACACCTTTGGGTTCACTGCAGGGTTGATGTTCTATGGAACACAAGCACAATAAAAGTGGGTAAATGGGGATATTTTATTAAATAATTTCCATTACCTCCCACGCATCATTATGATCATATTGTCAACAAAATAGAGTAATACAACAAAACAAATTCACTTACAAATTGTGATCTAATCAAAAGATGATCTATTTCTTTTATTGTAGAAACATTAATTCCCTTTCTTATGAGGATAAATTTAGGACTAAAGACTTTTGAAGCAAGCAATTGTGTAAAAGATGTGTATGATCATAGGACTAAGTTTAACTCAGATGGCAAATGGTAAATCCCTCAGATGGTGTGTTGAAGGTAAAGTGGAAGAGGTGAGGGAGATACGCAGTTGTCATAGAAGATCTGAAGGTTCTGGTCAACGTCCATGTGGTTTTTGAGGAACATCTCCAGCTCCTGCACCGTCATCTCATGAACACTGTTCCCCTCTTTGGCATTCTTGGCCAATGCTGCATGGGACGGAAAGAGGATGCGCACGTCGTGGGGCGAATTGCGGTCGTACTCGGTGCAGCAGTAGGCTGACCACACGTCTTCCGGGATGGCCACGCGGTCCTGGTTGTTGCGACGGATCATGTTGCCCCTGGTGGTGACGCCGGTGACAATGTAGGCAGTGCCGCGGCAGAAGTTGTTGAGGCGCACTCGGATCCGCTCCTCATACTCACGCCACGGTCCGATGTTGAACTCCCTGATCTCTGGGACCACGTTGGTCAGTGTGTAGGTGGCAGCGCGGTCGTGTGGAGTGGACTGGTGCTGGTCTGGGTTTAAGTGACCTCGTTCATAAAGGACAACGTCAGAGTAGTCATCTAGCACTGCCTGGCTGTCCTCAAACTTCATGTGGAGGTAGCCTGTGGGGAAAGGCAACATGTTCCCATTTCCGTCGATTTCAGCCAGCTGGGAAGACATGAAGAAAAATGTATTGTCTTTCACTTTATGTCATGTTATACCTCACTGAGAACAGCTTTATAAAAGCCTGCGGAGGTTAAGAGAAACATTGAATGAGCATAGGTCTTCCTCTGAAAGACATTTACCTGTGGTTCATACATCCAAGGGTAGTCAACACGTCTGTCTCCCTCTGTTTTCTTAAAGGTGTAAGCTGAGTAAACTGGGATCCGCTTGTGAGGATCATACAGCGTCACGTACCGAGGTTTGTCTGCATAGCGTTGGCAGATCTTCTTGAGCTTATTATCGATAATCCCTCGTGGCGGTGTGCCCATGTATAGTGAGTCCTTGCATCTCTCCACATGATTGAAGTCTTGGACGACAGTGGCTAATGAAAGATAATTTGCTGTAAGAGCAAGAACTAACAGAGTTAACATGCTCATGTTGGTGCCCGTCTCCTCAAAGTCTCACTCCTTCGCCCTTGTGCAAAATGAGACGTTTGCCGTTATGATTTAAATGTCACACAGCTGATATGCAAAGTTGGATCTGCGTGGCCAGAGAATGACCCTTGGGTTAATGTAGGCGTTAAGGGGATGTCACTGCTCAATGAACTCAACTGTTGAAAATGTATAACGAAAACTTGCAGTTTGCAACAGCAGGAATGACTTTTTTGTTTGTGTCAGGTAGCTCCCCTGGTCTTTGAGGTTTTCCCTTTGAGATTTTAACGTATTGTCCAGGTTTCTGTGTCCTATTGACACATAAACCACTCTTTTGTGATTCTATAAAATGTCCAGGTAAAAGAGGCCAGCAATGGTGGAGTCGCTGTTTTAGCTGTGAGAAAGTTATGCTGAGTACCTATAAAACTTGTGACATTAAAACGGTTTGTTCATAAACGCGCTTCATGCCCATCCACTGGCCTCCGAAACATGTTTGAAGTTCTTCAGCTGGACTTGCTTGATCACTGGAGTGTCACAGGGACTGGTGCCTAACTCCAGTGGTTAATAGGGAACACCCAGGGTACACCCTGGAATGGCCGCAACTCTATCACAGGATAAACATCCATGCACTCACAAGCCTAAGGATAATTAAATGTGACCAATCGACCTAGAATGCATATTTTGGATTGTGGGAGGAAGCCGGAATGCTTGGAGGAAACCCGCACATACACTGGGAAAACATGCAGAGAAGTCCCTGCTGGAATTTTGGACCTTCTTGCCTCAAGGCAACAGTGCTATACTGTACCGCCGTGCAGTCCAGGGCTTTGTGTGTAATTGTAAAATGCAAAACTCAATAATCTGCCTCGAGGGTGAACAAAAGGCTCATAGTCCCCCACGTGACCCAGGATACTCTGCATCTTGGTTTGAATGGTGGTTATCTCTCTTACCCATTGGCTTATCCAATGTGTAAAGAGCGATAATGCATGAAAGTTTGACTAGCAAGGAGTGTCAGTGTACAAGGGATGTCTAGCAGTACTTTCTTTATGTTGCGACATCCAAACTCTAGCAGTTCAACTCAAGAAGTTTTGACAGTTATTTATTATCAGAGATTATAAGCTTTTAGAGCCTTTGTAGACAAGGAACAGAAAAAGTTCAGTATCCTTTATGAATATATATATATATATACACACACACTAATACACGCACGACAATTTGGGTTTAGCTTGTAAAAAGTTGCAGAGGAATGTTTATTCCAATTGTTCTGCAATGTAAAGCACATACAAAGTGCTCCAGGTCCAATGGCTGGAATGTCTGCTGCTGTGCTGGGCTGTCCTCTGCTAAAGTCTGTTTTATGCAAATATAAACTGTCAGATTAGCTACAGCTACAATCCTTCACTGCCCTAATAAGTCAATTTGAGTGACTGAGTGTTGTTGGGAGCAGCTTGCCTCTCTAATCTGATCTTGAGTTATGACAATCATAACTTATGCAGCCGGGGCTGATGATGCAGTTATGTGGACAGACATTTTTCAGCTGTCAGCATTTTTACCAATTAGAATTATAAATTCGGACCAACTATAGATCCGGCCCGGCTGCCCGCTGTTGCTCCTCCCGGGAGGGAGGCAGAGGGCTTCTGATGCAGCTACCAAGCCCCCCGTTATTGCTTAGTTCTTTCGGAGCCAAAAGGCAACAGATGGTAAGTTTTAGTTTTTCTCCACACGATCACTTCCAGTGTGAAGGATGGAAACAGGAGTCTATAGGGCGATTTTCAAATAGATGACAAAATCACTTTAGGCATGATGTTTCATGTGAACTTGCTTTGAATGTGATCAGTAAACATTGCAGAAGAGAAATTGCCCCCGCATATGGCTTATCCATCTGCCTGACTACAGGCATGCAAGTCAGTTTGTTTCAGAGCTTTTGTCTACCGGGGTTCTTAACAGACTAAAACACAACAAAAAAAACAAAAACTGGTCTTTATAACAGGATATTGAAATAGCTCGTTTTAAAAACATATTATTACAGTATTTAAGTATAAGCCTAAAATGTGCCAACATGTTGAATCATTTAAGGGACAAAATCTTTTCTAGAAATAAATATTTATTATTGTAATCCATTATATTAGTCTGTACCATAGTTTGTCCAGCTTTGTTTTATTTTTATTTATTTATTTTTTCCCAGTGTCCTGTCTAGCAATGTGGCAATAAGAATTGATGTCTTAATGCCAAATAGAGCTCGACAGATTTTACTTTCACAAGTGGAGCAATCAGCTTTCGCCATAGTGCTCCGCTTGATTTATGCATGTAAATAGTTTTATTGTGATTCCTGCGGGGAAAATTTCAAATTATGTGGACACTACAATGGGAAAGTAGGAGAGTTAAGGAAGAACAAGAAGAGAAAAAAAAGGAAAGAAGAGGTGAAAGAAACAAAAGATAACAGGGAAAGAATGATAAAACGTCTTCTGTCTGCTTCATTACCTGGAAAGAGAGATGTAAAAAGAACAGCACAACCAACGGACATAGTGTAACAGATACAATAGAGTTACCTTGATACCATTGCTAAATCATATGTATTATTATTTAAACTGACATGAATAATGTGGTACCTGAGAAAAGAAAGTAAAAAATAAATAAAATAAATAAATTACGGGTATAGAAGTGAACACTTAGTACCTGGCCAGCTGCGATGAAGTGGCACCGGCCATGGGCCCCAGGGCCCAGAGGCCCCCGGGGCGCCCCGCCCCCCAGCTTTGTTTTATAACAAGTAACATATAAGTAACTACCAAGATCTACAAGTACCACCATTTTGACAGTTATTTTTAAACAGTAGTATAGCCGGATTTCAGATTCCTTTGTAGTTTATTGTGTGAGGACAGAAAAACAAAAATATAAAGAACCTGTGTTACCCAATAGCACTGTATAATGTTTTTGAATAGGGGGTTAAATGTCATTCCCAACCCAAATTCTGACTTCAGGGGCAGATTATAAACAGCGCAGCCACTAGCAGTTCTCCCTGGTTCAGAGTGGTCATCCTTAGTTTGAACTGGGAGTTTGAGACATTTTCTTCACTGCACTTCTCTCCTGACAAATTTTTGATGAAGCAAAATCAAAGTGCTTAAACAGTTCATCCTGTTTAAGCACTTTGATTGCTGTTTCTGCGTCGTAGCCCTACATCACAGTTCATTTGTTTATATTTACCTTGCAGATGATTAATATGTATATTACTTCTGTGCTACTAAAGGCAGACCTAGACCTAGTGCCACCAGTGGTACATGTTCCACAGAACAATATTTCTATATCAGTATGAACACTCTCCATTTTTCTATGAATTTACCTACAATGAGGATAATAATCTCCATGACATCAACATGTAGTACTTAACTTTGTCCACACCGAGGCAGTATACTTCTTTTTTTTTCACTGGACTAGCTATTGCTTCAAACTCCTTGGTCACCTTTTTCAAATAACCAGGGATGATTCCAAATTCATTAATGCATATGAATAAATAAATAAATTATTATTATTATTAAGATACAAAATAAGAATGAAGAGCTTCCCATCCACCCCTAAATAATATTTTTTGGCAAAACGAAATCAACAAACTATATATTGCTCAGTTAATATAACTATTTAGTTTGACATATTCCCAGATTTATTTAGAGCCAGTAAATGCACATGATTCGTACTGTTCTTTCTTATTTTGATATATGATATTGTTTCATTTTTCCCCCCAAAAATCTTCAGTACTAAAAAGAATTTATATAATTATAAAAAATGACTCCCACATAATTGTTCACTGTAAACTTATGGTTTATTTTAATCACAAGCCAGTTTCCAAACACAAGTTACTATGTGAACTTGCCACTCACAATATGTTAGACAATACTTACCATATTTAGGCATTGAGGTCAGGCAGGTGCTTACTTTTGCATTTCTTTGTTTGAAAATGTGTCGTGGGGCCAATGGTTACATTTTTTTAAGCCTTTGAAACTTGCAATGCAGTAAATAGGTTTCCAATAAAATTTAACAATGTGGCTCGGCATTTGCCAGTTTCATGCTGAACTGATTGTACTCAGCATTTTAAATTATTTATGAATTTCACTCGGATTGTTTCAAATATATAGTTTTCTGGGTATGTGTTGCAGTATAGAAGTGGGGTTCAGTGAGATGACTTTCACTTTAATCTCGACTGCTATAGTGGAACACGTTGTCTGTTGATGCCAAAATGAATAGCTGGAATAATGCTCCTGTTGAAAAACACAGTGAGGTAAATGTGAGGTCTCTTCTGAGCCACCAGGGGGTGTGATTTAGCAGCTTGTCTGGCCTATGGAGCTGTAGCCTAAGCCTGCTGATTGGTCGGAATACCCGCATGTGGTTGAAGGCTAACCAATAAGAGTTCAGGCTGATCTGGGTGCTGTTGCTATGGCACTTCAGAGGCACTAAAATAAATAATTTAAAACAGCCCAAGCCAACATTTAAAAAAATCCATCACTGGTTTGCCTCCATCATTTCACAACTTCGCCAGCGGATCCCCGTGTTTCTCGGCCTCTCCCTGCGATCCTAGGCCCCAAGAGCTGTGCCTGATTTTTATTGGCCAGTGAAGGGTGAAATGAGTAGAGCACTGAGTGCAGGTCTTATGTTGTGAGCTACAAAGAGTTTAGACCCTCCCTCATAAAGGGAGAGCCGAGGCCCCTCCTCCGCTGATTGTGCTGTCACTTGACATTTGAGCTGGCAGGCCCTCTTGTCACCATTTTACTCTCTTTCACTCAGGGAGACACACACGGATTTCAGAAAGCTTGCATCATATGGAATAATATAACTTGTGTTGGGTTTCCTCCTTGAATGTAACAATTTGATACTGTGTTTAGACGACGATTTTTTTAGAGAAAATCACAGTAAGAGTACTGGAAATGTCAAACACTAAAATGCAAAAACAACAGCATTTGGTATCTTTTTTTTTCAAAGCAGCCTCACGTTTAAAATAGATCTGTGACAGATCCAAAGACAAAAACAGATCTACAACATCTCCTCTACTGTACTGGCTGGATTCCAGCTCCCTCCCGTCCACATTCGTACTGTACACAGACGCACGTAGGCACACAGGAAGAGAATTAAAGACCCCCCTTCTTTATTTCTCTCTGTCTGCTTCTTTCCCCTCCTCCTGTGAAAGATGAGAGGGCCCCCAGCCTCCTAACTGGCTCCGGCCCCTCTGACTGGCAGCCCATGGGCCCGCCCCACCATCCCTCCGTGCACGTGGATAAGTCTGTGCTGCTATGAGAGCCCCAGCATCAGAGAGTGGAGTGGAAACAGGAAGAGGAGGCGAGGAGGGAAAGAAAGGAGACAGAGGAGAGGATCGGGTGAGACAAGGTGGCGAGGAGTGAAAGAAAGGGAGGAAAAAGGGGAGAAGAAGGGCTGCCTGGACCAAAGAGAGAGAGAGAGAGAGGAAAAAAAAACAGGAGAGGTAAATGAGGAATGCAGAGAGGAGGAACTTGATGTGCCTATTTTATGGCCATGAATGGAAATCTACTGCATGCATTGTGTGTTAGTGGAGAAGTGTGTGCCTGTCTGTGTGTGTTTTTCTATTGTTTCCTCTCTGCTCTTGGGTCATTTTTGCGTGTTTTTTTATTTATTTTATATGCTGTGCTCTGGCAATGATTTGTCTCTCGGTGAGTGTACTGCAGTGAGCGTCTGCAGACTGCTGCACATTCATGCGTGACACACACACACACTTACACAAACGCACACGCACAAATGCTCACGTGCAGACCCACACTGAGAGGAGGAATGATGAACGTAGTAAAGGAAAACTGTTGCGGTTGTACTTGTGGTACTATTTATTTATTTATTTAGCAAACAGGAACATCAAGCTGTTGAATATGAGCTTGTGTGTGTGTGTGTGTGTGTGTGTGTGTGTGTGTGTGTGTGTGTGTGTGTGTGTGTGTGTGTGTGTGTGTGTGTGTGTGTGTGTGTGTGTGCATATTGTAGTAGGAAGAGTAACCCAAGTGCAAGAACTGGGCTGAATTTAGAATAATGCGTAAAGTGTGTCATCCTGGAACACATTCTTCACACAGATTTCACTGTTTCTGATAGACACGTTTAAATGGTTGACAGTAGGAGCTCAACGATCAGGTGACTCACCAAGATCAACCCAGTGTATGCCTTCAGTTGATAACCGGCATTGATAGCCACCTGGGCAGCCATTTCTAGGTTACCATTCACCACGCAGGCCAGCTGTGCACCCCACACTCGCATGCATGCACAGTCTTCCTCACCCCTGCCAGCATGCTTTATAGTCTTTGTTCCTCAAAAAGGTGGACATTTTGCATTCTTTGCAACAACAACAACACACACACACACACACACACCTCTCTGGTGTTGCTGACCTTGCCTTGGTACATTCCTGCACCCCCTCATAGGGCTGAGCTTTATGGAGCGTATGCCAAGAGAAGCTGCTGCTAACTGGAAAAAGGAAAAGCGGAGGGGAGGACTAAAGCAGGGGGTGCAAGCGGGGATGTTATTTTTAGAAATGTGATTGATATTCGGCTCGTACTGTACATTTGCTATGTGAGCTTTTGAGCCTGGTTCAGGTCTACATCTGATTAAAACCGTGCATGTAATCAGCCGGGGTGGGGTGGGGTGGGGGGGGGGGGGGGTGTCACTGTCCAGTTTGTCTGTATACCTTGTTGCTTCCGCTCGATTTGATCTCTTTCCGTCTCCGCTCCTTGTGTTGGCTAAACCACCAGAGGCAGTTCTGGTGTGTCGCAGGCTACCCTTCCCTTTTATGGTATAGGAGCAGGATACACTGCATAAACACACACACATACACAGAGAGAAACATCCACACGGCAAGAGATGCACATCTGCAGTGGTTTGCTGCAGCTAGCTTAGATGGGCATGAATGTGGGGTTTCTAATGTGATACTGCAGAAAAAAAAATACTCTTCACATCCTTGGCATATTCCTGTTCGTGTATCAGGGATAGGCATGGGCTGGATACTGGCAGTGTTTCAAAAACACAAAGATTTTCCATCACACTGCTGCACGGTTCTTAATGAAATCCCAAAGAAAGCCCTAGAGCAGGGGTTCCTAAACTTTTTTAGCCGCACACCCCCTTCCATGTCCCAGCCGGGTTGACGCACCCCCAAGATTTTTATATTTATATATATATATATATATATATATATATATATATATATATATATATATATATATATATATATATATATATATATATTAAGGTGACCAGATTTCTGAAATCAAATCTGGGGACATTTCTTGCTCGTGGATAAAAATCAATACATCTCATCATAATGAAATTAGGAAACGGGGACAGTAATAGTTTCATTTATTTTTACATATTTATTAATATTTGAACAACAAAGATCAAGTGTAAAAGCCAGGAATGTGCCTCTCCACAATTTAAGTGCATCCTAAGATTAATAAAATCAATAAATAGTGTTATTAATAGAAAACTAGAACTGTGTCTCTGGGTTGGGGCAAAGTGGTGGGGGTGGGAGTGGAGGGGTCAAGGGTGGTTAGCAGGGCTTTCCAATTTTGTGGGGCCCAAAGAGCTCTGCCGCTCCCTAAGGTGAGAGTGACATGAGGAAAAGAAAAACCAGTAAAAACAAACATTTGGCCTGTGGCTGTCTGTGGAGACAGAGTTCCCCCACCTTTTAAAAAAGTGCAACAAATACTTATTCTGTTCACATCTACATACCTATGAGAAATTTTTTTCTGCATTAACATAAGAAAGAAGTAGCGGTCAAGCCCACAGGTAAAGGATGATACGTGTTTCTTACTGTCACCTGACCACATCAGGGGCCTTTGCATCTCTAAGAAGCAGATTAATTTCTTTCACTGATGGGCTATAAGCACAGCTCCACTTCTTCCTGAACGTCTGCAGCTCCTTTGTTTCCTGATTAATCCAGGTGTGTGTGGCTGTTTACTGAGGTCAGACACACCTGGATTAATCAGTCTGACCAGAAATGAAAGGCAGGAAACAAAGGAGATGCTGAGGTTCAGGAAGAAGTGGAGCTGTGCATAGAGCCTGTTTGGGACGAGAAAATAGGTTGTGGTGATGTGAGGTGAAAAGGTGTTAAACATGTTCAAAAAAGCACAGACTTGGAAATCCCCTTGACATGAATGCAAGTGATTGATTGTGTAGTGCAGCATGAGCATGTATAAACTTACACAAAGTGTTTATAACTACATTATGTGTATGGTAGTAGTTGATGTGCAAGGATATTGTTTGCTCCTATAAGGTGAGTTAACTCCGGTCAGTGAGTCAGCTAACATGAGATCATCTCTGGTTTCTTCAAGGCCTTCTGTGTCTGAAGAGCCATCAGCCACGGTATCCAGAGGTCTGGATAGAATAAGAGAAGAGGATATATTATGAGCAGAACAGAAATTTTTAAAACACAAGAAAATACAACTAAATTGCCTCTTCATTCTGCCACAGCTAGGGAAGTACAGTGAAACTCATGTTCAGTGCAGAGACTCAGAAAGAGGTTATATCCTCAGACAATTGGGCTTCTCAACTCAAACCTGAGTCACTCTGTTTTACATGGCATACTTCACACACTACATTACTCAATACGTTAGTTTATCACTTAAATCATGTCAGCGCTTTATCACTTGAACTTTATTAATACTCTATGTAAATATTTCTCCCTTCTCATCAATCGTTCTTTCCATCAGTGTTCCTATTTTCCTCCACTCTCATTTAATCTCCTTTCTGACTTCCTATCTTCTTCCTCTCTCCTCTTGTATCAATCTTACATTATTCTAAAACAGACATTATATAATTAAAATAACTTCCAAAAACATTAGAATGTACAACATGAAAACTTCCAATTATTATTTTTATTATCTCATCTGATTAAATACTAAAAATCTAATTACCACAATATTAGGAGCTACAAGCAAAAACAACATAATAAATTAAACAGGTGGTTATCTCTTCCTCCATCTAGGGTGACCACCCGTCCCGCGTAGCGCGTGCAGCGTTTGAAGCCCAATTCATGCGTCCCGCAATTTGAGACCGTGTCACGCATAATCAATGCTTTCTCAAAAAAAAGTTGGTCGCTCTATCCACCTTATTTTCGAACGACGAACTAACTATGGCCACAGCTTCAAACTATTCATGACTGAGAAGATGACATGAAGAAGTGCCTCATAACGTACAAGGACATTTTAACCTGTTTTGTGTCGTCACTTGGTGCGGACGGCTCTGCAGTGCGACTTTACCGAAGCAAACCTCCGCAGTGAAAAAGTTGAATCGGTGTTAATAAATATCAACAAGGATAACCTGGTATTCATGGAGGCTGATGGCCGTTCAAGCCAAAACTAGTCCGACGTTCACGCTGCTGGATTCTGACTGCATCAACCGGCTCCACCGAGACGACCGGAGCGCTCTGGTACTGCGGCTCCAGGGGAAGCCTTCAGTCATGCAGCGGCGACCTTATGGAAGGTAGGCTGATGAATGGTCTGATTCAGAAACATACTGGCTGTTGGCTCGGTGTGATTAGATTGCTGGTCAGTTAATTTTGTAATGTTTTGGATTAAACTGATGTTATAAGTGGACATCTAAACATTCTGCCCACTTCATGTTTTGGCTTGAAAAGGTTTGAGTCCTAAAGGTGACCCCAAAGTCCTAAAAGTGTCCCCAGAACACTGAACAGTTTTTTTTTCCCTGCGCCTGCCTTTACCAACATCCAAGTTCACCATCCTTCCTCCCCCTTCTCGTTCTGTGAACCTCTGGAGTCGTGAGTTAAGACTTTTTTACAGTTCCTGTGGTGTAGAGCAACTACAATTCCTGTTAATCCTTTAATTTTAAATTATAATTTATTTAAAGTGAATAAATTGTAATGAAAAATAAATAAAATTAAATAGCTAAAGTAAATCGGAATTGGAAGTGCATCTGTTCATTGAATGTTCAACGTATTATGAATCTTTATTTAGAAAGAAATACACATTGGTTGGCCTATTCATGAGCATACATCAGCAATTACACATGTTTATGGGAATAGGGCATTATTAATATACCATGTAAGGTGGTATGTGCTAGAAATGTGTAAACCACTATCAGTGAGTCTGCCCGTGAGGTGGGGGCACCGCCGCGCCAAGCAGTGTCCCACTTTGTCCCTCAGAAACATACCCCTTGTCCCCCCTTGGGCTTATTAGCAGGTGGTCACCCTACCTCCATCATTCTCAGATCATGCAGATCTTGTTCTCCTGTTACTGACTCCTATTTTTTCATGAGGAACTTTCATATATCCAAACTGAGCAGTAGAAAAGCTAAACCTAAGCCTGGAAGTCTATGCTCATGAATCACAACCATAAATCAGCAAAACAACTTGTAATAACTCTACTAATAACTAACTATCTGAAATATAAACTAAAGGCCACCAATCAGTTCTAAAACATCTTTAGACGAACCCTTGTTGATCCCTGGAGAACCAGCGTACCAGATTAGCGCCTTACAAAGAGTTTTCAATCATTCTGTTACATTTTATCTGAGTGTCTTTTACTGATGTGAGCAGCAACTGGTGGTCTTGTCTTACTTTTTATTGATTATTTTTAACCTGGACTCAAACAAAACAATTAAAACAGGATCAGCCCGATCCTACGGAAGCGTATTGCTGCCACTGGACAAAATATTTTTTTTGTTGCTTATCTTGTATAAACATGATAATTATCTTGTATAAACGTGATCTTATCTTGTATAAACATGATAATTATCTTGTAAAAACGTGATAATTATCTTGTATAAACGTGATAATTATCTTGTATAAACGTGATAATTATCTTGTAAAAACGTGATAATTATCTTGTATAAACGTGATAAATATCTTGTATAAACGTGATAAATATCTTGTATAAACGTGATAAATATCTTGTATAAACGTGAAAATTATCTTGTATAAACGTGATAATTATCTTGTATAAACGTGATAAATATCTTGTATAAACATGATAATTATCTTGTATAAACGTGAAAACTATCTTGTAAAAACGTGATAACTTATCCAGATGGTGGCGCTAGTATGCTTTTAGTCTGACTCATTTAAGACGAAGAAGAAGCATGTGCGTCATCTACTCGAGAACTAAAATGGCAAATTTATGGGAATGGATCAAGTTTTACTTTATGCTCGCTAGTATCACCTTATTTTCAACGGAAATACGGAGACAGTGAGTGGCGGTTTTCCGTGCGAGACGTCCGATACGTCACTTCCTGTTACTGGCGAGTCAGCTGGACAGCGACTCGCCGACTAATTCGTACCAAATTACTCGTCTTTATGATTTCATGGAAGGCCGGGATCGTTTGTCCGGTTAGAGGCTGTCATGATAACGGGTGTAAACGAAAGGTTTATGTGGAGCAGGAGTGTTTTAATCATCGACCGCGTACAAGAGCTGTAGATACCAGGCGCCCTACTTTCTTCACCCCCAGCCGAAGAATGAGATATCCCTCCGCCTGTGGCTAAAAGTTGTACATTTGAAGAAACCACCGAAACAATGGTATGTTTGTTCTTTTAATTTCGTGGGGAAAAAAAGCCCGATAGAAGACAACACGATGCCAGAAAAGTGGCCGGGCTACGAAGTTCCATTAAAATCTCCGTGGAGACGTCAAGAGGGCAGCAGACAGGTAAGCTTGGGAAGTGTACAGTGTTTACGTTTGTGTCACTCTTGATAAAACATATGCTTTCTCATTAAGACAGCCATCTTTTAGCTTTGTTCTGTCTGTCAATTATTATCTGAATATTTTTCATCTCTGCTGGTAGGTTTTTGGGGTTCCGTTTGTAAAGTTATACAATGAGAGATTTACAGCAAAATATTTAGCCTGTCATATGACATTAAAGGCAGGGTTCATTATTCATATTTTTGTTATTCATAAATCTATAAATAAGTCACAGTTCCCAGTTTAATATTTAAATAACAAGCTTAATATTTAGCTCCAAAATAAACGTCTAGTTTGTAAGCTAAACATTTAATTTGGAGTTCAATATTTCATTTGAAAACTAAATGCTTGGTTTGCATCTTAATATATAGTTTACAATCTAAACATTTAGCTGTGTAATTAAATATTTAGTTTGGAACGGTGACATTTATAAAATGTATAAAACCCATTTTTTCCTCTTATAGAACCCAAACTATTGCTGTTATATCTTGACTGTGTAACCTTACCAATGGTATCCCAGGTACTAGCATAGGCTGTTTGTAAAAACTAGAAGGAATGTGTGATATGAATATTTGAATGAGTATGAGTAATGATGCAGGTGCTGCTCTATTAGCTTGGTGTTAACATAGTTTTAAGTAGTCTTGATATGTTTTATGCTGTTTGCTAAACTGATTGTGGTCTTGTTTTTGACAGATGACCGCCGCTGTGATGCAGAGGCTGACTGGACCGCTCCGTAATCAGTCACCTATGCAGAAAGATGCTGATACTACAGGCACCGAAGGATCACACCTAGGAGAAGAGAAGAACAGTGCATGTGTACTCCTCTGGCATACCAGAGGAGTGTCTCTGACACATGGAAGATCACATAATGTATTTGCCGGCCACTCATATTTCAGATATATTACCTGTCCAGGTGTACCCTGCCTCTCGCCATTGACTGCTGGAGATAGGCACCAGCACCCCTCGCCATTGACTGCTGGAGATAGGCACCAGCACCCCTCGCCATCCCAACAAGGATAAGGGTGTAGTAAAATGGATGGTAATAAATTAGTACAAAAAGTATGAATAATGTTTTTATTTTTCTAATCAACAGATTGTGCAGCTTTTTAAGATAAAAGTCTGATCTTTTGTTCATTGATGGTGTTTAAGGTCATTCAAGTTTGGGTAATGTTGTCAAAACACCACCTCTTCCTGTCTGTGGATGTGAACACACCATTCTATAACAGTCTAATCTTGAATGGCAAGTTGGATATGTACATCAGGAAGATAAGTAGAAAAATATGGACGGTTTATAGTTGTCACTATAAACTATCCATATTTTATATAAATATGATGACACCAAGTACTGTAATATAAATAAAAAATTAACTGTTCCTTTAACTTTGTTAAAAGGTGCAGTTTGCTGTGGCCAAAGGTCTGACTGGATTGTCCTGAACAGATGAGCAGTGCCGTCCCCAAAAGGCTGAATGATGGATGTTTCCTGCACCACAAGAATTAAACGGCCTACAAATATGCCATAAGTGAAATGTACTACATTTAATGTAAACAAATTGCATTAATTCAATAAATGAAATACTCTTATCTTTTTGTCAGTTTATGTACATAAGATACACTTTAGTTCTTTACATGTGCTTAGGACAACATCCACTTGATCTAAATATGAATGAATGCAAATTAAATTAGCAAGTGAAATAGATTGGAAACTTTAATAATACACATTTAGTTGGACACAATTTATGTATATGTAAACATTTAAATGGTCTAAAACTAAGGATATACAACACTTGAAAAGTTTTAAAAAATTAAAAGTAATTCCAAAATGTAAAACCTCAAGGTGCTACACAAAGAAATATTTAAAAGCAGAAATCCAAAACACATTCTAGTGTATTATAATTGCACTGATTTACAGTAGAATATAACTAATCAGGATCTTTTTGACATGTAAACTTCTCCGCTCAATCAGCATCCTCGTGGATGATCTCCTGCATGTTCTAAGGGGCTGCACAGACGAAAGATTTTGTCCATTTTATTTACCAAGTTGAGAGTTACAGTCTGGGGGATTATTGTCAAAACTCTGAGCCTCCTGATAACGCTTTCCACATGTATGTGGACATTTGCAATCCTCCTTGCTGCAGTTACATCCTCATCAGACAACTGCCCTCCTTTTATGGGTGAATGCTGGTAGAACAAGGTTAAATCTCCTCTCAAACAGCAGATCTCAGATGGTAAAGCCTCTGTCTGCCGTCACTTCATCACCAAGACAAAGGCACTCGAGAAGTCAGTGTTTTCCCTGCCACATGCACTGTTCTTCTCCTCTCCTAGGTGTGATCCTTCGGTGCCTGTAGTATCAGCATCTTTCTGCATAGGTGACTGATTACGGAGCGGTCCAGTCAGCCTCTGCATCACAGCGGCGGTCATCTGTCAAAAACAAGACCACAATCAGTTTAGCAAACAGCATAAAACATATCAAGACTACTTAAAACTATGTTAACACCAAGCTAATAGAGCAGCACCTGCATCATTACTCATACTCATTCAAATATTCATATCACACATTCCTTCTAGTTTTTACAAACAGCCTATGCTAGCATCTGGGATACCATTGGTAAGGTTACACAGTCAAGATATAACAGCAATAGTTTGGGTTCTATAAGAGGAAAAAATGGGTTTTATACATTTTATAAATGTCACCGTTCCAAACTAAATATTTAATTACACAGCTAAATGTTTAGATTGTAAACTATATATTAAGATGCAAACCAAGCATTTAGTTTTCAAATGAAATATTGAAC
The DNA here is from genome assembly GCA_037039145.1 of Fundulus diaphanus. Lineage (NCBI taxonomy): Eukaryota > Metazoa > Chordata > Actinopteri > Cyprinodontiformes > Fundulidae > Fundulus > Fundulus diaphanus. Next base: position 18,514,931 of record CM073136.1, on the reverse strand, counting down.
TCCAAATTAAATATTTAGCTTACAAACTAGACGTTTATTTTGGAGCTAAATATTAAGCTTGTTATTTAAATATTAAACTGGGAACTGTGACTTATTTATAGATTTATGAATAACAAAAATATGAATAATGAACCCTGCCTTTAATGTCATATGACAGGCTAAATATTTTGCTGTAAATCTCTCATTGTATAACTTTACAAACGGAACCCCAAAAACCTACCAGCAGAGATGAAAAATATTCAGATAATAATTGACAGACAGAACAAAGCTAAAAGATGGCTGTCTTAATGAGAAAGCATATGTTTTATCAAGAGTGACACAAACGTAAACACTGTACACTTCCCAAGCTTACCTGTCTGCTGCCCTCTTGACGTCTCCACGGAGATTTTAATGGAACTTCGTAGCCCGGCCACTTTTCTGGCATCGTGTTGTCTTCTATCGGGCTTTTTTTCCCCACGAAATTAAAAGAACAAACATACCATTGTTTCGGTGGTTTCTTCAAATGTACAACTTTTAGCCACAGGCGGAGGGATATCTCATTCTTCGGCTGGGGGTGAAGAAAGTAGGGCGCCTGGTATCTACAGCTCTTGTACGCGGTCGATGATTAAAACACTCCTGCTCCACATAAACCTTTCGTTTACACCCGTTATCATGACAGCCTCTAACCGGACAAACGATCCCGGCCTTCCATGAAATCATAAAGACGAGTAATTTGGTACGAATTAGTCGGCGAGTCGCTGTCCAGCTGACTCGCCAGTAACAGGAAGTGACGTATCGGACGTCTCGCACGGAAAACCGCCACTCACTGTCTCCGTATTTCCGTTGAAAATAAGGTGATACTAGCGAGCATAAAGTAAAACTTGATCCATTCCCATAAATTTGCCATTTTAGTTCTCGAGTAGATGACGCACATGCTTCTTCTTCGTCTTAAATGAGTCAGACTAAAAGCATACTAGCGCCACCATCTGGATAAGTTATCACGTTTTTACAAGATAATTTTCACGTTTATACAAGATAATTATCATGTTTATACAAGATATTTATCACGTTTATACAAGATATTTATCACGTTTATACAAGATATTTATCACGTTTATACAAGATAATTATCACGTTTTTACAAGATAATATCACGTTTGTACAAGATAATTATCACGTTTATACAAGATAATTATCACGTTTTTACAAGATAATTATCATGTTTATACAAGATAAGATCACGTTTATACAAGATAATTATCATGTTTATACAAGATAAGCAACAAAAAAAATATTTTGTCCAGTGGCAGCAATACGCTTCCGTACGATCCAAATAAAATGAATCGATTAACACACTTACCATAACTCAGGGCAGCTCCCCATCAGAAAAACGAACTTCCACTTCTTCTTCTTCTGTTTTAAAAGTGGTGCGCTTGTCTTCTTCTTCTTCCTCTTCTTCGTGTTTTAATGGCAGCTGACATCCAAAAGGATCATTACCGCCATCTAGTGGTGTGCTCTATTCCTCATCTTTATATTATCAGCAGTGCAACCAGCTACCGTAACACCTGTTTCTGCGCGCAATAGCTCTACCGTAATAACAGTCTACACGCAACTTTTTTCCCCTTGGTAAAATCGGGGACATTTCCGGGGACAGCTTTAGCCGGGGACAGGTGGTCCAAAACGGGGACAGTCCCCGGAAATCGGGGACGTCTGGTGACCCTAATATATATATATATATATATATATATATATATATATATATATATATATATATGTATAAATATATATATATATATATATATATATATATATATATATGTATAAATAAATAAAACGGTTGCAGTTACAACTCAAACGTCGTAACAACACTTCTAAATCTGAGTATGACGCACAATTTCACGCCGCAAAATACAAACACAAAGCAGTTTGATTTTTGTCTGATGACGAGCGAGCGAGAAAGAACTGGTAAAGCAGCACAGAGTAACAATAAGTCTAGCGCTCCATAAAGATGTTATTAATCAGAGAAATCTTTCTGATTGTTTCACAGCGGTTACCTTCAGCAGGTAAACACGCCCACAGCAACACACCTCGGCTCCCCCAGCCCGTTTCTGTCTGAATATGCGCCAAAACTGCCTCTTTAAAATGATCTGCACGGCGCAGTCTGCGCCTGTCTGAATCGCAATGAGAAGTATTACACATATATGCGTGAGCATAATCAAAAAATCCCCCCAGGAGCAGCGTTTTTTTTTCCAGTACCCGCGGTAACGACAGCGGTATGCGTGTCATGCGCGTCAGAGCTTGTCACCGGTTCAAAGTCGCGGCACCATGAGCAGCAGCGCTGCGCGATCCATAGAGACCGAGTCACTCAATTTAATCTCGTAAATAAAACTTTCGGCCCGAATTAAATGTTTCCTCTGCTGACGTAAAAGACGTAAAGCCAGGAGAGAGGAAGAGACATTTTCTGATGCGCTCGTTTTCATCTCCCGGATCCGTTGCGATTTTCTCCTCTGTTGCTTCCAATTTCTCTCTCACTCCTCTCCTCTTTAATGACTAACTTTCACCTTAGATGTCTCACCTGTTCCCCTGATTTCAGCCTATTGAGCATATTTGCGAGAACTATTGAAGCACAGACCACATATGCGCATATACAGCACAATGCGGATTTTTCATCTTAAAATGAAGCGTAGAAGAAGATTTCTTCTAAATAAATAGTTTATTAACATTTTCGTGTTAATAATGTATCGTTCCGTTATGACACCCAAGCACCAGACGAGGCTTTGCTGGTAACACTTTATTTTAGGACGAACAGGACGGGACAGCTTGCACTCCGCCAGTCCCCCGAATCACGACTCCTCTCCCCGGAAGCCACACATTTCTATGACCCCAAAGCAATCTGATTTAAAGGAACAGTAAGTGTGCAACAGTATTTATCAATAAAGTCTAATAAGGATCATTACAATGCATTTTTATTTATTGATTAAATTAACAATTTTTTGAGCTTTACAAAAGAAATGCTTTTTTACACTTCTTTATTGTGTGGGGGGAAAAAAATAAAGAAGATGCCATTACAGTTTTTGCCTCGTGCACCCCCTAGTGGCAGCTCGCACACCCCCAGGGGTGCGCGCACCACACTTTGGGAAACCCTGCCCTAGAGTGAACCAAGTTTTCTGCAACTATAGAAGCGCAGTGTAAGGCATTTCTTCCCCTCCCCCGCATGTTGCTGCATACTGCTAGTCAGCTTGCTAACAGAAACGTTCTGCACTTGTCACTTGCTCACATGTAAAACATATTTAGTTGCTTGAAAATTTTATTCAATTCAGTGAGGTCAAATTCATATGCATAAAATATATATCATGAAATTGATCTAATCCAGTCCAATCATATACATACATGCATACGCACATACATACATACGTTGAATTTTATTTACATGCATTTAATATCCACCCTAGGTAGAATGCAGTGCAGTTAAAGGGGGGGGGGGGGATAAGCACCCATCATAACTACTGCAAATTACAATTTATAAACCAGTGGATTGATTTCATATTCTTGCTTAAAGGTAGAGTCAGCATTTTTTCCGGAAGTTTCCCCAAGTCCCTTTTTGGATAACTGCTCTTGCCCAAACTGTCTTACCTTGGGATTGTGTGGAAATAAAATCTCCCAAATCCACTCTGGTCTTATTTCTTTCTACTGAGGCCTTCCTCTTCTTCTCATAAATGTGTACACAGTTTGCTTCTTGCTTCTTGCTTGTTCTTCTTCTTCTCTCAGCCATGTCCAAAGTATACGTGAGAGCGGCGGAGCTACAATGAACGGCTAACACCGAAGCTAACCGCTAAGCTAACCGGATACATAAACACTAGAAGTCTGCATGCGCAGCCAGCAAGCAGAAACTAACAGGGAACGAACACGCACACTGGCATTACGTGAGTGTGTCAGAATGATTGGCATGTGGGACAACCAATAGATAAGGTGATACCCCCGGAATTTGAGGGACAGAGGCCGGTGAAAGCATAGACATCATATACGTAGACGCCCCATTGGACGCTGCCGGCGTTATTCAGAACCAAAACTATTTAAACTAAGGTCAAACCGGATGAAAAATGTACACGCACACACATATTTTGCAGTTACATATTAATCTAATAAACACACAAATTATACACACATAAATCTCTCTCTCTTTCAATATATATACATATATATATATACAGACACTGATCTACAGACAACAGCACTTATCTACATAGGAGCAAAACTATATACAGACAAGTGAGAGCAGAGGTGCCAATAACAGCATTTAAAAATGATATAATACAAACCGCAATCTGGGAAATAAATCAACAAAAAACTTGATAACGCATCTTAGAATCAAAGACATTACAAAATCATAGCAAAAAGAAAAATACTGTATAATACTTTTATTTCCCCATAAATAATGTCTGTCCAGTAATTTAGGACCATTTTGTTTGTTTATATATATATATATATATATATATATATATATATATATATATATATATATTAGGGCTGTCAATCGATTAAAAAAATTCATCTAATTAATTACATACTCTGTAATTAATTAAGCTAAATTAATCGCATATAATTTTTGCTGTGAAAGTATTTAAAATATTTAAATTCAAATGTTTCAATGAATAATCAGCATTAGAAACATTAAAGTGCTGTTTTCAACAGCAGACAAACTGAACTAAACAGATGCCAATGTCAAACTGAACTCACGTCAACAGGAGACGTCAACTGAAATGATAATAAAAAAGATAACCTGAATTTAACAGACGTCAACATATTCCATATTCCAATCTACTTTTTAGGCTAATTATACATAATTTAGACCTAGTGCTATTTTAACAAACAAGCATTTTATTAGTTGTTATCTCTTATCTGATGTATTTCTGATGTTTGGCACTTTGTTTTACCTCGTGTTAAAGTGCTCTTTAAATAATAATGACATTCATGATGATTATGATCAGAATAAACTTTTGCATCACCTCCCAGAAGCTGGAAAGAAAAGAGACAAAAACATTTTTCACAGCTCACTTAGTAACTCTAATATTATAGTCTAAATACTTTAGCCTAAATATTTTAGGCTAAAATATGACACTTTTTATTTGTTTTTCTTCAATCCCTCGGTGATGTTTAGTGATTTCTGCCAAAGGCTGCAGCATTTTGATTTAATTCATCTGAATGCAGTATTTGCAAGCCATACTCTGATTGAATGGGAAAAAAAACTGTCTGTGATTGGCTTTAACAGCCGAGCGAGTGCACAGCTGGTGTTGAGTGTGAAACGAGCAGGTGTGCGCGAGCAAAGTAGCGCGCGAGCAGAGATGGAACTCACCGCCAGGACAGCGGGTTGAGAAGAGTTTTTCAGACCGTGCCAGACCGGTTTTGAGCGTTGAGTTGTTTCACTGCGCGCTTGGATTGGTTCCTGCGCGCTCAAACAGAAGACACGAATATCGCTACACTGTTTGACAGAGTTGAGCGGCAGCGCTGTCTTCTTCTCTGTCTTCATGCGCCTCCCCTGTGACTCTTTGGCGCCCCCCAGGGGAGGCGCGCCTCACCTATTGAAAACCCCTATACGACATCGATTAATCTGCGTTATTTTTTTTAATCCGTTAATTTTTTTTAAATGAATTAATCGAAATTATCGCGTTATTTTGACAGCCCTAATATATATATATATATATATATATATATATATATATATATATATATATACTCAGTCAGATTTTTAAATCGGGGTGTTTAATGTACTTTTCTCTGCTTCCATCCCATTAACACATATTGTGTTGATGCCAGAAAAACTGTAACTGTAAAGCATGAGGATTATCTATCATAAAATCTTACTTATGGAAGGTAATTCCCCAGGATCTGGTTTGTAGTGTCCTTTTATTTGCCCACTCATAAGCGGAGTAAAAGTCGGGCTTCCTGGGACGGAGCTCTGGAAGTTTGCTTACTTTCAATACAAAATCGAAATTATTTATTAAGTTAGACAATCATTTAATTCAATCAATTGGTCCCATGTAGCCCCTAAAAGGGTGACGTTTTCAGTCAGTTGATTTATCTGGAAATTGGGTGAGAATTCACCGGATTCATAGTGTCTGAAAACATAAAGTACATTTTCCTGAATTGACGTGTATTCTCTCTGAGCGCAGCTAGGTCTGACCTAAGATGGCCGCTCTGTCGGGACGCCTCTCACCCGACGACGGGGCGTCTACGTATACATGTCTGTGGGTGAAAGCATAGACATTATATACGTAGACGCCCCATTGGACGCTGCCGGCTGCTAGGCTGACGTGCCTACAGGGCGGCCATCTTGGGTCAGACCACAGATCAGACAGCTGCTGTCAGAATGAATAGGAGGCAGCTCAGATCTCATTTTAATCATATGTTCACAATGCTCGTGACCTTTCAGACAGATTACACATATTTATTCAGAACCAAAACTATTTAAACTGAAGTCAAACCGGATGTGTAATGACCGGGATCCGAGCCCGAATTCAAACCACACACAGAGCCGGATATTTAGGAGCTTTATTGCTACAAAGAAGGTTGGATGGATCAGGACCGGGCTGAAGAAGACTGGAGATGGTGGAGATTAAGCAGGCAGACGGGTACGGTGGTCCTCAGGGCCACCGCAGACGGGACGCAGGAGCACTGACAGAACGAGCCTGATGAGCTCCGGAGCTGGGTCCAAAGCGTGCTGACGAAGTGGGACAGGTGGTGCGTCGGAACAGGGACCAGGATGTGAAGGAGGACTGTGGCTGTGGTGCGTCAGGGTGAAAGCCAGGACGTGCTGGTGGATTGAGACAGGAGGGAAGACTGGAACACAAAGTAAAGACGTGAGTGGGAGGCAAGATCCACTAACCTGGGATGGCGTGAGGTAGCAGGCTGGCGAGGAGTGCACAGGCTGGAGAGCGTGAGGGAAGCTGGACATCTGGTGATTGAGGGAGTGCAGAGTCTTGGAGATCAGACAAACCAGCAAAGACAAACTGAAAGAGGAGTGCTTATATAGGGATGGGCTGACAGGAGTAATTAGAGCAGGGAATTAGTTGCAGGTGACGGTGATCAGGCGAAAAACTGAGCTAGAATCATTATAGAACCCCCCCCCCCTCAAGGGCGGATTCCAGACGCCCAAAACCGGGCATAATAGGGGCAGACCTGACAAAGACCAAAAAACGAAAAACTACCCACCCAGGGTGGGCGGAGGGAGGCATAGGACGGAGGGCCAGGAACCAAAGAACAAAAAACAACCCCAACCGGGCGTACAAATATGTGGGGGCGTGCTGGACTGCGCCAGCTTGATGAGGCGCGCCGGGCAGCGCTGGCTCGGAAGCGGCGCCCAGGGGCGAGTCCGTTGGGACCCGGTTCTGGGGAAAGGTTGGGTCTGCAGGGGGGCGCCTGGCTACAGGCGATGGAAGGGGGCGCCTGGCTACAGGCGACGGAAGGGGAAGCCTGGCTACAAGCGACAGAAGGGGAAGCCTGGCTACAGGCGACAGAAGGGGAAGCCTGGCTACAGGCGACAGAAGGGGAAGCCTGGCTACAGGCGAAAGAAGGGGAAGCCTGGCTACAGGCGACAGAAGGGAAAGCCAGGCTACAGGCGTCTGGAGGGAAAGCCAGGCTACAGGCGTCTGGAGGGGGAGCCTGGCTACAGGCTGTCGTGGAGGACAGACCCTTGGCAACAAAAAGTCTCAAAACCAGCCTCTGGAGGATGTCAGACAGTGACAGCCAGTAACGTCTCTCCCAGAGCTGGCTGTCTACCAGGGCGACCAGGGGCTGAGGCTTCAAAAGAACACCAAGGGGATCAAAGTCTCCAGGAGATCTTGGGTGCTGAGCCCTCTCCCGAGGACCGGGGTGCTCGAAGGAGGAAGCGTCCACCTGGGTTCCCACCTCACAGGTCGACGACGGACCCTCCTGGGTCTCACCTGGAGGCTTGGGCGCAGGCGGGTCCTCCTGGACCTCCTCTTAAGGCTTGGGCGCAGGCGGGTCCTCCTGGACCTCCTCTTGAGGCTTGGGCGCAGGCGGGTCCTCCTGGACCTCCTCTTGAGGCTTGGGCGCAGGCGGGTCCTCCTGGACCTCCTCTTGAGGCTTGGGCGCAGGCGGGTCCTCCTGGACCTCCTCTTGAGGCTTGGGCACAGGCGGGTCCTCCTGGACCTCCTCTTGAGGCTTGGGCGCAGGCGTTGGCCGGACACTTGGTGACAGGAGCGGAAGGCGAGGCGTCGGCCGGACATTCGGTGACAGGAGCGGAAGGCGAAGCGTCGGCCGGACATTCGGTGACAGGAGCAGAACGGCTGTAGAATGCCCTGAGAGCTGATCTATAGTTGTCCTCCAACTCCTTTAATTTTCTCTCCAGCTCTTCAGAGTACTGAGAAAATAGAGTCTCCCTCAGACACTTGATTGTAGGGGCAAAAGTTCTTATTTTGTCCTCCAGTCTTCTGTACTCGGAGCTGGGGGCGTCACAAGGGGGAGCTGTGGAGAGCTTGGCTCCGTTGGTCTGCGGGCTCCGAACTACAGAGCAAGAAACTGGGCAGGAAGTAGCAGCAGTAGCAATGGAGTCTACCGACTGGGACAGGGGCTCGGCAGCAGACGGCAGCCGGGTTGGCTCGGCTAATGGCTGCACGGAGGTGAGAGAGACCGGACAGGCAGGCTGACGACCTTCGCCTCCGGCGGCGAGCCGATCCATGCAGGACGGCCGAATCCAATTGACTGGACGGGACCGCTACAGCCTGCGGAGCCCTCCGCGGCTCCTCGTCATCCGCCATTACGCTCCGGTCCCCGAATCGGCTCTGTGTGGGTGACGGACTCTGTCGTGGCTGGTTTGTACTGTAATGACCGGGGTCCTAGCCCGAATTCAAACCACACACAGAGCCGGATATTTAGGAGCTTTATTGCCACAAAGAAGGTTGGATGGATCAGGACCGGGCTGAAGAAGACTGGAGATGGTGGAGATTAAGCAGGCAGACGGGTACGGTGGTCCTCAGGGCCACCGCAGACGGGACACAGGAGCACTGACAGAACGAGCCTGATGAGCTCCGGAGCTGGGTCCAAAGCGTGCTGACGAAGTGGGACAGGTGGTGCGTCGGAACAGGGACCAGGATGTGAAGGAGGACTGTGGCAGTGGTGCGTCAGGGTGAAAGCCAGGACGTGCTGGTGGATCGAGACAGGAGGGAAGACTGGAACACAAAGTAAAGAGGTGAGTGGGAGGCAAGATCCACTAACCTGGGATGGCGTGAGGTAGCAGGCTGGCGAGGAGTGCACAGGCTGGAGAGCGTGAGGGAAGCTGGACATCTGGTGATTGAGGGAGTGCAGAGTGTTGGAGATCAGACAAACCTGCAAAGACAAACTGAAAGAGGAGTGCTTATATAGGGATGGGCTGACAGGAGTAATTAGAGCAGGGAATTAGTTGCAGGTGACGGTGATCAGGCGAAAAACTGAGCTAGAATCATTACAGGATGAGATATATACACGCAGTTATATATTTTGCAGTTAAATATTAATATAATAAACACACAAATTATAATAGTAATAATAGTAATATCATCTTTATTGTCATTGAAACATACATTACAATGAAATTTGTTCTCTGCTTTTAACCCATCACCCTAGGGGAGCAGTGGGCTGCCATGTGCGGCGCCCGGAGTGTGTGTGTATATACACACCCCGGGCGTGTATATATATGTATATATACACACATATGTCTCTCTCATATCTCTCTCTCATATATATATATATATATATATATATATATATATATATATTTTCTTTTTTTGATAAATATATATTTTCGTAGACTATTCAACGCAATGCCTTTTATCATAAATCGGCTCCAACAGGGTAGCTTCCTACTTCATGTACATTTACAAATGGCACTTTAAACTGTACAAAAAACAGATACTCATCAGTGACCATCTGCCACTTTTTAAGAGTATATGATGACAGCAGCACTACATAGGAGCAAAACTATAAACAGACAAGTGAGAGCAGATGTGCCAATAGCAGCATTTAAAAATTATATAATTGTAACGTACAGGAAATCTGGACCCAAGATTCGAATCACACAGGTCAGTGACGTTTAAAGACTTTATTAAAGAGGGAGGAAACGAGGCTCGGCATCCCGTGGCGCTACAGTTTGTGCTCGGTCTGGTAACGCCCTGAGGCAGAGACAACAGGTTAGTGGACAGTGGTGGTTAGCGAGTAATAGTGTGGAAGACTGGACCACTAACCTGGAGTCGGGGAAGCAGAGCTCGGAGAGCCGGCAGACAGGCAGGCGGACTGATCCGGGGGCAGTGGTCCGATTGCGGACGAACGAGCAGGGGATCCGTTAGGGGCTTTCCAGGGACAGTAATCCAGGGGAGGTCCAGGTTCCGTTATCGAGGAGACAGAGATCCAGCAAAGGTGCAAACAGGGAAATCCAACAGGCTTGATCCAGGTCCGGTCAGGGTTCGGCTTCAACAGGCTCAGAGGTGGCAAAGGACAGGCAGGCTCAGTAATCAAAGGCAGGATCTGGTCAGGTTAACAGATAGACAGGCAGGACAAAAACGCTGGGATGCTCGCACAGATGGGATGAGACAAACTAGCACTGGCAGCTGATCTGTACAGGGTTCTTATGGAGGTGAGAGCAGGTGGAACCAGTGAAAACTAATTGCAGTGAGGGAGGAGTTAAGCAGGTGTGTAGAATCGAAGATCAGACCAGCACCAGAGCTGAGATTGTCACAATAATAAAAACTGCAATGTGGAAGAAAAGAAAAAAATCAACAAAAAACTAAATAATGCATCTTAGAATCAAAGAGATTACAAAATCATAGCAAAAAGAAAATACTCTGTTATTTTTTCCCCATAAATCATGTCTGTCCAGTAATTTAGGACCATTTTGTTTGTTTAATTCAATTCAATTCAATTTTATTTATATAGCGCCAATTCATGAAACATGTCATCTCAAGGCACTTTACAAAGTTAAGTTCAATCATATTATACAGATTGGGTCAGATTATACAGATTGGTCAAAAATGTTCCTATATAAGAAAACCAGTTGATTGCATCAAAGTCCCGACAAGCAGCATTCACTCCTGGAGAAGCGTAGAGCCACAGAGAGAGTCGTCTGCATTGTACATGGCTTTGCTGCAATCCCTCATACTGAGCAAGCATGAAGCGACAGTGGAAAGAAAAAACACCCGTTAGCGGGAAGGAAAAACCTCTAGCAGAACCGGGCTCAGTATGAACTGTCATCTGCCTCGACCGACTGGGGGTTACAGAAGACAGAGCAGAGACACAACAAGAGAGACAAAAAGCACAGAAGCACACATTGATCTAGTAATCTGTTCTACATTAGATGGTAATAGTCGGTGATCTGTCCTCCCTGGATGATTTCACAGTCAACAGAACATCAGACCAGGTGTACCTACTATGAAGAAAAAAGAGAGAGAACAAAAAGTTAAAAGCTGAAATGACAACAGTCATTTCAATGTAATGCAATCCAAATCTGGAGAACAGTAGACTGGAGAACAGTAGAAATCAGTAGAGTGAGAAAAATAGGCCCTGATGTCCTCCAGTAGCCTAAGCCTATAGCAGCAAAACTATAAAGGTAGCTCAGAGTAACATGAGCCACTCTAGTTATAAGCTTTATCAAAAAGGAAGGTTTTAAGATTAGTCTTAAAAGTAGACAGGGTGTCTGCTTCATGGACCAAAACTGGGAGTTGGTTCCACCGGAGAGGAGCCTGATAGCTAAAGGATCTGCCTCCCATTCTACTTTTAGAGACTCTAGGAACCACCAGCAGACCTGGAGTCTGAGAGCGAAGTGCTCTGTTAGGAACATACGGGGTAATCAGAGCTCTGATATATGATGGAGCTTGATTATTAAGGGCTTTATACGTTAGAAGAAGAATTTTAAATTCTATTCTTGGTTTAACAGGAAGCCAATGAAGGGAAGCTAAAATTGGAGAAATATGATCCCGCTTGTTGATTTTCATCAGAACTCTTGCTGCAGCATTTTGGATCAGCTGAAGGCTTTGAACTGCATTTTGTGGACTTCCTGATAGTAAAGAATTACAATAGTCCAGCCTTGAAGTAACAAATGCATGGACTAGTTTTTCAGCATCACCCCTGGACAGAATGTTTCTAATTTTGGCGATATTCCGGAGGTGAAAAAAGGAAACTCTGGAAACCCGTTTAATATGGGATTTAAATGACATGTCTTGGTCAAAAATAACACCAAGGTTTTTTATTTTATTACCAGAGGCCAAGTTAATGCCATCCAGATTAAGTGATTGGTTAAGAAGTTTATTTTTTGAGGACTCTGGCCCAAAGATTACAACTTCGGTCTTGTCAGAATTTAGATGCAGGAAATTTAAAGTCATCCAGCTTTTGATGTCATCAAGACATGACTGCAGTCGAAGTAATTGATTGGATTCATCAGGATTTATGGATAAATATAGCTGAGTGTCATCAGCATAACAGTGGAAATTAATCCCATGCTGTCTGATAATTTTGCCGATCGGAAGCATATATATAGTAAAGAGAATTGGTCTGAACCCTGTGGTACTCCACAGGTGACCCTAGAGTTTGAGGAAGATTTATTATTAACATGAACAAACTGGAATCTGTCCGACAGATAAGATTTAAACCAGCCTAATGCTTTCCCCTTAATCCCTACAGTATGCTCAAGTCTTTGTAGGAGAATATTGTGATCAACTGTATCAAATGCAGCACTGAGATCTAACAGGACAAGTACAGACACAAGTCCATTATCTGAGGCCATGAGAATATCATAAGTGACCTTCACCAGAGCCGTTTCAGTGCTATGATGAGCTCTGAAGCCTGACTGAAACTCCTCAAGTAGGTCATTGCTTTGTAAATGTTCACAAAGTTGATTAGCAACTACTTTCTCAAGAATTTTAGATTAGAAAAGAAGATTAGATATAGGTCTGTAGTTTACTAGCTCATCTTGATCAAGAGAAGGTTTCTTAAAGGTATACTATGCAACCGGGATTGATTTTCCAGCGAGGCTCCCCCCAGAGGGCGAAAGTAAAAGTGCACTGTCGTAAATATGCTCAGCTGTTCTACTGGTTTCTCCGTCAAGCCAGGCGCGGTTGTTTTGAGCTTAGCAGACAGGCGAACGCAACAAATACAAAAGTCGAAAAAACGGCAGTACAAACAATGACTAACAGTGAAACTATGAAATGCACACAGAGAGAGAGAAACCATTCCAATGCAGTGTTTCCCCTAGGAATTTGCTTACCGGACGACCGGCGGAGCGGAGCGGGGGGGGGAAGACAAGCTTTGCGCCGATGACCCGCGGAGCGGAGACAAGCTTTGCGCCAATGTCCAGCGGAGCAGGGGGGAGGGGGTGGGGGACAAGCTTTGCGCCGATGACCAGCGGAGGGGGGGGGGAGACAAGCTTTGCGTGACCGGCGGAGCGGGGGGAAACAAGCTTTGCGCTAATGTCCAGCGGAGCGGAGCGGGGGGGGAGACAAGCTTTGCGCGACCGGCGGAGCGGGGGGAGACAAGCTTTGCGCGCATATCGAGTTAGTTTTTTTTTTTTTTTTTTTTTTTGAATGTTGGGAGGCGGTAGCGTGAGGGAAACCCTACAATGTTACTTACAGTCGCATCAGCAGAAACGCGAGGTCCGCGTCAGCCTTGCAGCCTTCTCTTTCTTTTAGCGCTCGCCATTCGGAAAAACCTTGCCCGATGTTCACCCGTGTACGACTCCTCTTTCTGTCCACAGCCCTTTTCCTCTTTCTTGCCTGCTCCAACATGGGCTTTCGCTGTTTTATCGCCGGTTCCGCCATGATAACTGCACAGATATCGCCACTGCGCTAGCAACAAACATGTTCTCGCCGTAAAGCAAGACCGACTCTCGCGATCTTGCACGAGATTCTGAGCCTGTGGGCGCAGGCCGAGGGCTCCTGCAGTTGCAAGTGCGGTATTTCCCCCACAGACCACCAGGGCGGCCAAGAAAACCTTTGTTCAACCTGAAATGACTCATTTAATCATCCAAAACGGTATGGAACACATTAATTAACTTAAAAATGTTGCATAGTATGCCTTTAAGTAAATGTTTAATAACAGCTACTTTAAAAACCTGTGGTACATATCCATTTACTAAGGATAGATTAATCATGTCTAAAATAGGACCACTGATCAAAGGGAATACCTCCTTAAACAACTTGGTTGGGATTGGGTCTAACATACAGGTAGAAGGTTTAGATGAAGCTAAGATTTTAGATAGCTCAGAAAGCTCTACTGCTTTTAAACAGTTCAGACACAGCGCAGGTTCTAAAGATTCCTCCAATGCTGCCTTACTTACTGGGGATGAGGTAATCATGTTTGGGAGGATGCCAATTATTTTATTTTTAATGGCATCAATTTTATTTATGAAGAATCCCATAAAATCATTACTACTAAGAGCTAAGGGAATGGATGGATCAACAGAGCTGCAGCTCTGAGTAAGTTTGGCAACTGTACTAAAGAGAAATCTAGGATTATTTTTGTTCTCCTCAATTAATGATGAAAAATATGCTGCTCTAACTCTGCGAAGGGTCTTGTTATACAACAATAGACTGTTTATATATATATATCCTCATAAAATCTCACTTATGGAAGGTAATTCCCCGGGATGTGTTTCGTAGTGTCCTTTTATTTGCGCACCCATAAGCGGAGTAAAAGTTGGGCATCCTGAGACGTAGCTCTGGAAGTTGCTGTCAATACAAAATCGAAATTATGTATTAAGTTAGACTATCAATCATTTAATTCAATCAATTGGTCCCATGTAGCCCCTAAAAGGGTGACGTTTTCAGTCAGCTAATTTATCTGGAAATCAGTTGAGAATTCACTGGATTCAGAGTATCTGAAAACATAAAGTACCACTTTCCTGAATTGACGTGTATTCTGTCTGAGCGCAGCCTGGTCTGACCTAAGATGGCCGCTCTGTCGGCACGCCTCTCACCCGACGACGGGCGTCTACGTATATGATGTCTATGGGTGAAAGCAGTAACTAATCCCTGCCCTTCGGTGCGAAGAGCAGTGATTGGTTAGAGTTTTTACAGGTCTGCAGCTCCCTCAGAAATGTAATTTTTTTTAACCTGTTTTTTTTTCTGAATACATAATGTGTTGACTACTTTCAGGATGGAACGGCCATTTTACCTGGTATAACAAGAAGTGTTTCTGAACAGGATTAATTGGATTATTATAACTAAAACTGAAACCTTCAACTGACCAGAGACCAGAATCAGGCAATTTTTCTTTGATCGCCTTTGATTGGAAATTAGATAAGATTAATACTTTATTAATCCCTGGAGGGAAACTATTTGGGCACTGTATGTTATAAAAATGTAATATATCAATTCAAAACTCAACCAGAGAAAGCTAATTAAAATAAGAAACAATAAGAATTAAAATTAGTTAGAATAAGGAAATGTGGAATTTACATAGTGTCTGAGAGATGTAATCAAAAGAGCAGAAGGCAATAAAAATGTGGAGTGTAAATAACATCCGTAAGTGCAGAAAAGAAAATAAGTAAGTGTGGTTGAAAGCTGAATACAATTTTTTTTCCTGTTCATTCAAATGCATCAAATCTGCGGTTTATAAATGTATCAACCAACAGTATATACCCTGATGAATAAATTGAAATGGTCATGTAATTCCTTTAGATTCTGTCGGATTCAAAACTATTTCCTCGATCAAAGAACATGCAGCACATTTTAGACTCCTCACCCCCCCATTATACTCATACTTTCGTTTGAGTTGGAAGTCCTGAAGCCATAGCCAAATAACGCTCCCACATCATCAACCTCAACATTTAACACTGTAGCATACTCAAGTTGATCACATCAGGTCCCAGGTTGCCACGGATTTCTTTTTTGAATATGTCGAAAAAATTCTTCCGCATGAACATTGCACCTCACCGAGTCATGTTTACATCACTTTCGGACCTCTGTGACAGTATCAGAGCAACTCTGATTAGATATCACAGCAGTGACCCACACATTATACAGATGATATACTCATCTCGGGACACTAAATGCTTGAAAATGAAAGTGACTCATAATGCATCTCTTTCGGACCGATTAGTTCGGCTAATTAATACCTGACCATTTTGCCAGGTGGTCGACTCATCCAAATAAGACAAAATAAAACTGCGACTTCACAGAAAACTAAAGTGCCGAGTCATGACAAAGCAGAACACTGTGAATTCCACACCACTATACATGCCCTATTCACAATGGGAACTCATTAAAAGACGCATATGTACTTCAAAGACATGACAGGGCATGATGTGCCACACAGTCTCCTGCATTTCCTTCTCCTCTTTTAGATCCACGTAATAAATGTAATGCTAGGATACATGGCAAGATAGGAAAAAGTGTTGGTTGATATCAAAAACATGCCTGATTATAACTGTAATCAAAATAACTGATTATTCTACCAGCAGTGGGGATAGCTGTGGTTTTTCTGTTTTTAAATAAAAACAACTGGATCATGTTATTTTTTTCTTTACAGTTGTGATTAAATACCATGAAATTGTGGTATTTCTATGCAAAATAATCAGACCACAAAATTCTCATACTAGCCCATGGCTTAGTAGTGCTGCTATGCAAATGTAGCACAAAAAGTAGAAGTTTAAAAAACCCACAGACAGTCTCCAGACCCCACCACCAACAGCCTCTCCTTTCTGTGTCAAAAATCGCACACAAATGCAAACACTCCCCTCCTCGCTGGAGGCCTTCCTCCCAGCTCTGGACTAAATGATATCATCGGTTGCCAGGGATACTGGGGCACAGCGTGCCGAGTGAAGGGAGGGTGGAGACAGAGCAGACAGAGCTGTTCACATTGCAAGAAAGAGAAAGCAAGAGGCTGGGGGTATTAGGTATCTAGTTAAAAGAGGGAGCCTTGTTGAAACAAGTAGAAAAGCAGAATTGCATAGCCATGAGGGGGGAAGACAGGTTGTAAAAATGCCTGAAAGCCCTTTGAAAGTTGCTCATGTCATCTTTCTTTGTCTCATATGTTAAAGTGCACATGTAGACACGATTTAGATAAGAATAGGGGGAAAAAATAGGAGTTACAGGTAGACCCTAGGGACTCCCTTGGTTTTGAGATAATAAAACCTTCCATGTACATCTGTGCAGCAACTGGCCTTGGTATTTCCTAAAGCTCTGTACGATGTGTGTTTATGTGCTTTTTTTTTTTTTTTTTTTTACCAGCTCACAGCTATTTAAAGGGATCTGAAACTGCACTGATCTGGAGTCTTTCTATTCCCGTCTGATAGCAACATCACTGCAAGGTAGGACTGGCCGACACAAGCACCTCATGTTTATAGTTCAGATAAATGCCTCCTATTTTCACCCAGCAAACAGGAACAGTGTGGCTAGCAACTGTTTAGCGACATAGGAGAGAGGAAATATGTAGTGTGGCAGACTAGAGTAGGACAGTGAAAAGCAGTGTGCTTGTTTGAAACAAAGGTGTTACGACAGTGCACTCCTACATGTTAAAACCGCTTGTGCTGCACATTCTTTCCTAAAGGTTGCCTTGCTGTGAAGGAGAGAGTTTACCCAACAGCAACTTAACCCATTTTGCACATGAGATCATTTGGCCTAAAGGCTGGATTCCAGATGTTTTGAATTAACCCCGGTGCATATGGCTTTAATATTGGACGCACAGAGCCGCTGTTGTGTGGAGTCTAGTTTAAGCTGCGGTTTGCTGACTGACAACTCCGCGGACAGCACAGCAAAACAAAAGTGTGTATTCCAGCGTGCATTGACAGGGAGGGCTGACGACAGATGGACTATCTGCTGTCGGTGCAGGCAAGCAGCTCTGGGTCCCAGGCACAGTTAGTGCGAGTCTTTGTCTGAAAGTGCTGCAAAACTGTACACACAGCCACACACAGTTTACTAGTAAAATGGAAAGGCGTTAAGCTCACAGTAACCTCCATTGTGACTGGGACAGTTGGACATTGATGTTGATCTCCCCTCTTTAAAGCTCCAGTGCGAGAGTCTCAAAAGTTCGGCAGCCATGATTCCAATGCAAGAATGCTGGGAAGCACTTAAAGCTGCATTTAGAAAGCATTTAGAAACAGTATTTATCAGGATTCAAAGAAAACATCAAAATCTTTGTTCAGGTTGAGGGAGATGCTGTGACTGTCGCACTGCTTTAGTCGCATATTAGTAAAAAGAGCCCAGCTGTGTGCAATTTCATCTCAGTATAGAATAAAGCTGCAGAATACACCGAGCTGTAATCATCTTCACAATGACAGTGTGGCTAATATCACAAAGGACCAACGCAAAAGACTGCTTGGATGTAAAAATTGTAAGATGCTATATTTTAATTGTTATGCAATGATTCTCTGTATATCTATGATATATCAAGGCCAGTTGGGCTTGATGATATATAATATAGAGGCCTTGATAGATCAAGGCCTCTAACTGGCCTTGAGCCCCAAATGTATGGCTTTAACAGCTGAGATGCTAAAGACAATCTGACACAGCTGGGACACTGTCAACATAAAGAAGGAAAACTTTCCAGAGAATGTAGATTGTTTGGAACTGATATCATAATTGCAATCTTCTGCAACGGGATTGAAGTTAAGCATTTTGTGAACTGTGAACTGGCCAATGTTCAGTCCGTTATTGGGAAAATGGAAAGAGTATGGTAACACTGCAAACCTACAAAGACATGGTTGCCCAGCTAAACCATCATGCAAAATGCTCATTCTGCATGTCACCATGAACACAATGATGTCCCTGTGGTGGCAGCATCATGTCATGTGATGATCTTCTTTAGCAGAGTGGCTGAATACAAATGCATTTAACACTTTGTAGCATTTCACTTATAAATAACATTAAAGGGGCCTAGTCATGTAGTATGACAATGAATTGCTACGCTAGTAGCTCACTCTAGTTGCATACAAAGGTTTTCCGATTAAATTAATGTACCCTGTTGGCTTATATAATATTATTTATGTGCTTTACACTTTGTTTTTGCTCTACTTATCTGTAAATTAATTTTTTGTATACTTAACATAACAAGACCAAATGACCAGAAATACAATATTGTGCATGTGCGCAATGAGTAAAGAAGGAGAAGCACTGGAGCCCACATACATATACAATGTTATAATGACATCATAATGAATAAATACAATCATAAGTATCTGTTTACTCTCACCTGTAATGCCAGTAGATCTGGCATGTACTGTGAATCGGTTGGTACAATTCCACGCAGCACATGAATTGGACATCCTTTCCGAATTGCCCCACTATGCCACCACCAATATATATATATATATATATATATATATATATATATATATATATATATATATATATATATGCGGAGAAAAGAAAAAGTACATAACCCTAAAGATCTGGTTGGACTTTGACCACGGCGAGCTGTCACTTTACTGCAAGGCGTTGCAGGACCGTCTACTTGCTCTAACAGTAGCAGCATCAATAGCCGCCATCTTGCTTTCTGATAGCTCCGTGGTACTGGCAGCATAACGACGGCAGATGGCACCACAATGTTTATGTCTGCTGATCGTACCCACTGCAAAGTTCTTTTCAGGCTCAAACAGGACAGTAAACACTATCAGGACGAAGGCTTGGCATATATTGTTTTAGTTGAAGATGAAAGTTTCTTTGTGTTTTCTTTTTAGGGTCAAAGTATGTGACTGGGGTCCTTTTTTCTTTCTTTTCTTTTTTGAGATTATTCGCGGCTCTAGTGGCTCGCTTTTTAACACAGTAGGCTGACAGGAAGGGGGGTGAAAGAGGGGTAGACACATGCGGCAAAGGACCACGTGTCGGAGTCGAACCCGGGTCGACTGCGTTGAGGACTAAGGCCTCCGTACATGGGTCGCGCTACCCACTGTGCCACCAGCGTGCCTGACTGGGGTCCTTTAGCTGACTTATTATCCTTCCTTTAAACATTTAGGGTAGGTCTATGGGCTTTTAAAAGCATAGCATTTAATGCACAAAAATCATTCTCAGATGATCCAAATTTACCTTCACTGCAAAAAGAGAACTAAAAATGAGTAAAATTGTCTTGAAATGAATGTATTTGCCCTTGATTTGAGCAGGTAAATAAGATTATTTGCCAATGGAATGAGTATTTTTACCCCTAAAATAAGATAATTAGATATACTACACTTGAAATAAGATTATACAGATGATTTTTTCCTATTTTAAGGGCAAAAATCTTATTCCATTGGCAAAGAGTCTTATTTACGTGCTCAAATCTAGGAAAAATACTTTAATTTCAAGAAAATTTTTCTTATTTTTAGTTCTATTTTTGCAGTGTTCCCAGGTTTGCCTATTTTGAGCTTATTTACAAATTTGCTTTGACTCTTATGCAAATATGCAGTAGCTGGCCCTAAACTCAATATTTTGAGTATAGATAGATGCTCATCTTTAGTGAAAGATTCAAGCACAACATTTTTTTTATGTGGTCACAGTCAATGTTGACATCACTAGTAAAGTTTCCTACTACGTGCTAAAATGACTTATTCTGTTCGTGCCAAACACCAATGCAAAACACAAAAGACAAATCATACATCTATGTTATCTGTTGATTTGCAGTGAGTAGTAGGGACAGATCTTTCCTTTAGTAAAAGTCTTTTGGCAAATCCAGTGGTGTATTGTAGGTCATTTTCACTAAACTACAATTTTCTTAGGTAATGTGGCTGAGACAATGCCATCAAAAATAAAATGAAGTCACACATCTCTGTTCTCCGTGACTGTGAGACACATGTTGTTTATTGGAGCCAACAGGAAAACACTTGTTCTTTCCAGCAGCCTTTCTGCAGCGTGCACACTGGGAAAACCAACTGGCTCCTCTAAAAATGAAGTGGAAGGAGCTCCCCTTGGTTAGCTAGGTGAGGGTTGGCATTGTCTGGGGTTGCTAGGTGAGGCAACAGTGCCCACGACGATTGTGACGTAACAATCAGGAGGTTTTTAGAAATGGCTTGTTCTATAGACACCAACTAAACATTTAAATATTACCAAAAAACTGTTGGATGGGGGGTATTTTAGCACTTGGAATATTTCTAGAAGCAGTAGAGACCCTAATGGAAGTACCAAAACATGCAAAAAGTGAATTTTACATGATAAGTTATTTTTAAAAATCATAGTTACCCTTCCACTTTTATAGTTATGCACAACTTCGTGTTAATCTAGCAAAATGCAGAAAAGGAGGCAATGTAGCAACTGATGGCTCACGGACCAGCACGTGAAGATAAACATTTGTAATCTTACTACATGCTCACAAAATAGCGCTGCATGCAAATACTGGCCCACTGTGCTTTCTCTTTCTTTCTAAATGTACATCTAAAATCGAGCAAACGAGCCAAAAGGGCCTGAAGCAACGGCAGGAACGAGCGTCTGGCTTTAGTTGCTCTAGCAACTGGCTTGGCTCCTGCTTACTTAATTTCATTCAGCACTCACAGAAAGGTTAGCACAGTGCAGCAGCTGCATCACTTACACCACAAACAAACCTGTGGAGCAAAAACATGTAGTAAAATAAAAACGCACCACGAGGGAAATGGTGAAACGCTGCACGGTTGTTCTTCATACATGTTATAAATAGCCGGGGTGGGTATTGCAACTGCATACAGCGGTACGGCTTATCACCCGATCAGCAGGCTTACTTGTTCCATTTAAACTGTAATGAGTCTCTTAATGTGCGAAAACAGGGAGATTAAACAAAGGAACAGAAACTGAAAGAATGACCAATCTGACACCTAACATGGTGTATGTGTACATTAGTGGTCTCTAGGCAGCGAAGGAGCTCGCTGTGGCACAGGAAATGGGTGTACTTAAGGCAGTTTATAGGACAGGAAGTACAGTTCCACAGAATTAGAAGCTGATTAAAAGCAGAGAGGCTGGACGGCCTGGATGAAACCAGGCATAGGATGTCTGTCGTGGACGGGAGAAAAACGCCGCATCTCCATTTTCCTTCTTTAGCTCCTAAAGGGTGATTGCCATGTAGCATGTCTGTTGTTTTCTGAATGGCCACCGGCTGTGGTGGCTGCTGTGCGCCACTGATTAGACAAAGCCTGAGTTCACAGTCCTACTGTGGCCGACTGATGATATGACCGCTGTACGGACACAGTGCAGAGGAAAATACAGAATGAGATGAACAGAACAAAAGCCCAATTGGTGTGGCTCCATCACAGCTACCCAGGACAAGAAGATCATTTTAAACGGAACAAACTTAAGTGGCAGTACATGTGGAGCTGATTTTAAAGATGCATGACTGACTGCAGATATTTACTGAGTGATTCTTTCCCATGCGTTTGTGTTGTTCGCAGACTGTCTCTTGTGCTCACGTGTGAAGTGGAGGGACCTCTAAACACCGACCAAGACTGGTAACCACAGAACGTTTGTTCCTGTTTCGGTTATCACACAAGTACTTAAAGGGCAAGAAAGCTTTTCATTGCAGCACCGTACACTGCCACATTTAGTAGTACACCTGGTAAAGATGGGTAGAAGGCCTTAAAGTAATTTAGCTTTAGATGCAGTCGCATAATCTCGCACTGAAATAAAATTAACAAATTAACAGTTTTAGTATCTTCATTTGGTGTTGAAACAAACAGAGTTAGGAAACAATCCTTTTTGAGCTTTGGCTCCCCCCTCTGCTGGTATGTCTTTCAATCTTCTTTTATCAGTAGGTCATTTAGTTTCCTCCGTAAGATTACACAACGTCAGAGCACGCAGTTCCTCTTTGCGCAGTCTCTCTAGATTGTCCAGATGCTATCTTCTCTGCAGCTCACCCCTCAGGTTTTATATAGCATAAAGGTCTGGAAGCTGAGATGGCTGTAGAAGAAGGATGATTTCGTGCCCATTTCTTTGTTGATTACACAATATGTTTTGGATCTTGGCTAAGCTAAAAGCCACAGGAGCCACCCTACTTTCAGTTTTCCTGCATAGTCTCACACACACACACACACACACACATATATATATATATATATATATATATATATATATATATATATATATATATATATATATATATTTAAAATGTCCACAGATTTTAAAAAGTGTGCTCCAGCAAGATTCCCGTGACCTTTGGGAGAGACGCAGGCCCTCAGCACCATAGATCCTCCAACGTACTGAACAGTGGGACTAAGGTGCTTTTCCCTGTAAGACTTGTTTCACACAAGACTCACTTGTGTGTTTGTTGCTGAAAACCCCCAATCTCCCACACTGCTCCAGTAGAGTTTAGTAAACATTATATAGATATAGATATATATGATGTAGGCAAGTTTCCCCACTGCTGAAGAGGTAAACTGATTTGTGTTACTTGAACGGAATGTGCTCTGGTCTTTACCACTTTGAAGCGTGATTAAGACAAATATGATCTGTTCATGTCCCAGACAAAATGCAAAATTATGTGCCATTGATTTAAAAACTACTAGTTACTCTGATCAAGTTAGGAAATTAAAATGTATGCAGTCGAAAGGCTTCAGTTACATTTATTTGTAAAGGGATTGTTGAGGATGTACTCATTGTAGTACCAGTGATTTAGTCAAAAGTTTTTCCCCAGTAAATAAAAGTAATATTTAAGAAAGAAAATGTTTTAAATTATGAATTTGCAATACAAAAACCCTTCCTTTCAAAGGTTTTTTGAAACCTATAACAACCATACCAGTAATTGTGGATTGTGAATTGCTCTTCTTATTCAGTACGAGAGTAATTCTGATATATCAATTTCACACCACACTCATCTGTCCTTCAGGCTGCATGTATCACCCAGCGGAGCTCTACTCTGGCCGGAACACATGGGTCCCCTACCCAGCCGGAGGACCTAACAGAGGACAATGGCCGCCTGTGAACCGTCGTCCCTGGAGCCACACACAGCGGTCAGTAGCACTAATAACACACTTGCATAAGATAGCTGTTTAAAACTTCATTGTTGAATCGACAGAAGGACAGGATTTAGTTTACAGATATATATTTTTATTGTGGTAAAAAGGTATTCAGGTTTCTCCTGATTCTCTGGTGAATGCTACTTGTTACTATGTACATGTGTGGTGCAGCAGGTGAACCCACTGCAACTAATTTGCACGCACTAGTGAAAAGGGAGAAGTGAAAAGGTCTATTGCTCAGATGAAACACTTTTGAGCCAGCAGGACAAGGAAGTCACTGAGCTGAAGCGGGCTCCCGTATGTTAAATGCGAGCTTCTAGGGTATTGCACACCACTCTTCTAAACGACATTGTTGTGGTTCTGCTAATTGAAAAAAAACGAGAGTTTACCATTTGCAAGCACACACAATTTTGTTTCCACAGCAGTCACACAATATCAGGGCAAAAAAAAAAATAATTCTTTGTTAAGCTTGTTATGAATGTGTTTACAATTGGGAAGCCGTTGTTGCTTAATGAGCTGAGTGACGGGGGATGGTAGCGGTAAACTACAGCGAAAATATTTATGTTAACAGAGGAACTACAGCTTTAGGGGATTAAAACCAAATTTTTTTGACAAGACTTTTGTCTCTAGTGTCTCTGAAGCTTGTTATTTATTTATGTGTTAATGCTGGACATAGACCATATCATAATAGTAAAAATCAGCCAGAATAGTCTCTTTAGCTTCTAGAATTGGGCCTGTTGAGATGCATTAAGAACATTCCCCTTTAAGTATAATGCAGAATGAGAGTTCACAAACTTTTTTGAGCATGCACAAAATCTCCATAGCCAAATGTCTTGGAACTTTTGACACCATGGCTGCAATGCTCACAGGTTTCCTCACCTGCTCCAACAAAAAGTAACTTCTAGGGCTTTTGGATAGAGAGGCGATACCCAGCAAAGGTTCGGGATTCCCTCCTTAGGTCTGCTGATTGAAGGAGAGCCGAGAGCGACCCCTAATCGTCACAGGATCACTGTCGCTTTTTAACTGTTCAGAAGCAGGAATGTAGAATAAATAGAAGCTGCTGGTGGACTGAATTATTTTTCTGAACCTGCTGTCAAGGCTGATTCTAGTACCACTTCATGGAGCTGGCTGATTGACTGAGACTCTGATGAGCATATTCAGGGAAATCTCTCATTCCATCAGCAGCTGGGATAGTAAACTCTATGTGTTCAAAAAATAGCAATGGTGAATGAGACAGTAACTACCTCAACTGCTGCAGTCTGGAGCTGCATCAGTAAAATGAAGTTTAGGTGGAAATGAGCAAATATAGTGAAGAGTTATCAGGTGTTTCTTTAAGAGGTTGGGATCACTGTGTCAGCAAATATCTCAGTTGATAAAGTTTTCTTTTCATGCATTAAATTAATATACAGCAACTCATCAAGGTCAATGACGGTTCTTGCTGCTTTTTGCATTTTATCTGTAATTGTTAGAAAGATTAATTGTTTAAAATAATGCTCCTATAGACATCTCCTTTTTGAGTATTTATAACCCTCTGTAGAGAGCTACCCTTAGTCAAGACGAAACTCCAGCTGATTCTAATGACATGATAATCTTTAAAAACAACTAAAAAAAAAAAAAAAAAAAAACTAGTGTGTCAGGACTCAGCTGGCAGGGCCAGGCAGCCTGTTGCCATCTTTGCTTCGTCCACAGGTGTTCGCGGTTGGCTGGTGGGCGGAGTAGGCGCACCTGCAGCTCGTCAGCAGCACCGGAGCTGCACTATAAGATCTGCACTCGGACAGCGGGTGGATGCCTGAGTGTTACCGTTGTGGTATGCCTACCAGCCTCGACCTCACGCCATTTAGACTTTGCTCGCTCGCTAAACCGCTACCCTTTGTGTCTCCCAGGTACCTCCTCGTGCTCCTTCGTCCTCCTTCGAGCTCCTCAGTCCTTCTCGTGTTGCCTCTTGGGATTTCCCCGTTCATCTCGAGTGGAGCCTTGCTTCTCGGACGAGACGCACTCCCGACGACTCCCAGGTTCCATCCGCTGTCCTGAATCCTCCGGTGCTGCTCGGACCTCTCGCCCCGCTCTCAGCCGCCCGGACACCTACGACCAACATTCAGCTGAGTCCACACTGCCGTCCTCCCCGGTCGGGTTTCTTGCACCTCGTGGTAAGCTTACGTTCCCCTGAATACTTTCCTTGGGGCTTTCCCTTCCCAGAATTAACGTTCTCCCCTTACCTCTAGATCGACCTGGTCCCCGCCGCCCGAGTTCCTGCCCGAGTATCTTCCAGCCCGCAGATTAGCTTCGCCGCCTAGCATTCTCGCCTGTGTAAACAATAAACCTTTTAAACTTACCTGTCGTTACCGAGTGTGTTTCTGCATGTGGGCCCGACATCTCAAGGCAAACATGACAGAAGAACACTCAGGCCAAAGCGACTCAGCAGCCACACTCGGTGGGGCGCTAGCGGTCCAGCAAGACCAGATCCGTGGGTTAGAATCCACTGTCGTAGGTCTGCAAGGCCAGATACAGAGTTTAGCCGGCCAAATTAACCAACTCACGGCCATGCTAAATGCTAGCCAGCAGGCAGCCGCTCCAGCCCCTCCTACTCCCGCTCCCGAGCCAGTCGTGTTTCCGGTGACGTCACCGCCCGATCCCCAAGCCTCCTCCCCTGCTCCGGAGAAATTCTCCGGAGACAGTGGTGACTGCGGAGGATTTTTGTTCCAATGTGCCCTAGTTTTTAACCGTTCCCCTCGCTTGTTCGACCAGGATGACGTGAAGATTTCTTTTATTTTACGGCTGCTTACCGGCCGAGCCCTTAAGTGGGCAGAGACCCGATTCCCTAATTGCCAGCAGTTTGGTTGCTCTTTTAACAAGTTTATTTCCGAGTTTAAGACAGTTTTTGCGGCTGAAGTTGATGAGGTTCAGGACTCTCGGCGACTTTTAGCCCTCCGACAGCGGGGCAGGCGCGTCGCCGACTTCGCTATTGAATTTCGCACGGTGGCCGCTGCGGCAGGATGGGAGCAGCGCGCGCTAAAGACCGTGTTTTTTCAAGCACTGGATGAGTACCTCAAGGACGAGTTGATGCGTCAGGAGGAACCTGCCACTCTTAATGAGTTTATCGCTTTAGCTATCCGAATTGATAACCGTCTCCGGGTTCGGTCCAGGAACCGACCCGTGGGTCCGCTCGCTTCCCGGCCGCCTCCTCCCGAGCGAAGCTTTCCTAAACCGGTTGAGTCACCGCTTCCCCCTCCGGAGCCCATGCAATTGGGCCGGGTTCGGTTAACCCCTGATGAAAGGGAGAAGCGGATGACTTCCAAGCTGTGTTTGTATTGTGCCTCGGCCGCTCATTTTATTAAGAACTGTCCAGAGCGGCCAAAAGAGTAGGTCCGTCGGTCATTCCGGAGGGACCGGCGGGCCAGTCCAAACAAGCACTAACTTCTCCTCCGCGACTTTGTTTAAGGGCTGCGATTGTCTCTTTCCGAGACACTTTTTCGTTTTCCGCTCTGGTTGATTCAGGGTGCGATTTTAATTTAATTGATCAAGCTTTTGTTCGACGGGCTGGTTTTGAGACCGTCCCACTTACCTCTCCACTCCAGGTTTCAGCACTAGATGGTGGAGTTCTGCCCAAGATTACCCATAGAACCACGCCATTAGAGTTGGTCGTTTCTGGGAACCATAGAGAACGGCTGGTCTTTTTTGTGTTCCCCGTTAAGCACGCGCCCTTGGTTTTAGGTTTCCCCTGGTTACAGCAGCATAACCCACATCTAAATTGGGCAGAGCGGCGAGTTGAGACCTGGTCGTCCAACTGTCACGCCGTCTGCTTACA
The DNA here is from genome assembly GCA_037039145.1 of Fundulus diaphanus. Lineage (NCBI taxonomy): Eukaryota > Metazoa > Chordata > Actinopteri > Cyprinodontiformes > Fundulidae > Fundulus > Fundulus diaphanus. The sequence continues at coordinate 18,487,281 of CM073136.1, read as the reverse complement.
GTCTGCGGTGCCTTCGTGTCAGACTCCCGCGAAACCACTTAGTCAGGTAGATCCTGAGCTCTTAAAGTTGGTACCCGAGTGTTATCATGACTTAAGGCAGGTCTTCAATAAGACCCAAGCTTGCTCCTTGCCGCCGCATCGGCCATACGACTGCGCTATAGATCTTTTACCTGGTGCCCCGCTGCCGGCTAGTCGCCTTTATAATATCTCCCAGGCCGAGCGCCAGGCCCTGGAGAAATATATTAAAGAATCGTTAGCAGCCGGGCTGATCAGAACCTCGTCTTCCCCTTTAGGAGCAGGGTTTTTCTTAGTGTCCAAGAAAGACGGTTCCCTACGCCCCTGTATCGATTATCGAGGGTTAAACGCCATCACAGTAAAGAATAAGTATCCTCTCCCACTCCTTTCCTCAGCCCTAGAACCGGTCCAGTCAGCCACGGTCTTTACTAAGTTAGACTTACGTAATGCTTACCACCTGGTGCGGATCCGCCGGGGAGATGAGTGGAAGACAGCTTTCAAGACTCCACTGGGCCACTTTGAGTACCAAGTCATGCCGTTCGGCCTTTGTAACGCCCCAGCAGTATTCCAGGCTCTGGTCAACGACGTCCTCCGAGACTTCCTCAATGTGTTCGTTTTTGTTTACCTTGACGATATACTCATTTATTCCAACAATCCCACAGAACATCAGCGTCATGTTCGGCTGGTCCTGCAACGCCTGCTCGAGAACAAGCTATTCGTCAAGGCTGAAAAATGTGAGTTCCACAAACCCTCTGTGTCCTTCCTCGGCCTCATTCTGGAGGGGGGAAGAGTTCGATCTGACCCCGAGAAGATCAAGGCGGTCCTCGACTGGCCGGTCCCCGAGACCCGGAAGGAGCTTCAACGTTTCCTGGGCTTCGCCAACTTTTATCGTCGGTTCATCCGGGGTTACAGCCAGATCGCCGCCCCTCTCCACGCCCTCACGTCGGTCAAGATACCTTTCTCCTGGAACCCGCAAGCGAATACGGCATTCATGGACCTCAAGAGAAGGTTCTCCCAAGCACCTATCCTCATCCACCCCGATCCAAAGAAACAGTTTGTGGTCGAGATCGACGCCTCGGACACGGGAGTGGGCGCGGTTCTTTCCCAGAGCTCCGACCAGGATCACAAACTGCACCCCTGTGCTTTCTTCTCTCGACGGTTGTCTCCCGCTGAACGAAATTATGATGTGGGCGACAGAGAGCTGCTCGCAATCAAACTTGCCCTGGAGGAATGGCGCCATTGGCTTGAGGGGTCCGAGCAGCCCGTCCTCATCTGGACTGACCATAAAAATCTGGCTTACATTCAGACAGCTAAGAGATTAAACCCCCGACAAGCCCGTTGGTCCCTTTTTTTCTCCCGGTTTAATTTATCCATCTCCTACCGCCCCGGTTCGAAGAATCAGAAGCCAGACGCTCTGTCCCGCCTCTACTCACCTCCCGACGCAGAGAAGGAACCTGCAACAATAATCCCTCCGTCTTGTGTTTTTGGAGCCCTCCAGTGGGAGATCCAGGACGTAATCTCCCAGGCCCAGCTCACGGATCCAGACCCTGGAACCGGCCCCCCCAACCGAACCTATGTCCCCTCCTCAGCTCGTACCCGAGTACTACAGTGGGCTCATTCAGAGAAATTCTCGGGTCACCCAGGCATTCGTCGAACCCGTTCCTTTTTGTCCCGGCGGTTCTGGTGGCCCTCCATGTCCCAAGACGTCAAGGATTTTGTTCTCTCGTGTCCCGTGTGCGCTCAAAGCAAACCCTCAAACCGGCCACCTGCGGGTCTCCTTCAGCCTCTGCCTGTCCCAGAGCGCCCCTGGTCCCATATCGCCCTGGACTTTGTTACCGGGCTTCCCTCGTCTCAAGGTATGACAATAATCGACCGTTTTTCCAAGGCCTGTCATCTCATACCCCTCAGAAAACTACCCTCAGCTCTTCAAACGGCCCAGCTCCTGGTCAAACATGTATTCCGCCTACACGGAATCCCACAGGAGGTTCTGTCTGACCGTGGTCCCCAATTCATATCGCGGGTATGGAAGGAGTTTGCCGTGGCCCTGGGGGCCCGGTATACCCTAACCTCGGGTTACCACCCGCAGACTAACGGTCAGACAGAACGTTTGAACCAGGAGCTGGAGACCGCCCTCCGCTGCCTCACCTCACAGAACCCATCTGACTGGAGCAAATATCTACCCTGGGTAGAATATGCACACAACAGCCATGTCTCCGCCGCAACTGGAATGTCCCCCTTCGAGGTCTCTCTGGGTTACCAGCCACCACTACTCCCCGATGACAGCAGACACATCGCTGTACCCTCAGTAAAGGACCACATCGACCGCTGCAAACGTTACTGGTCCCAAACCATCCAGGCCTTAAAGGACACCGCCGAGAATAACCGCAGGTTCGCTGACCGTAAACGCATCCCAGCCCCGAGTTATCAACCAGGTCAACAAGTCTGGCTCTCCACCCGTGACCTCCCCTCCCGAGCAGCCTCACGCCAACTGTCCCCACGATTCACGGGCCCCTACGAGATAACCTCCATACCCAGCCCCACGACTGTCCGTCTCCGCCTCCCATCCCACTCCCGAGTTCATCCCACGTTCCATGTCTCTCAGATCAAGCCAGTCAACTCCAGCCCCAGGACTCAGCTGGCAGGGCCAGGCAGCCTGTTGCCATCTTTGCTTCGTCCACAGGTGTTCGCGGTTGGCTGGTGGGCGGAGTAGGCGCACCTGCAGCTCGTCAGCAGCACCGGAGCTGCACTATAAGATCTGCACTCGGACAGCGGGTGGATGCCTGAGTGTTACCGTTGTGGTATGCCTACCAGCCTCGACCTCACGCCATTTAGACTTTGCTCCCTCGCTAAACCGCTACCCTTTGTGTCTCCCAGGTACCTCCTCCTGCTCCTTCGTCCTCCTTCGAGCTCCTCAGTCCTTCTCGTGTTGCCTCTTGGGATTTCCCCGTTCATCTCGAGTGGAGCCTTGCTTCTCGGACGAGACGCACTCCCGACGACTCCCAGGTTCCATCCGCTGTCCTGAATCCTCCGGTGCTGCTCGGACCTCTCGCCCCGCTCTCAGCCGCCCGGACACCTACGACCAACATTCAGCTGAGTCCACACTGCCGTCCTCCCCGGTCGGGTTTCTTGCACCTCGTGGTAAGCTTACGTTCCCCTGAATACTTTCCTTGGGGCTTTCCCTTCCCAGAATTAACGTTCTCCCCTTACCTCTAGATCGACCTGGTCCCCGCCGCCCGAGTTCCTGCCCGAGTATCTTCCAGCCCGCAGATTAGCTTCGCCGCCTAGCATTCTCGCCTGTGTAAACAATAAACCTTTTAAACTTACCTGTCGTTACCGAGTGTGTTTCTGCATGTGGGCCCGACATCTCAAGGCAAACATGACATAGTGTGACAAACCTTTATTACTAGTTGGGATTTCCACATTAGGAATTTCTCTGTGATACTGACTTAAGTCAATTATAGCAAATAGGCTATGATCGGTACCAAATATACATACCCATTTAATGAATTAGAATATCATTGAAAAGGCCATTTATTTTAGTAACTAAATTCAGTGAAACCCTTTTTATATATTAAATACACACGGACTGATGTTTTTAGGTCATTGCTTCTGTTAATTATATTGATTTTCCACAGATCATTAATGGAAACATATTTAAGATTAAAGTTTTACATGAAACCATTACAAAAAAGAAACTTTTTTCGTACAGAAATGTGAGATTAATAAAAAGTATGATCAAATTTAAGATTAAAACCTGCCTAAAGGTTGTTACTTTCAAAAGGTACTTTTAAACTGTCAAACCAGCCCCATCTGAACACATTCTAATTTAATGAGTATGACTGTATGTTTGAAAATCCATTAGCTTAAAACTGCAACACAAAAACACCGTATACATAATCTAAATTACTATTATGATTGCTCTCCACCTGAATTACTAAAATAATTTATTCTGATGCAGTTGCAAGTAGAGAGATTAAATCCAAAACCTTCTTCAGCTAAACACTTAGCGCAATGGTCACCTAAAACAATGTTGCCATTAATTTTTTTGAAGTACATATTGGTAAAAAAAAAGAAAAGAAAAAGAAAAAAAACTGTCAAAAATAAACCGATGCCAGCTGACATTAAAAATAGTTCAAAAGTAAACATACTGATTGCTCAAGTCAATAAATAGTATATATAAAGCCCTTTTCACAGATAAAAAAAATCACCAAGTTCTTCACAGTATAATACTGTGTAATACTGTGTAAGATAAGGAATTTCTTATCTTGTTTATAAGGTAAAAAACAAGATAAGAAATTCCTTTATTGACCCACAATGAGGAAATTCGGTAATACGTAATAAATAAAGCAAAAAGTGTACATAAAAAGATGGTTTAAAACATAATGAAACAATTAAAAAAACAATGAAGGAGAGGAAAGAGAACCCAGTAGTGCCCTATTAAAGGCCTGTTTATAAAGGAATGTGTTCAACTGCTTTTAAAAGTAACAACAGTGTCTAGACAGCGTACGGAGAAGAGCATTCCACAGCATGGGTACAACTACTTCAAAAGAGCATTCCCTTCATGTCAAACAAGGTTTTTGGACCACAATAGCCACTGCCCAGCAAACCTCAGACGGCAAGTTGAGGTGTAAAGCTGTAACCCATCATAAACTTAACCCTAAATTTGACTATCGATGCTATTGGGAATTGAGAACAAATGTTTTAAATGTGGAGTTAGAAATTTGAAAACTTTTCCAGCTCTGAGTGAGATGAACAAAACCCTCTAAACTATATTTAGTGCAATATATAATGATATAGTGGACAATATGAAAACAGGGATAAATAGGTGTTAACTTGGTCATTACAAAAATATAAAAACACATTGATTCATTCAGCAATTTTAACATTACAAGGTTTCAAACTATTATTTTTCTTAGAGCATAAATGCCTATTTATATTTCTAATGGGGTAAATATTACATTTGACAATTTTCAGAATAATATATATCAGCCTTCGGTAGATTTTTGGATGATAAAATAAAATTTAAATGATTAGAAGATAATTGTTATTGAATATCAAAGGATAAACAGTACACGTTGTACTGTAGTACCTACAGCAATGCAAGGTTAAGTGACCTAGATATAAGGAATTTGATGAGAAAATTTTTATCTCAGTTGAAACTTGACTCTGAATTGGCGCAAGCGATTTGAGACTTGACTGCAACTCGGCATAAACGACTTACACACCTGTGAAAAATGAGCTGAATTATTGCAGAATTGATTAATTTTAATTTTAATCTGTGTTTTCCTCTCTACAGATGCCAAGAAGGGCGCAACCAGTCACATCATTCACTATCAAGCCGTATGTATAACAGGTGAGTTAAATAATATATTGATAAACACAGATATGTGGCATTGAAAATAATGTGTTACTGAAAACCTAATGATGAGGCGACCTTGTCCTGTCGGGTAAGCAACAGTACAACATGCAATGCTAATATCTGGGTACAGCTCATATTTGTGTAACAGAACTGTGCTAAATAACTGCTGCTTGGTTGCTCAAGCTGAGTTCGGCTGTCTTTTTGTTGTTGTTGTTTTTTTGCTTAGAGGGGACAGATCAGTCAACCATGCCCATGATAAGGGCATCTCAAAGGGCCATAGACAGCTGGAAAGGATTTGGGATGGTAAAGAGCAGCAATTTGTCGGCCCCGGCTGGCATCACAACTCTCCACGCTCATTCACCAACCAAAGCGGTACTAATGGTTATCCGACGGGACCTGGACAGAGCTATGACGACTGGCAGTATAATGTCAGCAACAATCTGGTGAGAACCGCCGTTTGGGGCAACCTGTGTTTTATATTAACAGTTCTTTTCTTGTCACTGCTAGCAAGGGAATCGTGGTAGCAAAGAGTTGCAGTCCCCGACGGATAGATGGGGTGCGTCAGACCACCACAGGAGCTTCACGGGCAGAATGGCAAACAACAGGCACGGACCTTGGAAACATCCAGCCCCCCACCAGCGGAGAGAGCAGCTGCTCCATCACAGCCCACCCCCACAGTACCATCTAACTTCGAGGAACGGATGTCCACCCAAAAGGAAAAGAGACTCGGACCTTGATCAGGTAAGTGAAAACACGCCTTTTTGGTTGAATAAATGTTTCCCACGTTTTCATTTACGTGAAACAATATCCCCTGTTTCTCCGTACAGTCATCTCATCTTGGGTCAAGGCATTTATCTCCACCTGCCCATGCCCCATCGTTGCCCAGCCACTACCGTTGCAACCAAGATGACAGACCAGGTCCCTGCCATCGCTCTGAACACAGGACCTCAGCATCACATCAACAGGTAAACTACACCAGTCAAGAAAAAAAAAAAAAAATCTAGATCCATTGCCACTGACATCAGTTATTATTTCTGGAACGCACCAGGAAACCTCTGAAGTGCGGATGGGAGATCATGGGGTTAGTAGCTCAGAACGTCCCAACCAGAGTCTTGGCAGCAGACCACCACATTATGGTCACAAAGGGAAGGTCGAAGGCAAAATCTCAGCTTCACCAGCAGACCACACCCGTGTGCCTTACAGCCAGCAAAATCATCACTACCACCATCAGCGGCACACAAGCCAACAGAAAGTTCCACAGCACAACAAATCGCCACACCCCCTGGAGGAAAAAGACTTGCGGAGCCATCATCACAAGCAAAGCACAGTAAGAGATAAGAATTTAAAATCAGCCTTACAATTCTAAAACAGCACACAATTTATTCAACAATCAACTTAATTCTATACTTTCACATTTCAGGAAAACAAGCGCTCTCATTCAAGGATCAATTCAAAGGATTCAGCCCTCTGCAAAAACTCTGGTGCCGCCAGTTCCCCCTGTTCATCCCCTCTCTGCAGTCCTAAAGATGGTCGTTCCACTTCCAGCAGTCCCGGTGCTCCCCCCAGTCCGTCCCCATTCACCATGACCAGCTGCAGGAAAGATTCAGCAGACATTCAACCACGCCCTCTCAACGAACAGCAGAAATCCCACGCAAGCCCCAGTCACATCCACAGACCTAGCCTGACATCCACCGCATCACATATGTCTCATTCTGGCTCAAAATCCAGGTTTTCAGATCCCAAACACAGGAAAACCTCAGTCTGTTCACGACAATCTCCTGTCGCCAGGCCAAGACCAAGCAAGCCTGAGAAAGGGACGGAGGATCTCAGAAAAACCGAGAGCAAACACAAGAATAAGCTCATGAAAAAAGAGAAAAAGAGTGAAGTTGCTAATGGAAATGATGAGGAAAGAAAAAGAAGGAAGAAAAGAGAAGAGAAAAGCTTGGATGAAAAGAAAAGAAAGAGAGATAAATCGCTTAAAAAGGACAGAAAATTGCGCTTGAAATTAAAAAAGATTAAAAAGGAAAAATTTTCTTCCTGCTCCGCTTTACCCCTTCCAGGAAATGCCAGAATAAGCGAAACAGAGACAACATCTCTGTCAGCAGATGATCAAAGCCAGTCACCCCTAAAACACAAGGTCAGGGAGAGGAGTGAACAAGTCAAAAGAACACTGGACAAGTCGTCCACTGAAACTCCTAATGCTAACTGCACTTCCCAGCATCCACCTTCAAAGTCCAAACAAATTCCTGAAGAGAGCAGTTTTCCCACAGAAGTACCAAAAAATGGACACGCCATAGAATCTATATCAGACTCTGTCAGTCTCCATCAGAGCAGGAATGAAACGTCGTATTCAGAAGATGGACCAAAATTCAACTCTGTTAAAACATTCCCTTCAATCTTACTCAATGCCTCAGCAGCTCTCAGCAGCATGTGCTCCATTGGGTCAAACCAGACACTTCATGGCAAAGAAGAGAAGAAGGTGGGACTTCTCAATGCTCCAGACCTTCAGCCCGAGGCTGTGCTGGGTAATCTCAGTGACACGGGGGACAACCATGCAAACACTCCCCCTGTGCTCAGCTGGCAGGGCTCCCCTGTTTCAGATTTTGAAGAAGATGAGGAAGAGCTCAAGAAGGGTGTAATAAGTAGACCTGTTCTGCAGCCCAGCCCCACTCAGTGCTTGTCTCCTCTCCCTGTAGATAGTGAATGCAATGATGATTTGGATCCTTGTAACAGTGAATCAAACGGCTATTCCCATGACAGCCCATCCGAGTTCTGTGATTCACCTTGTGAAATCCAAGAAGTTGTCAAGGAAGACAAAGAAGAGCAGGTGAATACAAGCAGGAAAACGGCTGGCTTGCTCCTCAATGAGCTCCATCAGCATAAGGCAGGTTTGGATGATGTCTTCAAGAGCCTGGCCACCTTCCTCGAAGGCCAGAGGGCGTCATGCCGTGGTGGTCCTTTTGGAGGCGCCTCTTCTAGAGGGGTAAAGTACTCATCATCCTTAACAGTGGCATCCCAGATTCACTGTGATGAGAATCAAGATCCTTCCCGCAAATCAACTCCCACGGCCTTCTGCGAGTCTAATAGTCAGTCACCTCCGGATGCTACCTCGGACTCACTTTTAAAGTTCCACAGTCTGCCATATCGAAAAGATCCGGTCGCTCATCCCAAGGTGCAGGAGAAGCAGGAAGAGACTGAGAGCTCCTCAGATGACAACCAGACGGGAAAGAATAAAGAGAACCTCCGGGAGAGAACGGAGGGCTCGCTGAGTGCAGAATTGAGAGTGACCACAACTCATACAGCCTCGTTCACCAGTGTCATTACCGTCTCCACCAAGGAAGGGAGAGAAAACAGGAAAAAGTCCAAGCACACCGCTACAAAGAGGAAGAGAAAGCATAAGGATGAAGGAAGAGACGGAATCATAAAGAAGAAGCTAAAGAAAAAGGAAAGGAAGGTCAAAACTAAAGCTAGTCGTATAAAGGATGTGCACAAGATGGATTTTTCCTCCTCAGTATCAGTCATTTCCAAAAGCTCCACCAGACCTCTTGCAGACAGTATGAAAGGCCAAATTCCTCAGGAAAATCAAACACCATATGGCAAAGACATTAAGAGGGTCAAATTGGACACTGGGGACACCAATGTAAAGATGGAAGTCAGCGAGGTAGGAAAGAAGGCAACCACAGACACCAACACCTCAAACACAGGAACCTCAGCTGTAAGAATCAGTACATCAGGTCAGTCAGGTGCTAACACGCCAGCAAGCAAACCCCCCTGCTCCAATGGTCCAGTGGGCCCCCTGAAACTTAAAGCATTGTCCATGGGCTTGGAGCTAAAGGAGCTAAAGGTTGTCCTGGTCAAAATGGAAAGTGCTGGAAGACAAACGTTTAACATATCAGAGCTGGAGGAACAAAGGATCCCAATGTCCAAGCTCAGCATTGAAAACACAGCGCTTGAAGTGGTCAGAGCATGCAAGTAAGTGGGTTCACCAAAGTCCTTATGTGCTGTTGAGTAGTTTTCAGTGTTGTTGTTTATGGACTTCTGTTGTTTCTGCCGTGTTTATTCAGGGGGGCAAGAGTGGAGGGGAAATTCAAGGAGTCTTACCTCCTTCCCTCGTTCTGTGTCAAACCTAAAATTGCAATTGACATTCCCATTCCACGCGAAAAGCTGAACCCGCCCACACCAAGCATTTATGTGAGTGCCCTCTAATTAGTGTCCTCGTGTCATTGTCTTCTTATTGCTAAGTTAAAAAAAAAAAACATCCACAAACATGTTGTCTGAGTTAAATGCAACCTTGGAGAGCTTTGTTTTCACTTGCAAGTTTCCTTTCTCCCTGTGTTTGATTTTGATTTGACTCATTGTTGGGTCAGGTTTAGGAAGCACCCATATTATTTTAGCACTAATTATTCCACTTCTGATAAAGTACAAAAACGTCTCTGTAAAGTCTAGTAAACGAACTCAGTCAGGTTGGAAAAAAACAAATCATCATGATACATGAAAACACACTTTTATTTTTTAAATGCGTGTGTGTTCCAACATTTAGAATTGTATTCTTCTGTTTCTGCAGCTGGAGAGCAAGAGGGATGCCTTCTCTCCTGTTCTGCTTCAGTTCTGCACAGATTCCAAAAATGCTGTAACGGTCATCCGAGGCTTGGCTGGCTCCCTCCGCCTTAGTAGGTTTCAGCTTCATTCCATTCTTTTTGTATAAAGTGCAAATGCAATAAAAACAGACAGATGAGACACTGTAGGTTTGAGACTCTAATCATTTGGTAATTAACTATACGCTCTGTTTTCTTTTTTCTGTAAGATCTCGGTCTGTTTTCCACCAAGTCGCTGGTGGAGGCCAATTCAGACCATGCTGTGGAAGTGAGAACTCAGGTTCAACAGCCTGCTGATGAGAACTGGAACCTGAACGGCTCTGCACAAACATGGCCCTGCGAAAGCAGTCGATCCCACACCACTATTGCCAAATACGCCCAGTACCAAGCCTCCAGCTTCCAAGAGAGCCTAGAGGTAGATATTGTCTGTACTAACAAGCTGTTATTTTAATACAGTTAGAACAAAGAAAAACAGATTTATAGTGATTTCATTTTATGTATGGTAACAATCTATTTTGTTGTACTCTTCTCTTCCACTTATCTAGACACAACTTTTTGACATGAGGCTTTCAACACGAAGGCCCAAGGTTGTCGAGTGTCTAATGTAACAGATTAGTACTGGAAATAAAATAAGCACGGGTTTTACCCAACTCCTTACCTAGCTCAAAGAAGTGTACGACCCAACCAATAAATGAAGACCTCAACTTCCTTTTCTTTAACACAGAAGGGAATACATTTTTGACCCCAATATTTGACCCCAATTTACAAGTTTTGTAAATTATCTCACTTACAAAAGAACAGCCTCAGTTAAGTATTTGATAAGTGAAAAGCATGACATAGAACTTGGTGAAAAAAACATTTTTTCTTGTAGATGGTCACCAGCTTTGCACAAATTTCAAGAGGGATTTTGGCTTTATAGAAATTCTCTGAATTGATTAACGTGTCTCTTCCCAAGCCCCTTGTAGTCACTTTGGTAATATTTTGGGTTTTATGACACTGAAAAAAACACAGATGACACTTTCTTTTGTATGTGTGTGTTTTTATTTTTTTGGCATAGGAAAGAAAGATCTGATTTTTGGTCCATTGGTCCCTAAATGTGATGCAGTCATCCCAAATTCTTACCAAGAAAATGACCGAAAAGCACAATGTTTCCACATCCATGCTTGACTGTGGAGATAGTGTTATCTTTCAAACCTTGCTCGATGTCTAACTATTCTAAGCTCCTTCTGGTGTAACTGCTCACGCATTTTTCTTTACCACCAAGATTTTTAGTGACAGTCAGCTATGTACTTGGTGCCAAGCACATAGTGCCAAGCAGATTTGGCCACAGCCCCAAATCTGGCATTCTTTCCTTCGTCTCCTTGGCATTCATCAGGGTAGCCCCTCATCCTGGTTCTCAATTGTCCGTTGGGTCAGACCAGAATGTAGTTTGCCTGATTGTTGCGTTCTTCTTTAATACAATTTATTGAGAATGTTGGGTGAGACAAATGGTGGTTGTCATCTTGTGATGGACGTCCAGATTTTTATCTGCACTCTTCTTTTGGATTTCTTGCTGTGGTTAGACATGTGGCTAAAAGTTGTGTTCTAGGAGTCTGTTGGCCTCAAAAGCCAGCCCGTTTGTCCGAGACTGTGTCAAAACTTGGAACAAGTTCTACTCAACAAATATATGCTGGTGGGACATGATAGAGGAGGCTGAATCAGATTATTCTCCTCTGTTCTTTATGTCATTTCTATTCTTCCCTAGAGAGTGGCTCAAGCTTATGCCAGACATATTGATTTTGGTCACATCACTTTCTTCCAAACCTTCTCTTAATCATTGGAAACCTAAAGGGGACCTTTACATGTGTTTTCTATAGCAAGGGGATCAAAGATTTCTATCCATTACTCCTGAGGTAGTTTGAGGCCAATGGTTTCCTTCAAGACTGTGGTCCCAACTGCCTTCAGATATTTGACACCTGCCATGTAGTTGTGATCTTGTCCCTCAGCCGTTTCATGATTATCCTTACATGCTGCTACAGGTGTATTTTACACCAATTTTTGGCTCCATCCAAATAACTCTTCTTGGGTAAGAACTCTTTAGTGGAAGTGCATCAGCGGTTGCCATGATAAGTACTGCCCGAATAGTGCAGTCAGTTAGGAACCTCACAATGTTCCTTGCCGGTCCTAAGGAGCTATAAGGAATCCCGCAATCCTTTGCATGCCATGGTGTATATGCACAGCTCTCATCATGGATATTAACGAAAATGTTCGGAGAGAACAGAGTGCACACTTTGTAGTTCATTTTCAGAAGGCTGTAGGCCCGGATTTGACTCACATCATTCATGTGGGTTTCCGTCACGCAAAGACGTCGGAGATAAAGGCTGTCCGAAATCAGCACAGACGTCTGAAGCTCCTGTCCTCTCCACGATAGAGTTCTTGCTGTGACCCCATGAAAGGTCAAGGAACAGGAGCTAGGAGCTATAGTAAAGGGTTTTCAGATGGAGCCTTTATCTTCATACCAAGCTCCTTGGTGATGGTCTTAGCCCATTCCAACCTTGTGCAGCTCTACAAAAAAAACCAAGAATTATCCTTTGATAGCTTCTTGGTTTTGTCCACGGTGATGGGAAAGTTACAGTAAAAGAAAGTTACACCTACTGCAGAATGTAAAGAATAAGAAGTATCTGTAAATGATTGATGGTTATCTGTCTGGCACGGGGGCACGTAACTAAACCAAGGAAGCCTGAATTCTACAGGATTGCCAATCAAATAGTTTTTTCTCTTAATGACTGAATGTGATTCTATTGGTTACTTTTCTCTTATGTGTCTGTTTGTTCAGGTTAATTTTCTGCCTCCCCACATTAAAATTAGATTGTTGTGAAATGTAGTGGCTGTTGATTTAATTGTACATAGAACTAACAAAATCCTCTACCTGATCTAGTCAAAGTTGTCATTCCGCAAGATGGACTTTTAAAGCAATGATGGGAAAATCCTGCCCTAATCTTTAAGTCGTTTGTGTTGACATGTTAAAGGAGGAGAAGGAAAGCGAGAATGAGGAAGAAGAGGAAGAAGAAGAGAAAACCTCAGACTCATTAGCAACCACAAAAGCTGCTCTGGCGTTACCCAGCAGTAAAGTCAATCCCAGCTCAACGACAAATAAAGCCAACTCAACTTCTTTTGTCAAAGCCCAGCTGGCTAATTCCATCAGCACTCCCAGGTTAGCAAACAATCCTGGTTTGTCTGTGTAAAGAAATCCCTGCTGAGCAAACAATATACATCTCAGATTTCCTCCCCCTCCCCACAGCCCAGAGCAGAAAGCAGTCGGAAAGATCATTAAATTCGGGACCAACATTGATCTCTCTGACCCTAAAAGGTGAGGCAGTGTTTTGAAAATTCAGCCAAGCTCATGGTGGATCGCTGCTACATCACTCTACGAGCCATGATAACAACATAATTTTTATTCCAAGGTGGAAGCCCCAGCTGCAGGAGCTTCTGAAGCTCCCAGCTTTCATGCGAGTGGAATCCAGCAACAACATGCTCAGTCTCGTTGGTCACACCATCCTGGGCATGAACTCCGTGCAGCTGTACATGAAGGTTCCAGGCAGCCGCACTCCAGGTCAGTGTGTATAAGACCTCAAAGATACTTTGGTTTTTAAAAGATGAGCCGATAAATTGGCTGGTGGCTGGAGCTTTTGATGCTTGACTGCCCCGAAATGGTGATTAACCAAATGGAAACCCAAAGCACTGATCTTGTGTCGGATCAGTAAATGCACCATATACTGAGGTGTAAAAAGGATTCCCGTTTATTACCCAGGTAGAAGAATATATACTAGAGTTTAAAAAACACTCCTGTAACAGTTAAAGTATCAACTGGACTTTTTTTGTTCAAGTAAAAGTTTAAAGTTATGGATTCAAAACAACTTACACTTTAAAAGTAGAAGTAATGTAAGGGGGAAAAATGCTATAAAGGACAAAAACTTAGGCCGCACCACAGGGTCCTATAGTGCAGTATCCCACCCCCACCCAAAAGGAACATTTTTCTGAAGTCCATAATGACTATAGTGTTATATTAAGATGTTAATGTTGAAAAGTTAGGATGGACTAGGCTTGTTGTTTCCCCCAGATTGATGCTTATAAAAAAATAAGGCCTTTTAGAACAATACAAATATATTAAAGAGCATATATCTGTACTAATGAGCATTAACATGTTGACTGGTCGCCTGTATTGTAATGGTGCAAAACGTCAAACTTCAGAGGCATGTTATCAATAACCTTTACTGGAATGCAAATGTACATCCAAGATTAGCTGTCGGAATCTATGAGGGCAACGGATGGTGGATGATTAATCCAAGTGATTGATCAAAAAATTTTAAAAATCCTAATAATCCTGATTGTTACCTTGATATGTACTTTGTTCAGTTTTACAGCTAATGGCGACAACAACCTTTTTCCTTTCCTTTTTTTTTTTTGGTTGGTTGGCAAACAACTTGCTGCATTACTGTCTCCAACTGCTGTAAAGGATAACATGTTTTTTTAGTCATGTTTTATTTTTTCAAATACCTATGTCCCATAACCTGTAAGATTATGCTGCGACTGTTGTTTAAAGGGATGCAGAGAGAGCTTACAGTCTGCCGTGACCATCTTATCGAGACAGTGACATTTTCATTTTTTGCACAAAATAGATAAAGCTTAGTTGTTATGTGTTGTATTCTTAAACCTTAAAGAGAAATAAGAATCTGCACGGATCACAGTCGGCAGGTGAGAGATTTACAGAGCCGTCAATCAGAAAGTGGCCTGATAACTGGTGCATCTCCAGATTTTAGACATGGATCTTTTTTTTTTTGGTGGGGTGTCAGTAAAAGTCTTTTACTTTTCATCAGGGCATCAAGAGAACAACAACTTCTGCTCCGTCAACATTAATATCGGGCCTGGAGACTGTGAGTGGTTTGCAGTCCATGAACACTACTGGGACGCCATAAACAAATTCTGTGACAAGTGAGTATAAAATTCAATCAACAAGTGCAGCAACATTGTCTGAAGACTAATTTGCTGTCTGGTTGACTTCTTCCAACAGGCATGGAGTAGACTACCTTACGGGGTCCTGGTGGCCGGTCCTGGAGGATCTCTACAGCTCCAACATCCCTGTGTACCGCTTCATCCAGAGACCGGGAGATCTGGTGTGGATCAATGCCGGGACTGTTCACTGGGTTCAAGCTGTGGGCTGGTGCAACAACATAGCCTGGAATGTGGGGCCTCTCAATGGTAATTTAGAAAAGAAAAGACGAGGGCTGTTCATTTGAATAACCTCTGTCAGCTGCTTTTTGATTTTTTTTTTATTTCTGTCTCTGCAGCATACCAATATCAGCTCGCCCTGGAGCGCTTTGAGTGGAACGAAGTGAAGAAGGTGAAGTCAATCGTTCCCATGATCCACGTTTCATGGAATGTGGCCCGTACCATCAAGATCACAGACGAGGACACCTTCAAGATGATCAAGTAGGATGCCTGTGACTGTAAATATCTCTGGAGGTGGATGGATGTTTGTTCATATCGTCCTCTCTCTTCGCTCCCCTTTCTACCCAGACACTGCCTCATGCAGTCAATCAAGCACATCCAGATTCTGAGAGACCAGCTGGTGGCTGCAGGAAAGAAAATCTTTTACCAGAGCCGTGTGAAGGATGAGCCCGCCTACTACTGCAATGAGTGTGATGTGAGTCTCTCTTCTGTCTCAGCCATTCCTCATAAAGGGATAGTTCTGGATTTTGATCATCCTACCTTGAGCGGGGATCTGTCTTTGCATCCGTGTTTAGTATAAATCCAGATCCTTTAGTCCCAGAGGCTGACGCTAGCGGTTATTTCGGAGGGACCAAGACCAAATCAGGTCTACAATGATCTAAAACAACACTGATCTCAAACATGTCATAATGATTAATGTGGATTCTATGATATGAATCTTCAAACCATCATTATGTTTGCATTGGACAGTTATATGCTCAGAAGCTGCTGATATTTACATGAGAAATGGAGGCAGCGGGAGTCGCACCACAGATGATCTTTTTGTGTGAGACTGTCAGATTATCGGAATTAAGAGAAAATGCAGCGGAGTTGATAGAAGAATCATGATAAAAGGATGCATCACAAATGAAGCACTTACAGCAAACACAGGAGGCATGGAGTCTGACAATATAAAGGAAGCCTGTAATGCAGGGGAATGGCAACAGGCATGGCAATGAACTGATCTGGCAAGGATAGGGCTGAAAAATGAAGCTTAAATGCTGGGGAGGTTGATTACTGGAATGCAAAACAGGGGGGAAATTGCTCACAGATTGCAGCTGTGGGAGAAAGTCGGCAGTTGTGGGTGAACTGAGGAAACTGGCTAGGGAATGACACTAAACCAAAGTCCATAAGAATCATGAAAAAAAGGCGTTCTGAGACGGGAACACGTAGCATGTTTTTGAGTTAAACTAAGTAAAAAGGAAAAATGTTATGCCCGTTAACATTAAGCTTTCTGTGTGGATAATGATCGGTTAGCATTTACATAAACTGCAGTGATGCTTTCATGACTGCAGTTGGTTTAAGACGATATGAGTCTGGTTTGTTCTTTGTCCCTCTCAGCTGGTTTAGTTTGCAGTACCAACTAAATAACCAGCCGATGCCGATTAATATGAAAGATTATTCACTTAAACCAGTGACGTTTATTTTGAACAATCTCTATTTAAAATAGAAGTGTGCATTTGTCTAGGCTGCTTTTGGACTATCCATTATCTGCAGCGTCTGGGACCAACTAATCTGGATTACGAATAAAATATTAACTGCATATAATTTTTTAACAAGACATCACGCTAACAATCCAGAACTATCCCGTAAATGTCTCACCAAAAACATGCAAACCTGAGTACCAAACCTGTCCCTGTACAGGTGGAGGTGTTTAATCTGCTGTTAGTAACTAGTGAGAACAGCAGTAAGAAGACCTACGTGGTGCACTGTGAGGACTGCGCTCGAGCTAAGAGCTCATCTCTGGCGGGGGTTGTGGTGCTGGAACAGTATCGGATGGAGGAGCTGATAAAGATCTACGACAGTTTTGTTCTGGTCAGTATCTCTTGTAAGAAATAGAGACATAGTACAATTCCTCCAACAGTCATCTTTACTTACAGGTAAGTACCAATGTTAGCAAACGTGGCTCACATTATAAAGTTAATACATTCTATTCATTGCTGTGGTTAACTTCATTTACCCATGCAATTAAGGGAGCCAAAACAATTTTGGATAATTACATTTTTAACTGCTTTTGCTGCCTTTCTAAATAGCAGTATTTAAAAGACGTTCTAGCATTAAACAAACCAAGTGATGAAAAATGTTTAGGGGTTATTTTATTCCCGCATTCTTAAGGAGTGCAACATCACAGGGCCATCAGTGCCAATTCAAAATCTGCTACATATTGATTAGAGGAGTCCTGCTGGCAAGCTAATGCTTACCTACCTGCCTCCCTTTTTAGTGAGGGCAGAAAGATAAATGACTTGTGTCAGCCACACTGGTACAACATCGTATTGTCAAGAACTCCAGCTTAGTTAGTAATGTCATTGCAACACTCATGCTTGTGTGAAGGTTCATACCAGATGCCTCAAAGCCACCTATGAACAATGTCTTTATTATCTCTATATTAATAACTGAAGTAGAATTTGTGAAAGTAATTTCCTATTGCAGTCCTTAGAAAACATTTTTGACTGTCTTTGTTGTCATATTAGCTATTTAGGAATGACGGTTTGTGATCTAATTGTTTGAACTATAGACCTACTTCCATGCTCGTTTCCCACTAAACTTTTTTTCCCCACATGCCAAGGACTATATTGGGAGACATATGTGAATACCCTCCAATTTTTCTGTAAAAAAAGGGGGGGAGGGTTGTCAGCGGGTTTAACTCCAGGTGGCTCTGGGCGCCCCAGTGTACCGGCCGATCCGCCTCCTGTCTGTAAGCACTCTTGTCATCGTCCTGGATCTGTCCAATGACAGTGGTGGCACCTGCAAACGTCCGGAGTTTCACAGACGGATCCACAGATGTGCAGTCATTCATGTACAGAGAGAAGAGTACACACTCTAGGGGGGCACCAGTGTTGATTGCTCTTGGGTGGGAGGGGAAGCTCCCCAGCCTCACCTGCTGCTGACGGTTGGTCAGTAAGCTGGTTATCCACTGACAGGTGGAGGGCGGCATTAGGAGCTGGATGGGCTTCTGGTGGAGGATGTCAGAGTAGATCTTGTTAAAGCTGCTATACCAAAACCTCAAAAAGTTTTCACCGCAACAATTTTACAGCTTAAAGTTCTTTAAATGAGATTAACTAGGAGCAGACTGTTAGTGAAACCACCTCTTTCGCTACCTGTTGCTGTTCACAGCTAGTCAGCTGACTAGAAGAAGACTATTACTATGAAAATGGGGTCTCTTTTAGTGTTTCTGCATTGAAGGTTATGGTGTACAAACTAAAACAAAGCCACCCTTCATTCCTATTGAAGTAGAGCTGTTTTAAAACTATAGTTGGCTAGCTGTTACCAGCATGTCCTCAAGCAGTCGACAGCAACTTATGTTGGAGCAGCTAGCTCAACTGGGTAGCTGCTAAAATCTGCTTGTTGCACTTGTGTTACTCTATAAAGACCAAATTTCTAAACGGTATAGCATCTGGTTTGCTGTGGTAGATTGATGCATCTTCATTGGATAATCATGTACAATCAAGGTAAATTATTGTATACTCTATCATTTCCAAGCCATAAATACATAGCCTACTTCTAAGGAAAAGCTCAAATTTAAATGTTTGAGAAAGATTTGTACACGCCAAGTGCCTTAGATACATATGTAAGCAATGAGTGAAACACTTGACTTTTGTACTTCCTTTTTGCTTGTGTACTAGAAAATCATTAGACAACCATGAGTTAAAAGACTTTGAGTAATCTTTCACCATTCCTGTTATTACGTCTTAACTGAAGAATATTCATTTACATAATACAAATAGCTTGTCTACATCAGAATGTAACTTCTCCTGGCCATTTTG
The DNA here is from genome assembly GCA_037039145.1 of Fundulus diaphanus. NCBI lineage: Eukaryota > Metazoa > Chordata > Actinopteri > Cyprinodontiformes > Fundulidae > Fundulus > Fundulus diaphanus. The sequence continues at coordinate 18,468,301 of CM073136.1, read as the reverse complement.
TTTGCTGATATCCCCACTTTAAACAGCCTAAACATGGGCTAAACATTTGCTCGTTATCCGTTTCTTTCATAATTACAGCTAGGCACTGTTAACTTCTGACCTCCCTGTAAGCTGTATATAAACAACCCTCATTTACTCCTCTTCTATTTTGGCAGTAAGAGGATTATGTAAAATCTCCAGTGTGATCTTTCAGATCAGTGTTTTCTTTGGCCAAGAATTACAGTGTCCCACTGGAGACTTGCTCCTTGTCATTTTCCTAACTCTCTCCCATCATTTCCTGTCATGTCTCAAGATGCATAATCAGGGTATTGAATTCCAGCCTGAAACGGTGTCAGCCCATAGTAAGACCATCCATCCTTACGTCCCTCCATCCATCCACCCATCCATTCATACATCCATCCTGCCCTCCCATGCTCTCCGCCTGCTTGTTGCAGGGGGGCTGGTGCCCATCTCTAGCAGATATTGGGTAAGAAGTGATATGCACCCTGGACAGGTCACCAATCCTTAATGTTCTATTAGATTAATATATTTGTCCCCTTGATCCATAGAAGTCTGTATTCACTCTTAGCCGAAAAACTTTTCCATTCCTGTGCTTGAAAGTGGAGATGGTGTATTTTGGTAATACATAGCATTCTTTTATTACAAGAACAGGGGGTCAAGTTGATTCGAAAAAGCTACATTCTGATCTCCACTTAACACAGCGCTTGCAAAAAAAAAGGATGTTAATGAAAAAGGTGGGAGATAGACCCATATAAAGACTCGATCAATGACTTTATCCATTGATTTTATCAATGATCTGAGGGCAGTTGTGACCACAGTTGCCACAAACATCACTGATAACACACTATATTGTCACCAGGACATATAGCCCCCTGCTATAAAAGGTACATGGACAGACCTGTTTCTTCCCTTGTGATCATGTACATATAAATGGTTCAGAGAACACTTGGAAGTAAATGTGGTCAGATGAGACCTACAAACCGGCTTTTCGGAATCCGTCTAAACTGCCTTCTTGGGGAAAAGGAGAAATACCCTGAGGAGCAGCATCCCTACAGACAAGCATGGAAGTGACAACCTGACATTGTGGGGATGTTTTCTGATAAGGATACATGAGGACCTAAGCATCGTGTGAGGCCAATTTACCGAGCCAAGTACCGTGACATTTTGAACATGAACCTTCTTCTTGCAGCCAGACCTCTGAAGACCATGTTTTTCAAAGTGGGGGCCCTCAGAAAATGGGAGTGAAAATAAAAAAATATATATACAAAAATAATAAAATAGAATCTAATTATTTGTATCATCATAAAATATAATTTCATATTTTTTAATTATTATAAAATATAACTTGTATTCATATTTCATATTGAGATGAAAACTAGGAGGATTTAAAACTGAACTTTGAGACTCTTCCCCTGTCTGTAAGAAATAACTATCCCACCTTGGCTGACAGGACACTGAAATGCAACAACTTTCAGTACTTGTGTGAGCCTGACCTTTCAACTTTAAAGGTACTCCAAACAAAGCATAGAACACATTTACTCTTGGAAAATAACCTGCATATGGCACTGACAGACATTAATCCCATCCCTCCCACTACACACAAAAGTTGTGGGAGGTTTGAGTTCTTTTGGTCTGAACTTACCATCGACAGTTTCTTGAAAAGTTTGTTGTTCAGTGGGAATATAATAGTACTGAAAATACAATAGTTAATCATCTGATGCTAAACAAGTAATTATGGAACAGTGAGTAAAAGTAAGAAAAACATTATAAAAGTGGATTTTTCTTTGCAAATTTTGTAGCATTGTCTGTGGATTTGCAAAAAGGGTCCCAGGCCAGAAGGTAATGCTGTTTATGGGGCCATGACAGAAAAGTTTGGGATAAGAATTTAGTCAGTTTCTTTGCCAACCGTGTCCTTTTAGTTATCTTTTAGTTGGAGATCAGATACTTTTTTATTCCATGACATGCAAATGAATTTGCAACCTTAAAAATAATGTCCTTTGTTTGAATTTGTGGTTCATATAAAATGAACCTAATTTAAAATCGGACTCTTTGTAACAGATCAACTTATACAATCAGCAATGGATCAAACTACTTTTTTTATCCACTGCATTATGAACCAGCTGTGAAACCTCGCTAATGCTCAAAAATGTAACAACTGTCTGTCGTTGAGTTATCAGATATTTTATGCAGGACAGTTTTTGTTCTGAGCTCTTCCATCTGACCCCTGGTCTCTTCTCTGTTCTCTCCACTCAGACCCCTCCGCCTCTTTCAAAGTGAGGACTCCACCACCTTTCTCAGCCATAACCAAAACTCTAACGGCAGCACAAAAGTTGTCTCCGCGGCGGCCCGCTTCAGCAAACGCTCTCTCAATCAGCCAATCCAGTTTACTCAGTATTGTTTACATCACACAATAAGGTTTGGATACTCAGCCAATCCAACTCTAGCTCACCGTCTTCCCCATGCCAGCTGCAGATTGGACGTGTGTTTTGAAATAGAATGACTAGACTGGTATTTTCTCACAAAAAGCATTTAATATGAGTTTAAAAAAAATTGTGAGCACTGACACCACTGAAAATCAGGTTATATATGTTCAACGGACACTGCTGTGATTCAAAAGCGTCTAGTAGCCGGTTCTATGTATTGATTCAGGTACTTTTATGCAAATTCAGTAGAACTTTTGTACACCAATCTAGTTATTCTAAATGTCCATGAATTTGCTGTGATTCTATTGTACCAGCAGGGGAAGTAGCTGATTGTCACGTTTGGCATGGTGTTGGTTTCTGTTTTTAATTGTTTTGTTGCGGTATTCAGGTAAACTGATCTTTGTAATTCCTGTATGTAAACTCTTTGAGGTGCTATACCAATCCTATTTATTCTCATTAGATACTTACAAAGTTTTACCAGCCTAGAAGTACACCGCATTGGCCTTGTGAACTGTATTTAGAGGTAATTATCTGACGAAACACATACAAATGAGGTTTTTATGTAAGTCTCTAGCAAATGAAATTAAAATCTTCCTCAGTTTCTCTAAAATACGGGTTTACTCGAGGACTAATATGGCTTTACTCTTAGTTGGAAATCAGCTGTGAAGAGGTAAAATTGGACTTTTTATTGTGTTCGCTTTTTAACAAGTCTAGCAAAAATGATAGCTAACGAGATTTGTATGATACACACCAAGAAACCGACATGCAGTCGTCATTTTTACTTTTTAATGGGGAATATAAGAGTCCCAGTTTTATACCTCTTTTACTGAAATGTTATTGTTTGTAGGTAACAGAGAAAATAAAGAATTGTAAATTGTGAATGAACTTATGGGAGACACAGTGGTGTGCATAGACGGAGACAAAGAGCGGGAGATGGGGAGGGGTTAAACATCGATGTTTATATGAGTGAAATGCAACTTAAAGTAAGATGTGCAAAGATATAACTAATCGTAATCTTCTAATGCAAAAACCCGGGAATGCCAAACTGAAGAAAAGATCCTGATTTTCAATCCTGGCCTGTACCTCTGACCTAGTGAAATTCAGCTCCACACACTGCCAAAAGCTAGATTTACTCAGATATAATTATTTAATCAACAATGATTTGTTGCTCTCTTTTAATCTAAAAGTTCTGACTTGCATGGTATAATAACTGCCATTACACATCAGTATCAGTTTGTAGGTGGTTGAGTGGAAAAACAGCCCTAACTAAATGAAATGCAGATGAGGTTGAATTAGGCCTGATGGTAGATAAATTCAGGATTTTAACCAAAGGAAGATTATTTACACTAAATCAAATCTATTTAGAAATTTCAATCTTTGATCACTTTAATGGATAGTAGTAATGATTTCTCCCTTTTCTTTATGTAACACAGTTTTGTGTTTCTATTCACAATGTCTAGACTAAGAATTAAAACAATTTTTGTAATTCAAAACCTGTTCAAGTCAATTAAGGTTAGGCATTTGCCAACTTATTTCCAGTTCCATATTGCAGTCTCTCAGTTCAGGTTTTTTTTCAGTGACGGACATTCTGTCCAAATCTGTGTTTCCACTGGTCGGCCTCTATATAACTCTCCAGCATGGGCCAGACAGCCACAAACTTTCTAGTTTCTTTCTCAAGACATGACTCGACACACACACAGCTGCTGTCTTTAACAAACTCCTCCTGTTGGCCCCTGGTGACTGTTTTCAGGCGTTGCAGCCTATTGATGTGCTAAGCTAACGTTAGCAAGTTTGCTCTCTGTTTATGTATGACTTGTTGATCATTTTTGGCTCGTAACATACATCAGTGCAGTTCCATTTAGTCTGTTTAATCATGCTTGGACAAGACTTGCAGAATACCTTCTCCTTCATAAATGTATTGACTTCAGTGTCTCATGGCCACAATCCCTATATGCACCAGAGCAGCTCAGATGGCAGCAGCCAATACAGTCAGTTTTTTGTTGTGAACATCTGTGTAAATGGTGTCAAAAAGAATTTGCTATGGACAACCTAAATTCCATAATGAAGTTTTACAAGCCGTGCACACACAAAAAAGGCTGTGATTTTTTTGTTTCCCAACACTGGCCATGATAAATGAGGTTACACAGATCTCTAGTAAACACTATGGATGTAGCAAGGATAAGAAGGATACAAAGTTGAGTGTAATCAGGGAGGAGCCTGTTTTATACGATCTGTTTATCAGAACTAGTACAGAAATATGAGTATTGCAAATCAAGATGATTTCAAGATAAACACGTCTTCTTGTTTTGTGATTACAAAAAGGTAAATGTGATGTCAGCAATGATTCATCTTTGTTTTTTTTTGTTTTTTTAAATCCATTGGAAACTCAGCTTGTTGGTGCTCTCTGACCGTGTTTGAACATGCTCTTAAATGGTTGGTATTGTGCATATTGATACAAAGACCCAAGTATGTGAAGGAAGATTCATTTACTCACAGAACTGGAATTAGTATATTGAAATGGAGGCGTGGTATCACTGGTATAATAAAGATTTTGATGACTTGCCCTCAAATGCCAAGCTTCAGGGCCCAGCTCTGGCCTCATCAGTCTGTGCACACCATTTTCTGTACATACTTTATATGCTTCAGGATCATTAGAACACGTGTAATTTTGTTTTGAATAAAAAAAAACGTCTTTCTTGATGTCATTTGGTTGCTGTTGTTTTGGTTTTTAGTTGGTATATTCTAATAAATGCTGAAAATATCCTGTTTCACTCTAGTTTAAAGTACTGCGATGGGAAAGTTCCTCCTACTTTTATACCTCTTTTTGTTGTTGGTTTTTGTTATTCTGTTTTTCTTTTTTTTTTGGATAATCAAGAAAATGATAAATTGTAAATGGTGACATTATTTATACTGTAAATGGTGGTTTGCTTATATATTTATTGCATATCAAAGGATACTTCACTTGATAAGGGGCTACAAGGTATTTTAAAAGTGTAGTATGGTCATAGTGTGTGGATAGGGGAAGTGCAATCAGGGGGGCAGTTTAATATTCATGGTGCTAGACCCCTACTTGCCTCGGTGCCCCCTCATCAAACAGCATATATTGTATGGACATAAGATTCAACTCAACTCCACCATCTGGTGCTTAGAACCATTTCAGTTTACTGGAAATTGAATGATGTCTTTGTAATGTAACTAAGAGAACAATACAAGATTTTTTTTTCTTTTGTACTTTACTTCCATTGTATGAAATGCATAATCTCGTGTGGCATTAGTGGTTTTATGATAAGCATTAGCTGTAGTTGTTAACTCTTGACACTTTTACAGAGACTCTTAGGGATGTTACTTTTATTGGCTTCGAGGTTCCTGGTGTCTTGTCCTCATTAGTACTTTTTGGAGGATGTAACGATGCTCTTTTTTCTTTCTCCCTTTTCACTTGTTTGATTTATGCTGCACTCACTGTCTCCAAAAGAAGTCACTTAGAAGAAAACCTGAGCCAGACCTGTCTTAATTCCTCTGTGATTTTTCTGTGACATACTGTATTGTTGTTCAAGAAATTAAAAAAAAAGTTTTGATAAACCATGCAGCAGTGACTCTGTGCTTTTTGTTGTGCGGAATATCTTGGGCTTCCACCAGGGGACTTCAACTTTAATGTTTCCAGTGCTCTTTAAGAAGCGATTATCAGGCGAGCCCTTATTATTGACTCCCATCTGGACACACAGCTTGAGAAAAGTTTTTCTTTTTTACCGTTTTATTTGAATAGCAATATTTTAGTGTCAATATGTAATTTACATCACACAGCGAAAGGTTTATGATTCTTTCAGATATCGAGTTTAGATCCAAGCAAACATGTTATTTAAAGTCTTAAACAGTTTGTCTTAAACAAGCGTTTACATTTCTCAAGATAAGTGTTTCTCAAGGTTTGGGTCAGGGCCCTTTTGTGGGGCTTGAAGCATCGATTAAATGGTTGAAATTGTCTCAAAAAATCCCAATCAAGGCCCTTGCTGCATTATTATGTGTATTTTTTAAGCTAACACCATTTTCCTATGTTGTCATTTTCCTCTAAATCAGCATCCTTCATGGTCTGAGATTCTAATCAAAACCACCGTAATAGCTATCATGTGCAATCAGGTGGAGATAATGTCAAGAAAAACATCAAAACTTCCAGAGCATTGATGTCTAGGGTGATGACACTGGTTGGCAGTTGTCCTCTTAAAAGAACGCCTTGACACCCAAGGTGACTGCCCAGTTGAAAGCCTTGGGGGGGAGGGGAAAGAAAGATATTGACTCATCACATATTTTCAGATGTAAATTTCTTATATCTCACTGCATTGAATGCACCATGATGAAATTATGTGATCTCTCACCAACATGCATGTCTATCCCTGCATTCCTAAGAATTCAAAACGTGCAAAGTAAGAGCAACACGTCGTCGATGTGACAAGACGAGGTGTAACAGATTCCATATTTTTTAATGAATAAAGGAAATTCAATGGAAATGTGAAAAGCTAATACGGAGCTGTTGTGCTGATTGTGAGACAGTACAGATTAGACTGAGTCACTTCATCACCAGTGTTGTCTCCGCAGACATATACCATTGTTTGGTCTGTCTAACCTAGAAACCATGTAGATTATTTTGATTAATTCTAATAATTACATATAATTCAATGAAACACATTAGCACATTTTCTTATTATTATGAGTGGCCCTTTAAATCTTATCGTTCTCAATTTAGTGTCTTTTACTTCTTTAGTTTTTTAAATCCCATGTAAAACATGGAATTAAGACCTTCAACATCATGCTACCTAATGCTAAATTAATACCTTTAATTAAAAAAAATCTAATGTCTCTTTAAAGTTTAAAAAAAAAAAATCAACCTTAATAGGTCACATGCATACGGAATCCGTAATACGGAAGCGTATTGCTGCCACTGGACAAAATATTTTTTTTATTGCTTATCTTGTATAAACATGATAATTATCTTGTAAAAACGTGATAATTATCTTGTATAAACGTGAAAATTATCTTGTATAAACGTGATAATTATCTTGTATAAACGTGATAAATATCTTGTATAAACATGATAATTATCTTGTATAAATGTGAAAATTATCTTGTAAAAACGTGATAACTTATCCAGATGGTGGCGCTAGTATGCTTTTAGTCTGACTCATTTAAGACGAAGAAGAAGCATGTGCGTCATCTACTCGAGAACTAAAATGGCAAATTTATGGGAATGGATCAAGTTTTACTTTATGCTCGCTAGTATCACCTTATTTTCAACGGAAATACCGAGACAGTGAGTGGCGGTTTTCCGTGCGAGACGTCCGATACATCACTTCCTGTTACTGGCGAGTCAGCTGTACAGCGACTCCACATTACTCGTCTTTATGATTTCATGGAAGGCCGGGATCGTTTGTCCGGTTAGAGGCTGTCATGATAACAGGTGTAAAAGAAAGGTTTATGTGGAGCAGGAGTGTTTTAATCATTGATCGCGTACAAGAGCTGTAGATACCAGGCGCCCTACTTTCTTCACCCCCAGCCGAAGAATGAGATATCCCTCCGCCTGTGGCTAAAAGTTGTAAATTTGAAGAAACCACCAAAACAATGGTATGTTTGTTCTTTTAATTTCGTGGGGGAAAAAAAGCCCGATAGAAGACAACACGATGCCAGAAAAGTGGCCGGGCTACGAAGTTCCATTAAAATCTCCGTGGAGACGTCAAGAGGGCAGCAGACAGGTAAGCTTGGGAAGTGTACAGTGTTTACGTTTGTGTCACTCTTGATAAAACATATGCTGTCACATTAAGACAGCCATCTTTTAGCTTTTTTCTGTCTCTCAATTATTATCTGAATATTGTTCATCTCTGCTGGTAGGTTTTTGGGGTTCTGTTTGTAAAGTTATACAATAAGAGATTTACAGCAAAATATTTAGCCTGTCATATGACATTAAATGCAGGGTTCATTATTCATATTTTTGTTATTCATAAATCTATAAATAAGTAATAATTTTATGCTGTTTGCTAAACTGATTGTGGTCTTGTTTTTGACAGATGACTGCCGCTGTGACCGAACCGCTCCGTAATCAGTCACCTATGCAGAAAGATGCTGATACTACAGGCACTGAAGGATCACACCTAGGAGAGGAGAAGAACAGTGCATGTGTACTCCTCCGGCATACCAGAGGAGTGTCTCTGACACATGGAAGAACACATAATGTATTTGCCGGCCACTCATATTTCAGATATATTACCTGTCCAGGTGTACCCTGCCTCTCGCCATTGACTGCTGGAGATAGGCACCAGCACCCCTCGCCATCCCAACAAGGAAAAGGGTGTAGGAAAATGGATGGTAATAAATTAGTACAAAAAGTATGAATAGTGTTTTTATTTTTCTAATCAACAGATTGTGCAGCATAAAACATATCAAGACTACTTAAAACTATGTTAACACCAAGCTAATAGAGCAGCACCTGCATCATTACTCATACTCATTCAAATATTCATATCACACATTCCTTCTAGTTTTTACAAACAGTCTATGCTAGTACCTGGGATACCATTGGTAAGGTTACACAGTCAAGATATAACAGCAATAGTTTGGGTTCTATAAGAGGAAAAAATGGGTTTTATACATTTTATAAATGTCACCGTTCCAAACTAAATATTTAATTACACAGCTAAATGTTTAGATTGTAAACTATATATTAAGATGCAAACCAAGCATTTAGTTTTCAAATGAAATATTGAACTCCAAATTAAATGTTTAGCTTACAAACTAGATGTTTATTTTGGAGCTAAATATTAAGCTTGTTATTTAAATATTAAACTGGGAACTGTGACTTATTTATAGATTTATGAATAACAAAAATATGAATAATGAACCCTGCATTTAATGTCATATGACAGGCTAAATATTTTGCTGTAAATCTCTTATTGTATAACTTTACAAACGGAACCCCAAAAACCTACCAGCAGAGATGAACAATATTCAGATAATAATTGAGAGACAGAAAAAAGCTAAAAGATGGCTGTCTTAATGTGACAGCATATGTTTTATCAAGAGTGGCACAAACGTAAACACTGTACACTTCCCAAGCTTACCTGTCTGCTGCCCTCTTGACGTCTCCACGGAGATTTTAATGGAACTTCGTAGCCCGGCCACTTTTCTGGCATCGTGTTGTCTTCTATCAGGCTTTTTTTTCCCCACGAAATTAAAAGAACAAACATACCATTGTTTTGGTGGTTTCTTCAAATTTACAACTTTTAGCCACAGGCGGAGGGATATCTCATTCTTCGGCTGGGGGTGAAGAAAGTAGGGCGCCTGGTATCTACAGCTCTTGTACGCGGTCAATGATTAAAACACTCCTGCTCCACATAAACCTTTCTTTTACACCCGTTATCATGACAGCCTCTAACCGGACAAACGATCCCGGCCTTCCATGAAATCATAAAGACGAGTAATTTGGTACGAATTAGTCGGCGAGTCGCTGTCCAGCTGACTCGCCAGTAACAGGAAGTGACGTATCGGACGTCTCGCACGGAAAACCGCCACTCACTGTCTCGGTATTTCCGTTGAAAATAAGGTGATACTAGCGAGCATAAAGTAAAACTTGATCCATTCCCATAAATTTGCCATTTTAGTTCTCGAGTAGATGACGCATATGCTTCTTCTTCGTCTTAAATGAGTCAGACTAAAAGCATACTAGCGCCACCATCTGGATAAGTTATCATGTTTTTACAAGATAATTTTCACATTTATACAAGATAATTATCATGTTTATACAAGATAAGATCACGTTTATACAAGATAATTAGCATGTTTATACAAGATAAGCAACAAAAAAAATATTTTGTCCAGTGGCAGCAATACACTTCCGTACATGCAGGTGTACGAATAGAAATCAAACATATTCTTGATTGATATTTCTGTGATCGATTAAAAGCCTAATTATTATGAGCATTTATCTGGAGATGGCCACAAAAGAGCCTTTCCTTCAGAGGTTTTGGCATTTTATGCTCCGGGAAGCCTGGTGACTGAGCTCGGTAGTTTTCAACATGTTGCAGGGGAAGCACCTTCAGCCACACCACAGGCTGATTCCTCCAAGGTGGTAAACAATAACAACCCAGATATTCCATTCACTCATTCCACACACAATGTCCTCTGGATAGTAAGTGTTATACATTATTGTTTTAGATGAGCATTGAGTTTAAGTTCCCAAACAAGTCTTTGCATTTGTCTGGTGTCATACTGCAGCTGATGGCCACTAGATGGCTCTACTGGACCAGTCAGTAACTTTTACAGTTGGAGGATTTTCCTTTACTTTGCCTTCCAATATGTTTCTGCAATTTTTCTGCTAATATTGTCTTACAACTTGATCCATTTAGTTGAGAGATATTATTTCTGTTTTCCTTTCTTATATGCCTATTCAGGAGAGGCATTTTTACCTAAGTTTAATAATGAGATACTGCAGGGCAGGGCTATGTTTAATGTTCTATTTACTACATAAATGGAGTTGTTAACCTTAACTTTAATGGTTTGAATGGGCCAGTTACCGTATTTTTCAGACCATAAGGTGCACTTAAAATCCTTACATTGTTCTCAAAAATTGATAGTGCACCTTATAATCTGGTGCGCTTTATAATCCGGTGCACCTTATATTTGATTAAAGTTGTGTTTACTGACCGATTTTATGTGGTACAATGCACTCAAGAATCTGTTAAAATATGTAAGTACAACTTTGGTTAGCAACGAAGCCGCTCAATCGACATTCGGAGTATTACGGTACATTGTGTCACCACACATAGACATATATAAAGAGTAGACCCCGCATCGACCGCTCTCGCCTATAGGCGCGGACGAGATTTAGGGGCGCCATCTTGGGGCGGTCGAGAACTCAGCTCAGTGTAATGTGTTAACCAGTTGCAGAATCAATTTAAGTCAACTATACTTGCTGATTATTGAACTAATTTTCGCGTTGTTTTTTTCTGAAAACTTTAAAGCTATAGCTATTATAAGAAATGGTTCAGTGCAGTTAAATGTTCTTAGTGTGCTTAAAAGTAATTGAATATTCTGACAGAATTTATGTATGCTGCAAAACACAGCCACTCATACACTTTAATAATTTTTTGTTATTACTATATACAAAAACATATATATATATATATATATATATATATATATATATATATACGTTCCAAAAAGAACCCGTGGTAGGCGAAATCCGTGAAGTAGTAACCTTTATTTTCTTTACAATTATTATACAATGAAATACTCCATAGTACATTGAAACCAAAGAACAAAACCTTATAACAGGCCCAAGTATTTGTTTAACAAATAAAAGTATTTAACAAATAAAAGTACTGTATAAACGTTTTTTTTTTTTTTTTTTTTTTTTTACAAATAACTACTGTGCTGTAAAATACTAATTTGATCATCAATACGAACTGAATGCTTCAAATTGCGGAGATCGGCACCGCCCCACCGCGACCCGAGTCATTGTATTAGAACGGGAGAAAATGAAAAATGATTATGAAAAAAATACAAAGTAGGACAAATAGTGACTCACATGTCTTTCACTGCTCTTCTCACTGAGCCGCTGCATCCCGACTCCGCTCTGTAGCGTTTTTTTTCTTCTAAAACCCGCGGTGCAGGTGTGTGTTTTAGGGAGAAAAACATAGTTATCGGTAGTTGTTGGGCATATGTATATATATATATATATATATATATATATATATATATATATATATATATATATATATATATATATACATATATCTATATATATATATACATATATATATGTATATGTATACACTCACCGGCCACTTTATTAGGTACACCTGTCCAACTGCTCGTTAACACTTAATTTCTAAGCAGCCAATCACATGGCGGCAACTCAGTGCATTTAGGCATGTAGACATGGTCAAGAGAATCTCCTGCAGTTCAAACCGAGCATCAGTATGGGGAAGAAAGGTGATTTGAGTGACTTTGAACGTGGCATGATTGTTGGTGCCAGAAGGGCTGGTCTGAGTATTTCAGAAACTGCTAATCTACTGGGATTTTCACGCACAACCATCTCTAGGGTTTACAGAGAATGGTCCGAAAAAGAAAAAACATCCAGTGAGCGGCAGTTCTGTGGGCGGATATGCCTTGTTGATGCCAGAGGTCAGAGGAGAATGGCCAGACTGGTTCGAGCTGATAGAAGGGCAACAGTGACTCAAATAACCACCCGTTACAACCAAGGTGGGCAGAAGAGCATCTCTGAACGCACAGTACGTCGAACTTTGAGGCAGATGGGCTACAGCAGCAGAAGACCACATCGGGTGCCACTCCTTTCAGCTAAGAACAGGAAACTGAGGCTACAATTTGCACAAGCTCATCGAAATTGGACAATAGAAGATTGGAAAAACATTGCCTGGTCTGATGAGTCTCGATTTCTGCTGCGACAGTCGGATGGTAGGGTCAGAATTTGGCGTCTACAACATGAAAGCATGGATCCATCCTGCCTTGTATCAACGGTTCAGGCTGGTGGTGGTGGTGTCATGGTGTGGGGAATATTTTCTTGGCACTCTTTGGGCCCCTTGGTACCAATTGAGCATTGTTGCAACGCCACAGCCTACCTGAGTATTGTTGCTGACCATGTCCATCCCTTTATGACCACAATGTACCCAACCCATGATGGCTACTTTCAGCAGGATAATGCGCCATGTCATAAAACTGGAATCATCTCAGACTGGTTTCTTGAACATGACAATGAGTTCGCTGTACTCAAATGGCCTCCACAGTCACCAGATCTCAATCCAATAGAGCATCTTTGGGATGTGGTGGAACGGGAGATTCGCATCATGGATGTGCAGCCGACAAATCTGCGGCAACTGTGTGATGCCATCATGTCAATATGGACCAAACTCCCTGGGGAATGCTTCCAGCACCTTGTTGAATCTATGCCACGAAGAATTGAGGCAGTTCTGAAGGCAAAAGGGGGTCCAACCCGTTACTAGCATGGGGTACCTAATAAAGTGGCCGGTGAGTGTATATATACATATGTATATATATATATATATGTATATACATATGTCACCTGACAGCGCAAGCCCAAACTCCGCTCCAGCCCAAGCACCAGATGATCAACCCCAGCAGGGAGCAGACCGGGGTGAAGTTAGTTTGATATTGGACATTGGACATTCAAGCTCCGCGGAGTAAGCGGGATCTAGCTCACGGTTGATCCGGTTGAAGGACTCCGTTTTCGGCCAGCGTCTCTCAGCTGCTCCCTCCTCCCACACGCGGTGGTGCAGTTAGGGACCGTCAAAAAAGTTTTGAACCAAGCACTCTTGAGAAATAAAAATCAATAAATCCCTTATCTAGTGACTAGCTAATACAAAACTAATAGGAAATCATGCCAATAAATAACATCTGTAAGGCACACTAATTTTTATCCCATTTTAAGGCTTTGTTTATTTTTAAAGAATTTTTTTTATAGAAAAATGTGATATTTCTTCAATAGCTTCCAGGTCATGTGACCCACTGATTCCAAATCTGTGTCAAATTGTTCTACTATTTTACCTTGATGGGGCACACTCATTTGTATCCCATTTTAAGCTTTTTTCTATTTTTAAAGAATTTTTATTATAAAAATATTGATATTTCTTCAATAGCTTCCAGGTCATGTGACCCACTGACTCCAAATCTGTGTCAAATTGTTCTACTATTTTACCTTGATGGGGCACACTCATTTGTATCCCATTTTAAGCTTTTTTCTATTTTTAAAGAACTTTTATTATAAAAATAATTGATATTTCTTCAATAGCTTCCAGGTCATGTGACCCACTGACTCCAAATCTGTGTCAAATTGTTCTACTACTTTACCTTGATGGGGCACACTCATTTGTATCCCATTTTAAGCTTTTTTCTATTTTTAAAGAATTTTTATTATAAATATAATTGATATTTCTTCAATAGCTTCCAGGTCATGTGACCCACTGACTCAAAATCTGTGTCAAATTGTTCTACTACTTTACCTTGATGGGGCACACTCATTTGTATCCCATTTTAAGCTTTTTTTTATTTTTAAAGAATTTTTATTATAAAAATAATTGATATTTCTTCAATAGCTTCCAGGTCATGTGACCCACTGACTCCAAATCTGTGTGAAATTGTTCTACTACTGTACTTTGACGAAGCACACTAATTTTTATCCCATTTTAAGCTTTTTTCTATTTTTAAAGAATTTTTATTATAGAAAAATGTGATATTTCTTCAATAGCTTCCAGGTCATGTGACCCACTGACTCCAAATCTATGTCAAATTGTTCTACTATTTTACCTTGATGGGGCACACTAATTTTTATCCCATTTTAAGTTTTTTTCTATTTTTAAATAATTTTTATTATAGAAAAATGTGATATTTCTTCAATAGCTTTCAGGTCATGTGACCCACTGACTCAAAATCTATGTCAAATTGTTCTACTATTTTACCTGGATGGGGCACACTCGTTTGTATCCCATTTTAAGCTTTTTTCTATTTTTAAAGAATTTTTATTATAAAAATAATTGATATTTCTTCAATAGCTTCCAGGTCATGTGACCCACTGACTCCAAATCTGTGTCAAATTGTTCTACTATTTTACCTTGATGGGGCACACTCATTTGTATCCCATTTTAAGCTTTTTTCTATTTTTAAAGAATTTTTATTATAAAAATATTGATATTTCTTCAATAGCTTCCAGGTCATGTGACCCACTGACTCCAAATCTGTGTGAAATTGTTCTACTACTGTACTTTGACGAAGCACACTAATTTTTATCCCATTTTAAGCTTTTTTCTATTTTTAAAGAATTTTTATTATAAAAATATTGATATTTCTTCAATAGCTTCCAGGTCATGTGACCCACTGACTCCAAATCTGTGTCAAATTGTTCTACTATTTTACCTTGATGGGGCACACTCATTTGTATCCCATTTTAAGCTTTTTTCTATTTTTAAAGAACTTTTATTATAAAAATAATTGATATTTCTTCAATAGCTTCCAGGTCATGTGACCCACTGACTCCAAATCTGTGTCAAATTGTTCTACTACTTTACCTTGATGGGGTACACTCATTTGTATCCCATTTTAAGCTTTTTTCTATTTTTAAAGAATTTTTATTATAAAAATAATTGATATTTCTTCAATAGCTTCCAGGTCATGTGACCCACTGACTCAAAATCTGTGTCAAATTGTTCTACTACTTTACCTTGATGGGGCACACTCATTTGTATCCCATTTTAAGCTTTTTTTATTTTTAAAGAATTTTTATTATAAAAATAATTGATATTTCTTCAATAGCTTCCAGGTCATGTGACCCACTGACTCCAAATCTGTGTCAAATTGTTCTACTATTTTACCTTGATGGGGCACACTCATTTGTATCCCATTTTAAGCTTTTTCTATTTTTAAAGAATTTTTATTATAAAAATAATTGATATTTCTTCAATAGCTTCCAGGTCATGTGACCCACTGACTCCAAATCTGTGTCAAATTGTTCTACTACTTTACCTTGATGGGGCACACTCATTTGTATCCCATTTTAAGCTTTTTTCTATTTTTAAAGAATTTTTATTATAAATATAATTGATATTTCTTCAATAGCTTCCAGGTCATGTGACCCACTGACTCAAAATCTGTGTCAAATTGTTCTACTACTTTACCTTGATGGGGCACACTCATTTGTATCCCATTTTAAGCTTTTTTTTATTTTTAAAGAATTTTTATTATAAAAATAATTGATATTTCTTCAATAGCTTCCAGGTCATGTGACCCACTGACTCCAAATCTGTGTGAAATTGTTCTACTACTGTACTTTGACGAAGCACACTAATTTTTATCCCATTTTAAGCTTTTTTCTATTTTTAAAGAATTTTTATTATAGAAAAATGTGATATTTCTTCAATAGCTTCCAGGTCATGTGACCCACTGACTCCAAATCTATGTCAAATTGTTCTACTATTTTACCTTGATGGGGCACACTAATTTTTATCCCATTTTAAGCTTTTTTCTATTTTTAAATAATTTTTATTATAGAAAAATGTGATATTTCTTCAATAGCTTTCAGGTCATGTGACCCACTGACTCAAAATCTATGTCAAATTGTTCTACTATTTTACCTGGATGGGGCACACTCGTTTGTATTCCATTTTAAGCTTTTTTCTATTTTTAAAGATTTTTTATTATAAAAATAATTGATATTTCTTCAATAGCTTCCAGGTCATGTGACCCACTGACTCCAAATCTGTGTCAAATTGTTCTACTACTTTACCTTGATGGGGCACACTCGTTTGTATCCCATTTTAAGCTTTTTTCTATTTTTAAAGAACTTTTATTATAAAAATAATTGATATTTCTTCAATAGCTTCCGTCATGTGACCCACTGACTCCAAATCTGTGTCAAATTGTTCTACTATTTTACCTTGATGGGGCACACTCATTTGTATCCCATTTTAAGCTTTTTTCTATTTTTAAAGAACTTTTATTATAAAAATAATTGATATTTCTTCAATAGCTTCCAGGTCATGTGACCCACTGACTCCATTTCTGTGTCAAATTGTTCTACTACTTTACCTTGATGGGGCACACTCGTTTGTATCCCATTTTAAGCTTTTTTCTATTTTTAAAGAACTTTTATTTTAAAAATAATTGATATTTCTTCAATAGCTTCCAGGTCATGTGACCCACTGACTCCAAATCTGTGTCAAATAGACCCTTTTCACAGTGACGTCATGCAACTTCCGTTCTGCTGTGAAGCAGGGTATCTTTACTTCCGCTTTCTCCGCGAGCAGTGTTTTTACATAGGGAATTCACACAGTCCCTCACCAATCTACTCAAATTTCGTTTGGGAGACGTGCACAGACTGGCACAAAAGCTTTCGACCACACCAGCCTCCAAACTCGACAAAGATGACAAGTTCTTTGTGGAACAATACCTTTTCGATTATGAAGGTAAGAGCTTTGTCTTCTTAGCTCTGTTGTTAGCATAGATGCTAGGATAATGATAGCAATGCTACCAACAGGACTTTTGTCATTTATTAGTTTTCTATTTCTCCATTATATTGCTACGCTAGCTTTATTGCTATATCAGCTTATCTGTTTCACAGCTTTTAGCCAATGAGTCTCACCAGGGATATAGTTGATGTATAATGTTGAGCCTTTTCATACTTTGTTTTGGAACAGTGTCAATGCTTTTGGCAACTTGCTCACAGTTAGAGCACGCTGTCACACCTCTATGAATAAAAATGAGGAGCCTCATTCCCTCCCGTTTTTTTTTTTTTTGTGTAGTATTTTACTGAAGTTGCAGACTTTGCAGTATCCCTCAAAATTCCTCTGTGGGTTCAGTGTGTTTCTCAGTCTCGTCAGTACATTTGGAGCCTCAATTAATAAAATAATTCTGCCCATTCCTGTTAAAACTGTGATAGTTTAGGACATCATAGACTGAGAAAGACGCTGTCAATAATGTTGAATGCACACTGCATGCACACTAATAATCAGTTCACTATAGTATTTATGGATTATGCTGCTGTCGGGGCAAACCCCTTGTGTCCTATACTGTTATTTTTCAGGAACTGACCAAAAAAACATGGATTTTAAAAAACTTCAGACATCACACTTCATATATTTTAGTTATTTATTACATAGATACTTCATAGCACCTCTGTCCATTTTACCTTTTACCTGTCCTGTTTATCCTGCTGCCTTGCTCCGGTTCCCCTCTGCCTTACAGAAGAGCCTGCTGCCGAGCTCTGGTGGGTTCTCCCCAGAACTGTCAATTCTCTGCCGAGCTGTGGACCCTGCTGCCTGTTCCTGGTTCCAAGAAGTCTCTCTCCGGGCCGTCAGCTCCTGCCAACACCATCACCCTGTTCCCGTGCAGTTCTACCTCGCTGGTTACATCACCCTCCATCCCATCAAACCTTCAATAAAGACTTTCATTTTAAGTCCCGTGTGTGTGGTTCTGGGTTCATCCATAGACAAATTAGACTTAGACAACTTTATTTGTCATTATGTATGCACAGAGTGCGTACAGAACGAAATTCCGTTTGCATACAGCTTGAGAATTACAGTAAATTACAGGATAAAGTGCAGCAGTGATTTAACAGTAAACAATTGAAATGTAAACAATGCAGGAGAAAGAGACGGTGTGCGATCACAGTGTACAGATGAGTATTTTTAAAAACCATTTGTATGTGCAGAAATTAATTAATTTCTCAGATTAATTTCCTTTCATTAACAAATTGATTTTGACAGCTCTAATAAAAATTTACGTGGTGAGCCACTGAAATTATCTTGGGAATAGCTAAATAAACTTATAACTCAATTATCTTTAAGAAAGAAAGATGTTTAATTTGTTAAAGACCACTTGCAGAAACATAGGTGTCCTCGGAAGAGAAGTGCTGACTGCAGGCGTAAGTGCTGCTGCGAAGGATTTTAAAATTTGGCCCCTCGTCTCTTCTTATTGCTGTCACCCAATAGGCTCCAGTCTCAGCATCAGCCGGGAAGTCGTGAAAACTGAGATATGGAAAGTTTTTTGTTGTTGTTCGAACACTGTAAGTAGCAGTTTCTCTGTGATTGTGCCATGCTTGGTGGATATGATGCTGCTGAGAGATGGACACAAGGGGAGAACAAATAGATTAATTATAATACTTATTAAAACCTTTATTTAACCAGATAAACTCCCATTGAGATTAAGATCTCTTTTTTAAAGGTTGATCTGACTAAGAGGTCAGTATAATAAAACAATTTCAGGCTTCTACTTAAAATATACAGTATTTTGCACACAAACTAAAAAAAAAAAGTGCATTAATATAAGTGCAAATAATATTATGAAGAAAATTAATTATAATACACAGAAAATTCAGAAACAGAAGTACTGTCCAATAGACCCACGGTAATTTTTTTTAGGAATGAACAAAAAGATTCAAATGGAATAAGATCTTTTTAATTCAGTGACTGCAATTATATATAACACGTCACCATAATCAAGTAAGGGGAACAATGTAGCAGATAAATGTCTCTTTTTTCACTCTGTGAACAAGATTTATTTCTATAATAGCAAAGCTACAGTAATCATTTTATAACATCTACATCAGATTAATGACAGGTAAAATAAGCTAACAAGCTGCTGCATGTTAGCTTTGATCTTCATGTTACTGTCCCGATTAAAGCATCTATATAACAGCAATGATCGCTACAAATACTAAGGAAAATAAAGATAGTCAATAAGACACGTTTAATATTGTGCTCTCAGTCTTACTTAATGAAATCACGCTGATTACTGATAGGTAAAAGTTTGGTAAGGTAAGCTGACAAGCTGCTGCATGTTAGCTTTGATCTACATGTTACTGTCCCGATCAAAGCATCTATATAACAGCAATGATCGCTACCAATACTAAGGAAAATAAAGATAGTCAATGCGACACATTGTGGTCTCAGTCTTACCTTATGAAATCGCGCTGATTATCAGTGAAACACCTCTTCACCTCCCGAATTTTCTATGTAAAAGCATGTAGCCGGAAGTAAAGATACCCTGCTCCGCTTCAAAACGGAAGTTGAGTGACGTCATGTGAAAAGGGTCTATTGTTCTACTACTTTACCTTGATGGGGCACACTCGTTTGTATCCCATTTTAAGCTTTTTTCTATTTTTAAAGAACTTTTATTATAAAAATAATTGATATTTCTTCAATAGCTTCCGTCATGTGACCCACTGACTCCAAATCTGTGTCAAATTGTTCTACTATTTTACCTTGGTGGGGCACACTCATTTTTATCCCATTTTAAGCTTTTTTCTATTTTTAAAGAATTTTTATTATAAATATAATTGATATTTCTTCAATAGCTTCCAGGTCATGTGACCCACTGACTCCAAATCTGTGTCAAATTGTTCTACTATTTTACCTTGATGGGGCACACTCATTTGTATCCCATTTTAAGACTTTGTTTATTTTTAAAGAATTTTTATTATAAAAATAATTGATATTTCTTCAATAGCTTCCAGGTCATGTGACCCACTGACTCCAAATCTGTGTCAAATTGTTCTACTATTTTACCTTGATGGGGCACACTCATTTGTATCCCATTTTAAGACTTTGTTTATTTTTAAAGAATTTTTATTATAGAAAAATGTGATATTTCTTCAATAGCTTCCAGGTCATGTGACCCACTGATTCCAAATCTGTGTCAAATTGTTCTACTATTTTACCTTGATGGGGCACACTCATTTGTATCCCATTTTAAGCTTTTTTCTATTTTTAAAGAATTTTTATCATAAAAATAATTGATATTTCTTCAATAGCTTCCAGGTCATGTGACCCACTGACTCCAAATCTGTGTCAAATTGTTCTACTACTGTACCTTGATGAAGCACACTAATTTTTATCCCATTTTAAGCTTTTTTCTATTTTTAAAGAATTTTTATTATAGAAAAATGTGATATTTCTTCAATAGCTTCCAGGTCATGTGACCCACTGACTCCAAATCTATGTCAAATTGTTCTACTATTTTACCTTGATGGGGCACACTCATTTGTATCCCATTTTAAGCTTTTTTTTATTTTTAAAGGATTTTTATTATAAAAATAATTGATATTTCTTCAATAGCTTCCAGGTCATGTGACCCACTGACTCCAAATCTGTGTCAAATTGTTCTACTACTTTACCTTGATGGGGCACACTAATTTTTATCCCATTTTAAGGCTTTGTTTATTTTAAAAGAATTTTTATTATAGAAAAATGTGATATTTCAATCTGTATAATCTGACCCAATCTGTATAATCTGATTGAATTTGACTTTGGAAATTGCCTTGAGATGACATGTTTCATGAATTGGTGCTATATAAATAAAATTTAATTGAATTCATATTAGTAAACTCTCACATTTGCTTAGAATTTAGGACCTTTTTAAATCTTAATGCCTCAATTATGATGACGCCTTTTTTATTCAGGACATCTTTCTTAAAATATCAAGAGGCCATAAAAGATTCTCATTGGTGGAAACTTAAATTTGTGTTTAGACCCAGTCCTGGATACATCTGCATCCTCGATCTCTAAAACTAAGTCAGCCATCACTACTTTATCATGTATGGAAGATAAATTTAACAGATGTATGGAGGCATATCAATCACCAATCTATAGATTATTCCTTTTTTATCCAACAAACATAACACACACTAGGACTGATCTTTTTCTAATGCCACCTAATATTCAACGGAAATATGAACATGTTTTTTTTGTGCAAGACTTCCGGTCGTTCACTTCCTGTCACTGGCTAGCTAGATGAAAAGCGGCTAATGCGACGAGACTTCGTACCAAATTACTCGTCATTATGACTTCGAGGAAGACCGGGGTCGTTTGTACAGTTAGAGGTTGTCATAATAACTGGTATAAAAGATAGGTTTACGTGGAGCAGGAGTGTTTCAATCATCGACCGTGTACAAGAGCTGTGGATGTGAGGCACCCTACTTCCTTCACCCCCAGCTCTTTAACACTGATACCCTAACAAATAAAATAGAAATAAAGTTACATCTTAATTCCAAAGCTAACTTACATTTTAACGTGACAAGCTTGCATCAAGAGCTTTGAGACCACACCAGATTGGTACAATTTCAAACTTCAAGCCAGTGGTTTGAACGTTTTGATATCCAATTATATCATAACATCAGTTCAGTCCCCAAACTGTAGCACTGCTATCTTTGTAAAATTAACTGACCAGCAATGTAATCACAACGAGGCAACAGCTAGCATGTCTTTGAATCAGACGATTCATTAGCCTACCTTCCATAAGATCACAGCTGCATGACTGAAGGAGGCCTGGAATCGCAACTCTGGAAGCACTCCGGCCATCTCTGTAGTGCTGGTTGATGTAGTCAGGATCCATGCAGAGTGAACGTCGGACTTGCTTTGGCTTGAATGGACATCAGCTTTCATGAAAACCAGGTAATCGATGTTACTATTTATTAACACCGTGCCAACTTTTCCACTGTGGAGGTATGCCTCGGTACATTCGCATTGCAGAGCCATCCGCACCAAGTGAAAACATAAAATATAGGGCTGGGTATCATCTAGGAACAGCTGATTCGATACGATTCTCGAGATAGCTTAGCTTGATTTGATTTGACTCCAATATTGATATGTATTACTTTCAAATTAATGCCCAAAGTCATTCAATCAACAAAACCAGCCAAATATTATATTAATGTTAAATTTTTTGAACACTTATATATTAACAAGAACAAACGTGCATTTGGATCAATGCATTTAACGAATCACAGAAGCCAAAAATGTGCCCAAATGTCTGATTTTAGGGACGAAGGCGCTTCTAAATGTACGTAACAATCGATCCAGAATGATGGTTTGAATCATATAAAAAATGTTTAAATGCAGATAGACTAACATATACTGCTCAAAAAAATGAAGGCAACACTTAAACAACACAATGTAACTCCAAATCAGTCACACTTCTGTGAAATCAAACTGTCACCTTTAGAAGCAACACTGATTAACAATCAGTTTCACCTGCTGTTGTTCAAATGGAATATACACCAGGTGGAAACTATCAGCAATTAGTAAGACCCCCCCCCCCCAATAAAGGAGTGGTTCTGCAGGTGGTGACCACTTCTCAGTTCCTCTGCTTTCTGGCTGATGTTTTGGTCACTTTTGAATGCTGGCGGTGTTTCACTCTAGTGGTAGCTGAGGGCCCTGAGATGGCGTGAGGGCCCAACATCCACAGGTGGGGGTTATGCTTACAGCCTGGGCCGGATTTTTGCAGGGGCTTACCGGGGCTGCAGCCCGGGGCCCCGGCCTTTCAGGGGCCCCGAAGGATGTTTTCTATTTTTGTGAATGGATAGAGCCCGCGCACGGGGTTTGCGCACTGCGGGCCGGCACCGCGGGCCGGCACCGCAGCGGCGCTTGGCTGCGCAAACCCCGCCCGCCGGCCGGCCGGCGGTGCGCGATCCTCGCCGGCCGGCTGGCGGTGCACAAACCCCGCCCGCCCGCCGGCCGGCCGGCGGTGCGCGGACCCCGCCCGCCGGCCGGCACCGCAGCGGCGCTTGGCTGCGAGGGCCGATCGACGCCGCTTGCGTCTTTAACATCCTTCATATGCGGCCTATCAGCATACCTCGAGTCGCTGTTGCACGTTCCATAACAACAATGTTTAAAAACCATGGTTAGGAGACATCTTAGACTTAGAAAAAGCAGTAGTTTTACTGAGTAAAACCAAGGGTAACGTACAGCGAAAGAGTGTAGGAAAACGCATATTTGCCCTACCTGTACCACGTGATATGACGTCACGTTCTAAAAATAACTCGCTCGCGGAACGCCATTTGTTCTGGCAAACGTCCATCTTGAATGCTTGCTTGTTATTGGTCCACTTTTGACGCATCTTACGCATTGGGGAGGAGGAGCGTCAAGGGAAACCTCCAGCAAAAAAATCCAGAAAAGTGGGCAACTGTTCAAATTTCATATCAGACTAAGGCTTAAATGTCTGATAACCCTTTTTTGACATGAGGGTTAATATTATGTTAAAACAACTTTGGGGCTGTAAAATAATTTTGAAAACAAACTTGGTCTTTTTTAAAGTTTATCTGCTAAATGAAAGTAAAAATTTAAATGAGTGTAGATACAAAACAAAGATTGTGCATGTCTGCATTATAAGACAGGCTTTATAAGACTTTATAAGACAACTTTTCAGGGTTGAGTATTGTTTTATTATTTGGTTTGCGTTTGAGTAAATGTAGGTCATGTTTGTGGTTCGAGTTCCTACAAAGAAGTTGAATGCAAAAGTGTCATTAATAAATGGAAATCTGTATTTTGTTATTCATATTTTTCAAGATGTTCTCTGTAAAAACCTTGGTCTGAAGATGAAAATTGTTAATTTGCACCCACCTCTGCTTTTATTGAGAACCGGGGGCTGTAAAAAATCCTTCAGAGGGCATATATATATATATATATATATATATATATATATATATATATATATATATATATATATATATATATATATATATATATATGTGACTTTAGCCCAGGGCCCCCCATCCTGACTCCAGCCCAGGGGCCCCCATCCTCCTAAATCCGGCCCTGCTTACAGCCCAACACCGTGCAGGACGTTTGGCATTTGCCAGAGGACACCAAGATTGGCAAA
Organism: Fundulus diaphanus; assembly: GCA_037039145.1. NCBI lineage: Eukaryota > Metazoa > Chordata > Actinopteri > Cyprinodontiformes > Fundulidae > Fundulus > Fundulus diaphanus. Next base: position 18,443,717 of record CM073136.1, on the reverse strand, counting down.
TTCACCACTCGCGCCCTGTGCTCTTCACAGATAAAAGCAGGTTCACACTGAGCACATGTAACAGTCTGAAGACGCTGTGGAGAACGTTCTGCTGCCTGCAACGTCCTCCGGCATGACCGGTTTAGCAGTGGGTCAGTCATGGTGTGGGCTGGTATTTCTTTGAGGCCCGCACAACCCTCCATGTGCTCGCCAGAGGTAGTCCAACTGCCATTAGGTACAGAGATGAGATCCTCAGAACCATTGTGAGATCATATGCTGGTGTGGTTGGCCCTGGGTTCCTCCTAATGCAAGACAATGTTGGACCTCATGTGGTTGGAGTGCGTCAGCAGTTCCTGCAAGATGAAAGCATTGATGCCATGGACTGGCCCGCCCATTCCCCAGACCTGAATCTAATTGAGCACATCTGGGACATCATGTCTCAGTCCATCCACCAACGCCACATTGTACCACAGATTGTCCAGGAGTTGGCAGATGCGTTAGTCCAGGTCTGGGAGGACATCCCTCAGGAGACCATCCACCACCTCATCAGGAGCATGCCCAGGCGTTGTAGGGAGGTGATACAGCCATGTGGAGGCCACACATGCTACTCAGACCCAGCGGCATGGGCGGGCATTGGGGGGCCGTGCCCGCTCTGTGAGCCAGCTGTGCCCGCCCTGGACTGGAAGCTGTCTTTTTTTTTTTTTTTTACCTCGGAGTGGCCATCGTCGTTTTAGTACTATCTTTGATGTGCCAATCATACAATTTAACCAATCAAATCAACGACTGACGGCAACATGCTAGCCAATCACAGCTGGAGTGGGGCGGGACACATACCCTTCAGTCGCCGCCGCAGTTCGGTTGTGGTCACTATTGGTGTCGGTAGAGCGGGATGAAAATTTGTCTGATTACCAAACAATTACAAGAAGTGACAACGAAGCAGAGAGCGAGCTGGAAGGAGCATTATTAATTTCTGTTTGAAATGCCAGCACTGAAGTCTAAACTGGAGTAAACATTAACGCTAGGAGGGTTAGCTAGACAGCTAGCAGGGTTAGCTAGGACAGCTACGAGCACAAGCTGTTCTGCTCCTTGTTCTCATAGCTGCTGCAATAGGGCTTGGGCGTCATGACGTAATTATTCGCGTGGTCGCCATGTTGATGGCCTCCTTTACCACTACTCAGACTACTGCCTATGACCACCGCGTACTGTACTCCCTCTCAGCCGTGTTTTAATTTGATTAATTTCACCTTAACTCGATTTCAACCATGGTAAACCGTTGCTGTATTGTGGGCTGTAACAGCAAAACACACGATCGCCATGGGAAAAACATAGAAAATGGGTTAACTTTCCACCGCTTTCCTGCCTGGAGGCGCAACCACGGAGAACAAGTGTCAGAGATAACGAAGAGTCGTCGGCTCGCTTGGATCGCGGCTGTAAGACAACCGAACATAACTTTCCAGAGTATCCGGATGTCAATGAGAGTGTGTTCCCTGCATTTTCATTCTGGTAAGTTAAAGATGCACGGTTTTATTTTATAGCCTACATTGTTTCTTTCCTTCAACCGCGACACCACATACATGCATTAATGCGCGCCCAGAGACGGTTGATATAGCATTTCATCCTCTTCGTTACTAACTACACCTTTGAAACACATAGCAGCTAGTTAAAAGTACATTACATGCGTGAGTGGTTGTTAGCACTAATGGTTAGCAGCTACTAAACTAGCAGGTGCCAGAGCCCGTCTGAGTAGCTTACCTTTGTACAAATTACTGTGTTCCCACTGTTTGCTGGCTTTATGATCTGCAGCTCCTGAGCCCATCCATTCGTGAACTGCACATGAGACTTCAAGTACTTGTAGCTTCGGAACTGTTCTGAAGTATAGGCACTCACACCACAAACAAGGTAGCCGAAGACGTCCGATATGCAAAACGGTGGCAACAAGTCGTCCCTGTGCTCCACTCATTGTTTGGAACGTCATATGGATCCAAATTATTAATAATGCTGATTTTGTCAACATACCGGTCCCTGGCTTCTCTATTTAATGTGTCCCGGTAAATTCCAGATCCTTTTCGGGATTTTAACATCTTTTTTCTATCTATTCTACTTCTACGTCTCTTTGTTCAACAACGTTATGTCAGCGTTAAGTTAACGTTCGCGTAGCCGTCAACATGGCCGCCACATCCCACAATGCAACGCGAATCCCAAGCCCTATTACAGAACCTGTTCTAGTCAGAATTGTTACTTCAGTCAGTGTTCAGCTTGACACCAGCGCTCATGTTTATTAGCGTGTAGCTTATGCTGGACTTTTAAGTTAAGACACAGCGCTACAGGTTACCCTATGTCACTGTTAGTTTCCAGTAACCCGAACCAGCATAAAACCTGCTTAACTTAAAATAAAAAAACAAGCCCAAATCTCAAACTCTCTCATGTTAAAAGCACAGAACTATTAAACACAAAAGAACATGCCATTAGCACACAACTGCGCCGAAGCAAAGAAAAAAACTGCGCATATGGGCTCCAAACAAAATGTACAATCAGACAACCAAATAACACACAAGATCTCTTTAACAATCAGGATATATCAACCGGGAAAAAAAAATTATAAATAGCTTCCCAACATGAGTTGTAAATCTACCTTAATATAAACGTAATTTCTCTCAGTATAGCTTAATTAAACATTTCTGTTACACGCAGTCATGAAATATTTTTAAGTTGATAAGTAGAACTCAACCCCTCTTGGGCGTTTACACTGACCAAACACTTGATTAACCATTATTCTTTTCTTGTTTTATTATAACAATATTATTCATTATAACTATTATTCATTGATGATGTCAGATCGACAGATTCAACTTATTTGAAAAATAGATAATGACTATTTTGATATATTTTGTTAGTAATTCTTTCTAAAAGCCCAACAAATGTTATGAAAAGTTTCCGAAATTTTCTATCTGCCCATAAGCTATTTTTTTTCCAGCTCAATGTGTTCAAAAGCCTAATTGGTTGGAAACCTGCCTAATTTGGCAACACTGACTACACTATTGCTATTTGTTTGTTCGTTACAGTAGTCACAGAGCCACTGTTCAGCCTGAAGCATATATATATATTAGGGCTGGGCAAGTTAACGAGTTAATTTCGCGTTAATTCATTAGACTATTAACGGCGATATTTATTTTATCGCGCATTAACGCATGTTGCTCACATGCTTTCAGTCAGTGTCAGTCAGCATGCGCGCTGACTGCAGCGCGCTGTGTCACGGCAGCACTCTGCTGCTCCCCCTCCCCTCTCGTACATGGCTCAGCGGCGCCAGCCAATCAGCGCGCAGGCTCAGCCTGGCCTGCCCACTCAGCTCTCACACAAACTCAACACACAAACAGTCGCGTTGCTGAGAGAGACCGCAGCAGCGGAAAAACATGAACAGGGGAAGTAGCACCGTTTGGCTTTATTTTAATACCGTAAATGAAATCAAGCTGTATGTTTTGTAAAAAGCCGGTTAATTTCAGTGGAAACACAACAAATTTATCTAAGCACGTGAAAAAATATGAGCAAGAAAACGTCGAGCCACAGAAACGGAGAGAGGAGACGAAACTTCTGTCATTGCCCCGACAGACCCACAGACGTCTCTGACTGAGGCGTTTCAGTCCTCCAGGGAACATCCAGGTAGATCATTGGTCATCTTCAGCAGCAGTTCATGTTAACTTTCAAAGTAGATATTATCTATCATATGTTACTGGAGCCCACACAGAAAATATAATTAAGACCTTGAAAGAACCCAGTACATATATTAAAAAGTGTTATTTAAGATAAGATAACATTAGCTAATCCTTTTTTTATCCCACGACCGGGAAATTTATAGGATCAAAGCAACAGGCAGGTGCACACAACACAGACAAAATTACATAAGGATTGAAAGATATAAGAGGTGGATTAGCGAAAAAACACTGAACATAACATTATTGTTATTATTATTATTATTATTATTTAATTGTAATAATAAAATAAAAACCACAAAACCCAAAAGGTAAACAGTTTCATGTGTGTGTGTGTGTGTGTGTGTGTGTGTGTGTGTGTGTGTGTGTGTGTGTGTGTGTGTGTGTGTGTGTGTGGTGGCGGCAGGTGTAGAGGGGGGGCCCAAAAAGACTGCGTCCCGGGCCCTAGCAGAGCTGTCAGCTGGCCTGGTTGTAACCACTGCCAAGTTAAACTTTCTTATCACCGGAGCACCTTGAGCTTAACATATCACTTAAATGACAAACACACTGTAGACATCACCAAACAATTCAATGACTCAGAGAAGCTAACCAATGTAATGGCGAAGTGGATAGCTACTGTAGACCTTTTTTGTGCTTCACACTTTGGTATTGAACATAAAATGGTAATGCTGCTCCCTGCTGTTACCTCAGAAATTGCCTGTTTTTGGTAGATTTTTTCCCCATAAAGAGAATTTCCTGTCAGTGGCAATAAGCTTTAATTTATTATTATTGCTATTTTTTGTTTTACATGTTTAAGTTGAGCTTTACACTAAATATGTGTTACTGATAAGTGCTACAAATGTTACAACACTTGATCTCCATGGGTTAATAAATTTGATTGTCATTGACAATTTTTGTGTGATTTTGTTGTCATCACATTCCACTATGTAAAGAACAGAGTATTTAATAATACTCTGTTCATCCAGAGTATTCATCCAGATCTAGGATGTGTTATTTTAGTGTTCACTTTATTTTTTAGCAGTATATTATCATTTGCTCCCTCAAACTTAAATTTGCCACAAAAATTACATAAGTAGAAACCTGAGTTATCCAGTCCATGCTTTAGATGTGGCCTAGAAGAGGGTTCCTTCTTGCACAGTACATGGTCTTGTACAAAGGCAAACACATTGTGGTATGACCTTTCCAAGATTTTGTCAGAACCTTTAGGACTAAAAGTGCCATCAGACCCTTAAATATATTTGTTAGGGGACTTCACTCACACGGTTAAAAAAAAAAAAAAAATGCCGACGGTCCTGGAATTGGCTTTGTGTGTTGCCAGAAAATGTACAGTCACTGCACAGAAGTCTGACTCCCAACTCCTGATTTCTCAATAGACCTTAGAGATGAATAGTTGCGTTGCACATGAAAAGATAACCTACCCTCTCAGGAATGACTTTAAAACATTTACTATACGGGCACTATACCTGTACCTTCGCTGGACTCTGCATAGATTTACATACATTGACTGTTTTTTAAAAATGTATTATTATTGAGTGTGGGTTTGGAAATAGCTTGGAGTGTTTCATGTTGAAATAATCTGAAAATCTGAAAATAAAATATTGCAAAAAGAATTATCCAAGCAAAACTGAGAACTTGATCGCTTACTCAGACGGTCTCAGTATATACCACCTTAACATTGCTAATTATTGGGGCAGAGAACTAAACTAGCTAAAATAGCCTGTATACCAGCAATGATGCAGAATGTTTATAGCTCCACAGGGAATGAGTGGGTCACTTCTTCCTTTCTCACAATTCCATGTAAGAGGACATGAGTTTAACAAACCTGCAGACACATCGGCATCACAAAGTGGACATAGAGTGAGGACAAAGCTGCGGATATCCCGATTCCAAGGACAGGAAGACGTCTCTTCCTCTACCAGCTCACTCAGAGACTGACATCCTCATACAAACAGCACACACTGTGGCATTGTTGACAGCCAATCCACATGCTGCTCCAACATCCCATTCCTGCAGCCTTAATGTCATGGTCTCTTTTTTATCATCCCCCACTGTACTATTAAAGTAAGCATTCTTATTCTCCCCTGGGTCTTTACATAATCGTCCCTGTGAAAAATAAATAATCTAAGATCTCTAAACTGAATTACTAGTTTTATGCTTTGAACTGAGCCCCCCTGATTTCTTATCAGTCCCTTGATGACTTCCCCCCACCCCCAACAACCAAATTAGCTAGAGTTCTCCCCCATCCTCATTTCCTTATATTTGCTGAAAGCGACAATCTGTTTTTCATCATGGGGTCAGGGGCCAAATCTCTCTCATGCCTGCCTCTGAAATACGTCTGTATCCAGTCTGGCATGGCCCTCTACCTTCTTCTTTGCAGAGCAGGATGTTGTTGCAAAGCCGTTATTGCATCTTCCACCACAGTCAATTTAGAAACAGAAAACTTGCACTCTTATGCTTTTGCACAAAAAGCAAAACAACAATCCTGCAGGGTTATTTAATTTCCATGGCAGCCTAATCGGGATCTGACAGAAGAAAGGAGAAAGTGCTCAGAGGGAGTGTAAGGTGTCATGTGTTGGGCAGCTTACTTTGACTTCTCTAATCTATCCAAATAAACACATTTACTCCTTCCCCCCTGGTTCCAGGGGTTATCACAGACACCCCCTACCCCCCTCTCCACCTTAGCTCCTACTGCAGCCTTTAACACAGCCCAGCCTGCTCTCACACAGCATTTGCATGTAAGGCAACACAGGATACAGGCTCCCCGACTCATATCGTATCTTAAACCGGAGTCAGAGTGAGGAAACAGCATGTCAGGGAAGGAAGCGCTGAAGCTGGTGGGAAAGCACACTTTGCTCCAACTATTCAGAGTTTTTTTCTGAGTCACTCTAAGAACTCTAAGGCAGAATCTAACAATTTCTTTGAGCAATTGGCAAAAGTTAGTTGAGGAAAAAAGGCAAAAAAGAGTCAGGACTTAGGCGGGAGTAGAAACTCAACCTTCACTTTGGTGAACACCCTCGAGTTTTGGAGTAAGAAGGTATAAATCGGGAGGAAATTCTTGAAATTCTCAACATCTGCTGTTGCCGTCAAACTGCAGGAGCACCGAGCGTCGGGGTTGCCGTACGGTGAGTACAGAAGGGATGTGATCATTTCTTCTTTATGAGTTCTTTTAAAAAATATATTTTGGAGATAAAGCAGCTCCTCTAATGATGACATCAAAACACAAGTGTGAAACGTCTTTGCAAGGTTGAATTGTGTTTTTTTTAAGATGAGCAGCAGTATTTAAAAGCAATGCAATACTTTTTAGGCTTTTGGATTGCCAGAGATTTGAATTTCACTGTAAGGACTCCAAAGTTTCGATCAAACTAGGGTGTTTTAGCAGAGAAATACCTCTTTATTGTCCCACAATGGGGAAACTTGGGCATAACAGTGGCAGAAACAAGTAGACAGAAGACACCAGACTTACACACAAGATTAATTAACAAGAAAAATGCTAAATTTAAAGTTAAGCTGTACAGCAGATGAGAAAGACTTCTCACCAGGGGGGGGGGGATACTTTGCAATTATCAATAAATAATAAGGAATATTCAGATAAATATGAAATATTCAAATAAAAAAATAAGAAAAACAGCAGTCGATTATAAAACCATGTAAAAAAACTTTTCCATTTGCATGAATCTACAAACAATCACCAGCTGAGAAGCTAAAAAGTGTGCAAATAGACAGTAGCAGCTGACAGACAAGAACCAGTACCGTAAACACTTATTGAGTTTGTTGGGAGCAGCAGAGATTATGAATTTAAATTGAAATAAACAATGACTAATTTTACTATAAATCAGATGAAGGAAGTAGAGCTTGGGACTCCATCAAATGCAAGATTTAACCGCCTTTTACTTATAGTAAAATGGTTCAACTTGCTTTCAGTCTGACTTCATTTGGAAGACACAAAATGTGTAGCTGAACAGAGAAATACTCGAGCAGAAAGATTCCATGCGGTTATCACCATTAACACTGATCTAATGATTGGTATGTGCTGTTATTGTTGCTTGTGGCTCATTGTTCTGGGTGATGCTTATCCTGAAGGTTGGGGTGGGTGGAGTCATTGGAGCCCATTTCCTCCACACAGAGCACCGTGCATTTATCTGTGTTGACTTTCCACACATTTCATCACGCTATTTAAGAAACCATTACTTAATGGCTCAGCCATTCATCGGTGCTCTCTGTGTTATCCGTGGTTGTTGGGAATCGGTACATTATAGGCCAGTGAGGACAAGAGGAAACCCAACATGGGTTTACAGGCCCTGATTGCTCAGCTAACGTATTCATATTCATTGAACATTTCCACACTTTTTCACTTTACAAGCAGGAATTCCAGTGAAGTGGAAGGAAAAGAATACACCCTGTCCACATTTTCTTATAATAAAAATCAGAAGGGTTTGGTTTCCATTTGTATCTAACCCCTGTACTGTCATACATCTGAACAAAATCTGGTTACTTTTCGAGGTTGCCTGTTTGTTAGCTAATCTCAGTATAATTCCCAATGTTCTGTGAAGGTGTCAAAGGTTCGCCAAAGAACATTGGTGAGCAAACAGCATCAGAAAAGCCAAGGAACACAGCAGACGAGCCCGCCAAGGAGAGCATTAATTAGAAAAGCTGGCCCATGACTGCTGTGGAAGAGCTGCGAAGATCCACAGCTCAGATGGGAGAGCATGTTTACAGGACAACTAGTCATTCACTCCAAAAGCATTGCCATTGTTATGAGGCAGAACAGGCAATTTGCCACAAACTGACATATCAAACAGGGGTCTCAATCCCCAAGGCCCCCGGGAAGGAGGGGAGAGGGAACTGTCCTCTCAGTATAACATGAAGTTCTATGGAGTCCTGCTGATGAATATTTGATTCAGGTGTAGTAAAGCAGGTACACGCCTGAATGCTGGTCCTCAAGGACTGGAGCTTGAGGCTTCCCAATTGGGAGGATGGTGCTCAGAGACCAAAACCAAACATGAAAACACATACAAGCACACACACACACACACACACACACACACACACACACACACACACATATATATATATATTTAAACTGGACTTTATTTAACAAAGTGCAGATGGCTTCAAGGGGTACAAATACTTTTGCAAGGCACTGTAATTTAAAAAAAGTCTAATTTCCAACTGCAATACAATAACAGCAATATAATAATCCTCATAATGTTGTGCACTTATAGACTGAACTGGGCTGACACTGATTATTTTTTTCCTGCAGGACACATAGCAAAGACAATGAGTCTGTCACGGAACGGGACGCTGGAGAAGACGCTGTCTGATCACGGCCACTCTGAGGCACGCTCCTCCAGAGCGGGGTCAGGGGTTGTGGTGCCGCCTCCTTACCTACTGGGCGGCAGCGAAGCCGCAGATGGCCCCCTGGAGCTGAGGGGTTCCCTGGACTGCTGGGCCTGCTCCGTGCTCGTGACTGCACAGAATCTCATCATTGCGCTCATCAACGGCGGGCTGGCCAGCATAATCTTTGGCGTCATCCTAACCCCTGCTCTGGCCATGATCATATTTGGCTTCCTCTGCCATTCCACAGTAAGGGTTTGAATTAAAAGGGCTGTTTGCAATAATCTGTTGAAGTTGTCTTGGACCGATGCTGCCAGACGCGGCGCAGAGAAAAGCGGGGAGCTGTTTTTCCAGGGATTTGACACTGTTTTCTCAAATCACATTGGAACTTTTCTGGAGCTTAACTTTAACTTTTTGCAGCTGTGACAAGCATCTCATGTTTCTTTGCACAGTGCATTGTGGGGTAAAAAAAAACAAAAAAAAAAACGACATTATTCTCGCACAGCGAAAATTCCAGCGGATTCCCTTACATATTGTACTGACAGAGTGAGGGACACATTTGTTGCCCTTCATCCACTCCTCATCTCTCCCTCTGTTACTCCTCCAGGTGCAGCCCCACGGAACATCCGTGTACTGCTCAGACCTGTTGGACGACACCAGCTGTGTAGCTCTGCTGGTGGTGGGCTTCCTGCTGTTGACCCCCCTGCTGGTGCTGGCACTCGCCGCCTACTGCCGCCTGGCACGGCACCTCCAGCTCGGCATGTGCTTCATTCCCTACAGCCGTGCCGTCTATAAGAACCTGCCAACCTCGCGCCAACGGGGGGCCAGTGCTGGAAGCTGCTGTGGCCAAAAGGAAGGAAAGGAAAGGGATGGGAAGGGCAGCGTTTGGGTTTAGGAGAGGAATATGGTTCAGTAATGTAATGGTGTGATAGTCTAACTGAATACCCCAAATATCTCATCATTTGTATTGATTGTTTGCTATTGTTGAGTGGAGGCTTTTTGTATTGTCAATGTTGCTTTAGTATGCTGTTTGTGGATAAAGTTTTTATACCTGTTTTACAATAAAATGAGCATTTAACTGCTGAATTTTACACAGAAGCTTAAATGTGAAGGCCTGCAAATTGAATGTGAATGCTTCTCTTGACAACGTCCAAAGGAACGTAACCAAATCAAAGACAGCATGCCTTTTTAGTGTGTGCTATAAACTGCTCGGGTCAAAAATAACATGTTTGTGTTACTTTTGACTGGATCAGTGTCATATATGGACCAATCCAGTCCTGCGGTAATTTTAGGTCATGGGTTCGACCCAGCAAAACGTCCCAGGTTATCAAAAAAAGTGTCTAATGTTAAGGCTAGAAAAGAATAACAATTACTTAACCTATAATCTCTGATTCTTGTTTTATTTATTCCCATTGAACTACATTTAAAAATGACCAAATTTAACAAACATAAAGGCAACAACCACATCTTCATGACAAACTGTGGCAATAGCAAAATTCAGTAGGAAAAATGTGGTGTGCATTTGAATTAGGCCTACCAGGCTCATATTTTCTTAAAGACGAAAATCTTCCCTACGGCGCTCTGATGCCACCACCAAGTTTGACATTGGTGTGGTGTGTTTGTGGTAATGCGCATTGTTGGTTTTCTAGTACACACTCTGTTTTACATGTGGGCCAAGAAGTAAAGTTTTATTTATATCCTGGTCCACCTTCTTCCACATAGTTGCTCCTTAATAGTCCCACTGCTTGATCTGTAGAGCTATACCTCTCCTGCAGAGTTACCATGAGCCTCAGTTGCTTCTCTAATGTAAAATTGACTAGAATTTTGTTATTTTTAACAAAAAAAACAAAGCAAATAATATTAATTGTTAAAATATTAATGATAAAATGACTTATTCTTTTATGTTTACCTCACACAATGTAACACAACACTGACATTTGTAGTTGTAATATGGGAAAATTGTAAAATGTTTAAGGGATGTAAATACTTTTGCCAGGCATTGTATATGACAAGCTGTGGCATTCAATTCCAAACAGAAATCAGAAACTGTTTTAATATCAATCCATAGTGAAATAACCCTTAAAAACCTTTTTTTTTTCCTCATAGAAACCACACGACTGGTCATACACCATGATTGCCTTGCAGGGTCTCAGTTATGCCATTACCAATTGTGGTAATGGTAAATGAGCTGATGTAAATACGTAACAAAAGGAGACGCGATGGCTGACAATTTACTGAATATCAAGAAAGAAATGTGCTCTGGACTACTAAATCAAGAAGCTGAGTTGAGCTGCCAAAAGTGTAAAAACGAATTAAAAAAAGAATAAATTTAAAAGGTCTTCAGAAAGCCTGGGGAGACATTTCTAAAAACTGCTTTAAAAGATGAAATAAAACAAACAAACAAACAGAAAAATGATTTGCCCCTGTATGGATTCAGATGTCTTGAGCTGCTGGCATAGCGCTGTGATCTCTTTAACTCATTTTGGGCAGATATTTGTGCATGGTTTTTCACAGAGGACTAATTTTTATTAGAGACAATAGCAACCCAATATGATCATAAAGATATTTTAAGAAGTATACGCTACTTAGCCATAAACAAGTACCTAACATTACACACAGTAGGTCCTGAACAAGTCTGATCAGTAAGGATACCCTATACTTAGCACCGGGGGCAGACTGGGACAATAATTCAGGCTGGGAATTTCATACCATCCCAGGCCACTTCACCACCAGCATAACCTTAGAACCTGCAGGTGTGTTTTGTGCTCTTACAAGGCACCTGAAGCTTCCCGCTCTGACTCCTTATTGCAGTGCTTTTCACCACCTTCATGCCAGCAGGCGCTATTGCAGCATTTTACCAGGTTAAACAAAGTGAAATGCAAGGATCAAGGATTTCAATATTTTTTGAATTTAGAATTTGACTTTATGCAGGTTACACTAAATATGAATTCAAGGACATTTTAGCATTGAAGTTATTTCCATTGGCTCTTTGTTAATCATATTTTAAAAATTTCAGTACCTTAGAACCTTTGTTTAATTGAGTCAGTTTTGACCCTTGGTCCTCACAGTGAGACTAACCTCCTTAATAAACTATTGTGCAGGATTGGCTTCTGGCCCTTTCACTGTTTGCCACCACTAGTGTTTATATCTTAGCCTACCTGCTCCTTTATGAAGAAAAACAAAATCAGTTTAGTGCATTTTAATGCAGCAGTAGCCAGTGCTTGTTTCTTCTTCAGCCTCTACCTCACTGCTCCCCTTTCTTTCTTTTTTTATTTTCTTGCTCCATTTGACATGGTCTATAAGGGGTGCGGCGCGCAACTTGTTGTGTATCTCTGCACTGCATTTGATACATTTTTTGCAAAATACAAATGGAGTGGAGATTCTGATTTCTTTTCTCCATCCACAGGGGGGTATGACGCTTCATATGCGGGGTTTGCAGCCAGGATGAGGCAGCAGCAGCTGTCTGTGAGACCGGGAAAACTCCTGATTCTCCAGAAGGCCAGTCCGCCCCTGCTTAGTACAAATTATATGGAAATTTAATGAACACAAAATTTACTTGACATAGTTTCTTTCTTGCAACAATGCTACTTAGCCATGAATCTGATACTGATAGAAAACAGTGCCACTTTTGTGGAAAAGGCATTTGTGGCTTAGCAGCAGAAGGAAAAACTTTCCACATATTTTCTGCAAATGCCAAGCATCTTTTTGTAGAGAAATGGGATGAAAATGTATCTCCCTCACTGGAAAAACAAGCTTGTAATCATTGGAGGAAATCTAAAGTCAGACAGGTGGTAAATTGAGATTATGAAACACAATCCCATATCTCCTTTCTAAAGGTGTGTTCACATCGAGTGCGAATGTGGCAGGCCAAGTGACAGATTTACAGGATATCCCTATGTACAGGTGCCACACAGGAGCGATGTGACGCAGAGGCAATTCTAGCGACAGAAAACGAGAGATTTTGGCGATTAAAAGTGAAGCCAGAGCGACATGAAACCTGCGATGGACAGTTGTTGGAGTTGAAAAAGCTGAACTTTTGTGTCTTGTCACGCCACAACAACCAATCAGGAACTGAATGTGACTGTGAAGTAGGGTGAAGGACCACAGTGGATACTAAGCGGTTTTCATTCAACATGGAAGAAAAATGGATAATGGTAGTCTGCCTGGGTTGTATGACTGAACCAATGATTACTACTGAGACAAGTCCAGAAAGGAGCCCATCTGGAGAGGAGTGAGTGAGGAGGCTGGAATGGGAGGGAAGTGAAAGCGTCACTAGATAGCGCCATTGTACTACTATATTTCTGACTGGTCGCCCGCTGTGCAATTACTGTAGCGTGCTGTGCTGATGGCCGGCAATAATGTCAGGCAAGCAACAGCAAGCAAAAGTGGAAACTTTTGTGTGAACGCGCCTTTAGGGACTGAACTCTATCCTCTAAGATGTCAGTGCTAGGCCCCACAGTGTTCGGTTTATCAGGCAACACACCCAGAAATTGGGAGTAGATAACGGAATGATCTCCCCTTAGTCCAAAACTAAAACCCCGCTGAACACTCATGATATCAGCTTGGGCATGAAATTCATGCCAGAGTGCCCAACAGCACCACACAGGCTGACTGGTGAAGGAATGGGATGTCATCCCACAGCAGTGTGTGACCAAGCTGGTGACCAGCACAAAGAGGCAGCAAACTGTTGTGGTTGTGCATGATTCCCCTATGCACTGCTGAGGCCCCTGTTTGCTAAATAAAGGAATACATTGTTAAACTTATCTCTTTGTTTAGCAACGTCTTCACCGCAACTGCAGATGCTTTTCTTCTTCATTTCAACTTGTCGACAGAAGGGGCAGATGTCTGTAAAAATCCTGGAACTTACTCTATTCTCCTTTAAAGGGTCCTAGTCACGTATTTTGACAATGAAAAAAAAAACATATATTAATCTTCAAATAAAACAATAAAGCGTTCATCCTGATAGTGTTTAGTTAGTTAGTACACTTGACACAATCAGCAGACATTACCATTGTTGGGCCATCTGCTGGCAGTACCATGGCGTGATAGTCATCATTAGATAGCAAGATGGTGACTATTGACGCAGCTAATGTAAGCGCCAGTACACTGTCCTGCAATTACTCGCAGTACAGTGACAGCTCATTGTGGTCAAAGACCAAACCAATCTGCGGGATTATTAATACTTAACCTCTTCCTTTTTGCACTGAGTCACTCAGCTCCATTGCTTCTCCTTCTTTACTCATTGCTAACATGCGCAATATCGTACTTACGGTCACATGGTCTTGTTATGGTAAAAATTCACAAAAGCACTTTGTTTACTAACAAACAGAGCAAAGTTTAAAACCCAAACAAAAAATATAATAAGCCAACAGGGTGCGACGATTCAATCGGAAAACCTTAATATGCAACCAGAATGAACCACTGGCATAGACGTTTGTAAAGTCATATGACGTGACTATGCCCTTTAATATCTAGTGATGTCCAGGAAAGTCTGTTATTTGTGCCAGGTGCCTTCTGGGATTAGGTCTCCATAGAGCATGTTTTCTTCCACAGCATTATCATCTTTGATCTAATTTGTTTCTCCTGAAATACTTTGCCAAACCTGCTCTCACGCCATCATTAACAGGTTGATTAAAATGGTATAAGATGCAACATAAGAACTATTTTTAGAGCAATACTGATTATTTCCCTGTCATAAAATATTCATATTTTAAATATAAATGTATAATATAGATTTATAAATATAAATATATATTTAATCTTACTGAAATAGTTCATTTAATAAGTACAAGAACAACAAATCATGAGCATTACCCTTGATGTCCACAAGGTGGAAACAAAATATTTACCTTAGCAGAGAATAATGCTAAGACCTTTTAAAAGTGATATAAAACCTTTATTTTTAGATATGTACATACATTACAAATACAAAGTTTAGTGTGTGTTTCACAATATAACATTTAAAGTTATGTATGAAATAAAGTCAAACTGTTTTGTTATATTGTGTCCTTATATGTCTATGATTCACTTTGCGGTGTCTTTATTTTAGTGAGATTGTAGATTTAATTTTCAGGCCAGGACAGCAGTGTCGGTTTTAACATGGTTGGCTGTTGAGCTTCGCCAAAAGTTTGTGGTGCACAGCTTTGTACGGAGAAGTGAATGCACCAGGTACCAAAGTGCCACGTCCATCTTCATCCACCTGACCCATGAGGATGTACTTGACACCTAACAGAACAGGTGAGATAAAGGATTGTGGCATAAATATTTCTTCGTTATTTCATACAGAGATCATGAGGACTTTTCGTTTTGATGAATTCAACCAACTCTTACCTCGCCGAATCATGGGACACCTCCTGTCCTGTGACACCAGCTTCACTGCCATGGTCTCTCCAACCTGTGTGATGGTCAGGCGTCCTGATTTGTATGCCTTGATGAGGGAGATGTTAATGGAAAGACCGCCCCTGGGGCCCGGGGCCAAGGAGGTTACCTTTCCAGTTATCACTGAAAAATGAAGGAGTGTCCCATTAAAACACATCATCCTCGCTAGAACCTACACTGCCCTCCACACGTATTGGCACCCTTGGCAAGATAGTAAAAGAATACTTCGAAGGAACATTACCTCACATTGAAATTTTTTAAAAAGTCAACCTTTAATTTCAGTACACTTATTCAGTCGTGGGGGGGGGGGGGGGACATGTCAAGTTTCATGATATGTGTCACCCCGATGCTAAACGTTTTTACAAATACTGTTTTGCCAATAGGACCACGTATTCACATGATTGGTGGACTCAGAAAGGGAGATATATGCCCATTCTTCTTGCTATAATTTCTCTAGAATACAGAATCCTGTGTCTCTTCCAAGGGACTTATCCAATTAGCTCACTGCACTGGCTTTCTGTAAGAATTAGATCCATGGACTGATACATTCATCACTGATACTTAACAGTAACTATGAAAAGCTTTCCCACAAAGTTCCTCTTCGGTTGTATTTGTTTGTGACAGCTCTTGCATGACGCTGCTACGGTCAAGGCTCTCCTTCTGGCCCTGAGAATCGGACTTGAGATTTATTTAATAATTTATTAAATTAATTTGTTTTTAGGAGAACAATATTTCTCTGTCAGTTTACAAGTCATAACATTCTGAAGTACCTGTGATCAGTGGGGAGTAATTCACTTAGGTCTGACCTGTTTATGAATTGCAGTTTTCATGCTTTACTAAATGTAGGTTTGTCTTTATATCATCAAGCAGAAATGTGTTTTTTTTATTCTTTTTATCAACACGATTAGGATTTATTGAATCTCTGTATATTCAAGAATCTCCTTTTAGTGACACTGTTCTAACTGCTAATAAACTAATCTAGTCCAGTGTTTGAAATTTACGGTGAAACTATAACTTTGACCTTATTAGGAAACTTAAATAAGATATCAAGATCAGCAACATCAAGCATCAGTAGTGTACGCCCATGTTCACTTATAATATTAACACTGTGGAAAACACTAGTTGGTGCCTACCCCACTTTTCACTTACTGGGCATGGCAAAAAGCAATACCAAACTACCTCGGATGAAACTGACCTTTTTACACAATTATGTCAAACCCCGAACACAGAGGGGCCCTGGGGAAGAGCCATTTTTCCTATACCAGAAACCGCTACGGCTTGCTGAAGAGCTCAGGCTTTTTCTCATCTGAACAAATCACACAGTTCCTGTTGTGTCTAAACATTTATGTTTGTGATGGTAGGAGAGGAGAAGCTTCCTCTAAACAACCAGGTGGCCTTTAGGAAGAGCCCAATTGTTTGTTAGGGAGACCCGGTGACTCTAAGATGCCAGTGTTTGGCGCAGTTTTGCGCTGGTGAGCGTCTAAGGCTTTATATGTTAGAAATATACCCGAAGGAATCAGAAAGTCATGGACAACCAATTAAAAGTTCCCAGAAAGGCTCATATATCTAAAAAAAAAAAAGGAAGGAATAAATAATGATGAATGGATTTGTTTTCAAAGAATGTATACGTGTTTGTCGTTACTAAACACGTTAATAACATCAAAGGGTATTGTCTGTGATCATATGACACCAACAGAAAACGTACCAAATTCACTCGAGCAGAAACTGGTCCTGACATTTCTGCTACCTTTATTACCTCTGGCACACACTGGATTTGGAGGAGCTAGAAATTCAAAGAACACGTGCAGATTGAATGAGATCTAGTATTGGGATCTTGAGAAACGTGTGCACACATTTTCTCTCACCTGGCCTCTTGCGATTTGGGCCTGTGACGCCTCCTGTTGTTGGTCTGGCTGGAGGAGGTGGCACATATTTGGGGGTGGTGGTGGTTGGGATGGTTGGTCGCGCAGTGACAACGGGCCGTTTAGGTTCAGCAGGTTTAACTGCGCGTTCTGAGGAGGCATTGGGTCCTGAGGCGACGGTTGAGGGTTGAGAACCGCGGGGGATACTGATATAGTGACCAAAAAATCCATCGGATGTCACACTGAGGTCAGACACGAACTGGACCAGCAGCTCATTGCCACTGGTGATAATAGGCCTGGACAGGAGATGGAGCAAAGATTAGGAATAGAGTTTTGTAACATTAGAGTCCAGACATTAAAGGTGTCTTACTGAGGGTTCTGATCACCACAGTATTTTCCAATCAGGCGCGAGTTATCTCTCTCTCCACCGTTAAAGAAGGCGACATAGTCAAACCGGCAGTAGGTGTCAGCCTCCAGAGCAAATTTGTCAAACTTCACCTGGATCACCTGGCAACCAGAAACAAACAGAAACATCAAAGCAATGTGGCTCAACTGGAGGAGAAGTCCGCTTGTTAATTGAAAGTTGTTGGTTTCCCTAACACCATATGATGTGAGTGTGTTTGTGAGTATGAATGTGGTTCTAGCATAAAGTACTTTGCTCTTTCGGTACGGCAAGAAAAGCGCAATATATACTCTGTCTTTTTTGCATATTCAGAACTGACCTAGACCCGTGGGGGCTACCATTAGAGCTTGAATTATCACAGAATACTTGTATACGCTGCTGTCAGTCTTCTACATAACACGGGTCTGGGACTGAAGTTACATCTGTCTTCCAGTTGCAATTCTGAAAATTTCTGAGATTTGCTAATTGTTGTATGCAGTGACTATTAGAAAAGACCAAATGAAGGCAAGGAAAGTTTATTTGTATTGCACATTTCAGTGACAAGACAATTCAAAGTGTTTTACATGAATAGAAATTAAATGAATGGGACTAGCAATAGCAGTTGAGAAAATCATTTTTCACCACATTTCAGCATTTAAACCATAAAACAAAATTTTCTCAAGCGAATGTTTTACCATGAGTTGTGTATCACCAATCTTATAATGTGGAAATCATCAGAAAAGAAACAAAGTTGCTATTTATGCACCTGGTATGGCCATATTGGACTTTAAAGTAGCAGTTGGGAGGAAATCAGCAAATATCCCAAGTTGATCACTTCTTATCTGTTACCAGCATGTGTAGCCTGTACTTATATACTCACATGTTCAATTCTGCTCAGGTCTACATACAACCCTGGGACTTTAAGAGATTAGTCGGTGTGAAGACAGAAGCAATAACTGCTTACTTAGAATGAGTGAGCCACTCACCCTGTCAGGTTCCACAGTGATGAGCCAGGAGCAGCTGGTTCCTGGTGGGTACTTCCTGTCAGGCCAGTTGGGCGTCTTGATCTCTCCCTGGGATTTTGTCATCTTCCCCCCGCAAAACTGCTCATCTAGAAACAATTCACAAGACGCTGAGGGTGACATTTGCTCAGTGATATTTTAACTGTTAGATTAGATGTCATGTGATATATAAAATTATAATTGTTAAAACAATTCTTAGATGGCCTGTTGGAAGCTGACCCTTTTCTCTGATCAGACTGGTATTGTTAAAACACAACTGTTCAGGAGGAATTTGAGCACTCTCTTCCATAAAGTACTTCAGGTGTGTAAAATGTGCACTCAGTTGTTTTTGCATCAACATCACCCTTCCACCATCATGCCAGACCATTCGTGTTTGTCCTGGCAAGTTTCACAAGTCTTTCATTATCCTCAGAAGCTACACTGCGTTTGGGCGTATAGTTATTAAACAATGGCAAGGTGTTAAACATGATTTCATGTTGTAGTGTCTAATTATAATGCATCAACTGTGTTTTCCTTGTGTCTTCATGCTGAGATTTGAATTAATAAAGACATTTTAAAGGTTTTAATATTGGCTTTGGCTGTAGATATGAACAGGTATAGAGTTGAATTTTTCTTGCAAAGATGTTAGTGCATTGTTTAAGGAAGTAATGGTGAATGTAAATGTTTCTAGAAGTGTGCAATAAAGTTTTGGTTAAAAAAAGAAACTTCAAAAAAACAACAAAACATGGATACCAGTCGACGTCTCTCCTTGTTATTATTAGAAAGCTGTTGAGCAATGGGAACCAACAATATTAAGACCACATCTTAACAAGACGAAGTAGTGTACGAAAAAAGCAGCACAGCTATTAACAATGTACTTTTTTGGAGCGCTAACTGCTACTGCTGTGTGTGGATTTACATCATCATATTTGCTCTGTCCTTAACTCCTTTCTGTCTTATCTATGTTTTTGTCCAATCTTTTTTAATTATGTTTTATTTAAATCTTATTTGGTTATTGTTGTCAGCTTGGGGCACAGCAAAGAACTTATATTAATAAAATACACTTAATAACCACCAATTCCCCTGTTTGTTTGTTTTTATTTCATCTGTTTGTATTTTATCCACATACAAGCTCTCCAATTGTTTTTCTTATTCAGGGTGTTATGGTTGATAATAATTTGAATTATAGAAAAATAGTTTTTAATGATTGTGTTTTTATCCTGACTTTCCTTTTCTCTAATAACTCCATTGATAAAAAAAGATTTGTTTGTGTGAAAAAAAAATCCTCAACCCTTCCAACATTTAACCACATACCATTTGCATAAGGTTTTGTTCCACTGAAATAGGCCAAAAACCCTCTGGTCTGGGTCTCTCCATCAGTCACCATCTCCAGCATCATGGTGTTTGTGGTTGATATCTGAGCTCCAGGCCGGAAAGTTCCACAGAAGCGACCCAGTTTTTGCACCAAGTTTGAATGGCCATTGTAAATATCAAGATAGTCGTAGCGACACTGTGAGTCAGCCTCCAGGTCAAAGATGCGGAAGGAAAGTGTGACCACTTTTCCCTCGGGAACCTGGAAGCCAGACAGATCATTTGTGAGTAAGAGGAGTTAGTCTGGAATGAGCAAGTATGCGGAAAGTCACTCACAGTGATCCGCCAGGTGCATTTGGTGTTGGGTTTGTAGTTGCTGGGGAACCCCTCGCTGCCAACAAAACCTGAATCTGCAACCAGATCTCCTCCGCAGTGGAACACAGGCCTGCAACGAAAAAGTCAGCGGGACCGTGAAGTGGGCAGAATGGGAGGTCTTTATACAGATTAAAGCTAAAGTAACCATCAGTTTGCTTTGGATAAAGACTGTGTTTTTACTTTGCTTCTAATTTCTTCCCATTCAAATCTGCATTTCAAATACAAGGAAAAAACACATCCAAGTTCAAGACAGGGGAAGATTATGTAAAAAAAAACAGTCATGTGTAACATTTGTTTATTCACACTCCTACATCTGGTTTGTTTTTAAGAATTTTCAAAAGGAATTCAGTTCATTTTATAATCGAGGAGTTGCTGACACTGTACTTTGTGAAGATTGGAGCTAAAGGGAGTTTTCCGTCATTGGTGCAAAATAAAGAGGCATTCCTTTGGGATAAAATAAAATGGAAGATGTCAAACTCAAGCCCTCAACACAGACAGTATATGTTTACACACATATTTAGAATTGTTTCATAGGACATGAAAAAACAAATCATTTTAAGAGTCCGGTGAAGCATGTGTTGCATAAATGAATAATTTTTCCTCAGCATAACTTTGTTTTCCTGCTGGAAACACAGCCTGTTTGTTAGGAATGTGAAGCAGTGAGACACAAAACAGTTAAGGATTTCATGTTAACTGCATGTATTTACATCCTTCTCTATAACATGCCTTTAAAGTATTCAAACCTTTAGAACTTTTACACATTTTATCACATCTATCAATATATTTTTTAAGATGTTATATATATATATAGGTCAACACAATGTAGCAAAAACAATTGGGAAGTGAAAGGGACATGATACACCGTTTTGAAAACTTAATTAAGAATCCAAATCTGAAAAGTGTAACCTGCCAAAGTATTTCTGCCCCTTTTATTCTGGCAACACCTGTATAAAATCTAGTGCAACTAATTACTCTCAGAGTTACCTAAACGTTAAAGAGTCTATCTGTGTATAATGTGATCTCTGTATTAATCCAGGGGGCCTGCCTCTATTGCAGTAAGCCAGGTCATTTCAAACTCAGTCATCCCGCAAGGCCCAAAAGACAATGCCCACCAGAAGTTCAGGGAGTCCTGGTGGGCGCAGTTCATGAAAGCAAAATCCCTCGATTCCTGTTGAACACCACCATATTCATCAATAGTATTGGTGACTATGAGCATTTGGTGAGCAAAATCTCATCAGTTCACAATTAGTCTCTAAATTAAACATTCCCATATCACACGTCCTTCTGCTATAAAAATCACTGCGCTTGATGACTCACTTCAATCTATCATCCGTAAACCTGAACCCATTCATCTCATCATTTCTGGCAACCACCACAAACAAACCACATTTTTTTGTTTTTCTCACTTGTGTGTCTGTTATTGTCCTAGGATACCACAGCCCTCATATTAACTGGAGGGATTTCCATATTGAGTCATTGAGCCCGTTCTGCAGGCCTTCGTTGATGAGTCAGATCCTGGGGGAGGACCACCCGGCCGCGGCTATATTCCCTCATACATCAGATCCCATGTCATTCAGTGGGCACATTCTTTCAATTTCCCAGATCATCCCAGTACAATCTGCTCTACTGGCCTCATCCATAGATGCTTCTAGTGGCCATCCCTCAACAGACATCATGGAATTTGTCACTGCCTGTCTGCGAACCTTCATCTGATCTCTTACAACCTCTAGCCACTCCCAACCGACCTGGGTTTTCATCACCGGTCTTCCTCCATCCAAGGGGTCATCCTCACCATTGTCGACTAAATGGCATACCATCTGAAATAGTTTCCGTCAAATGACCACAATCCATCTCCCAGGTTTGGCAGGAGGGGGGGTAGTCAGGTATGCGGTTCTGTGCTCAGGACTGTTTGGTGGTTGTGTGGTGCATTCTCTCTCCAGCAGGGTGTGACAGGTGGACAGCCGCTACAGGTTTTTCCATCATCAGCAATTTAGAGGAGCATTTAAGGAGCCAGGAGACAGAAGAAAGGCATTCTCCATGTTTTTTCTAGTTCCTTGTTTTCCATCTAACATCCATATTATCCTCCCAGGATATCTTCCTGTCTGGAACCTGACCTGGACCATTCTTACCATCATCTCCAGAGAAGATCCTCAGATCAAGTTCCAGTTCCGAATCCCAAGAGCCTTGCTGGCATTTCTGGCAACCACTGCTCCTCCTGCTCCACTGGTGTACCGAATTATCCACCTGACCACCGAAACCTGTCCACCCTCCAACTCTCTCCCACACTGAGCCATCAACCACACTCCACCAACAGTCTGTCAGGTGCAGCCCGCTGTCCACCAAATCCGTAAGTCAGCCTCTGCTTCACCATCTACCTCCCTGCTTGCTGTTGGGGCTCAACCCAGTCTATTGTTTATCATTTACAGTCTGCGACCAGAGCCCTCCCAGTCCTCGGTTCCTTGGTCTAAGATTTAAAACATGAACATGGCAAAAGCAGGGTTAGATTATGAAATAGTTTCCAAAAACATGGTGGTAGCAGTAACATGCTGTAGAGTTGCTTTTCTTTATCAGGGGAAGGGAAACTGATCAGAGTTGTCGGGAAGCTATGATTCTTGAAAGAAAACTTGTAAAAGGATACAAAAGACTTCACACAGGGGGAGGTTCACCTTTCAGCTGGATAAAAACTCTGAACATTGAGCCAGAGCTTCAATGAAGGGCTTAGATCAAAGTAAATTAATTTCATAGAATGGATTAGTCGGACTAGTTAGATGTGTAGACCCACATCTAACTGAGAATCATCGGACATCAGACATCGATATTTGCAGACTGTTCATCCAGTTTGAATTACTGTAACTTTTCACCCAAGGGTAAAAAGTACTTTGTCATGGTCTGTCACATAAAAACCCAATATAATACATTTCCATTATTTGCTGTAATGTGACAAAATAGAGGGAAATAATTAAATTTAACAGTAACACTTTTTTAAAGCAGTGTAGACAGGGACATTTACACAACATAAAAAACATAATAGGGATGACTGTTGGCTTTTCAAGAGTGTTAAAGAAGTCACACCAGAAAAACATAGTCATTCACATTAATTTTCCTGGAAAATTAGTAGAAAATTACCTGATGTATCATAAAAGCAGAGCTGTGATTCTTTACACCATAGTGTCATAAACTTTGTCGCCTTCAACTACACTGTCTTTTGAAAGAGACCATATGCTTTTTTTTCTTTTTTGTCTTCATATGTTCTATGGTTTGGTTGTGTGTGTTCTATGTTCATACGGATGAGCAATGTGTAAAGATAAATGGTAAAAAAAGATAAATAGTAAAAAGAAAACACCCCACATATTGTGGATCTCATTCATCAACATCCGTTGCTTCTGGAGCTTGCCTGATTTGCAAAAAGTACTGCCTGCCACACCGGTGTTCTGTCTGCATTCCACTTGTGATTGTGACTTTACTGATTCTGATTTTCATATATCATCCGTGTGTTAGGCTTTTAGTTTAAACCTCCAGAGGTGAATGTATATGGAGTGAATATTGTCTTAAAAAGATTTTAATAAATATAAAAAAGATTTGAATAAATATAAAAGGATATATATACATATACATAAATTTATAAATATCCAAGTACAAAATACAAATGTAAAAATGTGACATACAAATAAATAAACAAAATAGAACAACAACTACCGATAACTATGTTTTTCTCCCTAAAACACACACCTGCACCGCGGATCAGTGAGAAGAACAGTGAAATACATGTGAGTCACTATTTGTCCTACTGTACTTTGTATTTTTTTCATAATCATTTTTCATTTTCTCCCGTTCTAATACAATGACTCGGGTCGCGGTGGGGCGGTGCTGATCTCCGCAATTTGAAGCCTTCAGTTCGTATTGATGATCAAATTAGTATTTTACAGCACAGTAGTTATTTGTAAAAACAAAAACAAAAAAACATTTATACAGTACTTTTATTTGTTAAACAAATACTTGGGCCTCTAAAAAGGTTTTGTTCTTTGGTTTCAATGTACTATGGAGTATTTCATTGTATAATAATTGTATAATAATTGTAAAGAAAATAAAGGTTACTACTTCACGGATTCACGGATTTATATATATATATATATATATATATATATATATATATATATATATATATATATATATATATATATATGTATATATATATATATATATATATATATATGTGTGTATATATATATATATGTATGTTTTTGTATATAGTAATAACAAAAAATTATTAAAGTGTATGAGTGGCTGTGTTTTGCAGCATACATAAATTCTGTCAGAATATTCAATTACTTTTAACCACACTAAGAACATTTAACTGCACTGAACCATTTGTTATAATAGCTATAGCTTTAAAGTTTTCAGAAAAAAAACAACGTGAAAATTAGTTCAATAATCAGCAAGTATAGTTGACTTAAATTGATTCTGCACCTGGGTAACACATTACACTGAGCTGAGTTCTCGATCGCCCCAAGATGGCGTCCCTAAATCTCGTCCGCGCCTATAGGCGAGAGCAGTCGATGCGGGGTCTACTCTTTATATATGTCTATGGTCTCGTGTGCTCGTGACACGTCATTAGCCTCAGCCCGCTTGCCCAGAATGCACCGCGGCAGCAGCTTGATTCGAGACAGCGCAAACAGAGCTCACAGCGGTAAGTTAAAAATTCCCTTTTCTGCTGCTGTTGTTCTTCAAAAGTACGTTTTAAAATCGTTTGAGGCGAGAACATTATACTTTTAAGCTTCCCTATGTGGCCTGTTTACAGAGTTAGTGCGTAATTTTAATAAAAAGTCCGACGATGAGCGGAGCAGAGAGACCCGCAGACCTCCGAGAGAAGCCACAGCCAGGGCTGATGTTAGATCGTCTTTAGGACACTTCTGTCGGCCAACTAGTGTGCGTAGTAACGCTGGTTCTGATTTATTTGTTTTGTGTTTATCTGACTGACGTGTGTTGCTTTATTAACTCAATACTTGCTCACCCATCTATTGCCAACTGGTAGGCATTTTAAGATTGACAGCCTATTTCCTACTTTTATCTTTAAAAAAAAACATTGAAGACGGTATTAAACACGTGATCAGGTTGAAATTGTGACTATTTTTCTATAAATAATTAAAATGATAACCCAATTTTAACATTAGTGACAGTATGGTTAAGCTACTTTATTAAACCTACTGACCTTCACAGCATTGATCATTAAGAAAGGAAAAAAAAAAACATTTTTATGTCTGCCCACCTTTACAGTGATTAATCTATAAATTATGTGCAGTTAGTTCAGCCCATTTTTTCAGTGAAATGGTAAAAATACTAGAGAAGGGAAGCCATTTGTTACATTTACTATACAACACTATACATTTTACCTTTTCTTTCTTGAGAACTATAATAATCTGCATGTTAAGCAGGTATAGTTTTATGCTGTGAAAAGGTGAGAATTGAAAAAAACAATTCTGGTAACATTTGGCATTTTTTATTTACAGGAAGA
Source organism: Fundulus diaphanus (assembly GCA_037039145.1). NCBI lineage: Eukaryota > Metazoa > Chordata > Actinopteri > Cyprinodontiformes > Fundulidae > Fundulus > Fundulus diaphanus. The sequence continues at coordinate 18,417,876 of CM073136.1, read as the reverse complement.
AACAGAAACAAACTATGTGAGAATAAACACCTCTGTGCCAACCCTCCATATTTTTTAATGAAGGGGACCTGAAACCTAGCCTGGGTGCCATTCCGAACTTAGTCCTGCCCACAACGTTTTTGGTGGGGAAGTTCGGTCTGGCATTGCTCAATACTAGCGCGAGTATGCTCGCCCAATATCTGGCGGGCCAATCAAATTGTCAGGGCGGGCTTTATACGATGATGGACAGATGATCAACAGTAACGTAATCAACCACGTCACCAAAGCGCGCTTGGGTTGAATTCGTTTCGTGAAAGATGCCACTGAAATAGGCATCACGGCGATGCAACTCGGCGTGAACGATGAGGTGGATATAGCCAGCAGTCGTTGCCAGCTCCTTTTCGGAAGCCCGGAATCCTGGCTGCTGAACAACAAGTGGAGGGACATGCTAGGCTCCGATGTTTTTCAAGCCAACGTTATGGGTATCGCCGTGGACGAAGTTCATCTAACTTACAAATGGTAAGAGATCATCTGACTGTCTGACTTAGTAAATAACTCGCAATGTCGTGATATGAATCCCATGTTGTAAACATAGTAGGTATGCGTCGCTTAACATACGGCGCACACTCCGTTGCTCTTATTGGTTGTAGGTGTTGTGCCATGTCAGGACGTGACAGACTGCATTTCCCATGATGCATGGTGGTCAAAATGGCCACCAACTCCCATCATGCAACGCGGCCCAAAATGGCCGGCGCCCTAGCAACCGATAACGTTGCTAGGGTAAAGTTGATAAAACTCGGTTGCACCTCGCAATCGATCTTCTTCCCTGGCGCCCTGCCAACCGAGAAGACACACAGCTGTTTAACTCCGTTGGGAAAATCCCACGCCACGTGCTCGAGTTTCTCGCTGGACCGAGATTTTTCGACGCAACGTTGTTCCCTGCTTTCACACAGGAGGTCGACTCAAAAAGGTACCTTTAATTCCCTCTGATCAAATACTGGAAGCCGCCTTATCTCCCAGTGATCGAGAGAGGACGACGCGTTGTTTGGCCCAACAAGCGTCTAGGAGCCCAGAGAGAGAGAGAAAGACGAAGGAACTCTCTCAGTCTGGTCCCCGCTGCAGCCTGCGGACCCTGCGGTCGTCAAGACGCGTTCAGGACGTCGCGTGATCCGGAGCGCTCCGGACCGAAGCCGGGACTTTCACTCCGGACCACCTCAAAGTAACGGGGTTCTCCCCTTTTATTTCTGTCTCACCAACAGGGTGTTTAGAAGTGTCTGGGCAGACGTAGAAATTTGTAGGCTTAGGTTAATGCTTTTATTCCACGACGAAGTTGGAATTATTTTGCTGAATATTTTCTTTGTATGTGCATGCATTTTACATTTGATTCTGCTGTGTTGATTTGTGATTCATCAATAACCCCGCCGTGGGTCATTGCTTCAGTTCTGTTCCATCTTCTTCCCTGCCTTCCCCCCTCTCTCTCTTTTCGCTTCTTCTTATCAGTTTAATCTCTTTGTCCGAGCTCATTCCGCGGCTTTGCTTTAAACTACCAGTTAGCCGCGCCCTCTCGAAGCGAGGCATTACCTCATCAGCGTAAGCGTGGTTACGTCATCAGAACCTCCCCTCACGCTTCACGTAAATTGATAGACCATACGTCATCGTAGCGGCCATCTTGGGAGGGTGTCGGATGACTGGGCTGTAGTTTAGCTGATAGCTTTGTAAGGCATCAAAGCGTCCGGTAGGACTCCCACAGCTGCTCTGTCTGTCAATGCTATGTCAAATGCCGATGTTCTGAATGTGGTTTAAACAACCGTGAGCTGAACTAAGAGTTGCAACCGCTCATTTTAATCCATTTGTTTTTCTTTCCTTTCGTTTTGTTTGTTTTGTTTATTCTTTTATCTCCATATATATTTTGCGTGTTAGTTAGTAGTGAGTAAGATTTCCAAAGTCGTTGAATCAGAGAATTACTGTAACAGGGAATTGCTTTTGGTTCAATAAAACACCACTGCGGAATAGACATTGTTTTGTGTTCAATCCAATTCACAGTTGCCTGGTTATTCAGAAATCAGAGCTAACCTCCTTTGGAGTTAACATCTGACATTAATACAGAGACAATATCATTGGATGGTGATAGACAAATAAGGATTTAAACTCTAATTGCAGTTACATTGGGGTTCTCACAGCCTGCCGGATAAACCTCGTCGGTCACAAGTCCGACCAGATCATTTATCCCAGCATAAATGAGTTCATAACAGCAAATTAACTAATGCATTAGTGGTATAAATACTTACAAGCTTATAGCTAACATCACCACCATTTGAACTATATTTTGTTGTAGCGGAATTTTGAGTTGAATGATTTATTATTTAAATTATAATGCCAAATTATAATTAATAATAATAATAAGCATATTCAACCATCTTCTGGCATAACATTTACTGGCGTCCCTGGGTGGGCTAGTCTACTTATTTGGCGTTCCTTTAGACTAAACTGAATAACCAGCAACTTATGAATTTAATGAACACAATCTACATTCCAGCATTTTGACTGCTCACCTTGCCAAAAGGGCTATTCAGTCATAATTGATTAAGGAAATACTCCTACTAAATATGTACGTGTTTGTGGTGGTTTGAGGTTGTTAACCTGAGGTTTGAATATTGATTTCTAAACCTGGAGTTAGTTAGACTGAACTGACTAGAACGTACAGCGCCCCCAGCGTCTGCTACTGATCAGTCATCTCCTGTGTCGTGTTCTGCTTTGAAAAGAGAGACCTTGCCTCCATCTGGTGGACGTGTGTGTAATTGCATCATAATTGTTTTGATGAGGGAAACGATTCCCCATCTGCTGGACATCGTGTGTAATTACAGCTCAGTCTTCCCAAAAGTGAAGGGCACCCTGCCTCCATCTGGTGGCCAGGATAGGTAGTTGCAGTCACGGTTAAAAATTCAGGTGAAAGCACTCGGCTTCCCTGAATGGATATTTGAATGTCAGTTTCTTAAAACTTTCTTTATGGTTACTCCTTTTAATAATTTTTGTCAACTTATTATAATTTTTTTTATTCCTTTTGAAATTTTTTTTTTAAACTTTTAATTTTGTTAAATTATTTTTCTTTCTTTTCCCCCTTCTGCTCATCATAAGTGGTCAAAGTTGATCTGTGATTTTGAAACTAAGGTTGCAATTTAGCGGTTTTTAACTGTCATTCTTTGCCACCTCTGAAGTTCCAAACACTTTGCTATTTTCCACACATGTGTAGAGCACCTGTTCGTAAATAACTTGCATCACAAACAAAGCCACAGCTTTATCACTTAATTACTGGCCGAAAGGTTAGTGGTCCATGTCACTCACAGTTAATATTCTCAAAGTTAAACAAGCATATTAACCGTTCCTAAACATAGGAGTTGTAAGTCGCAGGGTTGATTTTCCCCTGCGCAGCCTAATTAAACGCACGTATTTGACCACACTTCCTGCAGTAAAGTGTCAGTCGTAGTGCGAGTCGCTGTTGACAGTTAGTGAAGCCACTTAACAGTTGTTGTTAGCAGTTGTTGTTTAGCGCTGAGCTAAACTAAAGTGTATGCGTTGTTGCTTAGTGCTAAGCTAGAATACAGCGTTGTTGTTTGTTGTCTGTTGTTTAGCGCTAAGCTAAACTACAGTGTTATTTGATTGTTGTTGTTGTGTAGTGCTGAGCTACAGTTGTTGTGCTGCTGTCCATAGCTGACAAAGAATGGATAGTAAAGGTTCTTCAGTCAAAGGAGCTGAAGGTCCACAATCCTCCATTGGAATGGAGGCTCAGGGTGTCATTAGCTCACTGCTTAAAATGACACCGGAGGACCAAGACCGCTTGAATCAGTTTAACATAGAGGACTGTGAGAGGAAAATTCAGGAATTGGTGGAGGAGGTTCAAAGCAAGCCAAAGGATAGATTGGTAGCAGATGTTTTTGGTGAATTATCTGCGTTATACCACCGAAGGTTAACGCTAGAGACCGATCTGCGTAACAGAGAGGTTGAGATGCGGATCGCAGCTGAGGAAAGAGCTAGGGAGCTAGAACAGAGAAGTGTTCAGGGCAGCTGTCATCTCACAGAGGAGCGAGAGGAGGATCTCATTAGCTTGCAGCCAGAAGGATCTGAGGGAAAACATGGGGATCACACCTGGAGGACATTGGATGAACTGGGCCCTCAGACACCTTCTGAGCGAGGGGTAAGCGAAGGTCAGGACAGATATAGCAGTGTGATACGGAAAGAAATGCCTAAACAACTTACGGTGGCAATCAGGACTGATGCACATGATGCAAATCATGGAAAAACACCTGCTTCCCACCTGACCCCTGACACTGTCTGCTATGATCCTTTCCCCCCACCAGGGCGACGGGAGCACCGTTCCTGGGACACAGGTAAACCCCACTCTTCTGAACTGCGTCCACGGACAAGAGTTCATGACAGGGAGGGTCCCCCGGCGTCCCACGAACGGCCGCCGATGCCAGGTAGGTGGTCAGAACCAGAGCCCCCCTGCTATCGTGGTTACCGCAGACAGGAGTCGTCAGGAGAGGACTCAGATGGACCAGCCCCGATCCCTGAACAGGGACTGCGGATGCGTCAGCTTGAGTCCCTGGCCCGAGACATAGAGCGTTTTGATCCTAGCAATACAGAATCCACCATTGATGACTATCTCAGAGAGGTAGAGCGCTGTCTGCTAGACTTATATAGCCCCTCGGCTCGAGAAAAATTGAAGCTTATCTGGAAAACCACGTCCAGAAGTGTCCATGTTTTCATAGAAAGCCTCCCTCCAGCTACACGTGACCGTTACTCAGCTCTTTGTCAGGCTTTAAGAGAAGAATATTCTGTGTTCACAGACCCAGCTTCTGCGACTCTTGGAGCTTTTGCAATTCAGCAAAAGAGAACTGAAGCGCCCAAGGAGTATTACTGCCGTTTACGGGCTGCTTACTTTCAGGGACGAAATGCTCCCGGCTTGGAGGAAGACCACACTTTCAAATCTTTGTTCCTCCATAATCTTCATGAAAGCGTGCGTTATGAGGTTACCATGCATTGTAGAACCAAGAGACTTACCATGCAGGAAATCAGGAAATACGCGCAGGTTGCATGGGAAACACGTGTCCGGCCCAACAAAGGAGCCGACAGTGATAAAAAGGTTCTACAGATTCAGATCGAACCAGAAAAGAGGTTAGGTCTGGAGGGACATGCGATGCCTCCCTCTAAACCTAAAACTAAATTTGGTTCCAAGAAGCAACATGGTTTTGAGTCGCAGCAGAAGAAAGCTTCTCATGATAGGAGAGGTCAGCATGACAGCATGGAAGGTGAGAGGTTTCAAAAATGGCACAGGCCGGATCCAGCCCGACACGGTAAGCAAACTGACAGGTTGGAAAAGCAGAAAGGCACACATGACAACAAAGGCTGGAACCTGCGCATGGAAGAGTCAATGAGAAAGGAGATGGAGGAGACTTTTCGCAGGTTGCTAGCCGACACAGTGCGTCAGATCGCGCCGCAGCCATCCTCGCCACCATCCAATCCTGCCGACCCTCCTGGGAAACCAGGCCCAAAACCCACGTCAGCATGACTAGGCGTGGACCAGGCTCCCCCTTCTAACAGAGTTTATCTGATTAAGTGGGGGAACCAACCAAAAATTCACCAACAACCTTCTAAGATCCCATCAGCAGGTGATCAGAAAACCCCTTTTCTAAGGTTTTTAGGTGAACTAAACCATCGTGAAAACACGCATCGCTTATACTGCTCGACAGTTATAGGAGGATGTGTCACAGCAAACGCTCTTTTAGACACAGGTTCCGAGATCAGTCTAATGTGCTCAGATTTGTTTGATGAGGTGACCAGAGCTATGGTGTCTCTTGGGAAACCGTTCCAGGTGGAGACCTGTAACGTGGGCATCACCAGCTACACTCAGGATCAGTCATGCATCACCAAACGGGCGTGGTTAGACATCACTTTCCGTGACATGACCCTTGTTCACCCTATCTACATCTGTACTTTAGACACAGAACCTTTTCTTGTGGGTCAGGATCTGTTGAACAGGTTAGCTCCACTCATTGACTGCCATCATGGTCATCTTTGGGCCCAAGTGGGGACCCCCAAGCCTCTTACTTCTGGAAGTGGACCATCCGTCCCTATCCACCAGGTGACCTGCTCCGAAGAGCCCAAAGAACTCTTAGCACCATTTCTGCCTTCAACAGAGCCGATTTCAGAATCCTCTGACACACCACCGCTTCGCAGCGATCAGAGAACTTCTCTCTGCAGCCACACATCTTTCCTTTGCTCACTTAAACACTCTGGAGTTGAACCCTATAACCCCAGAGTGGCTGAAGGTGTGCACCTGGAAAGCACATTCATGCCAGACGTGCTGCTGGCTCTTTGGTCAGAGAAATCTGCGATCAGCAGAGATCTGTACAGCTCTCTGTGCCGTGAAAAGCCCCATCTGGCTGAGACAAAACACAGCCACTATTTGCTCTCAGCAGACTGGCCTCGCCGGCTTCTGAAAGCAACGGGGGTGTGCATACTTTATGCACAGATTGGCACAAGGCAGCTCTCTCATCCTTTCAGCATTGTGGAGAATTTACATCCTCCAGTGTTTGTTGGTGCTGATTTTCTGGTACGGCTAGGTGCACAGCTGGACACTTGCAATCAGGTCCTGTGGGCTCAGGCTCACGTGACCCCAAGTTCCTTCCTGGGCACCCCTGAAGTCATGCGATCAGGGCAAACAATCCCACAGGCTTGCCAGGAGACTGCAGGTGTACCTATTAGATTAGCCCTCCTGAAAGGACAACAAATACAGAACACACAGGTTTTCTTCCAACCCCTTTCTTATTTCCAGGAATCCAACCTGGTCACCCGGGGCACACCCCTGCTTGAGCTGAACAACCGCTCAGCTTACCTTCTAGTGGAGAATCCAACCCACATGCCAATCCAAGTGGTGGCGAAGCTCATCGAAAGCTCTTTCCACGACTTTGAGCTGAGCATTCCCGTCATTGGAGACCTGCCTTTATCCTTGACCGGCAGACAGGACTCTCCGGACACCTTGTTTACTTTTCCTTCCAACATGATCCAAATCAGGCGACATGAAGCTCGGCCTGCTGGATCCATTTGTGGTGCTACGCTTGACGCTGAAGGAAACCTGTTGGGGTATGCGATAGAAACCAACCCAACAGAACCGGCACCAAATCAACCAGAGAACCAGAACTCATCCACTGAGCCCTGCCCTGGTTTCAAAACAGAAATTATGCAGCAGCTGGAACAAGCTGATGCACTGACCACTGAAACAGAGAGAACAGCACTTAAAGAGCTACTCCATGAGTTTCAGCCCATTCAGCCCAAAGATTCAAACGAACTTGGGATCACATTGACACTCGTCCATGACTCACCAGTAAGAGGACACAGAAGCTGCAAAGCTAATCTGAAAACTCTCCTACAGGTGGCGTCCCGGCCTTCAACGGCCCAGGACACCCAGGAGTATGTACAAGGCTGCTTAACCTGCTGCCAGTTACAACCCACACGACCGCTAGACCGAGCCCCGCTTCAGCGAAGGGGGGTTACATTTCTGTGGTCACATCTGCAGACTGACTGGATCGGTCCAGTCCCCAAATCGTCAAGAGATATCTTTTGACAATAACATGCAGCTTCACAGAATGGGTCAAATGTTTGCCGGCACCGAATGACACCGCTGTCACCACAGCAGCCCTGCTGCTAAATCACGTTTCCAGCCGGTGGGGCCTTCCCCTGCCCATCGACTCGGACAGAGGAACGCATTTTACGTCAAACATCATGACCGCGCTTTTCGACATGTTGGGCGTGGAAGTTAAATTCCACATCCCCTCACACCCACAGTCATTGGGACAGGTGGAGCGAATGAACCGCACCGTGGTCAGTATGTTAAAGGAACATGCCAGCAGCCATGGCAGGGACTGGGACATAAAGCTTCCCTTGGTCCTAATGCTAATCCGCTCTACCTCACCATGCTCCACAGGGGTGACACTTTTCCAGATGATGACAGGGAGACAAATGACACTTCCCCTGAATCTCATCTACCAGCCCGAAGACGTCAGTGTGACAACCGTCTACACGGCACACCAATGCGTCACTGATTTAAAAGACCATCTCCAAACGACTTTCACGTGGGCTCAAAAGAACCTAGAGGCCAGCGTGCAAAGTCCGGAGTACAAATGGGTTCAGGCGAACCAAATTAAACCGTCCACCAAACTCTCCTCACAGGGAACGGAGCCTAACTCCGCCCCCGCCGAAGAGAACAATGCATAGCATTAAACAGGACAAGTGCATGTTCAATCAGGACATTTTAAACATGCATTAATAAAACAAATGTCCATACATAACTTCACGTCTATAAATTCACACTCAGCAATAACACCATGCATTTCTTTGGAAACGCTCACAGAAGTGGTAAAGAATGACATGATGTATACTCAGGTTGTTAGAGATTTAATGCAGGACCTCACTCGAGAGGTTAGCTCATCCGTAAATAGCCTTGCTGAAGGACGGATTCCTCCGTACTTGGTACCAGTAGATTTGGTTGAAAAGGTTCTCAAATCTGCCTCTAGTGAAACACTGCAACCACCACAAACACACCTGGCTTACAGCCTAGGTAGTGCAATTCCAATATTTGTAAATCCTGACAACTTGGAGATAGGATTTATGCTAAACCTTCCCATCATTGAAAGAGCTAACGTGTATAGGCTTAAATCAGTATTGAATGTCGGTTTTTGGCAAGGTGAGACCCACGTACACCTACAAACCCCCTCGATGCTAGCCTATCATGATGCCGACCCCAAACTTTATTTAGTCCCTAATTTGGATTTGTGTACCAAAACCAAGGACATCCACTGGGTATGTCCATGCAATCCATTTTCTGTTCCTCACCTCAAGGTGCTGTAGTCCACATTGGAAACATGGTTCTGCATCACCTTGACGTTGACAAATATGACTCAGAGATTGAAATAATAGATGTCTTTAAGAGATACAATTTCAGCATTGATGTCGGCATTGAAAGACAGCTTTTACTTGTAGGCACCCAGCTGATTAAATTCAGTCTCACTCCATCAGAGTTGAGCTCGGTCCCTCTGCTTTGCTTCCCCAGAGCTACAGAGTCGACCGACACTCACATTATGACCATTATTGTGGTTCTCCTTGTATTTGGATGGGCCATCACTACTGCGATGGCATATGCAGCATACAGGCAGATCAAACAGTTGCAAACCAGGATTGACACCCTCACCTTCGTCGCCCCCAGGTTCGTAACATCAGCTCCTCAAAGGCCACAAGCTGATTAGACTACGAACCGCTGTCTCTCTCCTTTCCCTTTTCCCTCTCTCCTTTCTTTGGTTCAAAGTTCAAACCTTATGACCAATGAATGTATCGACAATGGTGATTGTGAAGTTTGCAGTCTTTTTTTTTTTTTACCTTATTGTTGCCTTATTAGCCAATAGAAATTACTAGCTATAGCTTAGTCTGCCCAGGCTAGGTCACTGACCCAGGCACAATAAATGCTTTGTTTTTTCCCTTCCTCTTGGATGATGAACTGAACTGCATGAATCCCGAAGGACTACTAGAAAGACTATTAGGTTGTTCCACTCATGCACAACGGATCTTCGTCACGCCAGAATGGACTTGGTTGTAGCTTTAAAGACTGTGACCAGCATCCCACTCTTCAAAGCTAAAGAGGGGTATGTTGTGCCATGTCAGGACGTGACAGACTGCATTTCCCATGATGCATGGTGGTCAAAATGGCCACCAACTCCCATCATGCAACGCGGCCCAAAATGGCCGGCGCCCTAGCAACCGATAACGTTGCTAGGGTAAAGTTGATAAAACTCGGTTGCACCTCGCAATCGATCTTCTTCCCTGGCGCCCTGCCAACCGAGAAGACACACAGCTGTTTAACTCCGTTGGGAAAATCCCACGCCACGTGCTCGAGTTTCTCGCTGGACCGAGATTTTTCGACGCAACGTTGTTCCCTGCTTTCACACAGGAGGTCGACTCAAAAAGGTACCTTTAATTCCCTCTGATCAAATACTGGAAGCCGCCTTATCTCCCAGTGATCGAGAGAGGACGACGCGTTGTTTGGCCCAACAAGCGTCTAGGAGCCCAGAGAGAGAGAGAAAGACGAAGGAACTCTCTCAGTCTGGTCCCCGCTGCAGCCTGCGGACCCTGCGGTCGTCAAGACGCGTTCAGGACGTCGCGTGATCCGGAGCGCTCCGGACCGAAGCCGGGACTTTCACTCCGGACCACCTCAAAGTAACGGGGTTCTCCCCTTTTATTTCTGTCTCACCAACAGGGTGTTTAGAAGTGTCTGGGCAGACGTAGAAATTTGTAGGCTTAGGTTAATGCTTTTATTCCACGACGAAGTTGGAATTATTTTGCTGAATATTTTCTTTGTATGTGCATGCATTTTACATTTGATTCTGCTGTGTTGATTTGTGATTCATCAATAACCCCGCCGTGGGTCATTGCTTCAGTTCTGTTCCATCTTCTTCCCTGCCTTCCCCCCTCTCTCTCTTTTCGCTTCTTCTTATCAGTTTAATCTCTTTGTCCGAGCTCATTCCGCGGCTTTGCTTTAAACTACCAGTTAGCCGCGCCCTCTCGAAGCGAGGCATTACCTCATCAGCGTAAGCGTGGTTACGTCATCAGAACCTCCCCTCACGCTTCACGTAAATTGATAGACCATACGTCATCGTAGCGGCCATCTTGGGAGGGTGTCGGATGACTGGGCTGTAGCTTAGCTGATAGCTTTGTAAGGCATCAAAGCGTCCGGTAGGACTCCCACAGCTGCTCTGTCTGTCAATGCTATGTCAAATGCCGATGTTCTGAATGTGGTTTAAACAACCGTGAGCTGAACTAAGAGTTGCAACCGCTCATTTTAATCCATTTGTTTTTCTTTCCTTTCGTTTTGTTTGTTTTGTTTATTCTTTTATCTCCATATATATTTTGCGTGTTAGTTAGTAGTGAGTAAGATTTCCAAAGTCGTTGAATCAGAGAATTACTGTAACAGGGAATTGCTTTTGGTTCAATAAAACACCACTGCGGAATAGACATTGTTTTGTGTTCAATCCAATTCACAGTTGCCTGGTTATTCAGAAATCAGAGCTAACCTCCTTTGGAGTTAACATCTGACATTAATACAGAGACAATATCATTGGATGGTGATAGACAAATAAGGATTTAAACTCTAATTGCAGTTACATTGGGGTTCTCACAGCCTGCCGGATAAACCTCGTCGGTCACAAGTCCGACCAGATCATTTATCCCAGCATAAATGAGTTCATAACAGCAAATTAACTAATGCATTAGTGGTATAAATACTTACAAGCTTATAGCTAACATCACCACCATTTGAACTATATTTTGTTGTAGCGGAATTTTGAGTTGAATGATTTATTATTTAAATTATAATGCCAAATTATAATTAATAATAATAATAAGCATATTCAACCATCTTCTGGCATAACATAGGTCTATCCAATTGAGTGCAGAGGAATTTTTTTTCCTGGTTCGTTCGAAACACGGCCCATAATCACAGCTCTATGGAGCAGTATCAGACTCAAATTCTGACTAGAATTGAGTATGACCATGTCAGGCTACCTGAAACCAGCCTTCTAGCTAAACAGGGCCACCATTGTCCTCCTCCTTCAGCTGCTGCCCATCAGAAGGTCCATGGATGGCCACAGGAGTTAGAGGTGCTGCTGACCCTCTACTGGCTGGCCTGCTGTGCATCCTATAGGGAAACAGCTTGCCAGTAAGATCTCTTACCTTCTTGACCTTAAATAGAGCCAACAATGACACACAATTGATACATAGATGATATTAACTGAATAGAACATTAAGACATATCAGCATATTACCTAAATTACAAGTTAATTTTATATTTGGTACAGGTCAAGTGGAGGCACGCTACAACAGGCACCACGCCAGGGCGAGAAACATCATTGAGTGTGCCTTTGGTGGTCTGAAGACGTTCTGAAGACGTTCCATCTTCTTAAGGGCGCTGGAGGTCTGCCTGACGTTTGCCCCAAAACTAAACGCCGCCTGCTGCATCCTCCACAATATTAGTATAGAGGCAAGGGACCAGCTAGACGTGGAGGATGAGGAGGTTGACCCAGAGGAGGACGGCCATCCGGCGGCTGAAGACAGGGAGCTGCTCCAGCTGGCTGCATCAGTTCTAGTCATGTACACATGCTGGTTCATCTCATTGTTTTCACTACCTGTAAAAATAAATTAAATTATTATTATTAATTTCCATTCCAACTATTTTTAATTCTAAGTTTATAGGCGTTGTCTATTTGTATAAGATCTTAATAGGAGTTATTTATTTGTTTTAAACCATGTTAGTAACTGTTAATCATTTGTTGAATATATTACACCTTCATTCTGTTCCAAAGATAAAACATTTGTATAAAATAAATGTCTGTTATTTTCATATACTATTATTACTATTGTTTTCTTTCCCTCTTTCTCCTCTCAATTATTCGTGTCCTGACTCAGAAGAAACTCACTTAGATAGGAAAAACATTTATAGGTTTTATTTATTTATTAATTTTATATGCTGTAATTTATTCCAGCAAGTATTGAGTTCATAAAGCAACACACGTCAGTCAGATAAACACAAAACAAATAAATCAGAACCAGCGGTACTACGCACACTAGTTGGCCGACAGAAGTGTCCTAAAGACGGTCTAACATCAGCCCTGGCTGTGGCTTCCCTCGGAGGTCTGCGGGTCTCTCTGCTCCGCTCATCGTCGGACTTTTTATTAAAATTACGCACTAACTCTGTAAACAGGCCACATAGGGAAGCTTAAAAGTATAATGTTCTCGCCTCAAACGATTTTAAAACGTACTTTTGAAGAACAACAGCAGCAGAAAAGGGAATTTTTAACTTACCGCTGTGAGCTCTGTTTGCGCTGTCTCGAATCAAGCTGCGGCCGCGGTGCATTCTGGGCAAGCGGGCTGAGATTGATGACGTGTCACGAGCACACGAGACCGCTCTGCCAGACTAGCTGTGGCTGCACAACACTGCCATCTGCTGGTTGTTCAGTGGAGGGTGTCTTCGCATTCAAATCTAGTGGTATATATTTGTGGATCTTGTGTGCAGTAGGAATGTCTCAAAATTACGTGAGAGATTCACAAATGCAAAAAGGAGATTCACAAATGCAGATTCCACATACAAAGTCAAGCATATTTATTTTCAAATCTCGAAAATATATTTACAAAGACACGTTTATTTATATAAATTTGTTTATTTATTTGTATGTCACATTTTTATATTTGTATTTTGTTTATTTATTTGTATGTCACATTTTTACATTTGTATTTTGTACTTGGATATTTATAAATGTATGTATATGTATATATATCCTTTTATATTTATTCAAATCTTTATTATATTTATTCAAATCTTTTTAAGACAATATTCACTCCATAAATGGAGGGTTGTGGTTTTCTTTCTCTGATGTGCTTTCTGTTAAAAAGCGAACACAATGTAAGAGAATTTGCTGTCTGCTGTGTATGTTGGCATATTAAATTTTTCTTTTAAATATGGGATCACTTTAGGATGTTTGGTCAGTTGCTTTACTTAGTTACAAACATAAAGTGACACATATTGAAAAAAATATATCTAACAGTTGAAAAGTCTAACTATGTAAGGCATTGCTTGAAAGATTGAAACAACATTAATGGCACTTCTTTTTGTCAGATAAAGTAGAAATAACAAAAGGATTCACCCCACTGATCCAAGTCATGTTTGAGAAAGAGGATGCATTTATTGCTTACAAAAGCCAAGAGGATGTGGAACAAAGCTATAATTGTGAGTTTTTTTATAATTTTTTTGGGTGGTTATTGATATTGTGTTTTTTTTGTTCTATTGTGACATTTTGTCAAAAATCATGACTATGGAATTACATGTGTCTTAAGCATGCTTTACGAAACCAGAAAGTGGCGACTGTGGCTCGATGGGTTTACTAGTCCTCTTGCAATTGGAAGGTTGTGGGTTCAATTTAAGCTTCCACTTGTAACATGTCAATGTGCCCATGGGTAAGGCACTTAACCCCAAGTTGCCTTCCGAGCTGCGTATCGGTGTATAAATGTGTGCGCGTTAGTGAGTGTGATTGGGTGAATGTGGCTCTAGTGTACAGCGCATTGAGTGGTCAGTATGACTGGAAAAGCGCTATATAAGTTCAGTCCATTTACCATTTAAAGTTCAGCTGCTAAATATAATAGTGTTATTTACTCTCTTTTTTTCTTTATTTTTTTAACAATTAAATTAGACAACTCACTGATCATCCTCCAGGAGCTGCGGTAGCTTATCTCTTGCCTCAGGTTGTGGAGAGCTTTATTTAAAAGGTCAATTGGACACAGGGAATAGAGCAAAAGGGAATGACATAGAGCAAATTCTAAACAAGTCTGGACTTGAATTTTGGCTCGCTGCACCAGCTCCTTCAGTCTCCATGGGGGTTTTACGCAGCATTCCAGTAAAAAATCTTGCACAGATATTAGTTAAATCATGCAGTTTCTGTATGACACATTAGGAAATATATGTGAAAAATAGGTGGAAAAACTAACTTTGAAACTTTTCTTTATATTTTTACAATTTTCTTGTGTAATAAATCATGTATTAGACCCTTTGAAAGGGAAGATGTATATAAAGACCTCAACTTGTTATGAACCATAAAAACGGGTCTCTGGAGCAGTAAAGGTCAATGGGTCTGCTGAGTCCAGATGTATCCTTTTCTGATGGCATGTAGTGATGCCCCTGTTCTGCTCAGGGCCGACTCTACATGTCTGGCAGAGCAGTGTAAAGATCTGAGGTCGCCTCCATGAGTCCAGTCACCGTTCAGAAATGTCAGGCAGTCAAAACAAGAGCCGGGGGTTGCTGGGCTCACACTGTGGCTCGTGGATCCTTTAGACATCACTTGCAAACAGCATTTTTTTTACAGTTTTAATGACATTACAACCACAGATTTGTATGTGTTGTTTTAGGATATTTATGGGATTGACCAAAACATAGTAGTGCATGATTGTGAAGTAGTGGGAAAAGAACATGTGGTTTACAAAGTCTTTACAGAGAAAGATGTGTCTACTATCTTTGCACATCTACAGACTGATTTGCAAAATACTTTGAGCTCATTCAGACTGGCTGGACAACATGTATAAACATTAGTTTTTAAAGTCTTGATACAGATCAATTAGCTTTAGGTTTGGAATTTAACTGGAACATTTCAGTTCATGAAACTCTCTGATGTAAGCCATGGTGGCTTTGACTGTACGTTTAGAGTTGTTCTCCTAATGGAAGTTGAGCCCTCCACAACAGTTTCAAGTCTCTCGAAGCATCCTACAGGTTTTCTTCCAGGACAGTCTTGTATTTCGACCCATTCATCTTCCCATCAATTCTGACCAGCTTCATTGTTTCTGCTGAATAAAAGGTTTTCCCAAAGCATGATACTCTCACCCCTATCTTTGATATGCTGTTTTATATCCTAACCCTTCTTTTAGCTAAGCTTCTCCACAATTATCTCTGACCTATCTGCCGTGTGCCTCGGTCATCATGATACGGTTTGTTGGCGAGAGTCTTTGGGCTAGGATGGGAATGATTTGATGTACTGGTCCAATTCTCCCAACATGTGTACAGAATCTTTGTTAATTGTATTTGTTATTGTGACTCCTGCTGAAAATAAATCAGGTCAGAATGACGCCATGGAAAATGTGTTGTAATCGAAGCTTGAGTGAGGGTGTTGTAATCAAAGCTAGAGCGAAATTCAAACATGTGCACACACAAAAAAAGTTTAAAAAAATGTGCAAGTATATATATATATATATATATATATATATATATATATATATTGTCTGTCTGGGCCATATATATTTGTTTTTCCCACCAGCACAGATGCTCTGGATGCTGGCATAGCAGGGATACCCTGAATGGCAGCCACCAACATTTGGAAAGCAACAGTATTTAAAATGTGCACATACAGCAATAGCTGAGGTCTAGTATAAAACTAATTTTCCAGCAGAATGACATGTCAAGACATATAGGGATGATGTGATTAATTAGCTGCATTCCAGGCTCTGAGCGAGCTCACTCGAGGTCAGATCTCAATTTCTGGAATGGAAATATTTCCTTGTTGCAACTGTCGCCAGCAGGGATCAAGTCCAAGCCAAGAGAATTGCTGTATCTCTGTAACGATGAAGCCATTGCATAGTTGGAGGTTTTTGCACAGTTCTCACTCAGACTTTGGATCCCCAGTGAAGTTCAGTGGCTGCTGCATAAGCCCATATTTTCCAGCACAAGCGCCAAGTTTCTCTGATTTGACCCCTCTGACAAAGCCATAAGCAGTAACATCTGTGGCAGCTGTGCCAATCCAAATCAAGTTTACCCTCCAGCCTGACTCAAAGTCCATCAATGAAACGCAAAGAAACAAAAAAAACAATAATTAAAAACAGTGTTTGCAGCCCAAACTCAAAGATTTCTGACTTGACTTAATTGATTTTTGTCCCGAAGACAATCTCAAATGTACGTATAATCTTACAAATAAGAATGCGTGGGTGAAATCCCTTGCAGTGCCTTTATAACCAGATCCTTACCTGCTGTTATTGGTCTCCTGAGCCTTTATCCATCCCAAACTCAAAGAAAGGAGCAAAAGGTGCCCCCAGATGCAGTCCACACGCATCATGATACAAATCTTGCACAGAAAGCAAAGCAGAGTGTTGCAGCAGAGGGAGAGGGGAACAGGAAACAGGAGGTGAGGAAAGAGGGGAGGAGGGAGAAGAAGGCTGTTCAGTTGGGGGAGGCGGAGAGAATGAATGAGTGGAGAGGAATCAGCAGAGGTTGGGGGGGTGGGGGTTGTGGAATTCAAAAATGGATAAAGATATGAACAAAGATCCTGAAGGGAACCTAATAGCAGGAAGAAAGAGCCATGAGGGGGGATGACGTTAGCAGCTAAAGGAGGGGTAGATTTTAACAGAAGCCAGATGTTTCTCTTAGGGGAAAAAATGGGTTTACTTTATGGAGTGGACATCTAAGAAGGATGCATCCTTTACTGCAGATAATGATTAGCTGCACTAATTCTTAAAAGCTTTTAACGTACTGGAAAGTTCGTTTAGAAAGGTGAAATAACTCCGTCTGTAGTAGCCTGTCAGTAGAAGAGTGGCAGAGGTGGAGATGGAGCCGGAGGCTGTGTGTGGGATCTTAACAAGTAGGGCAATAAATCTTTGCATTCCACAGGAGACCAGAGGTGAGACCTTTTATCAATGAAACATAGAGCTATTTAGACATAAAATCAAAACTGTGGCCGTCTTGGTAAAACAAAACTCCCACAAAGTCCCATAAAAAGGGTAAAAATGAAGAGTCTCTTCCCTTTAACTGTTATTTCCTGAAGCTCCGTGGGGTCCATCGGCTCCACAACGTCAAGAGTGCCCCGCAATCCAGCAAGACAAAAATAACACTCAAGAGGGGTGGGATAATCTTCGTCTTTTAACTTCTGGGAATGGGGAAAACCTCTGGCCTACATTACGGAGGCCTGTGGAAGGGACGTTTTTTTTTCAAGGATAGTTGAAAAAAAAAATCACTTTTAATCACTCAGCTAACTGGACGGAATGAATTCCAAGTACATAGCAGCTTCAACCAAAATAAAAAAAACAACAACCTCAAATTACTGCCAAATGGAAAGACTTGAATACTTTAGCGCTTTTGGGGAACTTTGGGAGGTGGAGAAATGAGAACCCCCTGGTCCATCGATGTTTGCGTAAACCCAAAGTCGTGATGGAGATCGGCAGGAGTAGGAATGCAGGAGTGTGTTTTGCCGGGGGGGGGGGGGGGGGGGGAGTGAATGTCCACACAACTGCTCAGTCACTGGTGTGTGGGAGCATTCCTTGCAGAGAGTCCAAAAGTAATAGACGTGGGAGTCCAGGCCAGTGGGGAAGCAGAGGAG
This sequence comes from Fundulus diaphanus, assembly GCA_037039145.1. NCBI lineage: Eukaryota > Metazoa > Chordata > Actinopteri > Cyprinodontiformes > Fundulidae > Fundulus > Fundulus diaphanus. The sequence goes on along the minus strand of CM073136.1, from coordinate 18,399,952 downwards.
TGTGGTGAAGGCAGAGGAGAGGGGGGGGGAGGGGGGGGGGGGGGGGGGGCTGGTTATCAGACAAATTGAAAACAAGCCTGAAGCAATCTGACAGAAGGACATATTAACAAGGAGAGAAGCTGGTTTTGACTGAACCCCCCAGGAGTGAGGTCATGTTCATGTCTCTGCAACTGTTTCTACTCTCCACATGTTCATGTCAGTTCACCGTCCCAGCCTTTCATAACCCATCTTTATAAAGAAAAAGGGTGAAAAAAAGGTTCTGGTTGAGTGAGAGATTGTCCAACGCAGAATGCCCATTTTTCTGAGAAAGCATCTGAGACACCGGCAGATCCAACCTGGTCATTTCATTGCAGTAGTTGGCACGTCTGCTTCCTGCAGTTGTGGTTTGTCTTGAATCCACTCCCTACAGTTAGAGACTTATTATCCAATTTTTTTTTTTTTTCGTTTTTGTCTTTTTGTTTTTTTTGGCAGAACAGGAAAAGTCTCACCAATGAGCGAATGCAGAAGCACAGAAGTTACGTTTTGAAAAGAAACACTGTTTTTCCAAAATGCTTTTGTAGTTTGTGTTTTGGATCATCGTCCTGTTGTGTCCAACATTCAACTATCTGATCCAATTTAGGGTTCTCAAGACCTTCAAACCCGACGGAAATGTGCAGCCCTCTTCACAGATAAGGCAAATGTGTTCTAGAAAAAGGTTTAATTTAATGACCACAATGATGATTTAGTTTTTTTGTTTTTGTTGAAAGCGTCAAGGTAAACCTAATTCAACTTATCAACTGTTAAAATGGGTGGTGGTGGTAGCATCATGCTGTGGGTCTGTTTCATTATGAAGTAATGAGGGTATACCTCTATATTCTTCAACTTGCCTAAACATCTACATGGTGGAAACTCTGGCACAAAGTGGAGATTATGCTAAAAAAATAAATTTTTACTGGTTTTGGAACGCATAAAGTAAGCTAACATAAAACACCATAGCCCTCTTGAAAATTGTTGAACTACATACCCAGCCATCACTGTGTCTCAAGACTTAAGACAAAAATCTGAAGACATGCACCCATGTCTTAAGACATGCAATTGGAGGAAATGGGATGCTCTCAGACAGTATTTTGTGTCTTGAAGACATTGAGTGTCTTTAGATGTCTTAAGACATCTTTTTTTGTCTTAAGACATTCAAATCTTAAGATGGCTTAAGACACCCTTTGCAGCCTTTCTCAAAAGCATGGCCAAGCTATCTTGTTTTAACAGGAGTTTTATGATTATAAAATTTGGGGGCAAAAAGGGAAAATATGGGCATCATAAGTTGTGTTGCCTTTCAGGCATGAATCTGAAGGGACCTTTGTTTTGAAGGAGCTCTTATTTTGAAGGGCAGTTTTTACTAACATTCCGAATCTCAGATTTGTTTTCAGTTAGTACGACAGTTAGTACGGCAGTTGGAGGTTAGCAGAGTTCACATTTTTACTACATTTCTGTGTTCAACTACCTGAATTTATCACTGTAAACGTCACAGAGGCAACGTCGTAAGTTAATAATTTCATAATTACATTTATAAGTTTATATGTACTACGCATTGGGGAGCAAATTGATATGCTGGCCTGGGCCACCCTATGATTGGTGACTGCAGCCGCTTTGAGCGATACCACCAGAGGATCAAGGACTTGGGTAGGTAAATTTTCAGTACATTCCATATACTAGTTCCTGAAGGTGTTTGAAGCTCAGTCTTGATATTTTTGTTGTACTTCAGTTATTGCTCATAAAAATGGTGTCAGTATTGAAAAATGAATGGTGAAGAGGATTGCTGTGTTGGATACCCTTTGCACACTGTCAACACCAAATGAGGAAACAGCAGAAAATACATCCGTCCCCGGGCTTCCAGGCTACGCCCCGGTTTACAGGCCATCAGGATCAGCCACAGTGATATCTGCAGCTGAACTTCATCAAAGACATGGGCTTGGTAGGTAAATCTATGTTACAAAAATAAATTACTAAAATAGTTGTATTATTAAAATATTCTTGGATTTTCCATCAACAATGACTAAAAAAAGGTAACAAAATTATTTTATTTATTGTAATTAATTTCTTAACAGGGTTGCACCTTGGAACCCAAATGCCAGAGCTATCCCACCTGAAAGTGTCAAAAATGATGCGCCAGCCAGACCTCATGGAGAGAATGGGGGATAGAGTCCTGACACAGGAAGAGATCTTCCTTGGCCCAAAGGTGTGACTCTTGTAGTTGATCTCAATCCAGTACAGGAAAATACAGATTAATAAATATTAATTATACATTATAATGTACTGTAAGCACTGTCTTCTTGTATAGAAACATAATTTCGTATCATTAACATAATTTGCTTTTTTTCCCATGGTTTGGATAAGGGGAAGCATATCATCAACATCTTTGACAACCCTCTCTCTGAGCAACCAGAGAGATGCATTAAACACCAAACTGCCACACTGTCCCCACAAAAATATAAGTATGTTAACAATGTTTATCATTTGTGTAATAGCAGTAGTAATGTACTGAATTCAGAATATTTTTTCAGCCAAATTCATAAAAGAATAGCACAGAGCAGCAATTGTACCAGCAACAAAACATACTGCATAGCATTTCCCAGAAGCTGTGCATCATTTTGTGTATTAGACCCTTGGATATTTATCTAAAAAATGGAATACGCCTTTTATAATATACCTCTTTAATGAATGCAAGTGTTTTAAAAATATTTTATCTCATTCACAGATTTGATGTAAAGACTCTCAAAGTTGGCTCATTTGTGGAGATAGCCCCCTTCAACCCAACCCATGTGAATGACAGTGACAGGCAACCAGTGAAAATCACAACCATATGGGCTACAATCTCTGGTAAAGTTACATCTTGAATACAATGTGTAAGCAGGATTATAGAGAAACCGGGCAATGTAAACCTCATAGCATAATGCATAACACTAGGTTAAGTTAGAGTTTTACTAGAGATAACTTTTGTATCCCATAGCTACATGCACAATATTTCTCCCCAGATATTCCACTGGTCCTGTTTCAGGGTACCACTTTCTGCAACGCACAGAAGACCCACTGACAGGCTGCTAACAGTATCAAGAAGTGGAAAAAAAATTTTTTTCCAACATCAGCCTTCACTGAAACCCTCCTGTTCCTCCACCACAAATGCTTCTGGGAGCCAATTGAAAACCTAGGAATCGGGACAAAGCCACCAATGGACAGTACTGTCAATTAGTTGAAAAAAAAATTCTTCACAATCCAAGGAACAAATTGGATCTTAGAAACGCATATCCACACTCTTACATAGAGTAACCTTATCAAACACACACACACACACACACACACACACGTAACTTGATGTCAATTTTGTAAACCTAATCCTCTTAACATGTTCATACTATGTGCAATAATTGCAATACATTGAACTGTATTTTCCTATGTTTTATTAAATACTCAGTGTGTCATATAGGGTTTGTCATTCTTTTCTATAAACAAAAAATATATAAATTATTACCAAGGAATAGTGGATAGTGATATTTTACTAAATTTTATTTCTAAGACATCTTCAGATATCTCAAGACATCTTCATATTTCCAAGACATCTTGAGACATCTCAAGTCATCTCAAGACATCTTAAGACCATGTCTATAGACACGTCTTATAGACACGTCTTGACTTACCAAGACATCTTAAGACATCTCAAGACATCTCAACAAATGTGTCTTGAGACACATCTTAAGGCTTCTTGAGATGTGGTGATGGCTGGGTATGTACGCTTAAAGCTAGGTCCACTACAGGGAAATGTAGAACCTATAGGTAAAAGCCAGTAAATTAGAATATTTTGAAAAACTTGATTTATTTCAGTAATTGAATTCAAAAGGTGTAACTTGTACATTATATTTATTCATTGCACACAGACTGATGCATTCAAATATTTATTTCATTTAATTTTGATGATTTGAAGTGGCAACAAATGAAAATCCAAAATTCCGTGTGTCACAAAATTAGAATATTGTGTAAGGGTTAAATTTTGAAGACACCTGGTGCCACAAACTAATCAGCTGAATAACTCAAAACACCTGCAAAGGGCTTTAAATGGTCTCTCAGTCCAGTTCTGAAGCCTACACAAACATGGGGAAGACTTCAGATTTGACAGCTGTCCAAAAGGCGACCATCGACACATTGCACAAGGAGGGAAAGACACAAAAGGTTATTGCTGAAGAGGCTGGCTGTTCTCAGAGCTCTGTGTCCAAACACATTAATAGAGAGGCAAAGGGAAAGAAAAACTGTGGTCAGAAAAAGTGTACAAGCGATAGGGATCACCGCGCCCTAGTCAAGATTGTGAAAAAAAAAAACCCATTCAAAAATGTGGGGGAGATTCACAAGGAGTGGACAGCTGCTGGAGTCAGTGCTTCAAGATCCACCACCAAGAGACGCTTGAAAGACATGGGTTTCAACTGCCGCATACCTCGTGTCAAGCCACTGTTGACCAAGAAACAGCGCGAAAAGCGTCTCACCTGGGCTAAGGAAAAAAAGAGCTGGACTGCTGCTGAGTGGTCCAAAGTCATGTTTTCTGACGAAAGCAAATTTTGCATTTCCTTTGGAAATCGAGGTCCCAGAGTCTGGAGGAAGACAGGAGAGGCACAGGATCCACGTTGCCTGAAGTCTAGTGTAAATGTTACCGTTTTACACGGTTTCCTCGTTTGTTCATTCACTCACAGTAGCGCCCTCTACTGACTAGGTGGTCATCGACGTGAGTCAGTTAATGTTAGAAAGTTGTTCTAATCATCTTAAAATAAAATAATCTTTTCAAAAATGGGGGTGTCTGTTTTAGTAAAACATTAATTTCTAGACCCACTATACTCTCCCCCACTTCAAGAGATGTCTCCAGACATCTAGAACTACACCAACAAGAAATAACCTAGACAGGTAACAGTCTAGAAGAAGCCATCTGTCTAATGAGTCAACACACTCAGAGTAGGGTAGTAGTCTGTTCCAAGTAAGATGGGGTACGGAGTCATGGGGTAAGGAACAAATGAGAACATAGCATTCACTCCGTGTCCCCAGGGCTGGTATGATGGTTGCCCAAATTGGTCATAAGTGAATCTCTCTCTGGGTTGAACCCTGCGGGTGGACCTCCTTAAGAGCTCTCCACCTTATGACTCTCTATCAGGCTCAACCATCCCCTCTGGCATTCCTTGACCTGTATCATCTGCTCGATCAACTGTTCCAGTTTGTTCATGGACATTCTCAGCAGACGGTGTGTCATCCTGTAGTTGTGCTGGTGCCGATGCCGGTACAACAATGGGAGCAGATTCCATTTGCTGGTACTCAGCACCTGAAGCTGATGCAAGTCTTGGAGGTTGGAATTCTTGTGCCCCTACTCTGAGATTGCTGAATGTATCAGATGGAGGCTTCTGATGTCTGATTGTTCTCCTTGTGTACACAGGCAGCCGTCGGGGATTGTACACATATCCCTCCTCGTCAACAGAACCATCAGAATCTTGCTCATCTACTTCTCTGCTGCTCGTCTGTTTGTGTCTCTGCTGTATTTGTTGCCGTGGTGCATGACAAGATTGCTCATCTTGTTCGAATGGCAAGTCATTAACAGATAAGAGAAGGTTACGATGGAGTACACGGGTAGTTTGGTCACCCTTTTCAGCTTGAACTTTGTACACAGGGCTCTCCCCCATCCTTTCAATAACTCTGTGCACTGTCTTCTCCCAGTAAGCACGGAGTTTGCCAGGGCCACCTCTCTCTGAGAGGTTCCTGATAAGCACGCGGTCTCCTGGCTGAAGTGCAATTCCTTTAACACCACGGTCGTAGTATTTTTTTCCTTTAGCTGAACTGTTACGACTATTCTCTGAGGCTATCCTGTAAGCCTCTTGCATTCGAGTAGCCCATTTCTGTGCATATTCCTCACGACTTGGCACTTCTTCCTCTGTCCCCAGGTCAAAGACTAAGTCGATGGGCAGGCGTGGGGCTCTTCCATAGAGGAGAAAGAATGGTGAATAGCCGGTGGCTTCATGTTTCGTACAATTGTACACATGGACTATATGGGGCAAATAATCCTTCCACTCAGTTTTCCTTTCCTCTTGGAGAGTGCGCAGCATCTGTAACAGCGTTCTATTCAGCCGTTCGACCGGATTCCCCTGCGGGTGGTATGGGGTAGTACGAGAGTGAGCAATGCCAGACAGCTGTTGGAGCCGCTGGAATAGATTATTCTCAAACTCCTGTCCCTGGTCATGGTGCAAAATCTGAGGGTAAGAGAAACGGGGAATAAAATCACTGAAGATTTTCTCAGCTGCTGTCTTGCCTGACTTGTTCTTAGTTGGGTACGCTTGCGCGAAGCGTGTAAAATGATCGACCAAGACTAATACATACTCAAATCCTCCCTTACTTGGCTCCAGATGAAGGTAATCAATAGAAACGAGCTCAAATGGAGCACTAGTTGTAATTGACCCCATAGGCGCTTTTTCTGGGACAGTGTTTTTTTTTTTTTTAATGCAGGAGCACCGGCTAATGACATGGTCTTCTATTTCCCGCTGCATGAATGGCCAATAGAACCTTTGTCTTGCTAGGTGGATGACTTTGTCAGCTCCGACATGTCCCATGTCATCATGCAGGTGTTTGAGCACGGTTGCCTTTAGCTTACTTGGGAGAACGAGCTGTTTCCATTTTCCTGTCTGTCTGTACAGAATTCCTTTGTCAAGTTTGAGTTTGGTCCATTCATGTACAAGTCTCCTTGTCTCTTGTCCCATCCGTCTTTTATCTTTACCAGTGGGGTTCCATCCACTCCTCTTCAGTGTCATCACCTCATTGATCGATTCATCCTCCATTTGAGCAACTCGGATGTCTTCTGAGGTGATGATGGGGACTGTCACAGAGGGGTCGTCTTCATCACCAGAATTGAGATGAAGTGCAGCCATCCATGGCACATCCTTCTCAGCAACAGCCTTGCTCCCCTGCCATATAGTGGAAACAACTTCAGGGGTCAGGGTTTCAGTGTACTCTGATACATGACCCTTCAGCTGTACTGGATAACGTGACAAGGTGTCGGCGTCAGCATTCGCCTTGCCTGGCCTGTATTTTATGGTGAAGTGAAAATCTGCCAACTCACCCACCCAGCGATGTCCAACCGCATTGAGCTTGGCTGTACTTATGACATAAGTAAGGGGGTTATTATTTGTATACACGGTGAATGTAGGTGCATAATAAAGATAATCCCGAAATCTGTCACAGATTGCCCACTTCAAGGCCAAAAACTCAAGTTTACCAGAATGGAGGTGGTAATTTTTTTCAGCTGGTGTAAGTGTTCTGGATCCGTAAGCAATCACACGAAGTTTGCCTCCCTGCTGCTGGTAGAGCACAGCCCCCAGCCCTTCATTGGATGCGTCAGTGTTCAGTACAAAGGGCAAATTATAGTCGGGATAGGCCAAAACAGGTGGATTGGTTAGCATGTCCACAAGGCGAGTAACAACAGCAGTGTGTTCATAAGTCCACTGGACAGGTGTATTGGAGAGGAGCGGCCCAGGCTTCAACACCGTTTGTTTAGCTGGGGTACTTTTACCTTTGACAGGTTTTTTTCTTGGCTGCCTGGTACCCTCTATGAGTTGAAACAGAGGTCGTGCAATTCTTGAGAAGTCTTGTATGAACGATCTATAATAGCTAAGGAAGCCTAACAGACCCCTGACTTCCCCCACATTCTTCGGTTCTCTGTCTTTAAGTTGCAACACTGCTTCCAGGTCTTTAGGATCTATCTGGATGCCTTCACTTGTCACTAGGCGCCCAATGTATCGCACTTGTCGTCTGAACAGCTCGCATTTCTTTGGGCGTAGCTTAATGCCATGTTCCCGTAGCCAACGGAGCACCCGCCTCAAGTCCTCCACGTGGTCATTGAATGATTTGGAAAAACAAAGTACATCATCCAGATAAGGGGAGCAGCATTCGTCCCTCATACCATCAAGTACACGCTCCATACATCTTTTAAACCCTCAGGACAGTTTTTCTCTAGGCTGGGCTCAAATAGCATTGTTCCACCTTGTGGCCATGCTCTGACTCTGCACCTCACCTCACAGATTTGACCAGCAGGGATTGTTAGTCCTTTCTTTCCGACTCGCACAGGGCAAGGGGAAGGTGTTTCATCAGGGGACAATATCTGGAGGATGGAGATCAGAGTTTCCACTGTTTGTTCACTGAGACTCATGGCTTCCTTCAGTATGGCAGTAATATCTACCTGTTCTTTGTTTTCATTTATCATCTCTGCAATGACATTACTACCTAAAAGGGGACCATTAACACAACTCTGACTTATTAGTATGGGTACTTGAATGTCAATGTGTCCATGGCTCTTACTGCGTATCTGTAAGTCAACATAAGCCCATCCATCGAAAGGAACCGTGGTGCCATTAGCTGCAGATACTTCAAGCGGTTGGTCTGGGAATAGGGATGAGAGTGGCTGTATATTAACAGTGGGTAGTGCTTCCTCTATCCATGCTCTCCCCACCATGGTCACCTGAGCCCCTGAGTCAAGCAGCATTTGGAGTGGGACTCCATTCATTGCACATGAGACCATACATCGCTTGCCAATTAATTGTGCTACCCGATTTCTAGATGTGGGCTGGGACAGCAGTGTAGTTAAATCTACTGGGTTTGTGGTTTCAACTGAGTTAACCTGTGCTGGAGGCTTGTTACTGGCAACGGTCACAGGCAGCCTCATTCCTGTGACCTCCTCTCGTTTACCGACACCTTTCTCTGCAGACATCCAACTGCTCTATGACCTTCTTGGCCACAAACAAAACAGTGTGGGCAGCTCCTAATGTTCTTTTGCACACACTCCTGACATCTGCCTCTGTTCTCAGCTGATATCTGGAATCGATTTGAGGGCCGGGTGAAGGGGGTACAAGAGCTCCCATTGGTCACCGGCTCTAAAGGTTTGACAACGCGAGCAACTTGTTGAGCGATCGAGTTCACCTGTGCAGTCAGTTCTAGAATAGCAGCGCGATTAGCCTGTAATTCAGCATCAACAGCGGTTGGTTTAGTCTGGTCAGTTTGAGCCACATTTACAGACACTGGTCGGGTTTTAGTCATTGTACCAAGGCGTTTCAACCTATCCGTCTCCTCACTAGTGGACTTAGTGATCTGTTCTAAGAGAAGGTCATCAGTAACCTGTAAGTTTGTGAGGAAAGGTTTCAGGTCACATCTTACATGGCTATTTTTCTCATTTAACCCTTGGTAAAGAGTGTGAAGAAATGTGCCTTGGACAAGTTGTTTTTCATAACAAAAATCTGCACCTGGCTGTTGTGACTCAAAAATAATCCTCTGTTTTAGACCCATGATACGATAAAAGAATTGCTGTGGGCCCTCTTTGTCTTGCTGTCTAGCGGTACTAAGCTCTTGAAAAAGTTCGGTCCCGTTTTTGTCTCTAATATGAGAGCGGAGAAACCTTTTTAACTCACTCATAGTAAGATCATCTTTGCTAGTCAACATCTCCCTGAACGTACCAGGTTTAGTTATCTTAAACACAGTGCGAATAACTTCTGTCTCACTAAACCCTTCCAGTAAACCTTGATCCATCTGTTTACAGAGGCTGCTGTAGGACACTTCAGACCCGGTGTCAGAAATCTGACCACCATGAATCTTAAACTCTCTACGTGGAAACAGAGCAGCTACATCAGTGAGTTTTACAACCTGCTCACCAACACTGGAAGACAGGCTGGCACGGTCAGGAAGGGCGGCAAATGCGCTGTTGGTGGTGGACTTAGCTGGCGATGTGGTGGAAAGGTTCCTGGGAGGTCCATTATTTTCTCTGGCTGTGGTCGGTTGAGGGCTGGGAAAGTCTCTTTCTTCAGATGATGACAGCAGGTGGTAGCCCATGGATGCAGTAGTCGAACTGATCCGTCGACGAGTGTCTGTATCCTCCTGCTGGGAGGGTGCAGCCTCACTGACTTCTTTCGCTCCCCCGACTGTATCTTCTTCATTCGTGTCTTGTAACAGGTGATCGAGCATGTCGTCAAGGTGAAGAATCTGAGACATGCCTGAGACCACAGCCTGAGACCACAGCCTGAGACAGGCTGAGACCACGGCCTGAGACAGGCTGTGGTCGGTTGAGGGCTGGGAAAGTCTCTTTCTTCAGATGATGACAGCAGGTGGTAGCCCATGGATGCAGTAGTCGAACTGATCCGTCGACGAGTGTCTGTATCCTCCTGCTGGGAGGGTGCAGCCTCACTGACTTCTTTCGCTCCCCCGACTGTATCTTCTTCATTCGTGTCTTGTAACAGGTGATCGAGCATGTCGTCAAGGTGAAGAATCTGAGACATGCCTTCATCTTCCATGCCGCTTAGCTTCTCGCTTCTTAAGAAATCGTCAATCAAATCAAACAGTTCTGGTTCACTCAGTGCCATAAGGCCCTCAGCGTCCGGCCCCGATCCGTCATCAATTGCACTGGCGATGACCTGTAGTTGACTGCTACTCAATGCAAGCAGTCTCTTTCGGATTTTGAAAACCAGCATCCTTCGAGGGGTTGTGGTAGCCATCTTTAACCTCTGTAGCAGTTCCCACTCTCCCTACTAGGTGGCGCTGGCGATCCCGGACGAGCCCCCAATTGTTACCGGCCTCAGACCTAGGGGAAATCTGGGTCGGCACAAGCGATACACAGGCAGGATGCGCTGTGGATCTGTGAATGATGAGGAACGGACACATTATTCAACAATCTTAAACATTCAGTCATTCCATTTAAACACAAATATCAAACTATCCTTGCCTTGAGAATATCACAAAACATCATAAAATGGGGATAATATTCATGTCAAAATACACTGTCATAGTCTTTAACTTCAAAACAGCTCAAAATACAATTGACCTCTTGGTTTACAATATTGTTAATAACCTGAGTAATACAAACAAATACTCTTGTAAAATAAAGTAAAGTGCAACGTAATAACCCATTACATGTGTCTGTCTCTGAGTGTATATGTCTTTCATTGCAAAATAAGCTTAATGTTCATCAAAATAATAACTTCCCATCACCAAAGACAGTAATAAATCTAATGCCCATTCATACCTTCAGCCATTGGCTCAGATACAAAAAAGTAAACATAAAACGGACACTATTTTCTCTTTCACATGCACATCGGTACATCCCGTGTGCTCTCTGTAATTCAGCCGTTAAAGAACTACTAACGGTAGCCGTTATTCGACTCGGCAAAACAAAACAGATAGTTATCAGAACTCGGATCAAGTTCTCTCAAAATGTTACTAAAATGTCACAGACAGTTCACATTACTTTCAGCCATTGGCTCAGATACAAAGAAGTAAACATAAAACGGACACTATATTCTGTTTCACATGCACATCGGTACATCCCGTGTGCTCTCTGTAATCCAGCCGTTAAAGAACTACTAACGGTAGCCGTTATTCGACTCGGCAAAACAAAACAGATACTTATCAGAACTCGGATCAAGTTCTCTCAAAATGTTACTATAATGTCACAGACAGTTCACATTACTTTCATCTTTAAGAATGTTTAGGAATAGTTACAAATAGTACCTGTGAATGATGAGGAACGGACACGTTAATACGTTGTGCCTGGCTCTGCTGGCAGCGGTTTATTATCGATTGCGCATGCGCGGGCAGAGACTATAGAAGTTTCCTCGTTTGTTCATTCACTCACAGTAGCGCCCTCTACTGACTAGGTGGTCATCGACGTGAGTCAGTTAATGTTAGAAAGTTGTTCTAATCATCTTAAAATAAAATAATCTTTTCAAAAATGGGGGTGTCTGTTTTAGTAAAACATTAATTTCTAGACCCACTATATAAAGTTTCCACCATCAGTGATGGTTTGGGGTGCCATGTCATCTGCTGGTGTCGGTCCACTCTGTTTCCTGAGATCCAGGGTCAACGCAGCCGTCTACCAGCAAGTTTTAGAGCACTTCATGCTTTCTGCTGCTGACCTGCTCTATGGAGATGGAGATTTCAGGTTCCAACAGGACTTGGCGCCTGCACACAGCGCAAAATCTACCCGTGCCTGGTTTACGGACCATGGTATTTCTGTTCTAAATTGGCCAGCCAACTCCCCTGACCTTAGCCCCATAGAAAATCTGTGGGGTATTGTGAAAAGGAAGATGCAGAATGCCAGACCCAACAACGCAGAAGAGTTGAAGGCCACTATCAGAGCAACCTGGGCTCTCATAACACCTGAGCAGTGCCAGAAACTCATCGACTCCATGCCACGCCGCATTAATGCAGTAATTGAGGCAAAAGGAGCTCCAACCAAGTATTGAGTATTGTACATGCTCATATTTTTCATTTTCATACTTTTCAGTTGGCCAACATTTCTAAAAAATCCCTTTTTTGTATTAGCCTTAAGTAATATTCTAATTTTGTGACACACGGAATTTTGGATTTTCATTTGTTGCCACTTCAAATCATCAAAATTAAATGAAATAAACATTTGAATGCATCAGTCTGTGTGCAATGAATAAATATAATGTACAAGTTACACCTTTTGAATGCAATTACTGAAATAAATCAAGTTTTTCAAAATATTCTAATTTACTGGCTTTTACCTGTAATATATATGGTTCCTAGGCAACTTATTAAGCAGGGGCGGATCCAGGATTTTTCAAAGGGGGGTGCGCACCTAAGGGTCATGGGGTCAAGGGTCAAGGGTCATGGGGTCGAGACAATGTGAAGCTAAATGACCAAAGAATGCCATCTTTACTCTTTCACACTAGCCTAATTATTCATCTAAGGGTTTTTTAAAAGGGCTGCACAGTGGCACAGTGGGTAGCGCTGTTGCCTTGCAGCAAGAAGGTCCTGGGTTCGAGTACACCCCTGGGTCTTTCTGCATGGAGTTTGCATGTTCTCCCTGTGCATGGAGTTTGCATGTTCTCCCTGTGGTACTCCAGCTTCCTCCCACAGTCCAAAAACATGACTGTTAGGTTAATTGGCTTCTCCAAATTGTCCTTAGGTGTGTGAATGGTTGTATGTCCTGTTTGTCTCTCTGTGTTGCCCTGCGACAGACTGGCAACCTGTCCAGGGTGTACCCCGCCTCCCGCCCAGTGAACGCTGGATATAGGCACCAGCAACCCCGCAACCCCATGAGGGATAAAGCGGTTTGGAAAATGGATGGATGGGTTTTTTAATTGATAATAATTTTAATGGATGAACATAAGTGGAATTAGCATGATTATCTTATTGTAATTGAAAATGGGTTTTTAAGTCAAAATTTTGTGCTTTTTACAGCATGCACAAGGTTAAAAAGTAGTTTGAAGAAAAAATTATCCTTATCAACAATTAATCAAACAAATATTTTCTTTATTTCCAGAAATTATATTTATACAGAAAATGAAATAAAAAGATAAAGGAGTTTTAAAAATATACATGTATTTTAACAATATATTTTAACCATATAAACTATATTAAGAAAAAAAAAATACTTAGAAAGACCCAAGGACTTAAGAACAGTGTGGTATAGTTCAAGTGATAAAAGATTTTTTAACATATTTTAACAAGACAAACCACGTTGAGGAAAAAAAATCTTTAAAGTAAGTTAAACCAATGAACATGTATGGTGAAGTTAAGCCATAAGCCTATAATAGAACAGTAAGACTTAACAAAGAATATTGTTCTCTTTTACAACACCTTTAACTTTATGATGACGATGATAATGGGTTTATGAATGTCAACCTTCTGGGATGCTTCTGGGCAAATATGTCTATGATTTTGTTGATGTCTAAATGGATGTCCTTGTGGACATACATAAGTAGCAAAGCCACAAACCTTTTCTGTCCCATAGTCGACCTTAACAAAGTTTTCACTGCTTTAAGGCCTGAGTTAGCACGTTCCACAGAAGCACTGGTAACAGGTATAACTGACAGAAGGTGAAGAATCATAGAAATGTTTGGGTTGCACTTCATATTTGTTATCCTTAGAATTTCAGGGAGAGAGCTGGGTTTTTCCTCTGATGATGACCACTTTGTGTGCCACAACTTCACTTCCTGCCTGAATGTTGATCCTGATGGTAGATCATCTTTATATGATGTAAAGATCTCTTTCTCACTCTCATCGTTCATCATATGCAAGTTGCTTGGCAATAGTTTTAAGCCTAGTGTGGAAATTGCAGGAAATCGCAAGAGACAATTTCTCACGTTGAGCACACGAAATGCGTGTGTCGTTTATTTAGCTAGGAAAAACAATACGCGCCCCTAAATGGCGCTGTCCAACCACAACCCAGGCATGGGGCTACACGTCATCACCCGTCTTAACATTTAAAGGGGCCGCGATCCCTGAACAGTTATACATACATGAAGTAACTACAGAAAGAACAAAGTGCTGTGTTTAGTATGAACGGTGTGTAGAACCACACTTAATAATAAAAGTGAATTATGCCGGTCACATTCACTACACTAGTATGTTTTCATAAAGGAGACCATTCTTAGTTTTAACAATAAAACGCATGTGGCACTAAAAGGTTTAAATCAGACAATACACACTACACAATAACTATTGTATGGGTGTCAATGTCCACTATTTTTTTTTACTTTACACTCTTTTTTTCATTACTTTTCAAAAACTGTGCAACAAAAATGTATTTTTAAACTTTCCCGTTACTGGAAAAAGTTTTCCTGAAATTGCACTACTTTACAACTTTACACAACTTGGGAGAACCCCATGTTTTTTCATTATCAAAATTTTTTAACGATCACCATACCTTTTTTCTGTGGGGAGAATATAAGATTAAGGTTGATCCATACTCCAATCTGGAAGGTGGCGGTAATGCACCTAAAAGTTGTTTGCCAACCACTATTAAAAAAGAGAAGAAGAAGAAGTAGTCGTAGAAGAAGAACAGGCTCGTCACTGCGCGCTGTTATTCAAGATGGCCACGACCAGTGCGGCAGAGAGTGATGGATTAATTAGTGATAGTGATGGAGTTTCATGGATTTATCATCATCATCTGAGAGCGATTTGGAATATATAGAAGACTTTCTTGACAGCAACCTGATTTTTGACGAAATCCCGCCCAGTTTGAGGCAAGGAGACCAAAAAGGAACGATGTGAGTTGAATCTGTCTGCTGCGGCAGCCATCTCCTTATTTTTGTGATGTTTTGTTTCTCTTAACCGATGTATTGCAACATCAAACTGCCATGCATGTGGGCATTGTTGCTTCAACAATAGCTCTCGAAAATTTCAATGGTGAAGTCCTCTGGAAATCCGAAATAATTGTTGTTTATCGCAGCTGTAGGAGTGCAATGCCTCTGCTAAGAAACAACACAGGATGTGACGTCAGGCCGCCATTACTGCCCATATTTAGGCACTAAATGCCGCCCGCAGTATCGGTGATTGCGACGACAATTTATGCCGCGCCGGCGTCACAGTGCGTTCTAAATGAAAGGTACTGGCTCTTAATCGTAATTCTATGAAGGATGTTTAAAATTTCGGGCTCTTTAAAAAAATACTTTTGGTCTCCAAAAGGGGGGTGCGCGCGCCCCCTG
The DNA here is from genome assembly GCA_037039145.1 of Fundulus diaphanus. Lineage (NCBI taxonomy): Eukaryota > Metazoa > Chordata > Actinopteri > Cyprinodontiformes > Fundulidae > Fundulus > Fundulus diaphanus. Next base: position 18,384,467 of record CM073136.1, on the reverse strand, counting down.
CGCCCCCGCCTGAATCCGCGCCTGTTAAGGGGCACTTATCAACATAGATAGAGGGTGAAAGTTTATATGGCTGAGACTCTAAAGTCTTCTGTGTCCCTTTTTCTTTTTACTGTCCGTCACAGCAGCAGGTTGACATTTCAAGGATGTGTGTGTCCAGATGGAATCCGGCTCTGTCTGTCCGCTTCGTGCCAGCGGATTCACGGCGCACGTCATGCTCAGTTGTTAGGGTGACACCTGGTGGTGAAGATTGAAAACTACACCTCATGAAGCCGCTTCAGCAAGGCATGCCGGTGCGCTCATGGTCTCTCTGGTTGTTAGTGGGATAAGGGACCCGACTTATTTGCCTCTTAGCACCAATCTTTGCATGGTCTGTTCGTGTAAATCTGCATTGAATAAATAAAGTCAAATTATCAGAGACGGCGCTAAAGAACAAAAAAAAAATCAGGAAGTTCTAGTACGTCAGAGCATAGACATCATATACGTAGACGCGTCGTTGGGCGCAGGTTCGCACGTCAACGTCACCGCCATATTGTATGTGGCAGAAAAAAGTTAAGTTCTGTTGTAGTGAACGCGGATCAGAGAAGATGCCTCATTCCTGTGCTGCATAGAAATGTACCAACCGTTTTACGGAACAAACAAGATCTGCTGGCATTTCCTTTCATATATATATATATATATATATATATATATATATATATATATATATATATATATATATATATATATATATATGTGTATATATGTGTGTGTGTATGTGTTATGAATATAAGGATCAATTTGTTAAATCTAAACATTGTGGTCTTCATTATTTCATAAAACCGTGTCACGTGTGAACCTTTAGGAACAGACTTTTTGGGGGAGTATTAAAGAGGTAAAATTACTTATATGAGAAAAAAAAAAGTCCTAGGACACTCCTGGAGTAATAGGGCCAGGTTAGTTTATTTTAATTATTTTTATTCTTTACGAGAATAAATTCAGGAGAATGAAGCTAAAGGGATACGAAAATAAACTTGTAATATTACAAAAAAAAAATATTACGAACACAAAGTATATTCTGAGATTAAAGTCCCTCTGATACTGTTTAAGTGATTGAGTAACTGCAGATTTGAACCTGCCCAACGACGCGTCTAAGTAAATTATATCTATGCGTCAGAGGCTGCGGCACGGGAGTTTCAATATAAAAGCCGCTGCATGCAGTACCAGCTGTTCTGCTGCAGAGAACAGTATGTTAAAAAAACATATGTTGTTTATTATTTCTTATAAATCATAAACAAGGAAAGTTTATCTACCATCCATCTGAGCAGAGTCATGGTGTTACGTAACAGCATTACGCAAACCCCAAATGATTAGTATTATTTAAACACTTCAATTGCCATGCTGTCACACCAAAAATAATAAGTATAATTTATTTGGCAAGACTTTAACCGCTATCGATGGCCAACACTGATGCAGGTTTTGGTCACCTATATACTACAGCTCACAAAGAGTGAGACGAATGTCTTGCAGAATAAAAAAGGGAGGTGAGGAAAATGTGGGCCTGTGGTAAAAAATAAATAAAATGAATGCAGTCATAATCACAGCTGTATTTTTCCTCATATCATGCAGCTCTGATACACATGGATCAGATCAAGGGATTTTTAAATGAGCTGTGTGTGTGTGGTATTTTGGATTGTCAGATTTTAAAAATCACTATTATCATGTGAATGGCTTTCATAACTTTTTGGTCTGTTTACATAATTTTGTTTATCAATCTGGGGTTTCCCTAGCAATCTATAAGCACCTTTAACAAGGACATCCACCGTGAAAGAGAAACTGCATCGGGTTCTTTCAGCTTCCTGTCTATCTGTGTAATTTGACCTGTTCTAATCACAGCTCTTGGTGTGGGGAAGAGCTACTGAGACACTAGTCACTGAGTATTAGTGCAGTCATAGAAACCTTATTGAAACGTTATGAGCTACACTATCAAGCACAAGACATGAGTCTCTCAGCACTGTTGCTGTTTTTGCTGACTGAGACATTTCTTTAGGAATAAATTGTAAATATCTGTCACTGTCAAAAGAAAGCATACAGAAGAGAATCTCGATGGGCAATACTGGTGGTGTTATGTTGCTGTACAAACTTTGTTTTGCGCTTTCATTACATTATGTTCCCTTTACGGTTGAGAAATATGGACCAAAAATAATATCTCAATATTTTTAGGCTGAAATGTGACAAACAGCTGAAAAATAACCTACTGGAACACGTAAAAGTATAATTATAATGCAACATAGACCATCTCGATATAAACAATATTGTCTCATCCTATATCTCTTTTTAAAAAAAATATAAATATTTTTAAAATCTCGATATATTGCCCAGCCCTAGTTCCTTTTTAGATTCTGTGAAAAATTTAATTTGAGGCTGCTCTTGGTTTCTTTACTGGTTGCTTGTCTGTCTGGGCCTAAGTCTTGTGTGTGTCTGTTGTGTGATGGTAACATACTGTACACAAGGACTCTGGACGAATGCAGAAACGTGCAGTTTTATGGCTCCAGGTCTCCATGTATTTGTTTTGGCACACTTAACACATAATAGGGATCAATTAGAGAAAAGGTCCATCTCTGTATTGGTAGTAAATTTATGCTTATTCACACAGGTCCCAGAACGGGAGTCCAAATGACATTGCCTCCTTGCTGCACACCCACAAAGCACGTGAAACACACACAAAAGTACAATTTGTCATAGATACTGTTTTTTTTTCTCCAATATACATATATTTCATGATGTTCATCAATATAATAAGACATTGATAGATTTACACTACAATTATTTCATGTACTTTTCCCACTCAGTCTCCTCTCCTTTGCGTTGAATCGACCTTGTTTAGACTCTAATCCCAAACCAAAGGACGGCACATTACATCTACCGATAAATAAAAGCAGAAAGAACAAAGAAAAGAAAATCCCACCAATCACATTGCCCATGATCCTCCAGCCCTGTCCCTCCTGTGAGGCCAGACGGACAGGGGCAACGTGTGCCTTCATCCCTGTGACCCTGCTTCCCAAGGAGAAAACAGAAAGAAACCATCCCTTACAAACGAACCAATTTAAACAAATCTAACTCATCGACACAAACAGCAATCTGATGTAAACTGTAGAATCCTTCACACAAAAATACTTCTCTCGTCAACTTCCCGCTTTTCTTTAGCATGACCCATTAGTGCTGACAAACAAACAATTCAGTGACATCTGGAGTTGTTACTTAGATGCAGAATAAAAAAAAAGAACATTTGGTTCCTAAATAAAACATTTAATATATCTATAGCCGCCTGGAAAACATTCAGTGACTCAAAAGGTTCCCTCCTGTTGCCGCGTTCAGCTCTTTCTCCAATAACCGCGCGTGCATTTCTATACACTTGTGCACGTCTTCTTTTAAAACCATCTCTCTTTCTGATGGCTTTCCAACAACACTCATCAGATGCTCCGCCAAAGACCTGAACGCAGCGTTGAGATCACTGAAGGCTTCCCGAGGCCGACGCGTGCTCATGTTCTCCCACTCGGTCATCCCGCCGAAACGAAAAGGAATCACAGTAGAAGAAAAAGAAAGAAAAGTACCACCGTGTTAAAAACATTTGCAGGCGAGGTTTCTCATACAGAGAGTAAAGCAATAAATAAACAGAAAAAAGAAAGAGATAGAGAGAGCACTCACTTCATTTTCACCATTGTGACCAAACTGGTTTGAGCACTCACAGGACAACAGTTGGATTTATGGAGAACACATGAGTCCTACCCCAATCAGCAGTGTTATTTCACCTCAGAGCCCACTGTGTGGTTATGTCCTGTACAAATGGCTAAAAGGACAACATTCGTAACCCTCCAATCACTTAATATTGCCAAAGGAATCCAATTTTACAGTTTGCTTTTTTTTTGTCCTCCTGTGTATTTTGGTAAATTGCAAACAACTTAAACCTGAGGATATAGGACCCCTTACCCCCCAAAACACCCCCCCCCATATCACAATACTAAACAATGTAGGTTTTGCTTTGTTTCTTGGGGGAAAACATTTTTCACGGTTTTCTAATATCTATAGTTAGTTTAGACATTTTAAAACCTGGCAGCACTACGGAGACAGAGAAAAAAAAGAGAAAAAGACTTGTGCTATAATTAGTTGCAAGACTGTGTGTCCACTAACTTTGTACAGATTAAAAGAAGCTCCTCGAACCTGGATCCACATGGCAGAGGAGTTTCTATTCAACGTTTACCTTGCATATGTCAGGGTGGCACAGTCACAAGCCAAACTTGACTCTATAAATAGTGTATGGCAGCTAATATGTCCCTAAGATAGAAGCAATTTAAATCTGACCAGGACAGCTCGGGTAACCTGCTTCCCTCCGCCTGCTTGTGGTGAGTATAGGCAGCGTTAGCTTGGAAATTTGGTCTTTGGTCGTTTTTACTTTTGCTCTTTTTTGGAGGAGCAACGAGAAGCGGAAATTTTGATTTTAATTTTTTTTTTTAAGGCTAACAGACCTGCATCCTCGTCGCTTGTGTACTTCAGAGGCGAAGGAAAACTGACATGCCCTCACCCTGAGAGTTAAGCGGCCTAAATCCGTCGGGATAAATGGGAAGGTGGGGGGGGGGGGGGGGGGTTACTCCCAAGGCGGAGCTACTCTAATACACACATGCACACACACACATACACAGTAGGAGCTGGGAAAGGTGGGTGGGTTACTCCACGTAGCTGACTGGAGGGTAAAGGCTTTTTATTTTTGCACAGCTGTTTTTGGAACTCCAGTCCACAACGTAGGTTTTACTTTCCTTCCCAATGCATGCCAGCACACTTAAAAATCTTAATTATCTAACTTTTAACAGATTTACCCAACAACAATTTTAGAGTTTGGATTTTACTGCAACCACTTTGAAATTTTAGGAAGCGACATTCTTCTGTGGTTCAGAGAAAATGTGCTGTGTTTTTGTTGTTTTTTTTCTCTCAAATGCCTTTTTAGCTTCAGGAATTTCTGACACTTCCCCTCTATAGCACATGTGCAGCACACAGCATTGGAAATTTGTAAAAGAAAAAAAAAATCAAGTGCCTTGTATTTGCCCTGCTCCTTTACCTATCAAGTAGTCACAATGCACACCAGGACATGCCACGATAATAACATTAATAAAAAAGTGGATTGAAAATAGTTTAACACCAACCCAGTGAGTGCACAAATGAAAGAAATAACCGCAATAAGGAAAATAACTGTTTTCCTTTAATGCTTGGCAGTGTGTAACGCAGAGCTGAACTACAAAAAACACACCAGACAGAAGTAAAGAGGAGCTTCGCTTTTAACGGTTCGCATCCTCTTTGCTTCTTCTGTTTCACACAAAAATATACTATGATAAAAAATAGAGTCTATTATATTTAAAAAAAGAAAAAAAAAGGCCTTAACTAGAAGAACACTAAGACAGAACCACGGCGCTAGCAAAACACTCATCTTAGGAATGCTACGATTTTTTTTTTGTTTCATTTTGAGCTAATGCTTCGAGGTTTTCTGCCTAGGTGCCATTGTCTTCCTTTGTCTGGCGTTTACGCTATTTTTATGATTTAAATGTGCTCTTAATGTAGAGAGGCTCTGCTGCATCTCTGCTCCATCAAAAATAAGGACGTTTGTGCAAATTTTGAACGGATTCCCACAGTCGGCCTCTCCTCCCACGCAAATGCGAGGGGGAGCGCTGCACTGTAAGTTAACCAAACGACTGTGTCCTGACAGGGAGCAGACCAGTGCAGCGTCTGCCTCATGGAATCACTTCCCTGCGACAGAATCATCCTATCCCTCCGAATGCTAGAATACATTTCCAAGCCAAAATCACCTATCAGATATGAATGCATCTCCACCATTTATTGTGTGTAAGCGTAAAGTTAAGGTATCATCACTAATATCATAGGAAAGAAAATCAGTAGGACAATCCGGTCCATGCAACAACATGTACCCTTACACCAAGTCGCTATACTAACTGTCTCCTGTTGTTTGCATGACTGTTATAACTGAGACAAGTTTCATCACTTGCATTTTTTTAAGGTACTCACACTTCCATGTGCTACAGTAAGAGAATCCGCACTAGACTGCAATGAAGGAATGTTTTCGAAATAAGACACTACGTAATCGTTAAATAAATTAAAAAAAAACTCCTACAGACATCGGTCCGACCGTACTATGGCAGTTTAAAGTTCTCCGAGGGAAGCATACCGAGAAACAAGATGGCGCCGAAAGACACTTTGGACGGTCGTTGTTTAAGAATCGCTCTCTGATAAAGGGAGGTACGTTGGACAGCGTTGGAGGTAATGATCACTATGGATTAGCTACACAAGTCATGCACTGTTTTACCATTTTGACCAACATCAGTGAGTGAACAACAACTGTAGCAAAAAGCCACATGAGAAACAGAAAAAGGAAAAGCCTTGGGAAGATCGTGAATAGCTCCGAGTTGCTCTGCCTTTCAAGAGAAATGCAGGTAGACGTTTCATGGAGGCTAAGTGTACGACAAAAGCAAGGAAAATAAAGGGGTGGTTGGGGTTGATGAGAACAGGAGAGATGCACACTTTCGTTAATAGGCAGTAGTCAACGCTAAAGCATACGTCAAATTAATACAAAAATAAAAAGTACAAAACGCACACGCACACACACGCACACACATCTACAAAACAGTATATCAGATATATATATCAGAATAAAACTCTACAAAGAACTCTATATATCAGCTTTGTAACAAGTATCGCCAATTGTTGTATCGGTTTCTGTTGTTGCATTGTCACAGGGGCTTTGGTTCCCAGTGTGGCAAGGTTGGAAAAGCCAAGAGTACCCAGAGAAGACAGGGCCACACACTCACAGGACAAATATCGACAGGGATCCAGAGGCGAGGCTGTGGAAGTAAGGAGGGGCAGGGGCGGGGGGAGCCACGGGGCCCTGAAGGGTTTAGGGGTGTTATATCGAGGCTAGCTTGGGGGGAAATATACGTACATACAATAAATCAATTCATTTGTGGTTAATTTTGTCATCAATTAGAGGTTTTTTTTTTCTTCTGTAGTAAGGAAGCTTGGGTCAGACTGGGGTAGGAGCGACTCTTCTTAGGTGCTGAAGTACACTGTAGGAAGGCAGAGTGGAACAAAGTGTTACAGGATGAGAAAAAGATGCCCTTTAGAAGTAGTGTACAAAGGAAAAATAAGGATTCTTACCAATAATGACAATGAGGACAATCACACATATCACACCCAGGATAATCATCATCTGCAGTCAGCAAATTTTCAGGAAAAGAAACATTCGTTAGGAAAGCAAAAAAAAAAGGTTGTGTTAAAAATAATGCTAATAAAACCATTTTTCATACATAGTGTAATTCCGTTTGAAGCAAATAAAATCATATACCAGCCCCTTAAACAACCGTGGAAACATTAATATTGCAACTGAGTACGCATGCCGGCGTGTCCTCACCTTGGCATTCTTCCACCAGTACTTATTCTTCAGTTTTGCAGCGCTAGTCTCAAACTGAGAAGCTCCAGCCTGCAGGGCATCGGCCCTGTCGTCCAGCTCTGACAGCTTCTGATCACGCTCCAGAACCTTGTCCACGTTTACACGCATGATATCCACCACCTGAGGAGAGAAACGCAGCAAAGCATCAGTCGGAGATCCTGATGGGACAACCAGATGCGAAGAGATGACACGAGTCTAGAGTAAGTCTCAAAGATCTGGATTATGATAAAGCGTTTTGACTTTTCTTTTTGTGCGTGTGCTTACTTTTTTTTTTTTTTTTTAGAAATGGTTGAGGTGGAAAAATAAGCTTCACTTACCTCATCCACCTGCGCCTGTGTCTGCTGCAGACGGCGGTTGCTGGTGAGGTTGGGAGGGGCCTGATTCCCTCCCTCTGGCGCAGGGGCTCCAGCGGCTGGGGCAGACCTGATGGTTTAAAAAACACATTGTCAGCATATCACACAACATTCAAGTTCAAATTCAATTACTGGGCTTTTTATTGCAATGGAGGAGCATAGATGAACAAGAGACAGTGTTTCCTAGGGATATATAAATAATAAAAAATAAGAAAAATAAAGAAATCACTAGATAAGAGAAAGCACAGACAGATAAATACTCAAACAGACAAACATGTAAAATGAGAGCAATTGTGTAAAATGCATAATGTTAACAGCAGTTGAGCAGTTTAACAGCTTGTAGTAGTTTAGAGGTTCTAGTTTTCATGTTGATATCAGCAGTTTCAAAACTTCACGCAGATGACGTGAGTAGTCTCTGACACCGTTCAGTGTCCTGCTTCTGCGTCACCATGGCACTCCAGCTGTTTATTACAACTGGAGTGCCATGCTGATATAGATTTAAGTTACTGTAGTTCTGATTTTTATTGATGAAAAAACCGAGATGTCAAAGTTCAAGCAGGGACCTATGGGAGGACAATAAAAAGTGTGTGCTTCACTGCTTATCGTCGGCTGCTTTAAACGGTTCAGAGCGTAGAACTTTACTCTGGAAAAACAAAAACAGCAGAGTGAGCTTTAATGTTGGAAAAAAACTAAAAGGAGGAATAATCTAATTTTTTGTGGCTTTTTGAATCAAATTAGTTGGTGGTATTTTCAGAAGTTCCAAAAGAGCCAGTGTGATAAAGAATGGCGTTATAGAGCCTGCAGCGATGCAAAACCAAAATAATAGAGTAAACCAACCAACAGACTTTGTTTTGATCTCAGTAAAGATCCGACAAAGGTCAGGAACATGTGCTTTAATGGTTGGATTGGGAATATTTTGTAATTCCTTCGTTTCCTATTGGATTCAGAACTATTCCCATAATCTGGGAATTTGGAGGATGTTTTTCTTTCATGGTAAATAAATTACTTGGTTTTATCGTCCTTTGAACTTGAGTTAAACTCACTTGGGATTGGCCTGGAAAATCCTAATTAATGCACTGGTGTTCATGGGCTTTCATTGTTATAACTTTACAAATCTTAAAAATGCACATGTATGTCCTTTTGATGCATATCAGAACCCAGATTAAAACAGACTGTTACTGTTCAAACCATTTAAAATGGTGCATTGTCACAACAGCTCAATAATTTTGTGTAAACTATTCAAATAACACCTGAGTTTGAATTTGTGTTAATATAAGGCAATAATTGACTGCCGCTGCATGTCATTAAATTGTATTTATTTATTTATCTGCTCTTTTGCATATTTAAGCATATCTTTGTCCTCTGGTCAGTCAGTCAACACAGAGTATAAAATGTTACATCATGATAAAAAAAACATACCTATTGACAACACTTTAAATAACTTTCTGTAATATTTTTCATTTATATTTCTTGGCATAGCTATCAAATAAACATCATGATTTAAGCAAAATGTCATTGTAAAAAAAAACAACTAAAGAAATTGAACTTAGTTTACTACTTTGTGTATTTCGGTGACTTGGCAAGCTTAATGTTATTTGTCCATTTTATTCACTAAGCCCAAATGTAAAGTTTGGTTTATAATAAACCTAAGGTTGGAGAATTTAACTCAGGGTTAACTGAGCTGCATCTCCAAGAATGCACATGTGGAGACACAATGCTGTACAAAGGTCACCCCTCTAACACATCACTAATCCTCTAACAACAACAAATCCTTTGGAATAGTTGGCCTGTTGGTGCTCGAAGTCAGTCTCATCCCAAGCAGTCAGACACCCAACACATTATTCTAAGGTCTGTTTGTTTTTTAGAGGATCAACTGTCCCCTCATACAGGACTGAAATTTACAGTTTGACAAATAAAGCTTAAACATCTGTGTAGTTACTGTGTGCTTTTTCTTTGCACCTGCTAGCAACGAGTACCCTCACAAAGGCGCAAATGTGTGCAGACATTCATGCTGTCATCGCCTCCTAACTAGCACCGGGTCGACTTGCCAATGCAGCAGCAAGGTTTCTCATCAGCTTCTGCATCCTGTGAAAACTGCTAGCTGTGTTTCAATCCTGCCAGGTGGAGCCACTGTGCCTTCTTTGTGCAACATAATGCAAACTTTCTGTTCTGTTTCAAGATGCTACACTCAGATGAGTATTTTTGAATTATTCTGATTGAGGTCATGTCAGAATATAGACAGACTATGCAGAAAAAAAACTCTTTTGTGTCTGCCATGACACAGCTCTGACAACAGAAAAAACAACAACAACAGAATGCTAAAGGGAATGTGATCTGACAAATGCAGCTGAAATGACAAATGCGGAACGTGGGGTTTCACACGATTCTACAGCCCACTGCTAATGTGAGATTTGCTGTGAATGCTAAATATATTCAACCCTGTTTTGAGAAAGTGCTTATTAATATAGTTGTTTCCCCACTGTGGCTTCAAAAGGGGACTGCTGTAACACTGATGGATCCTCAAAGCAGTCATAGGTGGAAGACGGACGGAGGGACGGATGTACAGACAGACTGTGGAATGCCTCGGGGTTCTTTTTTAGCATCCCATCTTTTCCATTCTGTTTGCTACCACTTTACTCGTTAGTCACAAAATGTCATTTGATTGTTTTACAGGTGATTTCCAAAGCTATCTTGGTGACATATTCTCTGAAAAACCAATCAACACCTTAATCTCATCATGCTTGGATTACTGTCTTTGTACAGGACTGTCTCAGAAAATTAGAATATCGTGATAAAGTTCTGTATTTTCTGTAATGCAATTAAAAAACATGAAATGTCATACATTCTGGATTCATTACAAATCAACTGAAATATCGCAAGCCTTTTATTGTTTTAATATCGCTGATTATGGCGTACAGCTGAAGAAAACTCAAAAATCCTATCTCAAAATATTAGAATATTTCCTCAGACCAAGTAAAAAAAAAATTATAACAGCAAAACAAAATCAAACATTTGAAAATGTCCATTAATGCACTCTTTGAAATGTTTGCTTTTGTTTTGCTGTTATAATTTTTTTTTTTACTTGGTCTGAGGAAATATTCTAATATTTTGTCCATTAATGCACTCAGTACTTGGTTGGGAATCCTTTTGCACAGATTACTGCATCAATGCGGCGTGGCATGGAGGCAATCAGCATTGCTGAGGTGTTATGGATGCCCAGGATGCTTCAATAGCGGCCTTTAGCTCATTTGCATTGTTGGGTCTGGTGTCTTTCAGCTTCTTCTTCACAATACCCCACAAATTCTCGATGGGGTTCAGGTCAGGGGAATTGGCAGGCCAATCAAGGACAGTAATGCCATGGTCAGTACACCAGTTACTGGTGGTTTTGGCACTGTGGGCAGGTGCCAGATCTTGGTTGTGCAGCGTTTCCTGCCACATTTCCCCCTTCCAACACACTTTTTGTGAATGTGCTTTGAAACTGCACTCTGTGAACAGCCTGCTCTTTGAGAAATTTATTTTTGTGTCTTACCCTCCTGATGGAGGGTGTCAATGATGGTCTTCTGGACAGCAGTCAGATCAGCAGTCTTCCCCATACTTGTGATTTAGTTTACTGAACCAAGCTGAGTGTTTTTCAAGGCTCAGGAAACCCTTGCAGGTGTTTCGAGTTAATTAGACGATTCAAGTGATTAGTTGAATAGCCTACTAGTATACTTTTTCACGATATTCTAATTTTCTGAGACAGTCCCGTATATTGAGCTGGATCAGCCTTTACTGATCATTTTCAGTGAAGCCGCTCACCTTCTTACTCCACTAAAGGTTGAGACAGCATTATCCTGATTTTAGATGTTGTCCCATCTATTTTGGAATTGCTTTAAAAGATTATTATTGGAATTCAAGAATCTTCATTGACTGGCACCAGAGCATCTTGAATATCTTAAATCATTATAATGCCTACCAGAACTTTGAGATTCCCAAAACCATTTACTTTTACAAGTTTCTCTGTCCACACTAAAAACCAAAGGAGATACAACCAAAAGAGATAAGACCTTTTTAGCTGTAGCCCCAAAGCTCTGGAACAGTCTCCCATTTCAAGAAAACTCTTCCAAGGACGACGAACTATCTATGTATTACTTTTTAAAACACATCTGTTTATAAATGTTTCTCCAAGGTTAAATGGGGTAGGCTGTTTTATAATTGAGTTTGATTATTTAAATATAATCTTTACTTATAATGTGTACTTATTATTATATTTATTTATATGTGTTTTGTTCTCTGTTCTTCTTTTAGCATTTTCTAGGTAAAATTTTTATCAATAGTTTAGTTGTTTAGGTAGAAGTGATTTATACATTTCTATTTAAGCCAATTTGCAATGCCTGTCTTCACATGGGCTTTTTGTTGGAAACAAACAACAAATATCAGGCAATTCAAATGTAAGTCAAAGTAAAACCATAACACTAAGACCCAACAATGCTGACGAATTGCCAAATAAAACAATACAATCAACTGAAACGACATATGGTCGTGACCTTGCATAAACATTTAGCCGGTCCTTAAGAAACTATTTCAGTTCAGCTTAATATTTTTGTTTAACTGAGTAGTTTATGGTTCTCCGGCACATTAGTTTAATGCGATTGAAGTTGTTTTTAACTGTGCTTGATGAATGATTAATGAAATGAAACGTTGAGACTGGAAATGCATGCCGTTTGATTTTCAGCCCCGGACAGTGACATTTCAGCACTGGACAGCGCCTCAGCATCCGACATCAGCAGCCGTCTGATCTAGGCCTCTCTGTCTCTTTAAGTTTGATGTTACACGATTTTGCTCATACATGAAAGTCCACCATCGTGGCTTATAAAACTGCAATGACTCCACAAGTGACCGATCATTTCTGTTAAATATTATCACGTTCAGGACGTGGGAGGCGGATTCCTAGTTCTCTGTTGTGCACGTTTTCCAATTTGGCCTCAAATGTAAGCGACATAGTGCAGAGGAAAACTTACAAAGAATGATTCCAAGGGTGGAGGATATGTTGCTGGCACGAGGCAATTTAAACGTCATGTTTCAACGTCAGGCCGAGCTATCATGGCTACCTTTTCTTTAGCTCCCCTTCACATAAATGTCCATCCCAATTACCGAGCAGGTAACAGAACACGTCCGTGAATACATTTAGTTTGTATTAGCTAACAAAGGGGACACGAGGAAGATGAAATGTGGACAGAAATGTAGCTGTCCGCCCTCGCATGACAATCGACGACATACAGTAGGAGGCTAAGGCTATCCCCACCCCCTCCGCTGTAGGTTGCGAAAATACCACGGACGCTAGGCCTAAACCAAATTCAAAGCTATAAGTTCTGGCAAAAAAATAAAATAAAAATAAGCACGTATGAGGCGTTTTCGTCAGCTAATGTCGACACTTTGCTACCTCAAGAGACTGACGCGGCTGAAACGGCGAGGGTTTGTTCAGCTTTGTGTCCTTGCTGCTGCTAGAATTAGCTTAATTCGTCACCTGCTGTTCTGTAAGACTAAAACAAAGTCCAAAACGTGTTCATTAAAAAAATGTCCCCGGTAGACAATATGTGTGTTTTTATAAATATACATGTAAAATTGGAATGAGGTGATGGGGTGGGTGATTTCACAGACAGGTGTCCTTTTAATTTCAAACCAGTCCAAACTGGACAGATAGATGTGTGCGTGCGCGCGTACTGGCGCGAGCGAGAATCCACTGGACGACCAAACGAAAGCGACGAGATAAACAAGCAGCCTCGCTCGTGTCAAAAGCGAACATTACACCACTGATAATGCCACTAAAGAGATGAAGCTGGTGCTTCCGCCCGCCCCAAGGTTAGGCCGAGTCGTTAGCGTCTGCGCTCACGTTCGGCTCACGTTAGCAGGTTCTGGAACATAAAATCGTTCCGACAAAGCTCGACTATTAACACCGTGACAAGCGGGGGAAATGGTACGTGACCCAGCGGCGAAGTGGCAGGAGGCGACACGAGGCGCCCGCAAATCATTAAAATAGCCCCTTGGTGTCGGTCGTGAGGACGGAATTGTGTCGAGTTCGGGATTCCGTTTTGAAAAAAATAGCAGGACAATGATACTGGACTTACATTTTCCTGGCGGTATTAGCTCGGCAGCTGCGCTGAAATCCGGACTGGAGATGTTAGCGCGCACTAAGTGGCTGGCAGATGGATGTGGATTGCCTTGTGCGCTCCTCTCTACCCTCTGGCAGCCTTTGGTTGGTTATTGTGGCGCTTCCCTGCCTATATGTCCCTACGAGGAGCACTGAAATGTGTCCCCCGCGCTACAAAAAAACCCGTGTATTTATTTCTCTCCCCCCTGTCTGGTTTCTTCCTGGTTTGTGGAGATGCGGCACCTGCAGGCTGTCAGTAGAGCCCGGGTCTGTGCGGTAATGAAGGTGTAATAAACAGCCGCCTGGATTAGGTGCACAAAAATGGCTCGGTGACGTCAGCAGCAGTGAGTTTCATGTTGAAATGGGTGGCTTGCACTTCAAACAAGCCGCTTTACCGCCCCAGAGAGCGCTGTTTTTGACCCTCTGATGCAGAATCTGGGTGTCTCCATGCATGCCCTTCAAAGACCACACATGTCATGCTTGGACCAGGGCTCAAAGCTTCTTAAAAGGAGCTAATGTTGATTCCAAGATTGTGTGTCAACAAAATGGCGTTCTTGGAGAGGGGGTGTGGCGAGGCTCGCAGTGGGGGCCTGTCATCATTCATAGTAAACATGAATGTTGGACATGCTGGTGCGTAAAACTACATGAGCGATAATTACCTGACATGGTCCTTATAGATGGATCACTGTTATATTTAGACTGACGGATTACATTTAATCCGACACACTTTGGACATGTTTAATAAATGTAATGACCGGATGTTCCAAGTTTGGACCCGTCCTCCTGCTTCAGACTTGACAATTACTTTGCTAGAACTGCCGCAAAACCTGGTTTAGATAAGGGAAGTTATAAAAAAAATAAATGCATATTGCTTTTAATAGCAATGCTCTGTAATAGTTTCTCATTTCAGAGTTGGATGGCAAAGAACATTTCAGAGATCAGTGTATGTATGTATATATATATATATATATATATATATATATATATATAAAACAGTTTTAAACTCTCTCGCTCTCTTAGGAGATTCTCTTAGGAGATTCTTAATGTACTAGCTTCTGAGATGTTTGTAACAACAAGAAGATTACAATATACTTCCACCCACAAACTCCTGGATGAATTAGGGATAAGATCAGCATTAAAAACGTGCATTTTGGAGCCAACAACAAGGGTTCATGGAAATTGCTTCGCATTCTGACACGGTCCTAGCTTCTTGATTCTGATTCAAAAATAAATAGCTGCCGGGGCTGGAGTAAGAGCCTGCTTCATATTCTTCCACACTCCAGCAGGGACATGCGTTTTGGATCATTGACATGTTTCAAGCATGTAGTTGCTGACATGATGTACAGTTGAAGAGTCAGGAGGTAATCCTATATATTGTCATTATTCCAGCTACTTTGTGCAACGCACTAGTACTACCGGCAGCAAAACTGGCCATCAGCCTAAAGCCACCACCACCACCACCATCCTCAGCAGTTTGCATAGCGTTCTTATAGGTTTGAAAACCTCTTCTTTACCAAAACAGCCCAATCTTTGCCCTTTTATTGTCTTTAGACAACATTTGTTCATTTGTTTTCTATAAACTTAGAATTAAAAATAGTTAGAATGGAAATTAATTTACTGATTATTTAATTTATTTTTACAGGTAGTGAAAACAATGAGATGAACCAGCATGTGTACATGACTAGAACTGATGCAGCCAGCTGGAGCAGCTCCCTGTCTTCAGCCGCCGGATGGCGATCCTCCTCTGGGTCAACCTCCTCGTCCTCCACGTCAAGCTGGTCCCCTGCCTCTATACAAATATTGTGGAGGATGCAGCAGGCGGCGGTTAGTTTTGGGGCAAACATCAGGCAGACCTCCAGCGCCCTTAAGAAGATGGAATGCCACCGTGTCTTTAGAGCACCAAAGGCACGCTCAATGATGTTTCTCGCCCTGGCGTGGTGCCTGTTGTAGCGTGCCTCCACTTGACCTGTACCAAATATAAAATTAACTTGTAATTAGGTAATATGCTGATATGTCTTAATGTTCTATTCAATTAATATAATCTATTAATCAATTGTGTCTCATTGTTGGCTCTATTTAAGGACAAGAAGGTAAGAGATCTTACTGGCAAGCTGTTTCCCTATAGGATGCACTGCAGGCCAGCCAATAGAGGGTCACCAGCACCTCTATCTCCCCTGGCCATCCATGGGCCTTCTGGATGGGCAGCAGCTGAAGGAGGAGGACGATGGTGGCCCTGTTTAGCTAGAAGGCTGATTTCAGGTCCCCTTCATTAAAAAATATTTGGAGGATTGGTACCGAGGTGTTTATCCTCACATATTTTGTTTCTGTTTCTTCCTGTAAATAAAAAATGCCAAAAGTTACCAGAATTGTTTTTTTCAATTCTCACCTTTTCACAGCATAAAACTATACCTGCTTAACATGCAGATTATTATAGTTCTCAAGAAAGAAAAGGTAAAATGTATAGTGTTGTATAGTAAATGTAACAAATGGCTTCCCTTCTCTGGTATTTTTACCATTTCACTGAAAAAATGGGCTGAACTAACTGCACATAATTTATAGATTAATCACTATAAAGGTGGGCAGACATAAAAATGTTTTTTTTCCCTTTCTTAATGATCAATGCTGTGAAGGTCAGTAGGTGCAATAAAGTAGCTTAACCATACTGTTACTAATGTTAAAATTGGGTTTTCATTTTAATTATTTATAGAAAAATAGTCACAATTTCAACCTGATCATGTGTTTAATACCATCTTCAATGTTTTTTTAAAGATAAAAGTAGGAAATAGGCTGTCAATCTTAAAATGCCTATCAGTTGGCAATAGATGGGTGAGCAAGTATTGAGTTAATAAAGCAACACACGTCAGTCAGATAAACACAAAACAAATAATTCAGAACCAGCGGTATTACGCACACTACTTGGCCGACAGAAGTGTCCTAAAGACGGTCTAACATCAGCCCTGTTTGCGGCTTCCCTCGGAGGTCTGCGGGTCTCTCTGCTCCGCTCAACGTCGGACTTTTTATTAAAATTACGCACTAACTCTGTAAACAGGCCACATAGGGAAGCTTAAAAGTATAATGTTCTCGCCTCAGCCGATCTAAAAATGTACTTTTGAAGAACAACAGCAGCAGAAAAGGGAATTTTTAACTTACCGCTGTGACCTCTGTTTGCGCTGTCTCGAATCAAGCTGCGGCCGTGGTGCATTCTGGGCAAGCGGGCTGAGGCTGATGACGTGTCACGAGCACACGAGACCGCTCTGCCAGACTAGCTGTGGCTGCACAACACTGTCATTTGCTGGTTGTTCAGTGGAGGGTGTCTTCGCATTCAAATCTAGTGGTATTTATATTTGGATCTCGGTTTGCAGTAGGAATGTCTCAAAATTACGTCATCGACATGAAAGCGAAACAGAGATTCACAAATGCAAAAAGGAGATTCACAAATGCAGATTCCACATACAAAGTCAAGCATATTTATTTTCAAATCTCGAAAATATATTTACAAAGACAGGTTTATTTATATAAATTTGTTTATTTATTTGTATGTCACATTTTTATATTTATATTTTGTTTATTTATTTGTATGTCACATTTTTATATTTGTATTTTGTACTTGGATATTTATAAATGTATGTATATGTGTTAATGGCCCTTTTCGATTATGAAGGTAAGAGCTTTGTCTTCTTAGCTCTGTTGTTAGCATAGATGCTAGGATAATGATAGCAATGCTACCAACAGGACTTTTGTCATTTATTAGTTTTCTATTTCTCCATTAAGTTGCTACGCTAGCTTTATTGCTATATCAGCTTATCTGTTTCACAGCTTTTAGCCAATGAGTCTCACCAGGGATATAGTTGATGTATAATGTTGAGCCTTTTCATACTTTGTTTTGGAACAGTGTCAATGCTTTTGGCCACTTGGTCACAGTTAGAGCACACTGTCACACCTCTATGAATAAAAATGAGGAGCCTCATTCCCTCCCGTTTTTTTTTTTTTTTTGTGTAGTATTTTACTGAGGTTGCAGACTTTGCAGTATCCCTCAAAATTCCTCTGTGGGTTCAGTGTGTTTCTCAATCTCGTCAGTACATTTGGAGCCTCAATTAATAAAATAATTCTGCCCATTCCTGTTAAAACTGTGATAGTTTAGAACATCATAGACTGAGAAAGACGCTGTCAATAATGTTGAATGCACACTGCATGCACACTAATAATCAGTTCACTATAGTATTTATGGATTATGCTGCTGTCGGGGCAAACCCCTTGTGTCCTATACTGTTATTTTTCAGGAACTGACCAAAAAAACATGGATTTTAAAAAACTTCAGACATCACACTTCATACATTTTAGTTATTTATTACATAGATACTTCATAGCAGCTCTGTCCATTTTACCTTTTACCTGTCCTGTTTATCCTGCTGCCTTGCTCTGGTTCCCCTCTGCCTTACAGAAGAGCCTGCTGCCGAGCTCTGGTGGGTTCTCCCCTGAACTGTCAATTCTCTTCCGAGCTGTGGACCCTGCTGCCTGTTACTGGTTCCAAGAAGTCTCTCTCCGGGCCGTCAGCTCCTGCCAACACCATCACCCTGTTCCCGTGCAGTTCTACCTCGCTGGTTACATCACCCTCCATCCCATCACACCTTCAATAAAGACTTTCATTTTGAGTCCCGTGTGTGTGGTTCTGGGTTCATCCATAGACAAATTAGACTTAGACAACTTTATTTGTCATTATGTATGCACAGAGTGCGTACAGAACGAAATTCCGTTTGCATACAGCTTGAGAATTACAGTAAATTACAGGATAAAGTGCAGCAGTGATTTAACAGTAAACAATTGAAATGTAAACAAAGCAGGAGAAACCATTTGTATGTGAAGAAATTAATTAATTTCTCAGATTAATTTCCTTTCATTAACTAATTGATTGACAGCTCTAATAAAAATTTACGTGGTGAGCCACTGAAATTATCTTGGGAATAGCTAAATAAACTTATAACTCAATTATCTTTAAGAAAGAAAGATGTTTAATTTGTTAAAGACCACTTGCAGAAACATAGGTGTCCTCGGAAGAGAAGTGCTGACTGCAGGCGTAAGTGCTGCTGCGAAGGATTTTAAAATTTGTCCCCTCGTCTCTTCTTATTGCTGTCACCCAATAGGCTCCAGTCTCAGCATCAGCCGGGAAGTCGTGAAAACTGAGATATGGAAAGTTTTTTTTGTTGTTCGATCACTGTGGGACACTGCAGTAGCAGTTTCTCTGTGATTGTGCCATGCTTGGTGGATATGATGCTGCTGAGAGATGGACACAAGGGGAGAAAAAATAGATTAATTATAATACTTTTTAAAACCTTTATTTAAGCAGATAAACTCCCATTGAGATTAAGATCTCTTTTTTAAAGGTTGATCTGACTAAGAGGTCAGCAGCACATGTCATTACTAATACAGTATAATAAAACAATTTCAGGCTTCTACTTAAAATATACAGTATTTTGCACAAAAACTAAAAAAAAAAGTGCATTAATATAAGTGCAAATAATATTATGAAGAAAATTCATTATAATAGACAGAAAATTCAGAAACAGAAGTACTGTCCAATAGACCCACGGTAATTTTTTTTAGGAATGAACAAAAAGATTCAAATGGAATAAGATCTTCTTAGTTCAGTGACTGCAATTATATATAACAAGTCACCATAATCAAGTAAGGGGAACAATGTAGCAGATAAATGTCTCTTTTTTCACTCCGTGAACAAGATTTATTTCTATAATAGCAAAGCTACAGTAATCATTTTATAACATCTACATCAGATTAATGACAGGTAAAGTAAGCTAACAAGCTGCTGCATGTTAGCTTTGATCTTCATGTTAC
The DNA here is from genome assembly GCA_037039145.1 of Fundulus diaphanus. Lineage (NCBI taxonomy): Eukaryota > Metazoa > Chordata > Actinopteri > Cyprinodontiformes > Fundulidae > Fundulus > Fundulus diaphanus. The sequence goes on along the minus strand of CM073136.1, from coordinate 18,364,648 downwards.
TGTCCCAATCAAAGCATCTATATAACAGCAATGATCGCTACAAATACTAAGGAAAATAAAGATAGTCAATAAGACACGTTTAATATTGTGCTCTCAGTCTTACTTAATGAAATCACGCTGATTACTGATAGGTAAAAGTTTGGTAAGGTAAGCTAACAAGCTGCTGCATGTTAGCTTTGATCTACATGTTACTGTCCCGATCAAAGCATCTATATAACAGCAATGATTGCTACCAATACTAAGGAAAATAAAGATAGTCAATGCGACACATTGTGGTCTCAGTCTTACCTTATGAAATCGCGCTGATTATCAGTGAAACACCTCTTCACCTCCCGAATTTTCTATGTAAAAGCATGTAGCCGGAAGTAAAGATACCCTGCTCCGCTTCAAAACGGAAGTTGAGTGACGTCATGTGAAAAGGGTCTATTACAAATGACTGAGTGAATAAAAATGTATATTATGTTATTATACATTTTCTTTTTTTCCATGATGACAAGTGAGGCCTGGCCTCACTTGCCTCCCCTGACTGCACGTCACTGGTCCCATGTCACGATTTAACACAGACCGGTGGTGTTCTTTTGTGCTTAAGTGTAAACTGAACAGATTTATTGAACAAGTCAAGAAGTTACAAGCTTTTCAGGAAATTATTCCATATTCGTGGTTTCATTATGTCATAGATGCTTATTTGGCAAATGATGCAACTGCATTACACTCATTTAACCTTACAATTAATTGAATTAATCAAGGCAGCATCTGAAGCCCTTTCGAATGCTTTGATGTGTATATAACAATGTGTCGGTGAGCCGCTCATCTGATTAAAAACTGACATTAGCCGTCTGAGGTCTTGTGTGACCAGGCGCTGAGCATCTTCCCGAGAGGGACAGCATCACTGAAAACAACTTTTTGAGCATTTGTCACGACACCGTTCAGCGAGGTCGGTGATTCTTTTAATTCCACCAGATGGTGGCACCAGAGGACAGCTTTGCGTCACTGACTGCGGCTCCAAGAGAAAGGGCATGTTGCCCTAGGAACCGTCAGGTGATGGTCATTTGCCACATAGACATCATATATAATGTCTATGATTTGCCACAACACTCCAACTTTTGGTGCCCCTCCCCCCCAAAACTAACCCAGATGATTGATACAAAAAATGATAGTTACTGTAGGAATGCATGCCGTAAAACCCGAGAGGAGGATAGAATGGTATATTTTTATAAATTAAATTGAAATTGATGCCACTGCAGCCTAATAATGCAATAGAAGATTTGTTTTTGTATCTCTACAGTGTTCCTGTCTGAATAATCAAGCTTTTCGAGTCTGAAGACCTGAAGGAAAAAAAGCAAGTAAAACTCACTCGACACTATAAGCACAAGTGAACTGACTTTATTATGAACATTTGTTTAAAAAAAGAAAGAAAAAAAGACAAAAAATACTTGACGGTCAAACCCAGCATCGCCATTGCTTTGTTTTCAGTTCAGTTGTATGGCAAGTTTTCCAACATTTGATTTTTTTTATTTTTTATTTTCCATTTTACCCCGGATCAAAACGTCTTGAGATTAAACCTCTGGTCATGTGCAACCTGGGATTATTTCGCCAGCACCGTGGATGACAGAGGAATTGTAATGAGGCAGAGGAAGATGATTAGTTTATGGGTTTGATAATTAATCATCCTCAACCCTGCGATTAAAGTCTTAAAACACTGGCCATCTCTAACAAGCAGGTTACTTCTTTTTCCAATGCACATTACACTTCCAAGCCATGAGTTCCCATCGGTCACTTTTACAATAAATCCTACTATACATAAACCATTGCTACGTCTGCTTTTTTCCCCCAAATGTGCCCCATGAAACTTAATTGTGGCAAGTGATTATGACATCTAGATCATTTAAAGCGCCTCACTCAGACAGCAAATACAGCTGTGCAACATGACTGATCAGATCAATCAGTTGGTGTAGAAACTGGAATAAGGAAAAGAATGCACTGGTAGGTGTAGTAAGGTAATAGAAAAACAGATCCAGCAGTCATGACCTGCCTGCTGTGCAGTCTGTGGAGCCAAATCTTTAATTAAAATGGACAGGCTCAGAATAACAGCATTGTGGATTTTAATCAGTGAGTTTGTGAATTGTATGAACACACAGGTGGCAACAAGATGACAACCGACCTGAATACACCAGTAAGTTAGCAGGTTTCAGACCAAAAAAAAACGAAATATTCTGGAGTGAATGGTCCAATAGCCAAACCTTAGTCCAACAGAAAACTTGTGGTTTTAAATCAAGCCCGGCATTTCTGGTAAAGACGCTCCAAAAGAAAAAATAATAATAATGGAGACTCATGGAATTTAATCCAGTTGCCCTGGGCTGGAATAGCTGTTAACGGGTGCCAGAAGTCGGTCCACTCCATGCATCACAGACGTGAGGAAGTTATCAGAAACAGTGGTTCTATTAGTTCACTGCTATACAGGACACCCAAATCCTCACATTTTGCAGACTGTACAGTAAATGTATGAGTTTGTAAAGAAAAAGACAGACAGCGCTACAATTTAACAGCCCGTTTCATTTCTTCACTTTCTGAAGACCGACAACAAATATGATGAACTGTTCTTCATCTTTAACTCTAGAATAAAATGTGAAGATTTCCCAGTGCCTTTGCATGGATGGAAATACGAGCTATTGTCAGGATTAGGCTTTAAATCACTTTTTAGAACATACTGCTATTATTCTCAACACAATGGTCTGAAAAGTGAAGTCAAAATGTGTGTTTTCTTCAGATGAGTCTCCAGAATTTATTGATAGCAGGTTTAACGAGAGAAAGAGAACATTATCAAAAACAAAGCTGCAACAGGGTTAGGAGTTATTATGGGTTTATTTTATTTTTTATTTTGCCTGCAAAGTGCCTTTACAGTACCCCAATGAGGTATACCGTATGGAGAAAATCCATTCTAAAGCCTAATGGAGGTTGTCAGTGGTTGAGTAGAAGGTTTTGTGCTGTAGATATATGGAGTTACACAGACAGAACAAGCAGAGAGTCTCAGAATCTTCATGTCATGGGTCAATCTAATGGGATCAGAAAAGAGGATCATTCAACGTGATGTTTTCACGTGACAATTTCTAGTTATTTTAAAGCATTTATTTTTTTTTCACAGTTGAGGTCCTGTTTTGCATTTGATATTCCGTCAGCACTCATAGGAGGTGTGCAGCACCTAAAACCTGGAGATGTTTAGAACACCCTTTGTTAGGTTCCAACCCTTCTGAGATTATCCTTTCTACATATTGCTTTTTTTTTAGTGCAAACAACAATCCAAAGTAATCAAACGTGCTGCTAACTTGGAGGTTTGGTGTAAAGAGTGATATTGCACTGCCTTTCAACACACGGGAACCGATTCAAACTGCTGCCGGACAGCCTTTAGTAGACCCACGATATAGGCACCCACTGTGGGGTGGAGGTGGCCTGCTCCATGGCCTCCTCCACCCCTTTCACGCTTTCGTCTACGTCATTGTTGACGAGAACCACGTCAAAGAAGTGTCCGTATGTGCTCAAAATGGCATCCGACTCTTTCTGGATCATCTGAAGGTTTTCCGTCTACAAAAATTATAAAAATAAAAAGGAAAATCAGAAGGAAGACACACTGGATTATAGTTGTCGTTTTGTCTTCATGTATTGTTTTCAGTTTTCGAAACAAAGCTACAGTGCCTTATAAAAGTATTCACACCCCATTACAATTTTTCAAACATTGTGTTAGAACCACAGCATTTTATTCGTTTCTGTAATAGATGAACAAAAAGAAGCCCATGAGGTTTTTTAAACATTTTTTACAAGAAGAAAATCTAAAATGTTTTGTAGCGCCTTCAACCTCCCTTTACTCTGATACCCCTAAACAAAATACACCAAGAGCCTAACCCTAACCCAATGGTGATGGTGTACCACATAAAATCCAAACATAGCTCATTGGCTTTTAAGGTTGTAGCGAGATCAAAGGCAAAAAAGCCCACTAAGTTTAAACACTTTTAATAGGCACTGTGTGTTTTGTTTTTTAGCATGGAGATGTCGAACCTGTGTTGCTGTGTTGGTAGGAGCGATGAACACCACCAGAGGAGCAAAATCTGCTGTCCGAACAAGCTTCAGGGTCTGAAAGAGGATTTATCATTCAATCAGCTGGTGGTTTGAAACAGCATTATTAGAAGAAAAACTACAATCTTAGATTTTTAAACTGACTAAGAAAAGATCAGCAGCAACCGTGTTGTGTAGCTCTTTTTCCCCTTTTTAAAAGTTCTGATCCCATTATTACAGTTTCCAGAGGAATCTCTTAGTAGTATCATACACGTTTATTTTCTACGTTTATATTATTTGTACTGAACTGTCAGTACAAGTTTAATTTAACTTGTAATGTTAGAATTGCCCCATTGGGGTAATACAGGGCCATCCACATTTATTGAAAGCCCCAATAAAGGTGTGTAAAAAGATTTCAAATAAATAGCAAAAATAAATGTCATAAGTATAATATCACAATAAAAATGTAAGGCAATACTTTTAATCTCAGCACATGTATGTATGGGGATGGGGGGGGCCTATTAAGAAAAAAGGGATGATTTTAAGAGGAGAACTGCAGCAAATCCTTTTGGGGTCACCATGTGTCCATAATGACCATTTTTACATTAAGGCTGTTGTGCGTATCTCTACAAGGGCTACCTGCCAAACCTAAAAAGTTAGTAGGCCGAAACACTGTGAGCGCTGACCTGTGGTTCTATGTCCAGCACAGCAACTTTGCCCTGCTCGTGGATCTTGTGGATGGTCTCGAACTTGGTTCCGAACATGAATCCCTGGAAGCTGCCGTACTCCAGCAGCTCATTTTTGGAGATGCACTTGGTCATGTCTTCGTTAGAGATGAAATAATACTCCTCGCCGTTCTCCTCGTCCTTACGCGGGGGTCTGGTGGTGTCTGTGCAGATTCAAAGTTAGAGAGGAAGTCAATGTGTGCAAAACTGCCCGACTAGATGAGTGAGGACAACAAAAACAAAAAGTAAACAGCCTTCTACTCACGTGGTGCAGGGTAGGAAAACTTCTTGGGGTATCTTGTGAGAAGAGCATTTTTTATGTGGCTCCTTCCAACACCAGGTGCACCTAGGAAAGAGCAGAAATCTCAAAATAACACCTCTGAGGGACATATTAGTCAAAGATTAACTTGAATATTACATATGGCTAAGAAATTTAGTTCTAGGCATAAATTTACACCAAATAAGTCTTGTATACATGGACACTGAGATGGAGTTCCTGAAAATTGTCATCTAAACACTGCAAGAAGGGAACTAAAAGTAGGTAAAAATCCTCTTGAAATTAGTGTATTTTTCATTGATTTGAGATGGTAAATCAGACTATTTGCCAATTGAATAGGATTTTTGCACTTAAAATAAGAACAATTCATCTCCATCATCTTATTTCAAGTGCAGGATGTCTATCTTATTTTAGGGGTAGAAATGCTATGGCAAATAGTCTTATTTAGCTTCTCAAATCAAGTAAAAATATACTCATTTTAAGAAAATTTTGCTTACTTTTAGTTCCCTTTTTGCAGTGAAGACATTTTAGAGCAATGAAGCTTACCAATGAGCACCAGAGTTTTCCTGTTGAAAGCAGGGAGCCTCACTACCTCCTCATAAGATATCACGTCCAGCTGGTCAAAAACTGCAAGAGCAGAGTCAGTTTGTTTAGACAGGCTCACAACAGAGTGTTAGTGAGAAGACGTGTAAAACTACACCCACTCGAGCTGTGTTTGGCTAGGTATTTGTCTTTGCACTTCTTTTTCTTTCCAAACGGGCTGCAGGACTGACTGCCCTGTTTGGCCTTGCTTTTACTGGCCACCCTCCTGCAACGAAAACACACAGATCAAGCCGGTATCTGTGGAATTTGACAGCATGCGTCCTTCACTCTGCAGGAGGCTCGTTCGTTGTTTACCATTCTTGGAGCTCTGGAGAGGGTATGAGTCCAGCAAAGTCAACATCGCTCTTCTCCACTCGTCCCTGCCACCAGTTTGGATCCTGCTTGTTGATGATGTGAATGATGTCGCCGGTCTGAAACTTTAAGCCGGCCTCTTTGCACGGGATCAGGTCGTCCTTGGAAGGGTCGTAGTCGAACTGAGCCCTCATGTACATCTGCAGATTAGGATCAGAGCAGATCTGGTCAATCTGATGCAGTAAGGAGTTTTTTTTTTTTTAAACGCTACGTTTGCAACTATGTGCAAACTAAAAATATTATCCCAACAGTGATTGATAAACTACCATCGCTTAAAAAAACTGATTGGGCATACTCTGTTCTTGGAAAAGCTTTGCCAATGAACCACTTGGATCACTTTTAAAAACAGCAGAAGTATTACAGCCGAATCTCTGGGCTCTGAAGCCCTGTGATAAGTCATTCTGCACATAAATTACTTCAAAGTCCTGACACAGAGAGAAAATGTGAGGAGCTACTGGTTTCTCGTTTTATTCATTTGTGAGTATATTTTTTAAATAAATGAAATGTGTGTCCCAATTTATTTGAAAATGTACAACGTCCTCTTTACTTCTTGACAACCCAGCTACAGATGTGTAAGAAGCCTTAAAATAATGTCATCTTTTATCACAAAATCTCCCACTGATGTATTTAGAAAAGGTTGACCTTTAATTAGAGAACACGTCAATGTTCAAGAAATAATTGTTAGAAAATTACACTGTGCATCTGTACCTTTTACATTCTTTAGCAAGGGTGTCAATAAGTGTAGAATTGGGATCTAGCGAGACACTACACTATCACAGCACACAGACTCCAACTATATACCTAAAATCTGAATACAATGGAGTGTGCTGGATCACTACATCAATGTTCTTAATTGTTAAAGCAAGGAAAGTCCAACTAAACCCACTAATTGTCTACAAACTGGAAGTTAGGTTGTCATCACTGATCACAGCAATTCCAAAGTTTGACGTAAAGATGAATAAAGATTACTTTTACAATTTAGTCGTGTAAAAACGTCCAGTTTCACTTCAAATTAGAACAGAGGGCAGCATGTCACAAGCCCTGGTTCAGTGCATTGTGAAGCAAAAGCAGCCATTTTCTTTGCAGGAGGCTGGATGCCTGAATAGCATGCCGTGTCCAGTAGATGGCAGTAAGAAACTCACTATTAGTGTGTTTCAATCATCGGTCATACTAGAAAACTACAACTAATGGTTGGGATTGTACTTCAGTGAGAGCTAATTCCATAGTCACCTGATTTGCTCACTGACTAAGAGAAGCTTCACCTAAACAAAATCATTTCAAACAAGAAAAGGTGACGAGAACAGAATTACACTCATCTCCGAAAAGAAGCAAATATTCCAAGGCTAAGATGAGCATGCCGACGTTAATACCTCGCAGGCTCTGGATCGACCCTGCATCTTGGGGATGATCTTCATTGTGACTACGCCGCTGGTTTCTTTCTGCGGGAGGAGGTGAGGAGTTTTAGAGACTTGAGTAACCAAGCGAAGAGAGCCGAAATGAGAAGCTGCGCAACCAGTCGCCAGTTTCCAACTCACCAGGATTTTTTGGAGCTGATCTACAGTATGGTTTGTCACGCTTTTCCCATTGATTTCTGCTATTTCGTCCCCTTCGTGTATGGAACCTGCAAAGAAGAATACAAACATGTTCTTAGTATTCCTGCTCAGTCTCTGACCGCCAGTCAGAGGTTTACATATAGTCCTCATCATCGACATGAATATCATATTAACTTTGGCTTTTAATGATGCATTTAAAATTAAGATTAAAAAAAAAAATGGGCAGACAGGTTTGTATTGTATTTATGGCAAATTTCCTCTAATCGACACATGGTCAAAATTCAAGGCTTAAATATTTAGTAGAGCCTGACAAATATTTGGAAAAGTCCCCTTGAGCAAGTTGCAGATAAGTTGAGTTTCCTGGCCCAGTTCTGGCTTTTAAGCAAACTTCATGCATTTTTAATAAGGATGAGGTCTGGACATTTCCAGAAGTTAGCCAGCTTTATTCATTCCAATGTTTTTTTTTTGTTTTTTTTTTATTCACGGTTTTCATGTGGATTTTGGATCTCAGTTAAGGCCGCACAATTTACTGTGAATATATTGTCATTGTAAGATCAGTGTGTGCAACATTCATACGGCAAAGGACAGTTTGGACCACAGTGACTGCTGGCCAACATATTCTGAGTGTTATGAATTTACATTTTACATGTTGATGCAATGTTTAGTCATGTTGACAGAGTCTCACAGCAGCAGATGCTCATCCCTGACACAAGTGACATTGCTCAAAATGCTAAATGTCACAGAGTGATGGAAGCCCAGATGAGAGAAAGCAGAGAGAAGGCATATATCTGAACTGACATCATCATCGTAATGTTCAACAATATTTTTATCTTTTAAATGTTGTACAGCAGTTGGAGCATCTAGTCGTGTCCAAATATTAACTGGGTGATTGTTAATATGAGATGAAGCTGAAACAACCGAAGGTCTTCATTATTCCATAATCTTTGTTGAATCCATCGGCATCATAAGCTGTGAAACGGCCCCACAGCATGATGCTGCCACAGCCATGCCCGAGAGTCAATAAAGTGCTCTGAAAGCTGAACCTCCTCCGAACATGCTCCATGTCAATGTGGCCCGCATTTCCAGCAGGCTTCTGACCTGTCCATGCGGGTAGCTGCACTTTGAGTTTAAAGGTGTTGGATAGAGAGCACCATCTCAGATACCAGTGACTTTGGTGTTCCAGCACTCCGTTAGAGGCGTTCAGGGACATTCAGAGAACTTGGCATAACTTTTACACTTCCTCACAAATTTCCTTTCAACTCAAGTCTAATGATTCAAACAAAAAAATTCCCCAAAACACATCAAAACTGGTTTGGGAATGAAGAAAACAGGCCAATATTAACCCCAATGTCAGGTCTAAAGTAGCTTTCTGATCTACGTTTAAGCTTTGCCCCCATGTTGACAGACCAACCAATTCTTATAAGTTCTACGATTTCCAATAACTGGCCAGACATCCCGTCGGAATTATCCCAGAAGCTTGTTGATGGCTTTAAAAAGGGTTATATATTGGAGCCTTTGTGTATAATTTTGACATTGTCAGTAAAGAAAAAATCCTCTATAAATGTAACCATGCACACACAATGTTTTTTTTAATCGAAAAAACCTCAAGCTGTAAGATGCATAATCATTCAACCCTGAATATATATGGTTTAAATGTATAATCAGAAGTCTAAAGGTAGTTTAGCATTCATGATGAGGGCATGCACATGTCTGACAGGAACTGGGATCCTTTAATCATCCCACAACGTCACTTGACACACATCCTAAAGAGAAAAGTCACCGTGTCTGTGGATCATCCCCCCGTGCAATATCCTGGCCACCGTGCACCCCTGCTTTTCATTTAACTTCAGAGTGACGCCCTGCAGACAAGCAACCCAGACAACAAGGAGGAATCAGCAATTCACATCCAGTCATGAAGCGGGCTGTCAGTCTGCCAGGCCGGCAGCATACCATCGGCTCCGACGGATTCTTCTCAAAGGCCACTTCTTTCATCCTGGGTTGCTCTGAGCCGTTCATGTGTCCGGCGAAGCCATTGGTGTAGAACTCAGCTCCTCTGTTCTCAAAGGTTTGCATAGCCACCTGTTGGGATACAAACATGAAAACGCGTTAGAGGACTCCCCTTGGCTCTGACATAAAAATGAATCAAAACCTAAAGCGTTTACGATCCGACCCAACAGCGACAATGATTACAGTTGTGCATCCAAACGGCTGCGTTTCATTTGTAGCTTCGGTGTGTGTTCACGGTTGAATATTAACCTGGTGTTGGAACACCTGATTAAGCACCTCCTGTCATCTGCTCCCCCCACCATCTTGATGTGGTCATGGTTACAACCATCAGGTAGTCAGAGTGGACAGAAGAGTTAAAGGACAAAAAAAAACAACAACAACTCAGGATCTTGTATTGTCATGTTTTATTAGCACCCAAGTAAAGCTGCTTCATTCTAATTTCCTCAAGTGAATAAAGATGGTCCACATCAACACCCAGTGTTAAGATCCTTCTAGGAACAACTGAGGGAACCCATAAAAAGCGCCGGGTGCAAGATAAGATACACATGCATATCCCAAAGGGTGTAAAGTGCAGCAGAGCTTTGCAGTATCAAAAAGCTTCTAAATGAATCACTAAACTCGTTCACCTGGGAGTCCCGCATCGTCAGCACAACGTGTCCGCATTAGAAAGACACATCAGCACCACCTCAGCAGAACGGATATCATCTGAATCCAACTTCAACAATAAACCAATAAATATCGTTACCGCTCTACCACGCCTCCTCTGGACGCATCCTGAACTGAAGGCGGCTTGGTGCGGCAAAGGAGTTCTCCTCAATCGGACTCTGCATTGTTGAACGAGCCGGAGTAAAGAGCAGCCAGGGGGCTGTTTGCAAGCGCAGCGGGACAGTTATTTATACTAGCCTTGTGCCGTCGTGCATCACAACTGTGCAAGGAAAGGATCCGCCGCTTAACAGATGAAGTTACATCCTCTGTGCCGCAGTAAACATCCTGAAGGGCTAAACTCTGAAGTCCTCCGCGCTCGCTTTGTTTCGCCCCCTGAGAGCTAAAAACACCCAAAGCAGCCGGCGCTAACTGAACAGCATAAACAAGTTACCCAACCAAAGTATGTCCTAACTCAGACAAAGCTGTGTGATTGGTCCAACAAGACCTTCCAATGCCCTGCTCTTACTCAGGATGTCAACAAGGGCCCTATGAGCTGTGAACGGGTAGGAAGCAAGCATGGAGCCAGTTCCAAACCGTCAAGGTAGGTAGACTGAGGTTCTTAACGGTGCGGTTCATCATAACATCATGATGCTTTAAAGCGTTTTAATGAGATGCCAGAGAAAGCCGTTGGAACAATCGAAATGCCCACTGGCTGTGTGGAGGAGAGGGACGCTCCTCCCCCACCAGTTGCTGTGCACTGCTGCTCAACTCTTCGGAGGAAGGCTACCACACATTTCCCTCACTTAAACAAAAAAGAAGAAGCAGAACTGCATTTTGGAAATATTTCTGGGTGTTAACAACAAACAGTGAATGTGTGGAAACTGAAAGATAGTCTTAATGTTTTAAAAGTACAGTGGGCAAGCTATGTGCGACGTGTCTGACTGCAGGCTAGTTACCTGAGCAGATAGCCTAACTATTTACCCTCCAATGTTAGCTAGTTTAATATGTAAAGAAAAGGGAAATAATCCTGGCAATAAGCACTGGACAACTAATGCTAAATTTCACCAGCTATTATTTTGTACTTTTGCTTAAGCCAAATTGAAATAAGAATGAATTAATGTTATGACGTTACCACAACAGTAATAATCAGCGTTATACTATTTTATTAGCAGCACGTATAAGCAGTTGTTTGTTTTAGGCGGAAAGAAGTTGGATCATTGTTTTATGAAATTTCTATACAGGATCGGGAGAGATCGGCAACATACACAAATAATGACTCAAACACTGATTCTGCTAGAATGATTGTGCCCTTTAATTCCGCCACAGAATACAGCAAAGCAAACTCAAACAGACGTGATGTATAACAGTTTCCAAAATCGCTCTTACCGTTGGCACGGGACTGGAAAGCCGGTCAGTCCGAGCAGAGCAAGGCATCAACGTGGCTGGGCGTCCGTACGCGACCCACAGCAGACTCTGCTGGACTGAGGGCAGTCCCCTCTTTATATACTTTAAAACAAAGGATCAGGTGCGAGCGAGGATGGCCAGTCCTCATCTCCCAGTCGATCCGAACAACCACGGTCTCAGAGCGCAATCGGCGTGTGAATCAAAATAAAATGAGGATCTCAGAGGCAATCGGTGTGTGAAATAAAAATAAAAATGCGTGATCAGTCTGAGAATCAACATATCAGTGTGTGAAACAAAATAACAGGCAAAACTCAGAGCACGAACATAACATGTTGCTCCCAGTTTCATGTGAACTCAGGCGATTTCAATGTGTGCCAGTTCTTCCCATAATATAAGTGCACAAATTAAAATAACTTACCAGTCTTCCCCATAAAAAGTTATATAACTGGCCAGCTTTTCCCATAATATATTGTCAAAGAGCAAAAATAATTCTTTGGTATATCAATCATGTAATAATTTTTTGTTTTGAATGTTTGTCTAAAGATGGTGAAAACAACAGCTTTCTTGCAGCCAGCTGGTCAGAAGTGCAAAGCAACAGGTGGAAGATGGGTAGTGCTTAGTTCCCCAGCTCCATAATCAGGGAGACCTCCAGTCTGGTACTTTCCCTAGCAACAAGATTTTTAAGATTTGAAACTTTAACTGCTTAAAACATTGGTATCTATATTGAAATTCATTAAAAAAGACATTTGTGTTTACCATTTTTCAAAAACAGATAAGTATGGTTGACAAAATCCTTGCAGAAACTCGAAGGCCAGTTTTTGGGCACAGAGATACAGGAATAAAAGCCTTGAGAGGGGAAGATTTGGGACAACAAGACAGCCTTGTTGAGTTTGGCAGCATTGGAAATATTTTTCTAGTGTAAGACAGCAGAACTTCTAAAAAAGGTTTTATCAGTATTTTAAAGCAAAGTCTGAACGATAATGGATAAAAGTCAAATTGCCTTCATCGTTTTATATTAGCAATTACAGTGGATAGCATAACTAAAAGTAAACAACAGTTTACAGTTAATCAGTTGCATTGTTAAGGTCATTAACGCAATTCTTAGATTCACAAAAAGCTAACAGCACTTCCAAATCCTGCCTGTTTCAGGATAGACAGAGGCTGAAACTTCAAAATGATAGACCAAAGCCTTTTTGCCATACTCTCTTCAGCCTTCCTGTTATCTGCTATAAGTCTTGCTCTCTCTTACTCTTTTGCAGCCTGACATCTCTACCGGATGGTTGAATTAAAGCAACTCTCTGATGCTGGTTGTCGCTCTGCAGCGGCGTCCGCATCAAAGAGTGCTGTCAACACAATGCAGTAGTAGTTAGACAGCGCATTCACTGAACGTAGAAAGATTGTATTTTTCAGTTTCCGACTGAGCTGCCAATGGTCGGGGCCAACCAACCTGAAAGTTGTACGTTTTCGGTCAAGGCAGGGTTTTTCTGTTCAGTTCTCCATCTGTCTCTGACCGACCAGTTCTGTCAGAGGCTGCTTTAATCTCGGAACTATTTAGCTAGCTAATCTGCAGGTCAGAGTGTAACTGTTTTCAGTTTATATCTTGAAGTAAATACACTTGGGATCACTATATGGACCAAAATTAGTTTAAACAAAAAGACAAAAAATTAAATTTCTTACAAACGCAAACTGGGGGATACAACAACAGCCTGAAGGGTTGTTGATATTCAAAGCAGGACTTTTAGTTCTCGCTTTGCTCTGTTTGATGGCCATCTTTCCTTCAGTCATGTGATTTCAATGGTTTGTGATAGTGGAACGAGTGCTTCAAGGGAAGCTGTGCTTTATCCACCACTGGCTGTTCATCTGGGGGCCAGATGCTGACAAAATTCACATACACAGAGCAGAAGAGGACACATCCTCGACACTAAACCAAAGATAAAGAGTTTCCTTATTTAATAACAGGCATCCCCTCTTCCCAGTTTCCAGCGTTAACACAAAGTGACCTCACTGCGAGACACTGATTTAACAAATCAGCACCGGTCACAAGGACACAGCGGTGAGATGGGAGCTGCAAACTGCTGATATGAGGAAAGAAGTTTCCTCTCTTCCCCATTCCCTCACTATCTCACCGGGACTTACCATTGAAATCTTAGAGAAAGACATTCTGGGACCCCCCACAGTTCCCAGACTGGTTATTTCCAAAACCCAGAATTGTTTTTTTCTCCATCTGCATTATTGACATCTTATTTTGGCAAACCCCCAGTTTTTATAAAGCAAAAACATAAAGGACAACAAGGTTGGCTGGGCAGCTTTATTAAATTAACAAACTGATAGCCTGGCTTTACCTGATTGCTGAAACTAATCCCTGATCCAAGGCTGTGGGAAAAGTAAGTTGCGTAACAAGCTGTGCAGAACTGAGCAAAACAAAAACCCAATCGGGTAGCAAACAGTGTAATAAATGAGTGACAATAGTAAAGCAGATGAGTAGAGGCAGGCCTGTTTGGGCTTACTGGAAACGTTCAGCAGGCATGCAACAGTTTAAAGTCAGCTGCAGAATCTCAGTCCTGTGATTGCGGCCAGAATTACCCAGTCATCAGCTGTATTTGCACGTATTTTGGAGTGAAATGCAGAAGTGAAATCATCAATCTGGTGTCTTCTGGAGTCTAAAAAAGGCTGGCGGACTGAAAAAGTGCCGCGACTGCTGACAAAGACCTGCTGATTAGACAAAAGACAAGTTCTTCAGAGGGATGGTGACCCCATTCAGCTGCCGTGAACGCTGCTATACTCAGACTATTTTTATTGGATTTATTTTGTAATGCTACATCAAATAATAATGAGCACCTCATAAATCTGCTATACCCGGAAGCAAACACTTCTAAATAAAAATTGGGGGTGATGACAGAGTAAATAAGGCAGACATCTTACCTTGTCAGACTTTGGTTTGTTTTGAAGGAGCTGCTCCAGGTACAGATCAGAAAGGGCTGTCCGGACGCTGTTCACCGGCTCTAGTATGAGGGCAGGTTCGTTTTTATTGGATTTTAACGTCATCTTCTCCTGTTGGCTGAAAAAAAAGAATGTGAACCCGACTTGCCCCCGATCAATGTCCACGGGAGGCTTGATGAAACTGCTGATAAGTCACAGTCTGAGGTAAAAGTCCGAGGTTTTAATCAGCAGCAAGTGAAGAACACGAGATAACAGCCGCTGACGAAGCAAGTAAACACAACTGACTGCCGCTGCCTCCGCCGCTGCTGCGCTGCAGCTGCTGCACTCAGACCGTCAGGCTCGTGCTGCGTTAAGGTACCGCTTCTCAGCTCGGAAAATATATGGCTCGACACTAATACTGACATGTATGGGGAAATAGACTAACGCTAAAATGTTTCAAAAACAAGTAGCAATACAATAAATAATAATTTTCTAAGCACTGCTACACTATATAGACATTTTAAAACGGAAAAACCATTGGTCCTTTAAGTCAATTTGTTATGCGAAGTAAACAAAGAGAGAAAACAATGTGAATAATCAAAGATACCCAGTTTAAGTGGGTTTAAGTTATTTAATTTAAATGTGAGAATTGCATCCCAGTTTGACATGTCCAAGTTTTAAAGTGGGAAATAGTAACAAAACGGTCCCCTGAAGTTGGGGAAAATCTGAGGTTTCCTACGAACTCTGACCTCAAAATCCAATATGGGTGCCTTGCATATTTTTTTCATGTTGTTCATGCATAATAGCATTAGTATAATTAGTTTACAGCTTCTTATGAACCAATGATGAAATAAAACATATTTATGACAGATTGTTGGCTGGTTAAGAATAATATTAGGTACATTGCATTATTATTATTATTTTCGTAAAAAGATAAGGTAAAGAAATGTAAGGGCCACTATAGCTGAGACAACCTCATTCAATCCATGTAAGATTCCTTAAGCGTACTCACACTTTTAAGTAGGTACAGTGCCATAGTGGGATCTGGGCTGCTTCTTCCAACAATTTAGCCACTAGGCATATTTAGTGATCATCTGTTTCTTTTTTGTTATGTTATTTTTTATATAAGTGAAACAAAATAATTGACACATATATCGTTTAGATATAATTAGCTAAATGAGTTTTCAGGCAGTCTAACTGAACGCACTGTCGTTTGTTTCTGAGGTAGCCAAATTTCCGATAGTTTTGAATGCGCCGTCACCGCAGCGTTTTCAGAAGAGCTGCTTGCGCACAAGGAAGCACAACAACGCCGTCCTTAAGAACACGGTGATCCCAGAAAGAGCACCCAGCTGCAGTGGGGATCTTACACAACATGAGCACAACAGACAACAGGGCAGCGGGCTGGGACGCGTAGCAATAAAAGCAGCAGCGCTGTTTTTATTTTTATTTTTTGTTTTGCCTTTTTAAAGTTGACTGTCCTTCAAGACAGTAATGTTTCCTCTTGCCAAGGTTCATGAAGTGCAAATCTGTATTGAAGAGAGTTTCTGCTGCACACCACGCCCATTCAATCCGATAATAAACTCTGAGCTATGCATGTACCGTTCACCCTTTGCTCTTTATCTCAACAACACCCGTTGGTTCATAGCTGACGAGGCTACTTACACCAATGATGATTTCCCCAACACCCCCCCCCCACACACACACACACACACACACACACACACACACCACCACCACCACCACCACCTCACACACACACACATTCACGCTACAGGCACTTCAAGGTGAATTACTGAGACTGTAGACCAACACACAATACTACATTATCGAGAAATGAAAATAAAATAATACAAGGATGTTGAAATCTTTCCCAGACAACAAATATTCAGAAAATGTGATTTGCACTTGTGTTCAGCCCCCTTTACTCTGATACCCTTGGAGTTGAGTGGCGGATATCTCCGCCAACTTTACACATCTGACTGTAGATTCATCTTTATGTGTGTGATCTGTCTTCTTCGATTCTTCGAAATAGCTCAAGCTGAGTCGGAATGGAGGGATAGAGAGCATCTATCTACAGAAAACCTTCAGGTCTTGTCACAGATTCCAAATTGGATTTAGGTCTGAACTTTGACTGAGCCATTGTAACATAATGATACCGTGCGCTTTGATGTAAACCATTCCATTGTAGGTGTTGGAGCTATTTATTCTTGATTTCTTTATTCATTTGAATTTTTGTTAGATAGTTCTTAAATGTATATTTTTTGTATTATTTACAGTATTTATTTGCAGGTTAATAATTGTGGATTTTGTTTAATTTTTTGTTTTATTATTTATTTATTTATTTTTTCTTATTCATTCTTTGAGTTAGACAGGAAGTCATGTGGGTTAGTCCACTTTTCTATAAGTATAGGGGCCTGGTAAAGGACCAGCAAGGCATTTGGGTTTGGGGCCTATGGTTTTTACCAGAGCAAGAGAGCAGAGTGTGATTGACAGAATGAGAACAAAGGAAAGTTTGAAGTCTGTAATTGTGGCTGAAAGGAAACACAAATAAACCTTTCTGAACAATCAACAAAGTTGGACATCACAGCTTCTTTTGCCTGCGTATGGAATCTGGACCCCATTGCCTCTTAGTGGCTGGAGGAACTTTTATTGAAAGTTTGGTTTGACAAACAATCGCCATTACATCAAGTAAAAACCTCCCCTTGGATCAAGTTAGAAACCAGCTCGTGGACCAAAAGGAATAATCCCTCATCAATGGACATGTTGGATTTATGGATCTCAAGGATTACCATCAAACAAAAGGTTTTGGATCATCTTTGTTGAAATCAAGCGACTTGCTGCGTCAGGCCTGGATTGACACGTCACTCATTCATCAAACTGGTACGTGGAAATATTGTTTAAGCCGTAAAGGAAAACGGTGAAACTATTGGAGTTTAAAGACATTATTTCACTGCAAAGACTGATGAGATGAGTTTCATGTGACAAGTTGACGCTTAATTGGATTAAGACGTGTGCCGACGCCCATCATGGAAATGTTTGTTCATACGAATCAACCTCTTTAAATAAAGAGACACGTTTGTGCTTTATCCTGTGGATTCCTTGTGGATTATGCTGTTGTTGAATGTTTGAAATAAGCAAAAGGATCGCTAAAAATGTCTGATGTAAAGAGCAAAGAAGATGACACTCAGATGCCGCAAGAGAAAAGAAACATCAAATTCACACAAAAGGGTTTGGAGTTTTACATAAAAACATGTCAAGAAAGCCGAAGTTTAAAGTGTAAGCAAGCTTCAAAATTTATGGAGAAAATCTCCGCATCAATGACGTCACGAGAAAATGTTAAAAAAGTGTCTTCTGACTTTGTCAAATTTATTAAATGCTATCAAGATGCAACCGATTTACATAAATCCTTTTTAAGCTTGCCATTACCAGAAGAAGAAGTGAAAAGACAAGCTGTGTATTTTCAGACCAAGTTGACGGCATTCTCTGATTTTATGGACAATGTAAAGGTTTGGTTGCATGAAGCAGGATATCCATATACTGAACAGAAAAATGTTGATGATGATCAGGTTGTTGCTGATCAGGATGAAATAAACCCGGAAGACAGTGTCTCTAATGTTTCAAGTGTAAAGCCACGTTCAAAAACATCTTCACAGCAGTCTCGGACTTCATCTACCTCCTCTGCACGCATTAAAGCCGCGGCTGAAAAGGCAGCGCTCATGGAGAGATTTGCCGCGTTGGACAAAAGACATCTGATCGAAACTCAAGAGGAAGAACTGCGAAAAGAAAAGGAAAAACTGAGAAGAGAAAAAGAAAAATTAGATTTGGAAACAGAGTTGGCAGCAACTAATGCAAAACTTAATGTTTTAAATATGAATTCAGTTGCTGGTTCTAAACAATCCGATGGCATGAACTCTTATTTTGACAGAGCCCAAGTAAAGGACAGGCCCCTGTTAAATCCTCGTGTTAATGAGTTTGTTCCGAATGAAAGAGCAAATCCTTCATCTGACGCTCCTGTCGTTAGACCTAAACAGAGGCAGAAACAATTTCAAAATGACCAGACGAGAGTAAAAGTTGATTTTTCAACTCGAGCAACACAGCAAACGCAATTTCCTTCTTTGACTGAGGACTGTCAGAATGACATGGTGAACATCATGCAAAGACAAAATGACATCACTGCCTTACTTGTAAAACAAAACTTATCGTCTGTTCTCCCATCCAGAAGCATCCCTGTGTTTGATGGGGACCCCCTGCAGTACAGATCATTTATGAATGCTTTTGAGAACGGAGTGGAAGCTAAAACTGACAACTCGAGTGACTGTTTGCACTTCTTAGAGCAGTTCACTAGGGGGCAGCCTAAAGATCTGGTGCATAGCTGTCAGCACTTACCTTCTGATCAAGGTTATTCTAAAGCCAAATATCTTCTTGAAGAACATTTTGGAAACGAAAATAAAATTGCTTCTGCATATATGGAGAAGATTATGAGTTGGACACCGATAAAAGGTGATGATGTGAAAAGTCTTCAATCATTCTCTCTTTTCCTTCAAGGTTGTTCGAATTTAACACAACAAATTGTTCACATGAAAGAGTTGGATTTACCTTTAAATATGAGAATGATCGTCATGAAACTCCCATACAAACTGAGGGAAAAATGGAGAGTTACGGCATTTGAGCTGCAGGAAAAAAATGGCCACAGACCGTTGTTCACTGATCTGGTTGCTTTCATAGTAAAAGAAGTAAAAGTAGCCTCAGATCCAGTGTTTGGCAACATCCAAGACCCACCAACTGTGAGCAACTCTAAAGCTTCAAGTTCCAGCAAGCAAAGGAAAAGAGGAAGCAGTTTTGCCACTAATGTCAGCACAATTCCAGAAGCCAGAACTCAGTCAACTGAAAACAAGACCAAGTCTACTGTTCTTCACAGCTGCTTGTTTTGTTTACAAAGAAATCATCTATTGGAAAACTGTATGCAGTTTAAAGCAAAAATGCATCGGGACAAGTTGACCTTCATTAAACAAAAGGGGATTTGTTTCGGTTGTCTGAAAGTTGGTCACACAAGCAAAGACTGCAGGAGTCGTTTGGATTGCAACGTGTGTCACCAAAATCATCCAGGGGTTCTTCACATAGAGCAAAAGGAGCCAGGAGCCTCTTCAGAACAAATCCAACAGACAACAAGGTCTCATGTCAACTTCTCAACTGCAACCACTCAGACATGTGGGCATATTGGGGCCGGTCATAATGATGATGCTGTTTTTTCTATTGTTGCAGTTAAAGTTAAAAGTCAAAAGAGCAACAAAGTTGTACAAACGTATGCATTTCTTGATCCAGGAAGTTCAGGTACGTTTTGTACAGAAACTCTGGCAAAAAGTCTGAACTTAAAGGGCAAAAGGACAAATGTTCTGCTGAGAACAATGAATCAAAATAAGATTGTTAATGTACAAGTTTTGTCTGGTTTGGAAATCTCTGAATTGAAAACAAATGACTTCATAGCATTGCCAGATGTTTTGACTCAAAGGACTATGCCAGTTTCTACACTGAATATTCCCCAGCAAAAGGACATTGATCAGTGGCCTCATCTTAAACCTGTACAGCTTCATAACATCAATGCAGATGTGGAGCTACTGATAGGAACTGATTCTTCAAATGTTTTAGAGCCCTGGGAGGTGATAAACAGTGTGGATGGTGGGCCTTATGCTGTAAAAACTAAAGTTGGCTGGGTCATAAATGGTCCTCTGCGCAGTGGAAACAGCAGAAATAAAAATATCTGCACTGCTGTAACAGCCAACAGGATCTCTGTGGAGTATCTTAAAGAAATGCTGGTCAATCAGTACAATCATGACTTTAATGAAAGATCATCAGAGGAGAAAACTGAAATGTCTAGAGAGGATTTGCATTTTATGAAGATTGTTAATAACTCAACAAAACTTGTTGGAAGTCATTATCATATTGACTTACCTTTCAGGAGTGAAAGTCCCAGCTTGCCAAATAACATCTGTGTTGCAGAGCAGCGCCTCCAGAGCCTCAGGAGGAGATTTGAAAAGGATGCTCAGTACAAGGAGGAATATACTGCATGTGTGAACAACATGCTGCAACAGGGATATGCTGAGGCTGTACCAGCAGATGAGCTACAGAAAGGTAATGGACAACTGTGGTACATTCCTCATCATGGAGTGCATCATCCCACAAAAGGCAAGTTAAGAGTTGTATTTGATTGTGGATCAACTTATAAAGGAGCATCGCTGAACAGTCAGCTTCTGCAGGGACCTGACCTCACAAACTCTCTGGTTGGAGTTCTCATCAGATTTAGAAAAGAACCTGTTGCACTAATGGCTGACATCGATGCCATGTTTCACCAAGTGTATGTCTCTGAGAAACATGTCAACTTTCTCCGTTTCCTGTGGTGGAAAGATGGTGACACTTCAAAACCTGCACAGGAGTTCAGGATGTTGGTTCATTTATTTGGAGCAGTGTCTTCACCAAGCTGTGCAAATTATGCTCTGCAAAGAACTGCTGATGATAACGTACAACAGTTTCCAGCTGAAGTGGTTGATGCAATCAAAAATAACTTTTATGTGGATGACTGTTTAAAATCTGTTCCCACAGAAGAGGATGCAGTGCACATGGTGAAGAGTCTGACAGAGCTTTGCTCTAAAGGAGGATTCATGCTTTCAAAGTGGGTAAGCAACAGCCGCACAGTGCTCATGTCAATCCCAGAGGAAAGGAGAGCAAAAGAAATTAAAAGTCTGGACTTGGACAAAGATCAACTTCCAGTTGAGAGAGTACTGGGTTTACAGTGGAGCATTGAAACTGATGAGTTCAAGTTCAGAACATCTGTGCAGGACCGCCCACACACCAGAAGGGGCATTTTGTCTGTAGTTAGCTCGCTGTATGATCCTTTGGGAATCCTGGCTCCCTTCAGTATGCCAGCTAAACTGTTACTGCAAGATCTTTGTCGACAGAATTTGAAGTGGGATGAAGTTATTCCCCATTCTCTTTCTAGGAAGTGGCTTGATTGGCTGGAGGATCTCCAGCTGATATCCAGCTTTAAAGTAGACCGTTGCATCAAACCAAGCTGCATTAGAAAACCAGACAAAGCACAACTTCATCATTTCTCTGACGCAAGTCAAGATGGCTATGGAACAGTGTCATATTTAAAACTGGAAAACAATAACATTTCACATGTTGCTTTTATTCTAGGAAAAGCAAGAGTTGCTCCTATGAAGCAAACAACAATCCCCAGGTTGGAACTGACAGCTGCTGTTCTTGCTGTCCGAGTGAATAAACTGTTGCAAAAGGAGCTGCAAATACAGTTGGAAAAACCTGTTTTCTGGACTGATAGTACAACGGTACTAAAATACATCTCCAGTGAAACCAGAAGATTTCACACATTTGTTGCAAACAGAATCTCTGTCATCCGAGAAGCAACAGACGTGAATCAGTGGAGATATGTTTCCTCCAAGGAGAATCCTGCAGATGATGCATCCAGAGGTATGAGAGCTGAGGAGTTCCTCAAATGCAGGAGGTGGATACATGGGCCTGAATTTCTCCACAGATCAGAAGAGGAATGGCCTAAACTGGATGTGGATCACCATGCAATTTCTGCAGATGATCCAGAGGTCAAAAGGGACCTAACAGTGAGTGTTATTGTGAATGAATCACAAAATGCTACAAACTATCTGATTCATTATTTTTCATCTTGGACAAAGCTTAAAACCTCTGTTGCCTGGTTTTTAAAGCTGAAGAACATCTTGATGTTGTTGCAACAGAAAAGGAAAAAGTTTGCTGCTGCAGATCTGAATAACAATAATCCAGGAAATCAAAAGAAAGAATTGGAAAAGCAGATGGAAAGGTTCAAGACCACTCTGAAGAAAGAAAATCTGACTCCTGAAGACTTGGCCAAGGCAGAACTATCTATTGTTCGGTTTGCACAACAGCAGAAATTTACAACTGAAATTGCTTTAATCAACAGTGGGCTTAAAGCAGTATCCATGAGAAGTTCTCTATACAAACTTGACCCAGTATTGGATGCTGGGGTCCTCAGAGTGGGTGGCAGGTTGAGTAAAACAGCCATGCCTGTTGAAGCAAAGCATCCTGTAATTTTGACAAAGGATATGTATGTATCTATCCTGATTTTACGCCATATTCATCAACAGTTGGGACATGCAGGAAGAGCTCATATGCTGTCAAGATTACGACAAAAATACTGGATAATAAATGCTAATTCAGCTGCCCGAAAAATCATCTCTCATTGTGTTGTTTGCAAACGTAACAGAGGAAAGTTTGTTGAACAAAAGATGGCAGATCTGCCAGAAGAAAGAGTTCTGCCAGCCACCGCTCCTTTCACAAATGTTGGAGTGGATTACTTTGGTCCTGTAAGTGTTAAAAGAGGACGAAGTCTCCTGAAAAGGTATGGAGTTCTGTTCACTTGTTTTACCAGCCGTGCAGTACATCTGGAAATTGCTTACACCCTCAATACAGATTCCTGTATAAATGCAATCCGCAGGTTTATCTGTAGAAGAGGCCCAGTTTCAACCATCAGGTCTGATAATGCCACAAATTTTGTTGGGGCAAATCGAGAGTTGAAAGAGAGTTTGGCTGAACTGAACCATGCTAAAATTCAAAATGCTTTTGTGCAGGACGGAATCAAATGGAACTTTAACATCCCAGCAGCCTCTCACCAAGGTGGAGTTTGGGAGCGTCTGATTCGTTCCATAAGAAGTATTTTAGTCTCAGTTCTTAAAGAACAAGTTTTGGAGGATGAAGGGCTTCAAACAGTCTTTTGTGAAGTTGAAGCTATATTAAACGACAGACCCATTACTAAAGTTTCAGATGACTCAAATGATCTTGAGGCACTCACCCCCAATCACTTGTTGTTGATGAAAAACAAACCAGTTTTGCCACCAGGATTGTTCAATCAAAAGGATCTTTATGTCAGGAAAAGGTGGAAACAGGTACAATATATGGCAGAGCTGTTCTGGAAAAGATGGCTTTCTGAATATTTACCTTTAATGCAGGAAAGACAAAAATGGACAAGAACTAAAAGATGTCTAATTCCTGGAGATATTGTCTTAATTGCAGACTCTACAGCTCCAAGAGGATCATGGATGATGGCCAAAGTTTTGACTGTAAACCAGGACGGACAGGGCTTGGTGCGTTCCGTGCAGTTGCAAACCAAGACCAGTTTGTTGGAAAGACCTGTGACCAAACTTCTGTTGCTACTGGAAGCATCACCCTGAGGAATTGAGGACATGTTTGAAGGAATAGCTCCTTTTCCTTTTAAAGTAATTGTGACAGTATTCACAATTAGGGGCCGGGGTGTTGGAGCTATTTATTCTTGATTTCTTTATTCATTTGAATTTTTGTTAGATAGTTCTTAAATGTATATTTTTTGTATTATTTACAGTATTTATTTGCAGGTTAATAATTGTGGATTTTGTTTAATTTTTTGTTTTATTATTTATTTATTTATTTATTTATTTTTTCTTATTCATTCTTTGAGTTAGACAGGAAGTCATGTGGGTTAGTCCACTTTTCTATAAGTATAGGGGCCTGGTAAAGGACCAGCAAGGCATTTGGGTTTGGGGCCTATGGTTTTTACCAGAGCAAGAGAGCAGAGTGTGATTGACAGAATGAGAACAAAGGAAAGTTTGAAGTCTGTAATTGTGGCTGAAAGGAAACACAAATAAACCTTTCTGAACAATCAACAAAGTTGGACATCACAGCTTCTTTTGCCTGCGTATGGAATCTGGACCCCATTGCCTCTTAGTGGCTGGAGGAACTTTTATTGAAAGTTTGGTTTGACAAACAATCGCCACTACAGTAGGTCTGGAGAGTTTTGAGTCGGTGTCCGGCCGGACTCGCTCCAGTCTCAAGTCTTTTGCAGTCTCCAAAGGGCTTTCTTCCAGGAATCCCCTGTTTTTAGCTCCATGCGTCCTGTCATCAATGCCAACCAGCATCCTCTGTCCCCCGGAAGGATGCTACCAGGTGGCGGTTTGTTAAGATTTATGTGCAGTGGTAGTTCTGGCCCACACATATTTTACATATATGACTCATCTGACCAGAGGACCTTCTTCCATATGTTTGCTGTGCCTCCTGTTGTTTCTGGCCAATTATAAAGTGGACTTCTAGTGGCTTTTTATCAGAAGTGGCTTTCTTCTTGTCACTCTTCCATTAAGGCCAAATTTATTCAAAACACAACTAATAGTCTTCTTTTCTACAGATTTTCCCACATGTGTGGGAGTCCCTTGTGTCCCCTGCATGAGTTGTGGCAAACTGCAAAAGCAAGGCTTCTTACCGCTTTCTTCTCATAACTCCTCCATAAACGCCAGAGTGCTGACTTATAGCTATCCTATCAACAGATTCTCCCACCTGAGCTGCTACTTTCTGTAGCTCCTCCCAAGGTAGCGTGGTTTTGTAGCCTGATTCTGATGATTAATGATCTCCTTGTTTAGCCTGTCAGTTTAGGTGGGTGGCCACGTCTTACTGGGTGTACAGTTGTGACAAACTCTTAATCTTTGAATAATTGATTGGACAGAGCATCTTTGAGCTGTTCAAATGACTTCAGTATTGTTTCATAACCTAACGCTTCTTTAAACGTCCTCACACCTTTATCCTTGACCTCTCTGCTGTGCCCTGGTATTCATTATGCTGTTTGGTTACCATTGTTTGCCAAAAGAAAAACAAAGAAACATCTAAGGCCTTCACAGAAAAGTTTGAAATGTATGGAAAATAAATTACAGACAGTTGGTACAAATAGGTAACGTGTTTTTTCACGTTACAGGCACTGTAATTGGTGGCACTGAATTTTATTTGGGGGTATTAGAGCAAAGGGACTGAGTGCAAATACCTGCTCAGCTTTTCCGATTTGTAATTCTTAATATAAAACGTAACATTTTCATTCCGCTGTACAATTATGCGTTGCTTTGTGTTGGTGTGTCACAGATGGCCTCAGACCGAAATTTCTGTTCGTAAGGTGGGATGATGGGTGTGAATACTTCTGCTAGGCACCGTGGTCTGAAGCACAAATCTGGTCACGTGTGAGTTGGACTTTATATTTAATGCAAAGTAACTACTTTAAAGTTAAACAAGACATGTTAAGTACAAAGAAAGGCACAGACAAACTGAGGTGAAGTTATTCATTCCTGTCCCAAATCAGCACGAGTTGTTTACGTTTGTCTGTTACACACACTAGGTGAAAAGCAATGATTGAGAAGAGATGCACAGAAAAAACATGGCCTTTCATTTTCTTTAACTTTGCTCCCGCAACAGTACAGTCTAAGAAGGTTAGGAGAACAAAAAAAACACCCTTGGTCGAGGTGTGATGAATCCAGGAGGTCAACCTCTACAAGCAACTCCAGAGGGAGCTATTGAGCACATGGTGAGCAGCTCACCCCCACCCACCCCCCTCCCCCAGCCTGCCAATTGGTAGGCTTAATTGGTGCATCCAATGCAAATCACTGAAGATACACAAATCCTGTTTTCATTGCTCAAATCTCTTTGTTACACATTTTGGTTTTCGCAGAGAAAATCAAATCATTGAGATACAGAAACAAACAATCATGCAAGGCGGCAGCAGCCGTTTCAGAGCCTTTTTAAGCTGGCTCCCTTTCACGCTCTTTAAAAACTGCTCAGGAGACTAATCCAGTTATCTGCTGTGACTGTGGTCTATATGAGCACATCATGAAATCAACTCAGCTGGTAACTAACCTTACGTCACATCTCTTCCTGATCAGTCCCCTCAAGTCTCCAGCCCTGACTTAAATGCTTTACTGCTTATCTATCCTTTCAGCTCATGAGCTCAATTTCATGGTCTGGGACTACAGGCCAAAATGAATCTGCTTTTGGCTCCAATGTTGAATTGTCAGTAAAAGGGTGGTAAAAACAAAACAAGCAAACAAACAAGAACCCAGCAGATTAATTTTAGGAAAACGATTGGTATTTCGTGCTGCTTAACAGAACTGACGATTTTAAGCATTCATATGTTTTAGTAGGCATACAGGTGTGTTTTAATAAATGACATTATCAATTTAAAATAATATCACAATATTTCATCAACACAAAAAGTGAAACTTACATGTTATACAGATGAAGCAATCTCAGGGAGTTGTGTGTTTCGAGATTATGCCTTTCGGCTAATAAAAAGCACTGCATTTTTTGTTTATCTGAAAATTAGAACATTACATGCTTTATATGTCTTTAAATATAAGAATTCACTAACTCAAATATATTAATATCTCAGTGGTATTTTAGTTTCTTGAGATGCAGCTGTGTATGCCAATACTACTACTACTACTACTACTAAAAAAAAAAAATAATAATAATAATATTAATAATATAAAATCAGAGCCAGCCCAAAACAAACATGAACTAAGCAGCTGCTTAGTTCATTCAAACCACCAGGGACCTACCAGAAATTATTGAATTTGAATACAGTCCATGAATGTAAAGTTTTTAGATTTTTATTTTTTTTTACTGAAATGTGAATACTATTAAATTTTGTTTGAATGATTCAGCATAGGTAAACTATTTTTTTTAACACGTTGGCAGTTTCAGATTTAAAAAAAATGGTTAAGTTACTTTGCAAAACAGTAATCTTCGTTGTCCCAGATTCCACCAGATCTGTATTTGACCCCAGTCAGTGGTGGAGATGGTCTTTTAACAGGAGACGAGGCTGAAAATCCAATTCTGTTTAAGCCCCATACAACCTTGGTCCAGCACTATATAACATTTTTTATATATTGTTAACATTTATATATTGGAATTCTACCTTTATGGTGGGTTTCTGTATCTAAAACAGCTTTTTTTAAATAAAAAATAAATTCCATCCAGTGTAAACTTACAAAATGATACGAAAGACCCACAGTCGTTTCAATTTATTTCATGATGATTGGTGTTGCTAAGTTACGTTCAATTGAGAAACAGCCTCTCTGAAACACTAACCTAGCCATCAGTTCTTTACCAAACTAAAGAAAGTAAATCTATGAAGAGTATTAAGAAGTTTTTAGATGAAGTAGAATTCGCCCGTAGCAGGTTCAAAATGATATCAGCTTATTACACAAAGCCATGTCATTTAATTCTCAAACATAGGTCCACACTATTACGCTGTTATGATCCCTGGCCGTTAGGTTATGGTTTTTATCGGTTGTTTATTTATGTCTTGCCATATTCGGTGTTCATAATTATTTGGTAGACGTTCCCTTATTAGTTCATTCCTCTGTACTTAGGTTTCAAGTTTATTTCCTTGTTTTCTGCTCCACTAATCTTAGTCTCATCGCCTCATCCTCCTCAGCCGCAGCTCATTCACCCTCGATTGTCTCATCTGTTTTCTTTGTCATCTTCCTTCCATACCTCAGTATTCAAGCCCTTGACATTGTTGGATTCTTCTGCTGCCATGCTTTTCCTTGTCGTATCACCTGTTTCGTGTTTAAGTTCCATATACTGTTCTTATTGAGCTATTTGTTTTTATTGAATATGTTTTATTAAATATGTTTTATGCCTTAGTTATTGTTAAATATTAATCTCTAGTTCCATCTGTAATTAGGTCCTATTGTAAAGCAAACCACATGGCCACTGCTGTAATCCTATAAAAAATGTATTGAAATTATAGCTAATAACGGTTGTATTTGTATTTACTGGGAGAGAGAGAGAGAGACAGAGTGTTGCGTTTTCTTGTTCACTACTCATGTTCACAATGAACGACACTTCTTTTCGTCAGACAGCTGCGTTCGTTTATTTGCCAAAGTTCAGAGAGTAAAGAACAACTTCTTCAGATCACCCCCTGTGCAGCCCACACACAAGAACTCGCTCTTATTGCCCCCAGTGGACAAAAGCAGTACAACATTTACATGAACAGAAAAATGACAGGCTACAGAACTTGTAGTTACACCTTTCAATGTAAATTAGAAAGCATGAATACATAACAGAAGATAACCCAAGATTAATTTGAGATGAGAACACATTCCAACACCCTCCCTTGTTCTCATCTTCTTTATCTTCCAATATTTAATGTCCAAAAAACCATCCTTTAAACTTCAGAAGTTTTGCTTTTGATGCAGGTTTGGTTAAAATGTCAGCAAACATATTTTCAGATGGACAGTAAACCACATTGATTTTTCCCTCTCTCAGTGCATCACGTATAAAATGATACTTCACATCAATGTGTTTGGATCTTTGTCTGTTCACAGGATTTTTACACAATGCAATGGCCCCTTGATTATCACCATGAAGCATTGTAGAGCTGTACTTTTTGTTGTCAATACCATCTAAGAGTTGACTTAAATATAGACTTTCTTGTGTAGTAGCTGTTAGCCCAATGTACTCAGCCTCACATGTGGAAAGAGCCACTGTTGGTTGTTTCTTGGATTTCCAGGAAATGGCTGGACCTTATGGCGTTAAACTGAAACAATAACCTGTGATGCTGCGTCTGTCCTCTACTGAGGATGCCCAATCAGAGTCACTGTAGGCTATAAGGTTCAAGTCTTCATTGTTTTTCTTGAAACTTAGTTCGTTGTCACAAGTACCTTTCAGATACCTCAAAACATGTTTAGCATTTACTAAATCCTCTGTCACAGGTTTAGCCAATGTCTGGGAAAGTTTGCTCACTATCCAACTGATGTCTGGTCTGGTGCAGATCATGGCATAAATCAGACTGCCTACTATTTCGCGATATTTTGTGGGATGGATTTCTTTTGCTTCATCATACTCACAATTTTCTTTGTGATCAGGTCTTGGTTCGCATGGGGTGGATCTTGGTTTGCAATCTGACATTCCATATTTTTCCAGCATTTTTAGGATGTACTTCTTTTGACTCATTTTTATTTCATCTTCTTTTTGTTCGAAATGTATGCCTAAAAAATGCGTTATTTTGCCTAAGTCCTTCATGTTAAACTTTGATTTCATTGTTTCTTTGAAACTGTCCAAAACCTCAACGCTGCTAGCAGCAATGATCAAGTCATCCACCCAGATGAGCACAATAATCGTGTCACTTTTTGTCTGTTTTCTGTACACGCAATGATCAACTGGGTTCCTTTCAAAGTTGTTTTGTTCAAGATGATCATTCAGGAGTTTGTACCAATTTCTCCCTGATTGTTTTAATCCATATAAGGATTTCTTTAATTTATACACACACTTCTGTCCTGTTGCTGTTTGTTGTTCAAACCCTTCAGGCTGTTCCAAGTAAATTTCTTCAATTGGAGCATGTAAATATGCTGTTTTGACATCCATCTGATGTACTTTGAGGTTGTTCTGAACTGCTATCTGCATTAACGCTCGCACTGATGTTATGTTAGCTGTTGGAGCAAAGGTTTCATGGTAGCCGATACCTTCTGTTTGGCTGTAGCCTTTTGCTACATACCTAGCTTTGAAAATCTCTTTTCCGTCATTTTCTTTGAGTGTATATACCCACTTCCCTCCAACTGTGTTCCTACCTTCTGGTAGAACGCTCAGTTCGAATGTTTCATTTTCTTTAAGCGAATCAATTTCGTCTCTCATTGCCTGTCTCCACTTGTCTGCCTGTGGTGACTTCTGAGCCTCACTGAATGTTTCAGGGATACCAAACACAGCCCTGTAACAATGATCAACGGTTATTTGTGCCGCATCTTTTGTTTTAGGATCTAATTGGTAATCTTCAAGATATTTTGGGGGTCTTTTCTCTCTTTTTGGATAACGATCGCTTTGTTTTGTTTGAGTTTGGTCACCATCGATTTCATTTCCAGTGAGATGATCTGAAAACTCCCAATTTTCCTGAAGAGTTACTTCCTCTGTGTCACTTAAGGTGACATCTTGGGTAACATCCTGAGTTAAGGGTGTTACATCATGTCTGTCTGCCGGCATCGGGTATCTGTGATCCTGGATCTCAAGATCCCAGACATCTGTCTGTGTCTGTTGGTCAACACCGTTTTCTTTGATGAACTTTACTAATCTGTGTCTGGAAACTTTTCTCTTCTGTGGGTGGTACACCAAATAAGCTGGGCTGTTCTTGCTGTACCCTAAAAACAGTCCCTTTTCGCTTCTTGAGTCTAATTTCTTGTGGTTGTCATTGTATGAGTAACACTCTGACCCGAATACCCACATGTTTGAAAGGTCAGGCTTTCTTCCTGTCATCAAGAAATATGGGGTGTTTTTGGTTCTGTTACTATAACATCTGTTACGAATGTGGGCGGCGCACTGAATAGCATATGGCCACAGTTCTTTGGGTAAGCCCTTTTCTGATAACATACACGTTCCCATTTCAAAGAGTGTTCTCCACTGTCTCTCTGCTTTTCCGTTTTGGTGTGGGGAGTACGGTGACGATGTTTCATGTCTAATGCCTCTGTCTCTGAGTAGTATTTGAAAATCATTACATGTGTACTCGGTACCATTGTCTGACCTAAAACACTTAATATTGCCATAGGGTGCACAGTCTGCCAGAAACTGCTTTGTTGCTTTGGTCACATCACTTTTGTGTTTCAGAAAATAGACCGTGATGGCTCCTGAGAAGTCATCGGTAAAGGAAATAGCATACCTGTGTCCTTCTAAGCCTGTAGGGTCAATAGGTCCTGATAGGTCAGTATGAACCAACTCTAGTGGCTTGCTTGTTTTAACATCTGATTCTTTGTTTCTGCTGTTAATAAATTTCCCTTCTGTACAGATGTTACACTCAATTTTGCTTTTGTCAGTGACTTTCATTCCATCCACCACATTTTGTAATTTCATAACATCAGCTGTGTTACAATGTCCTAATATTTCATGCCATGTTTTCAGGTCACGAGCTAGCTTCACCTTATCTCCGTTCATGGTGTCATTCAAGTTTTCCTCAATACATCCTTCATTATCACTTTTCATCCTGAGATAATACAGTTTGTCATGTGCCTCAATAGGGAACACAGTACCATCTTTACTCAGCAGTTCATTCTTCCCATCTGTGAATGTTACACTGGCTCCATTTGCTGTAGCTGATATCACAGAAAATATGCTCTGTGGGTAGGATGGGATGAGTAAAGCATTTTTCAGAATGACTTTAACATACCTTCCCTTTGAATTCAGCAGTTCGATCTGTGCATCACCACGCTTCAGTGCAACATTGTTCATCTTCTTTCCATCTGCCAGTTCCATGTAGTGTCTACTTGGGTCAAAAGTCTTGTCAATAGGGCTCGGGATCCGCTTTGCATTGTGGGACGTGGCGGCCATATTGATGGCAACGCAACGTTAAAATACCTCTGACATAACGTTGTTGAACGAAGAGACGTAGAAGTAGAGTTGAGAAAGAATAGATAGAAAAAAGATGTTAAAATCCCGAAAAGGATCTGAAATTTACCGGGACACATTAAATAGAGAAGCCAGGGACCGGTATGTTGACAAAATCAGCATTATTATGGAGCGCCGACAACGACTTGTTGCCACTGTTTTGCATATCGGACGTCTTCGGCTGCCTTGTTTGCGGTGTGAGCGCCTATACTTCAGAACAGTTCCGAAGCTACAAGTCCTTGGAGTCTCATGTGCAGTTTACGAATGGATGGGCTCAGGAGCTGCAGATCATAAAGCCAGCAAACAGTGGGAACTCAGTCATTCGCACAAAGGTAAGCTGTGCTCAGACGGGCTCTGGCACCTGCTAGCCCTTAGTGCTAACAACCACTCACGCGTGTAATGTACTTTTAACTAGCTGCTATGTGTTTCAAAGGTTTAGTTAGTAACATTAACTGCCAACCCTCCCTAAACCCTCCGGGTTTCTCACGTATTTGAGCCTTTTCCCGCTGCCGTTTTAGTATTTATGTGCATGTATGTGGTGTCGCGGCTGAAGGAAAGAAACAATGTAGGCTATTAAATAAAACCGTGCATCTTTAACTTACCAGAATGAAAATGCAGGGAACACACTCTCATTGACATCGGGATACTGTGGAAAGTTATGATCGGTAGTCTTAAAGCCGCGATCCAAGCGAGCTGACAACTCCATTGCGCTTGCTGTCTCTCCCGTGGTTGCGTCTCCAGGCAGGAAAGCGGTGGAAAGTTAACCCATTTTCTGTTTTTCCCATGGCGATCATGTGTTGTGCTGTTACAGCCCACAACACAGCAACGGTTTACCATGGTTGAAATGAAGTTACGGTAAAATTAATCAAATTAAAACACGGCTGAGAGAGGGAGTACAGTATCCGGTAGTCATAGGCATTAGTCTGAGTAGCGGCGGCGTAGCCGCGGAGGCATTCAATATGGCGGCCACACAAAGTAATAAGTCATGACGACCAAGCCCTATACTTGTGAACAGCTCTTCATCAGTGATGATGTGTGATGTGGCTCCACAGTCCACCATTATTCCATTCAGCTTAATGTTGTCTGGCAGAAGGCTTCGGCTGACTTTGAACACCATGGTCTGGTCCTCCTTGTGGTTGTCCTGCATGTCTGAAGTCTGTTTGGCATCATCTTTCCGTTTCGATCTTCTTCTGCATGTCTCGTCATTATGTGTTGTACTTCTGTGGTAGCTGCACCATTTTGGCGCGGTCTTTTGGCGGCAGTCCCTCACCATGTGCCCGCGCTGTCCACAGTTGTAGCAGTTTACTGTTGTCATGTCCACTTTCATTACATTATCTGACTTCGGTTTACTTTCAAACTTTTCTGTCTCTTCATAGCTTCAAAGTCTGCTCTTAAACTGGGTAAATGTCAAGTCTTCACTGCTCTGTGTTGTGTGGATAGCAAAAGGCTTGTATGATTCTGGGAGTCCCTTCAGAATCATTGCTATTATTAGTCCATCACTAATAACCTCTTTTGCATTTCTCAGAGACGTTACTGCTTTTTCAGCACGTAAAACATAGTCTGTCACTGTTTCGCCAGGTTCTTTTGATAGGGACGTGAGCTCTGTGTAAAGGGCGATGATCCTGGGCTTACCCTGGCTGGCGTAATGGCCGCGTAGTATCTGCAGAGCTTTCTTCCCATCGTCGGCGGCATCTCTCATCACCAACGACAGGCTCTTGTCGTCGAGGACCTGGATTAGTTCCGCGTAACATTCAGCGTTTTTCTCTGCGGCTGGGTCCGCGGTAGATAGGATGGTGTCTTTTAAGCCAAGCGTTCTTAAGTAAGCGAGGAACTTTACTTCCCAAAGTTCGTAGTTGTTTTCGTCTCCATTGAAAACTAGTCTGTCCCATCGTCCTCCCGTGCGTTGCCTGGGCCCATAACCTGTTGCGTTTTCTTGTTCACTACTCATGTTCACAATGAACGACACTTCTTTTCGTCAGACAGCTGCGTTCGTTTATTTGCCAAAGTTCAGAGAGTAAAGAACAACTTCTTCAGATCACCCCCTGTGCAGCCCACACACAAGAACTCGCTCTTATTGCCCCCAGTGGACAAAAGCAGTACAACATGTACATGAACAGAAAAATGACAGGCTACAGAACTTGTAGTTACACCTTTCAATGTAAATTAGAAAGCATGAATACATAACAGAAGATAACCCAAGATTAATTTGAGATGAGAACACATTCCAACACAGAGAGAGAGACTGAGAGAGGATTTACTGGGAGAGTACAAATGAAATGCCCCAGTAAACACTGTTTATTAACTGTACATAATGTTATAATAAACCTGTAACTTGGTCAAACGGCCAAATATTTGCTCAGTGGTGTGACCAACTGACTATACAGTTTTATAGTGCTTTATCTGTGTTTGGAAAGCCCTACCATTAATTTCTTACCTTTCCAACATGGCGGCCGCGTTGACGTGCTCGCGCACCCCGGTGCTGCTGGGGGGCGGTCGTGCGATCTACGCATGTGCGAACTGAACATGGTCTGAGCGAAAGCAAAAAATGTAAGCCCAAGTGTGTAATGATTAAACTTTTATGTGGTTTTCACGTCAGCCTGACATGTTTTATGGGATAACTCGTTTAACTGTGATTCACAAAGTTCAACTCGAGTCGGTCAATCTGTCTGGAAACAGGAAGGAGTCGGATTAACTGAGTTATTCAGCTCTCTAGGCTAGTTGTGTTTTCAGCCGTGATGTTCAGCGCGTTTCGTAGAGCAGCTGTCCCTTCTCTGAGGCAGACTCAGCGGCTGTGTGCCCGCACAGAGCCCCGCATGTCATGGGGACACATGCAGCTCTGCTCCGCAGCTTCTTTGACTTGCCGCTTACTCGAAGACTGTCTGGGTGAGTCTAACAACAGCCACGGTGATGCCCGCCTCACTCCCATAACGATCCCCACTACCACCTTCATGTGAAATCCCCAGAGATCAGCGACGCGGGGACGCCGGTGCTCTTCAACTACGTGTGGCTGCGGGACCACTGCCGCTCAGCGTCCTCTTACAACTCCGCAACCCACCAGAGGAGCCTGGACACCGGGAGCATAGAGCTCACTGTCCGTCCCGAGAGCTCCGCGGTGGAAGGCGATCAGCTCGTCCTCACCTGTGAGTCAGCCGTACAGATCAGCAGAACGAGGTTCACGACGGTGGAACCCCGTGGCTTTCTGAATATCAATTAAATTTTATTTATATAGCGCCAAGTCACGACACATGTCATCTCAAGGCACTTTACAAAGTCAAATTCAATCAAATCATACAGATTGATGAAAAAGTTTCCTATCTAAGGAAACCCAGTGGATTGCATCGAGTCTTGACAAGCACCATTCACTCCTCTTGAAAGAGCGTAGAGCCACAGTGGACAGCTTGCATTGTCAATGGCTTTGCAGCAATGAGTAGGGCTGCACAATTAATCGCATTTGCGATATAATCGCAATAAAAACGCAATTTCCAAATCGCAGAGGTCTGCAATTTTTGGCTATGTAACAATTAGTGAATCAGACGCGTCCTTTAGGTGTCAGTAATATGGTTAAAGTGGGTTTGCCCCCATATGGAAGGGAAGACAGTGGCAGCAGTGAGATAATCTAATTTTATTATTTGTTTTAGAGTTTATATAATCAGACTGTTTTACCCGAAACTTTAAGGAATCTCACCATAGCATTAACTACCAGTGGGGGGTGGCCTAGTGGTTAGAGCAGCGAGTTTGCGCTCAGAGAAGGATGCAAGTACCCGGTTCGATCCCCAGCGCCTGCACTCTGGCTCCCTGAGCAAGACCCTTAACCCCAGATTGCTCCCCGGGCGCCGCACACGGCAGCCCACCGCTCCCCAAGGGTGATGGGTTAAAAAGCAGAGATTAAATGACAATAAAGATGATATTACTATTACTATATTACAAACTGTTTAATACATAGACTTGCTTGTTGGTTGCACTTTGCACTTTATGTTCAACAAGGATTGATGTCCAAATCAATTAAAAGCTGTTCTCTTGAATAATATTCTGATTAATAAAAACATTAAAAGTTCTTGTTTTAAACAGCCCTTGTTTACAAACATCTTTATCTACAGGCTATTTTTGTTGCTTTTGGTTAATGCAGAGTCAAAATCAAATCGCAATTTTGATTGAAATATATCGTAGGCAGAACGCAATCATTTCTGCTCCGAGTTGAGACGCAGCGGGTCTTTTAGCACCTCATCTGTGCAGCGATGAAACAGATTGATTTGTTGTTTGTTTATATTTAAAAAGACATGATAAATGAAACTGAAAAAAAGAACTGCATTAAATCGCAATATTAAGATAAAAAAACCGCAATTAGATTATTTTCCAAAAATCGTTCAGCCATAATACTGAGCATGCATGAAGCGACAGTGGAGAGGAAAACCCCCCTTTAACAGGGAGGAAAAACTTCCAGCTGAACCAGGCTTTCTAAATGCACCGTGTCAGACTAGATGAGCTGCCGATGGACAAGCGTGAATGAGAGCACTTTCAACTGGGGGAAACTGCTTTAACGACACATGTCTTACAGTTAAAAACAGAAATCACATTTTTCACTATGCTTTGAAAATGAACATCTTGGGGGTAATCCAAACTCTTTCTTTTAGAGAGAGAAACTCAAATGATTAAAAATTAGATCCCATAGGGAGAGAGGCCACACTGGTGCTGTTCTGCACAGCAGGGATTGCATGCAGCATATGATGATCTTTGCCCTTCTCTCACAATAAAGTGACAGACAATAAAAATGTGCTTCATTGTCAGGTGCTATCTGATAAAAAGATAACGAAGTTAGCTTCATCACTGAGATGTAAAACCAGAAAAGAAGGCCGTATTTATGAAGACATGTCGAGATCAGAGCAGTTCATTTGGGCTGCAGTGGAATAGGCCAGAGCGAGGTTTGCATCAGCTTAAACGGGTGGCGTTATCTTACAGCTTGAATCGGCATGGCGCCGGGGTCCTTTTATTTCCGGACCTTTGCCTTTTTAAAACATTCGTTTAGGAAGATATCTTCCCTGGAAGCGTCTTATGGCACCACAGGGACTTCAGTGCCGCCAGGACCGAATGGTGCCCCGCTGTGGCCTGCTGGGATCCTGCAGCTTTTGTCCGAACAGGGTCTCGCCAAGCCTTAATATGCTCACATAAGAGCGGCATCACAACTTACACAAAGTGACAAATGGGGATTTGCAAGGTCAAGGTCAGCTGAGTGTTTGTATCGACGAGGGCTGCTTCCTACAGCTTTATTTCAATAAAAGCTCAATATTGTTAACCCATGGTGGACGGATTTGTTTCATGACAAAAATAATGGCTGAATTTTTTGACTTGTGCCATTAGATGTTATGACTTATATAACAAAGGATTGTTTTCTGACCAACTCCTCTGTCCTTCTGGTGCACCGCCACTGGATGCTGCTGCTAGGGCTGGACGATATAGAATAAAAAGCACATCGATAAGATAGAAATCATATTGATCGATATCGATAATTATCAACAAATTCAAAACATATGTTTTAAGTGCGGCCTTTTTATGCTGTTGCTTAGTGACCTATTTCTAGATAAAGAACACACAAGCACTGAATTCAAACTCAACCCTTTATTCAACCAACTTTTTACCAAAACTTGCAAGTATTAAAAAAATGAAAAAGAACTGTGCTCTCTCCAAAAAAGTTAAAAAACAAAACAACTGGACTTTTTTTCCCCCTTGAACAAAATCTAACAGCCCATCGAAGAAAGTAATGGTACCCTGTCACGTCACTGTGTGTACAGGGCCTGGTGGCCATGTGTCCAAGTACAGCCTCAGCTGGTTGGCTGAGAACAGCTATGAAGGAAGGAAGAAGGCCGCCGAGCAGCCACGTGTCCTGTGGAATGCTGACGTCTACCAAAACGCCAGCCTATCACCAGCAAAATGGGACACGTTTATGAGCTGCGACGACGAGCTAAAGAAGTTCCTTCAGAACTACCTTCTGTACGGAATCGCCTTCGTGGACGATGTTCCGACAACAGTGGAAGCCACCGAGGAGGTCACGCGGAGGGTCAGTCTCATCAGGTAGCCATTCTGATTCCTTTTTTTTTTTTCGCGATTGTTTTTTTTAGTGAAACAGTAGTTGTCGCAGATCTCTTTATCACGGGAGCAGTATGAACGGCCTCCTCGCTCTCTCTCTCTTTTTCTCATCAGGGAGACGACGTATGGGAGAATGTGGAGTTTTACATCCGATTTCTCCAGAGGCGACACTGCCTACAGCCAGCTGGCCCTGGACCATCACACTGACACTTCTTACTTTCAGGAGCCATGTGGGTAGGTACCCGCACATCTTTCGTGTTTAGAACTTCACACTTTTCCAGACGTAAATTTCCATAAAGCTGCAGTTTGGGTACAGTGTTATAAATAAAGAAGTATTCACATTTTTAATATAGAACATAAAAAAAAACTGTAAGGAAGGAGTGGGATGGATGGATGGAAATAGGCCATAAAATAGAGAATAAAGTCTGGCAAAATACACAATTTATTTTCTCTGTTTCCATTTCATTTCTCCAGACCTGGAAGATGCTTAAATCAAATTCCATACTTTTTCCTAGTGTTTCCAGACTCTTTGTGCACAAGAGCCTGACTCATACGAGCTAGAAGGCTGGCCCCAGTGGGTGGTTTATGTAAAGGAAGCTGTTCTTTCATCTCTGACAAGTGTCGTTTTGGCTGCTGTTGCAGAATCCAGGTGTTTCATTGCCTCAGACATGAGGGGACCGGAGGCAGGACGCTGCTGGTGGATGGCTTCCATGCAGCCGAGAAGCTTCGCCAGCGTTCGCCCGACAGCTTCGAGCTGATGTGCCGCGTACCCATAAGACACGAGTACGTTGAAAGCACGGACAACCACCGCAACCACATGGTGGGCATTGGGCCCGTGCTCAGCGTCTACCCTTGGAACAATGAACTGTACATGATACGGTATGCCAATGCTGAAATCAAATCGATGTTGTCTAGTGGACATTGAGCAGAACCGTTCACTCCTCACTGTTCG
Organism: Fundulus diaphanus; assembly: GCA_037039145.1. Lineage (NCBI taxonomy): Eukaryota > Metazoa > Chordata > Actinopteri > Cyprinodontiformes > Fundulidae > Fundulus > Fundulus diaphanus. The sequence goes on along the minus strand of CM073136.1, from coordinate 18,325,867 downwards.
AACGACCCCAGATACAACAACTACGACCGGTCAGTGATAAACTCGATCCCCCACGATGCCGTCCGCCGATGGTATGTAGCCCATCGCGAGCTGACCGCGGAGCTAAGGCGGCCCGAGAACGAGCTCTGGGTCAAACTCACTCCAGGGAAAGTAAGAACGTTGGAGCTGTGATTAAGAACATAAAGTGCTGCAAATGTTCAAAGCGTCAACGTAACTGAGTAGAATCTAACGTTTTTTTCGCTTTTCTTTTTTCTCCCAAGGTGATCTTTATTGACAACTGGAGGGTGCTGCATGGGAGGGAATCGTTCACTGGCTTGAGGCAGCTTTGCGGATGCTATCTGACCCGAGACGACGTCCTCAGTGCTGCACGCTGCTTCGGACTACAGGCCTGAACCTAACCATCCTGTCATGTCAGTGCCTCATCACTCTAACTGTAATATAGATTTAAACTTTTTTTTTTGCTGTTGCTAGCTTAAAAGAAATAAGTGAGTAAATGTTCAAAGGGCTTGTGCACCGTAACACGCAGGGTGGCACACTGCAGGGGGTGGGCTTCAGATACGTGTATCTGCTCACTGGGAGATGCTGGGACGCCTGCTGACCAGTTTCACGATAAAACCAGGCGCCAACCCGTAGACACTTTTTTGATGACATCACTGAGGCCCTCCGGTGCCCATTGTAGATGTGTCAGCTCCCTACACTTTGAATCATTTACATACAGCGGTGTATTGCAGGAGTATACATACCTCTTTAGATAAATCTAACCTGAAGGGAAAGGGATACATGGTTCTCAAAGGCATTCACAAATGAAAATCTGAACATTATGGCTTGAATTTGTATTCAACCCTCACCCAAGGCTATAGTGTGCAGAAAGCACCTTTCACTGCAGCTAAAATGATGTTGGAGTTTTGCTCCACCAGCTTTGTACAGCCAGAGGCTAAAATGTCGGCCTCCCTTCTGAGAAAAATAAGGCAAGCTCATTCAGGTTTTATGCAGGGTATCGGTGAAAATCAGTTTTCAGTTCTTGCCATGAATTTGCAGTGAACTCCTAATTGGATTTGGGTCAGGACTTTAACTGGGCCACTCTAACCATTGTGATCTAAACCATTCTGTCACAGTTTGGTGGTGTGTTTAAAGTGCTTTTCTTTAGCAGAGGGAACCTCCACCTCAGTCTTAAGGCTTTTGTCAGGTTTTCTTCCAAGGATTGCCCGTTATTTAGCCCCACACATCTCCCCCTCAACTCTCACCACCTTTCCTGTTACTGCTGAGTAAAAGCATCTCCACAGCCTGATCCCACCACCACAATGCTTCACGGTGTGTTGAGGGTAATGTTTCGTGTTAGTTTTTCCTCCCGAAAGGTTACATTCTGACCTTCTTCCACATGTTTGCCGTGGTCCCTACATGCCTTATGGTAACCTTGTGACTTCTGACGAGGGTTCTTTCAACACTGGCTTTCATCTTACCATTTCAATAAGGCCAAATTTACAGAGTTCTTAGCTAACAGTTGTCCTGTGGACAGAGTCTCCCATCTGTGCTGTGGCTCTCTGTAGCTCCTCAATAGTTAACCATGGGCCTGCTGTTAACTGCCTATCTGATTAACGCTCTCCTCCCCCAGACATGTCTTAGGAGATTTGCAGTTCTGTCACCGTCTTTCTATTTCCAGATGATAGTTTTATCTGTGAGAAGTTTGGGTTGTTCATTTAAAATCAAATCCGTCCAGTGCTGTTTGCTACAAACAAACCTCTGAGGCCTTCACAGAGCATCTAAATTTATTCTGAGATTAAATCTAATCACACAAAGATGAACTTTAGGTGACTTCTGAAGGCAATTGTCGCTGAATTGTATTTAGGAATATCAAATTAAAGAGGACTAAATACATATTCATGACTCACGTTTCAGATTTCTCTTATTTCTGATCAAAATAGAGTAGTATCACCACACAGGTGGAAAACCTCAAAGCTTCTAAATATCATAGCCTTGATTGACCAATAGTGACCTATAGCCTGACTGCAATAGTGAACATAGAGCATGGTATATGGGAGAGCTATACATAACTAGCGGACTCATGTTCATTTAACAGTATTGAGTTGAACAAGTGTTCCACTTGGCTAATACAATTATTCACTTTAAAAATGAAAGGTACCTCCTACAATACAAAGAAAGGTATGTAGTGTCACCTCTGGATGTATTATTATTATTATTATTATTATTATTATTATTATTTTAGCTAAGCTTATAACTGTATTTCCCCAACATAATTGTAAATGCGTTACTGCAGCTGGTAGCAGATGCCACCAAGTTAAATTGTTCCCATATGGTGAGGTCTTATTGGCTTAATAGGGCGGATTGGTCACATTTTTATTTTTAGCTTTTTGGAAGGCGTCTCAAGACCTTCTATAAGTGGCAACACTCACTTATACATAGCTCATAAAGGCCACAGCTATCACTGTTTTACTTCTTAAGCAACAATATTATAGAATGAATAATGAATAGTTACATCCAAAGAAGATATTTAACTAATGTGAGATTTATTTTTTTTAAACTACAGTTGTGTCGTAAATTAACTACTTGGCTACATAAAGACATCCAGTAGTTACTTTATAGGTCTCTGTTAAACGGAACATATTGCACATGTCTTTGCTGCCCTCTCTTTTGCCACATCCATTCTAATTTTATGGTCACTTGCTTTGACATTGGCACAGGGCAGTAGGCTAATTTATTAAATTGGGCCAAAGAAGGAGTTGTTGAATATGCTTCTTTGCCAGGTTGAAAATAAATGTACGCCTTTATGATAGAAAATATCCATCTGTAGATACTGTTTGAAAAAGCCAAGTGAAAATGAAGTTGCATTTCATCGTGATAACTTGTGTTTTCTGAGCACGGTCCACGTTACAGAATGGTTCAAAATGACCTAGTAATTTCACTGATGATGTCCTTTCCAGCTAGATATATTTGCCATAGAAATGTCACCAAGGGAAGCTGTGGCTCCCTCCAGTGGACAAAGAAATTATTTATAAAATCACACACACACATACACACACACCTATATATATATATATATATATATATATATATATATATATATATATATATATATATATATATATATATATATATATATATATAGGTGTGTGTGTGTAATTGAAAGAGAAAAACTCTTCCTAGCTTTGGTTTCTCTTGTTTTTTCCAATTTGTATCAAGAACTAGAACTTTGGCTTAGGTGTTATCTTAGATGGAACCTTTGAGTACAACCTAAAAGAAGTGAACGTATCAGGAACACAATGTGCTGCATATAAACAATCTGGTTAGGACTAGCACTCACAAAGTGCTGACCTTAGTCCTTTTTAATTAAAAATACACACACACGCAGTGCTGATCAGACGTTTATATACGCTCATCACAACTATGAATGTCCTATTTGTTTTGGCTTTCTATCATTCCCTGATTCCTCTTGTTTTTTTACAGGTGAAATAGTTATTCAACCTTTATGAGTTTTGGAAACAACAAAAGAGTGCTCACATTTGAATTTAATTTACTGACGATTTCACCTTGTCAGAAATTTACAGTTAGTTTCTAGCATAAGTTTCTAGCATAATTCTGGTTGTAAATTTTACAATGCCACTGGAATGGATGGTATTATTTATTTAACTCGGTTCATGCCAGCATATTTAGCAGCTTTTAAGCATAATATGTCCATTTTCAGTGTAGTTTAGGTCAGAACATTCCAAAAACTTGATACTACCTCTGCCATGTTTGACAGTTGGTACAGTGTTCTCAGGTTCAAAAGCCTCACTCTGACTCCTCTAAACTTTCTTCTTTAGTTAATTGTGGCCAGACGGCAGTTGGCTTGTCTATACGGGCAAATTCCAGTTGGGATTGAAGGTGTTTGTGTTGGAGCAGGGCCTGGTGCTCCCCAAACCCCAGCTTATCTAAGGCAGGTTTGAGACTGTTGCGGTTCCTGGGCTGTTTGCTGAACATCCTCACCAATATTCTTTCATCCGTGGGTGAGAGTTTGGGTCAGATGGTCGCACTGCAAAAGGTGAACTTAAAGTAAGTAAAGCTTTCTTGAAATGAGTGCATTTGTCCTTGATTTGAGCAGGTAAATAAGATTATCTGCCAGTGGAATAAAATTTTTGCACTCAAAATCAAGAGTGTCTGGCTGCAGACCTCACGTTTCAGTCGCTTCGGCCTTCGTTCTCAGTCGCGTCCGTTTGCAGCCTTCCAGCTTCGTCCTGGGTTGCTTCCGCTTCCTTCTTCTTCTCTGTTGTCATTGGAAACGCGCAGATAATTGTAAACAAATCTGAAGAAATTCACTAAATAATGCTTCTAAATAATGCTTCTGTGTAAATGTTTTAAATAGCGTTTGTTTGGCGGGGATTAATAAAGTGATAAATAAAAAAAAATGTTTATGAACATATTATGTTACCGCGGTTTCCACCGTTTATTTTTGCATGTTTTTACTGTAGCTTTATCTGTAATGTAACATCTCACTGTTTCTCTGCAAAATTCTTACTGGGCCAGAGTGTTCAGTAATTGCTGTTAGTAACATTGTTGTTTACATAGTCTTTACATTAATTTATATCGTCAAATTTTAATGTAAAATATTGTTAAACTGTCAAGGTGTGAAGACCGAAGGAGGAGGAGGACCCAAATGCAAGACTTAACTGGTTATTTATCAAAGAAACTCAGGAACAAGGTGAAAAACATGCCTTCTTCAGTCTTTCTGCTAAACAATTAAACAGCATAAAATATACAGTTGTTACAGTAAACAAGGCAATAAGCATACAATGTTCCATGAGTGCAGTACATGGATATGTACTGAATAAATATGGAGATGAATACTATTATAAACAGAATTTACAGATAGATTTGTACTATGAGTTTAATATAAGCATAACTAGTAATGTGAACAGATTCACAGCTGGATATGTACTGAGTATAATATTCAGGTGGATATCACCATAAAAATAGAATTTTAGCAGATATGTACAATGAACATAATATTTAGATGGTTGTTATTATAACAGAGTTTACAGGTCAATATTTACTAAGAATGTATATACACATGACTATTACTATATCTATAAACATGATTTTTAACGATAGATATACATAAGTTAGGCTAAAATGTGCAGTATAGCAGTTTAAGAAATAAAGTTTGTCAGAAGCTCTCCAAATTAAAGTGCAGTGGAAAGTAATTGCACATTGAAGTTAAGGTACAGTATTGCAAATAATGTACCTGCAAAAACATGCAACATGCTAAAATAAACGGTTGAAACTGCGGTAACATAATATGTTCATAAACATTTTTTATTTATTTATCACTTTATTAATCCCCGCCAAAAAAACGCTATTTAAAACATTTACACAGAAGCATTATTTAGACATGCAACATGCAAAAATAAACGGTGGAAACCGCGGTAACATAATATGTTCATAAACATTTATTTATTTATCACTTTATTAATCCCCGTCAAACAAACGCTATTTAAAACATTTACACAGAAGCATTATTTAGACATGCAACATGCAAAAATAAACGGTGGAAACCGCGGTAACATAACATGTTCATAAACATTTTTTATTTATTTATCACTTTATTAATCCCCGCCAAACAAACGCTATTTAAAACATTTACACAGAAGCATTATTTAGACATGCAACATGCAAAAATAAACGGTGGAAACCGCGGTAACATAACATGTTCATAAACATTTTTTATTTATTTATCACTTTATTAATCCCCGCCAAACAAACGCTATTTAAAACATTTACACAGAAGCATTATTTAGACATGCAACATGCATGTCTAAATAAACGGTGGAAACCGCGGTAACATAATATGTTCATAAACATTTTTTATTTATTTGTCACTTTTTAATCCCCGCCAAACAAACGTTATTTAAAACATTTACACAGAAGCATTATTTAGAAGCATTATTTAGTGAATTTCTTCAGATTTGTTTACAATTATCTGCGCGTTTCCAATGATAACAGAGAAGAAGAAGGAAGCGGAAGCAACCCAGGACGAAGCTGGAAGGCTGCAAACGGATGCGACTGAGAATGAAGGCGGAAGCGACTGAAACGTGAGGTCTGCAGCCAGACACCTCTCCTCAAAATAGCAACGATTCATCTCCGTCATCTTATTTCAAGTGCAGGATATCTAATGATCTTAATTTAGGGGTAAAAAAAAACTCATTGCATTGGCAAACTTTTACTTACTTTGAGTTCCCTTATTTCAGTGATGAAACTGGGACAAATGTGTTCTGTAGCCAACAGCTTACTGATGGCTACAGAAGCATGAGGTCGAGTTCAAACTGACCAAAGAACATGTATTAACATTGTATTCAGTAAGTACATATTAGAGTGTGTGTGTGTGTATAGGTCTAACTGAAAAGAGACCCCCCAAAACAAATTCAATATTGTGCACCCAATTCTTTATTTCATTGAAGCTGTTAGTTGCATAATCATTGCACCCTAAAAAAGGTAGATATGCATTATTAAGAGCCCCAAATACAACTACATATCACTGTATGTAGGCCTTGCTTTTTAGCCTAGATCGCTCTGTACCAAACAGTGAGAAGAAACGGGTTTCTCTGACAGAACGTAAGGCAAGATGCGAAGGCTCAAAACATGCAGATTTAGAAACAATTCATTAAAGTTTGCAATAGTGGTTTGTTATTTATTTATTTTGGTTCTTCTTGTGTCCTTTTCCCTCCAGGCTCCTTCGGTACAGTGAGTATCAGCCCCAAGCCTCACTGGTTGATTTTAATCTGAGTAAACAAATCACAAAGCAAATATGTGTACAGAGGAAAAAAGCTGCAAGGGTTCCCTGTTCAGTCTGTATTAGATGTCACAGTAATGGTACTGTTGGGAAAAAATCTGAGTGGAGGGTAGAGTTTGATCTAGCAAACCCCTTTTGTATAATTAATGTAAGTACATTTCATGTGTAAATAAGCCATTATTGGGCTCAAAATGCAGTCTTACAACTCTGCCCCTGAGCTGAAAGCAAATCTGTACGCTACATGTCTGCCTTCCACAGTTTAAAGCCATTAAAATGTTATTCAAACTTGTTCTGCCAGCTCTTTTTTTTTTCTTTCAGTTGTAATTTGTTGTCAAACACCATATTGATGATTCTGCAGAGAATTGATATACATGTTTTCTTAGTCGTGATTTACCACTCATTATCTGAACTAGCCTCATATTTAAATGCAAGGGTAAGTGAATTAAGTCATCCTGGATCCCATGTTAATCAGCACGAGAGAGCAACCATGCATATTTACAGCATGCATCTTATTCAGTGGAGTCAAATAGCCCCCGCCCAACTAGGCTGGCACTCGGCGTGGTTTACATGCAGCAGACATGGATGTGTATTCTGTATGTGGTTCAAAGATGCAGTCACGGACCTCTTCTAATTTCCACTGACAATGAGGAGACTGCTGCGGTATCCATGGTAACTACAGAGGATATGGAAGCTTACCCACCAAGTTGTCCTGGTAACTGAGTGAATGAGATGATTCCAGATGAATATAATTCCCTATATTCAGGACTAGAATTTTTGGTAAAGTAACAAACAGCACAACAAGAAACATGGAGAGAAAAATACAAATCTCCAAAACATTTGAATGAAGTTTTTAATCAAGCCTGTTATTTCTTTGGTCAAAGGTCAACAACAGTAAAAATAATATACATACGTATATAGTTGTGTGTGTGTGGGTGTGTGCATGTGTTTAAATGTCTTTTAAAGCAACAGCAAACTGTGCTACTTAAAAAATACCAAATTGATTTAAAGATAATTATCGGCAGCTTTTCCACAAACAGGTTTAATTATCTGAATGGTTGAGGTCCAATAGCACAAATATGCATCTTGTCCTTGCCAGCGATGTCACTGTTTACATGCTAACATTTACTGGCAGAACTGGAATTTGGTTAATTTTTCAACTTGTTTATTATATTTCATCATTATTTTTAAATGGCTTTTGCAAGTGTCAGTGGAAGTATAAAACTTCAAAAGAGACAATCAATGAAACAGATAGCATAGCCAAAAAACAAACAAAAAAAACCCCACCTTGTTGGATTAAACTCATCAAGGACATTAATGATGATATAGGTCCATCCCTAAAAATTAGAAAAGTCGACCAGAACCTCTGATACATCCCCATCGTCTCCTACATAAAAAGTTCCTTTAAAAAGTGATCTACAGGATGTTCTTGCTCCTGTCTGGCTTTCATATAAGTGCAGAATATCAGTCTTTTCTGAAAGATTAGCAAATAACATAAAATCTATCTCAAGGTTTAGCTAGTCCAGGTGAGTCTCATGATCGTTGGCTAGTTTGTAAATGATATGGCCTTTTGAAAAAAGAGAGAAGGACTTAAAAATAATGAGTGAAATAGTTGTTGGTACGAATAAGGAAGGACAAAGTCATTAATTAATTTGATGTTTTACATATATTTTATAGCATTTTAGTGCACGTTTGTTTAGAATAAGCATATTGTAGATTTCTGAAACTTTCTTGAGTGGGGCTAAAATACTAAATGCTGTTAAGAGGGGAGGATAGGTGTGATGAAAAAGGGTCATGAAGATAGATGAGGAGGAGGGTGAGGGAAGAAGGGAAGTTGTAAAGAGATTTGAGGAAAGTTAGTGTAAAGAAAAGGAATGAAACAAAGTTGTAAGGTGAATGGGTGGAACTAAAAAGTATCACAAACAGGGATGAGGAAAATTAGGGAGATGAAAAGAGGTCATACAGAAAGTAGAGGAAGCTAGGCGGGTACAAAAAGATATTCACCATAATCCCCAAGTTAAAAAGGATGAGGAAGAGATGAACGAAAGTGTGTCATAAAGAGCTATGAGAAAAATGAGTGGGATAAAAAAAACTTGTAAAGGATAAATGAGGAAAAGGATGACATAAGATTTTAAAAAATTTGGATGGGCCAGATGAGTGGGCTAAAAAAAGTTGAAAAGCATGAGAGAAAGATGAGAAAGGGAAAAGGTAGAAGGAAGAGAAGAGAAGATGAGTGAGGAGGTTTGTTGCCTCTCAGTCTCATGAAATCCTGATAAAATGTAGACTTTTAGGTAGTAGAAGTTTTTTTAAGGTTACTTGTAGAAACATTGTATGATTTTAAAAACCACATTAAGCTTCTGTTCCAGAAGTGTATTTTCTTCTTTTTTTCATCCTACCTTGAAAAACAACGATGCCTGGCTTACCGCAGAGCTGAAGCCCAGTCTCCTGTGTGTGTACGTGTATGAACCAGCAGTGGAATCAAAAGTGTCTTCCAACGAGTGGCTACATTATAAAACCTTATCCTAATAAGCACAGTCATATACTGCAGGAAGCACATTTTGAGTAAAAGCAGGAGTAAATTTCACCTAACTATCTCTCTGCTGAGTTTCCCAGTAAGCCCAGCAGAGAGAAGAAACACACGACAGTACTGATGGGGAAATCATTAAAAAAAGATACAATTTCTGTCCCTGCTAGCCAGGCCAGGCGTCCATTTTTCTTGATATACAGCAAGAGTCCTTACATTCTAGAACTCATCGCCAGAACACACATCCACCTGCATTGCAGTTTTTTTAGTCTTTGGCAGTAGCTTCACAACGGCTCATCCTCCTTCTCGTGTAAGTCATTCTGGGTCAGAGCCTCCAGAGAACAAATTAATATAATTTAATCTCCAACTGGCCTTTGTCGTTTGCCTCAAGGAAGAGTAAAGCCAAAGCACTGCAGCATGTGTTATCACTGGGGAATTCACTCCCTGGTGCTGCAGCATTCTTAATAAAGGCACTTTCACCTTTTTTCGTTCTCGCCCCACCCAGCGTACAGCCAGACGGTGACAGAGGGGGAGAGAGACGGTGAATCACACATGATTAATTGTCTGCAATTACCAGAAGCTGACAAAAGTGATTAAGGATGTGAAGAATGTTGATCAGGGGTGACTGGAAGGGTGAGGGAGGGAGGGAGGGAGGCGACAGGATCATGTAGTAAAGAGGAGGGAAGCGTGTGCAGCTCATTATCTGGAAGACACTTGTAGGTTGGGGAAGAAGACGACCTCGGTGTCTTCAGACTGATCAAAACAACATGTGTTGGCAGCTGTGTATTTGAATACACTGACACAACGGGTGGGGGGGGTGGTCTGGTTCTTAAAATAAATGTAACAGCATGATTCATGACCAGCCGATGACAGTTCAGTAGCTCTTTCCCTGATGACCGATGAGAAAACCACATTTGGAATAAAAAATAAAACATTTACAATTGATGCATGTAGTCATATTTTGTTCCATATCTCAACTGAGATGAAAAAACGAAAAATAGTCCGACTGAAGACCAGAAATTATTCACACGCCAAACAATTCAGGACAAACGATTCAAGCTGTGTAAAAAATGTTGGTTAAAATTGCAAGTCATTTTTTCCTTTATTTTTCTTACATTTTTTTTTTTGTGAGGCTGCGCAATATAAATTAAAGGCTATATATGCATGGTTTGTTATCCAATTTGTTTGTGCGACCTCCTTCCCGTGTGTACAGTATGTTCCCCTACAAAATTGTCCACTTACATAAGAACAGATAATTGTAACTCAAAGTAAACGCAAATGAGAACAGCAGACAAAGGCTGAGGATAATGTGAACAAAACTGTGCACCATGGAGGCCAACTGTTTTATTCAATACCATTTCAGAATTTTTTTCAGTAGCAGATTTGGCAAATGTCTGCTTACATTCAAATATTTTTTTTTATGTTGTTGTACTTGTTTTAGGATTAGCTGTGGCTTTTATTTAGAACTTTCTATGTAGCAACAGAAGTTTAGGGTTAAAACACAACTGATAGATCGACCACACTGGGTAAAGACTCAAACGTTTTAAAGGTATACTATGCAACCGGGGTTGATTTTCCAGCGAGGCTCCCCCCAGAGGGCGAAAGTAAAAGTGCACTGTCGTAAATCAGCTGTTCCCTGGTTTCTCCGGCAAGCCAGGCGTGGTTGTTTTGAGCTTAGACAGGCGAACGCAACAAATACAAAAGTCGAAAACACGGCAGTACAAACAATGACTAACACAGTGAAAGTAAGAACATGCACACAGAGAGAGAGAGAAACCATTCCAATGCAGTGTTTCCCCTAGGAATTTGCTTAGCGGACGACCGGCGGAGCGGGAGGGAGAGAGACAAGCTTTGCGCGACCGGCGGAGCGGGCGGGAGACAAGCTTTGCGCGACCGGAGCGGCGAGGCGGGCGGGAGACAAGCTTTGCGCCACCGGAGCGGCGAGGCGGGCGGGAGACAAGCTTTGCGTCCCCGAGCGGCGAGGCGGGCGGGAGACAAGCTTTGCGCCACCGGAGCGGCGAGGCGGAGCGGGCGGGAGACAAGCTTTGCGCCACCGGAGCGGCGAGACGGAGCGGGCGGGAGACAAGCTTTGCGCCACCGGAGCGGCGAGGCGGAGCGGGCGGGAGACAAGCTTTGCGCCACCGGAGCGGCGAGGCGGAGCGGGCGGGAGACAAGCTTTGCGCCACCGGAGCGTCGAGGCGGGCGGGAGACAAGCTTTGCGTCCCCGAGCGGCGAGGCGGGCAGCAGACAAGCTTTGCGCGCATATCGAGTTAGTTTTTTTTTTTTTTTTGGAATGTTTGCGAGGCAGTAGCGTGAGGGAAACCCTACAATGTTACTTACAGTCGCATCAGAAGAAACGCAAGGTCCGCGTCAGCCTTGGAGCCTTCTCTTTCTTTTAGCTCTCGCCATTCGGAAAAAGCTTGCCCGATGTTCACCCGTGTACGACTCCTCTCTCTGTCCAGAGCCATTTTCCTCTTTCTTGCCTGCTCCAACATGGGCTTTCGCTGTTTTCTCGCTGGTTCCGCCATGATAACTGCACAAATATCTCCACTGCGCTAGCAACGAGCAAGCCTTTCACTGGGGGCGTGTAGCAGTTCTCGCCGTAAAGCAAGACCGACTCTCGCGATGCACACGAAATTTTGAGCCTGTGGGCGCGGGCCGAGGCCTCCTGCAATTGCAAGTGCGGTATTTCCCCCACAGACCACCAGGGTGACCGAGAAAACCTTTATTCGACCTGAAATGACTCATTTAATCATCCAAAACGATATGGAACATATTAATTAACTGAAAAATGTTGCATAGTATGCCTTTAAGACTGCTAAAGACAAAGATCAATGAATATGTGCGTTAATACCATCCTGCTCATGACAAATGGGTGGCGGTGAGAACCATGTGCAAAGGTTACATTTGTGTTTCTGTGTAGGAAAAGGTGCCATAGATCTCATAGGTCATATGGGCACAGAAAAGGACAAAAACGCTGTGCAAGTTGACGCAGTTTGTGGAAAAGGGTTAAAGCATGTCACGTTACCCAGAATTACTGAAAATTATACAGTTTGTCTTTGCCCTTTCCTCACATAATGCAAGTACTGAAAGGGGTTTCTCACTGACACAGAACCAGTGGACCAAGGACAGAAACTGTCTCCTTCTTCTGTTGAGTCACCTGAAGAGGATTGTGTGGATTGATTGGTTCATTGTGCAGTATAATTTCAAAGACATTATTTTGCAATGACTTTGATGCTTGTTTGTTGATCACCTGAAAACTGATCATTATTATCCGCTCTACAGTATCATATGGATGGGGAGACAAATAGGATGGAGAGAAACACTTTAGGATGAAGAAGAAAATTAAAGATTGCAGTATGTGGACTTTTGTTTGTGAAATAAATGTCTTTGTCAGGCTGCTAGTTTTAATTGTTATTACACTGGAAAGAAAAAAAAGTTGAATACTTGTTTTCTCAGAACATTATTTCATTTTTTTGTTTATCTATTTATCCAGTACTACTCAAAAAGTGAGCTATTATTATTACAGGTTCATTTTCTAATACAGAAGATTCATTATTTAACATAGTTAATTCCAGAGGTTTAAAAGTCATTTCTGCACTTGTTGATTTATTGAAGAATATCTAAAGTTTGTTAAACTATTCTTTCTAACCACACAGGGAAGTTATACTTTAAATATGTTTAAATCATCAGTCTTCTTTAAGTATCGTTAAAAAGTGCTTCACAAGTGGGCCATGTGTCCCTTTTGAGGAAATCAAATTATGGTCACCTTAGGTAATGCAACTTTAAAATCATCCTTTGCCTATCTCTAAAGCAATACGGAAATAACAGATTTAAAATGAAGATGCTGAACTGGGTAAATTGTCTTATGGTTAAATCAAATCCATATTTCATGGCCAGTTGAGTTGGGCCATATTTCGGCCATATTTGCATTGATCCAAGCAACAGCACAGACACTTCTTTTTCTAAAAACAAATGTTTGTTCTGTAGATGTCTCAATCCATTCCCAAGTTTGTATTTGTATGTGTACCACTTGCGAAGCTGGCCAACAAATATTTTTTTCTTTGTGTATTCCTCCTCTTTAAAATGGCATTAAGTGTGAAAGTAGTGTTTTGCAGTAGTGTCCAAACCCGCATGCAGAATCATACGGTGGACGCAAAGGGTAAAAGACAAGGAGGTTCATTTACACATGATTCCATATTAATTGCGCATGACAGAGGGATGATGCTGGGTCCGTGGTTTGGCAGCATCTGGTATGGAGAGGAAAAGTTGCATCTGGCCAGGTGTAGACGAGGGAGTGAATATTTCTGTCATGATTTATGTTCTGTTCTGGTTTATGTTTATTATTTGGTTAAGTAGCTCATTTCTGCCTCTTGGTTTATTTCTGTTTTGGATTCTGGTTTAGTCTCTTTATTGGGTTAGTTATCTGGTCCCTGGATTAGTTATGATTTTAGTTATGTGCTTTATTTTGTTCTGTTTCATCTAAGGTTTATTTTCTAGCCCTTTTTCTGCACCCTTAATCACTTCCACCTGGTTTTAGTCAATTAGTCCCTCCCTACTTACCTGTCCGCCCGCTTATTTAAACCTCCTCCAGTTTTCTGTTTGTTGTCGGGACTTCGCTTATGCTTCGTCATCTGTTCCCCCCTATGTGCATCTCCTGTTTTTCGGTCCCACTTTTGGTAAGAGCTCCCAGCACCTTGATCCAGCCTGTTAGTAACCTGATCTGTTTCTTCTTCCCAGTTCGTTTCGCCTGTTTCCCATCAAGAGTGTCTGGATGTCTGCTTTACCCCCTTTTTGGACCCTGTTCAGTTTGTCTGCCTTGTTCCCTCTCCTCGCCTGTCTTTCAATAAACACCTTAAAAGCATGAAGATTGTCTTTGGCTGAAAACCGGGTTCATCTCCTCACCAATTCATTACAGTAAGTCCCGACCACAAACATGAGCCTGTCGCCAAGACGTCTTCTTCGCTCAGGAGCAGCTATGCTGCGTGAGTCCGGCAATCCGCCCTACATGCCGGCTCTCGCCGCTCACTTACCAGAGGTCTGCAGTCCGTCTCGCCTCGAACGATTCCGTCCAGATCCTCGCTTGTTTGCCGAGATTGACGTGGGAGTGGTCCAGGAGCTTCGTCCGGACCTTTTCCCACCATCGGCTCCGGAGTCCTCTCCAGACAGGGGGCTGCGGAGATCTATGCAGACGGAAGCGGTTCTGTTCTCCCACAAGGGATCTGCCTCACCGCCTAATCCCCCGTCCCGCCGTCAGAGAAGGAGGAAACGCTCATCCACCAGTAGCGCGCAGCGGGCCGACGAGTCAGCTCGGCCACAGTCTGCTGCCGAACCTCAACCTCAGTCCACTTCCTGCTCGGCAGACCGCACTCTCTCTCCTCACACATTGGAGTTGCCCACAGCTCCCCCTGGTGGTATCAGAAAATCAGAGTATGTGGCCCTGGAAAGCAAAATAAGGACTTTTGCCCCCATCATCAAACATCTAAGGGAGGTTCTTTTCTATCATTATTCAGAAGAGTTGGAGGCGAGATTAAAGGAGGTTGAGGGTCATTATAGGGAGGCTCTCAGGGCTTTCTACAACCGGCCCGTCTCTGTTCCCGAGGAGTTGCTCCCAGCTGGCGACGAGGAAGCCCTGGAGGGTCCGCCGCCAGCGAGCGACGAGGAAGCCCTGGAGGATCCGCTGCCAGCGGGCGACGGGAAGGCCCTAGAGGACACGCCTCTGCCCAAGTCTCCAGAGGGAGCCATGGAGGGTCCGCCTCTGCCCAAGTCTCCAGAGGGGGTCCTGGAGGGTCCGCCTCTGCCCAAGTCTCCAGAGGGGGCTCTGGAGGGTCCGCCGCTCCCCAGGTCTCCAGAGGCAGCCCTGGAGAGTCCGCCTTTGCCGAGGAACAAGTCGACCCAGGAGGGTCCGCCGCCGTCCGGCGACGAGGAGGGAGGATTGGAGGGTCCGCCTCCGCTCGAGTCCCGTGAGGGGGTCCTGGAGGATCCGCCCTCAATCTCAGCCCCAGTGCCAGCTCCTCGTAGCTTTAGCGCACTGTCTCCAGTGCCAGCTCCTCGTAGCTTTAGCGCACTGTCTCCAGTGCCAGCTCCTCGTAGCCTTAGCGCACTGTCTCCAGTGCCAGCTCCTCGTAGCTTTAGCGCACTGTCTCCAGTGCCAGCTCCTCGTAGCTTTAGCGCACTGTCTCCAGTGCCAGCTCCTCGTAGCTTTAGCGCACTGTCTCCAGTGCCAGCTCCTCGTAGCTTTAGCGCACTGTCTCCAGTGCCAGCTCCTCGTAGCTTTAGCGCACTGTCTCCAGTGCCAGCTCCTCGTAGCTTTAGCGCACTGTCTCCAGTGCCAGCTCCTCGCAGCTTTAAAGCACTCCTGCCCGAAGCCTGTAGCCAGGCCCTGCCCGAAGCCTGTAGTCAGGCCCCCGCACCAGTCGCCTGTAGTCAGGCCCCCGCACCAGTCGCCTGTAGTCAGGCCCCCGCACCAGTCGCCTGTAGCCAGGCGCCCCCTGTAGCCTGTAGTGCGGCGCCGTCCCCAACCTTTAGTCCGGCGGCAGTTTATGTTTTTTCCCTCTCCAGGCGTTGGGCTCCGAGGGTGCTGGTCCGCCGCCGGCCTCCTGAAGACCTGACACGCCGGGGCCGTGCTCCTGGACGTCCGCCGGAGAACCTGACACGCCGTGGCCGTGCTCCGGGACGTCCGCCGGAGAACCTGACACGCCGTGGCCGTGCTCCGGGACGTCCGCCGGAGAACCTGACACGCCGTGGCCGTGCTCCGGGACGTCCGCCGGAGAACCTGACACGCCGTGGCCGTGCTCCGGGACGTCCGCCGGAGAACCTGACACGCCGGGGCCGTGCTCCGGGATGCCCTCCAGACTTTTGTTTCGTTGATCTGTCCTCAGATCGTATTTGTTTTTCTGTTTTCGCCCTAGGTGGGTTGATTTTGGTTTGTTTTCATTTTTGTGTGGACAGTTGTGGACTTTTTTCATCCTCTCGCCCGGTCTGGGTTGTTTTTGTTTGGACTCTATCCCTCCCTCCTGAAGACCCCCTCCACCCACCCGATCTAGTCTGTTTTGATTTGTTTCTATTTAAGGGCGTCTGGAATCCGCCCTTGAGGGAGGGGCTCTGTCATGATTTATGTTCTGTTCTGGTTTATGTTTATTATTTGGTTAAGTAGCTCATTTCTGCCTCTTGGTTTATTTCTGTTTTGGATTCTGGTTTAGTCTCTTTATTGGGTTAGTTATCTGGTCCCTGGATTAGTTATGATTTTAGTTATGTGCTTTATTTTGTTCTGTTTCATCTAAGGTTTATTTTCTAGCCCTTTTTCTGCACCCTTAATCACTTCCACCTGGTTTTAGTCAATTAGTCCCTCCCTACTTACCTGTCCGCCCGCTTATTTAAACCTCCTCCAGTTTTCTGTTTGTTGTCGGGACTTCGCTTATGCTTCGTCATCTGTTCCCCCCTATGTGCATCTCCTGTTTTTCGGTCCCACTTTTGGTAAGAGCTCCCAGCACCTTGATCCAGCCTGTTAGTAACCTGATCTGTTTCTTCTTCCCAGTTCGTTTCGCCTGTTTCCCATCAAGAGTGTCTGGATGTCTGCTTTACCCCCTTTTTGGACCCTGTTCAGTTTGTCTGCCTTGTTCCCTCTCCTCGCCTGTCTTTCAATAAACACCTTAAAAGCATGAAGATTGTCTTTGGCTGAAAACCGGGTTCATCTCCTCACCAATTCATTACAATTTCAGGAATTAGTAGAAAGCTTCTTGCTGTCTGGAGGTGGACGGATGGCTTTGAAGGGGGGAACAGCAATCCCACAGATGCGTGATAGATGTTATTCTAAGATGATATAGATGAGATATATATTTTAAGAACATTTATTCTTGAAAAATTTGATTCATATAAGTAGTATGTTCTATATTTATAGGAACTATTTTTCATTTATATGTACTATGGCTATATGTGCTATTGCTAACCCACAACCCACAGTGCAGAGGTTACACCAAGATTAAAGCCATGGTTGGACATTATTGGTGAAGGTCTGTGTTCCTGGGGTGGATTATGCAAGAATTTCATCCTTAGAACGAACAAATAGAGTGCTTGAGAGAGCAGGCACATGAAAGCTGGAGATATTGGAGGTGCAGTGGACGACCATGATGTGGTCGTCTCAAAGGAGATATGTCGCAGAGAGGTTTGTTGAAGGAATCTAGTGTTGGATCAGTAACAGCAACTGGAAGCACAGAGAGCATGGAGCTAAGCTGAGCAGCGGAAACTAAATATCACAGATTTTTTCACAAGGTAACAAAGAGATTCAAGGAGTCAGGCACGAGAACTCAGAGGGCTTGACTCTACCGACAAGCCTGACCATCAGGCAAGGAGTGGTCCTGCAACTTCTTATATTCCCAGCTTTCTGATGAGAGGAGTTGCCAACAGGTGTTGCGGTGTGCAGCAAGCCACCGCCACCCCCCACCCTCCAAAGGAGAATCACTGTTTGGAAAGAGGACGTACCAATGCACACTCTGTCTGTGTCATGGGATCTAGTCCTCTCTGTTGTCCCTAGACAAATATCCCTCATCGTATGATAATATTTTAAACGTGAAACACAGGTCATTACATTTTCTGATATTTAAAGCAGAGGTTTTCTAAGCAGAAATCTTACTAGTCAGTCATATCAAAACAAAGAGTGAACATGCTGGCAATAGACTACCAGTACAGCATGACATCAGAAGGAGCAAGATGTGATTTTTGGAAGACTGTAAATGTATTTGTCAATCTAAATATAGTGTGTATTTTTCTAAAACCTAAGGCTGTCCTGTCTGGACAAAGCATCTGTTGCTCTCCATATGAACAAATACTGCAGCATCTGGAAAATCATTGGTGATTAAGTGGTAAACAATCACTAAACATATGCAGGACCTATAAAATTGATGAAATGTAGTGTATATAATGTTAGCTATTTATGAAAGATACTGTATTTTCGGGAACAGAAATTGTGCATTTTAATATAATGTGCGACAGGGTCTTGCTTTCAGTAAATTACAATTTTAAAATGTTTCTGATCATTAGAGCCAAAAAAAAGAAAAAAAAATCCTTAGCAGGACATCCCTGGGAGACACATTTAACTAACAAGTGGTTAGTGTTGTTGGCCTGTGATCACAACAGTAAATCTGGTTTTTCTCCTGCTGGGAAGACTGGGGCGCAATTCAGACAAAAGCCAGTGGATGGCAGGCCAGGCTTTTAGATGCTAAGGATTTCTTTTGTGTGTGTATTTTTGTGTGTGCTATAGAGTTTAATGCTGCTGATAGCAACACAGCCATGGGCACCACACTCCGGATCCAGCTACACTCTCCTCACCCTCTTTTCCCCTTTGAAATAAAATATATAGGCCAGGCATTTAGCATGACTTCACATAATGTTTGATATGACTACTAAGCAAGCAGGGCACTTATAAAAATAGTAAAAATTGTGACAGTACAAAACCAAATCATATGCAAGAACAAGAACACGCAGGAGCACAAACACTGTACTTGAAACATCATCTGACTTGCGCTGACGAAAAGGTCTCCTTTGCATTCCATTTATTTTCTGCATTGCTCTAAAAGCCAAACCCAGTGACACCGAACAATCATCTTACATCGGCATCAAGTCCAAGTATGACACAGGGCTTTTGCAAAGATTGACACAATTGCACAAACAAACCCAAGAGAAAATGGGACTCACACACTCAGAGTCAACATTTCCTTTTAATTTTGTCCTCGTCGAATTTGAAAGTGTATCATTTGAAAAGGTGACGTATCGCAAATTGGCAAAGGAAGAGAAAAAAAGGGGGGATCAGAGGATGGGAGTGGAATACATTAGGTTACAGCTTCATCGACAGCCTGTCAGTGTTGCACTTAGGCTATAACTTTCACAAAGTGCAGACAGTAAAAAAAAAGGAGACATAACACAGATGACCCTGACAGGCACAGAGGAACATTTTGCTTTTCCACCACATATTAACTTTTACACCCATTCTGTCTAATGGTGTTTTGTTCTCTAAAAATGTCCTTTTGTCAGCACGGAGATGCCAAAATATGATGCAAAGCAGGCGGTTAAGGGTGGTTGTAAAATGCTGGACCTATTACCTGATAATATTTGAATAAAATACCAAAGTAAAGCCTTTAATAAAGTTTTTTTAATATACACACAGAACATCTTACCTTCAGTATATTACTCTCATGGCGTCATCATTTAGTACACTCAACAAAAATATAAATGCAACACTTTTGGTTTTGCTCCCATTTCTTATGAGATGAACTCAAAGAACTAAAACTTTTTCCACATACACAATATCCCCATTTCCCTCAAATATTGTTCACAAACCAGTCTAAATCTGTGATAGTGAGCACTTCTCCTTTGCTGAGATAATCCATCCTCACCTCAAAGGTGTGCCATATCAAGATGCTGATTAAACACCATGATTAGTGCACAGGTGTGCCTTAGACTGCCCACAATAAAAGGCCACTCTGAAAGGTGCAGTTTTGTTTTATGGGGGGGTCTGGGGACCAGTCAGTATCTGGTGTGACCACCATGTGCCTCACGCAGTGCAACACATCTCCTTCACATAGAATTGATCAGGTTGTCAATTGTGGCCTGTGGAATGTTGGTCCACTCCTCTTCGATGGCTGTGCGAAGTTGCTGGATATTGAGAGGAACTGGTACACGCTGTCGTATACGCCGATCCAGAGCATCCCAAACATGCTCAATGGGTGACATGTCCGGTGAGTATGCTGGCCACGCAAGAACTGGGACGTTTTCAGCTTCCAAGAATTGTGTACATATCCTTGCAACATGGGGCTGTGCATTATCCTGCTGCAACATGAGGTGATGTTCTTGGATGTATGGCACAACAATGGGACTCAGGATCTCGTCACGGTATCTCTGTGCATTCAAAATTCCATCAATAAAATGCACCTGTGTTCTTCGTCCATAACAGACGCCTGCCCATACCGCCACCATGGGCCACTCGATCCACAACATTGACATCAGAAAACCGCTCACCCACATACGCTGTCTGCCATCTGCCCTGAACAGTGTAAAGTGGGATTCATCCGTGAAGAGAACACCTCTCCAACGTGCCAGACGCAAACGAATGTGAGCATTTGCCCACTCAAGTCGGTTACGACGAAGAACTGGAGTCAGGTGGAGACCCCGATGAGGACGACGAGCATGCAGATGAGCTTCCCTGAGACGGTTTCTGATAGTTTGTGCATAAATTCTTTGGTTATGTAAACTGATTGCTTCAGCAGCTGTCCAAGTGGCTGGTCTCAGACGATCTTGGAGGTGAACATGCTGGATGTGGAGGTCCTGGGCTGGTGTGGTTACACGTG
This sequence comes from Fundulus diaphanus, assembly GCA_037039145.1. Taxonomy (NCBI): domain Eukaryota; kingdom Metazoa; phylum Chordata; class Actinopteri; order Cyprinodontiformes; family Fundulidae; genus Fundulus; species Fundulus diaphanus. The sequence goes on along the minus strand of CM073136.1, from coordinate 18,305,223 downwards.
GTCTGCGGTTGTGAGGCTGGTTGGATGTACTGCCAAATTCTCTGAAATGCCTTTGGAGACGGCTTATGGTAGAGAAATGAACATTCAACACGCGACCAACAGGTCTGGTTGACATTCCTGCTGTCAGCATGCCAATGCGGTACCGCGCACGTGACGTCACGGCCTTAAGAGTAACGCCCCTTTTGCCGCACCGGTAGGGCAAACAGTCGTAGAACGCACATACAAACCAGCCATTACAAGCGCAACAGAACCAGCGATATGACCGACTTTGCAGCCATTAAACTTACCCAAGACGATGTCCCAGGCGCACGGTTTACTGGTCGCACTGTGGAAGAACACACCAACCTTCAGCTGAAACGGTGGCTTGAGTGTCGAGGGCTCAAAAAAAACGGAAGACGGGCCGAGTTGATTCAACGGTAAGCTTTGTTTTTTTCCCTGCTCGGCGTTCATGCCTTTGTTATGATTTCCACCGTGCTCCGTTCACGTCGGCCTTTTTTGTTTGTTTGCAATCAACGTCCAGGAATCTGTATATCTTGCCAATAGGTAGCTACAAAACGATTGTTCACATCTCAGAATCTTTCGCTTAAGAGATTCAGGGCGTTTGTTTTTGAGTAAGCTATCCCGGTAGCAGGGTACCATGTTAGCGCCTGCTAACATGCTAGCCTATATGCTATCATCACCCTTTCCACCGACAAAATGCTTGCTACATATGTAGGTGAATTTGGTAACTTTTTCCGGGTTGAAATGTTGTGTAGGCCGCCCGCACAAGTGTACCCAACGCACACATTTCTCCTTGGCACTCTTGAGTTTCGGGAAATTAATGAAGAAAACATCCTTCATATGCGGCCGATCAGCGTACCTCGAGTCGCTGTTGCACGTCCCATAGCAACAATGTTTATAAACCATGGTCTTAGATGTTGGAAAAAGCAGTCGTTTACCGAGTAAAACCTAGGCTAACGCACGTCTCTTCCACACCAAAACAGCGGCGCGTTTGGGAGTTTGCCCTACTGCGTACCACGTGATGTGACGTCATCGTGACGTTGTGTTTCTAAAAATAGCTCGCGCGCGGTACCGCATTGCACGCTCCCTTAAGTCTTGCGACATCTGTGGCATTGTGCTGTGTGGTAAAACTGCACTTTTCAGAGTGGCCTTTTATTGTGGGCAGTTTAAGGCACACCTGTGCACTAATCATGGTGTCTAATCAGCATCTTGATATGGTACACCTGTGAGGTGGGATGGATTATCTCAGCAAAGGAGAAGTACTCACTATCACAGATTTAGACTGGTTTGTGAACAATATTTGAGGGAAATGGTGATATTGTGTATGTGGAAAAAGTTTTAGATCTTTGAGTTCATCTCCTAAAAAATGGGAGCAAAACCAAATGTGTTGCGTTTATATATTTTTGAGTGTATTAATCCAGATTAGTTGCAGTTGTAGTAGGAAGCTAATGGCTATTCTGAGTAGACCCAACACCAATGGGGACTTCTGCAATATTGAAATCACTCCAATTTTTAAAATGGCCAAAGTAGTTTATGTTAACACTATGAATTTTTGAACTCCCATCACGTTTGCATTGTGTGGTCATTTACAGTGTTGTATAGTAACAAAGTACAAATACTTCACTACTGTACTTAAGTATATTTTGGAGTACTTTATACTTTTACTTCACTATATTTCCAAACTTAATTGCATACTTTTACTCCGATACATTTTCAATGTTTGGTTTAGTTACTCGTTACAAAAAAAGCGAGGAATCAGCGTGCCCGATGGAACTGGAAGTGGATTTATTTGTTTTTTAACCTCAGAGTGGCCATCTTTCAATTAGTACTATCTTTGATGTGTCAATCATACAATTCAACCAATCAAATCAACGACTGAAGGCAACATGCTAGCCAATCACAGCTGTAGAGGGGCGGGTCGCTGGGTCAGACATTCAGCCTTCAGAGAGACACCGTGGCCGTTTCTCAATATGCGTTCTTGAGCGGTCTCGTGTGCCCGTCTGCTCGTGACACGTCATCAGCCTCAGCCCGAGCACTGTTCCAATGGCGTTTCGCGAGCGAGCTATTTTTAGAACGTGACGTCATATCACGTGGTACAGGTAGGGCAAACATGCGTTGTCCTCCACTCTTTCGCTGTACGTTACCCTTGGTTTTACTCTGTAAAACGACTGCTTTTTCTAAGTCTAACATGTCTCCTAACCATGGTTTTTAAACATTGTTGTTATGGAAAGTGCAACAGCGACTCGAGGTACGCTGATAGGCCAAATATGAAGGATGTTAAAGCCGCAAGCGGCGTCGATCGGCCCTCGCAGCCAAGTGCCGCTCCGGCCTATTGGCCACCGCTGCGGTGCCGGCCAGCTGGGTTCGCGCACTGCCGGCCGCCCGCCACCGCAGATGCTGTCACGCATTTTCCCCGCCCGTCCACCGGGCGATTCACACGAACGCGTAGGGCAGCGCTCCCCCATGACTCACAAAAAATCTGGTCCAGACCGGTCGATGCAGCGAGGAGATACAGCTGTTGGAATATGATAATGCATTTGGCCACCGGACCGGACTAAATTGTTCAGCGGGCCAGACAATTTATACAGATTCCTGGACGGTGATTACAAACAGAAAAAAACGGCCGATGACGCCATGAATGCCGAGCAGGAGAAAAACATTGACTTACCGTTCTATCAACTCGGCCCGTTTTCCAGTCTTTCTAAGCTCTCGACACTCAAGCCATCGTTTGAGCTGAACGTTGGTCTGTTGTTCAACAGTTCTACCAGTAAACTGGGCGCCTGGACATCCTCTTGCGATAGTTTAACAGCTGAAAAGTCGGTCATATCGTTGTATCTGTTGCACAAGTAATGGCTGGTTGCTACGTGCGCTCTCCCACTGTTTGTCCTACCTTAGCGGCAAGGGGCGTTGCTCATGAGATGGTGACGTCACGTGCGCGGTACGCCATTGCCGAGAACGCCAGAGCGAGAACGCACCACATCCCCGCATGTTGTTCTCGCCCCGCCCTCTTTATCGAGCATGCATAAGAGCAGACTTGTGCGTTCTTCAGACTGACCGCTTTCCCAGAATGCACCGCGGCAAGATAATTTTTAGGCTTTTTAGAAATTAAAAATGTTGTTTTAAAAAAAATTTCAATAAGATTTATTGTGGTGTAGTATATAAATAGTTTTGAATGTTAAAGAAATGCTAAAGAACTGTGCGTCTCATGACGTCACAAGTACGCTTCTGTTCTAATACACCATACGTGCTGCGTGCTCGCGTTCTTGTCAAGTCCGATCTTCCTGTGTTCTCGCCAAGACCGGACTTGACGAGAACGCGAGTCCGTACTCGCGTTCTCGTGAATTGAGAAACGGCCCGTGGCTCGGCTGTGGTCACCGTCGGTGTCGGTAGAGCAGGATGGATATTCGGTCTGATTACCAAACAATTACAAGAAGTGACAACGGAGCAAACAAGAGCGAGCTGGAAGCAGCGCTATTAATTTCTGTTTGAAACGTCAGCATTGAAGTCAACACTGGAGTAAACATTCACGCTAGGAGGGTTGGCTAGACAGCTAGGAGCACAAGGAGCAGAAGCAAGCAGGAAAACTGCTGAACTGAAGAAACTTGGGTTACTTCAGGCAGAAGGGAACTCTGCTTTGTTCTGATCCTTGTGCTCCCTACTTGCTGTAATTACAGAACCTCTGCTAGTATGAATTTTTATTTCAGTGTTCAGCCTGAGATCAGCGCTCATGTTCATCAGCATGTCTGCTTATTCTTGACTTTTGAGTCATAAAACAGTGCTACAGGTTGCCGTATCTCACTGATGGTTTCCAGGCCAAACCAGCATAAAACCTGCCCAACTTAAAAGAAAAAAACAAGCCCAAATCTCAAACTCTCTCATGTTAAAAGAACAGAACTATGAAACACATAAGAACATGCTGTTAGCACACTACTGTGCTGAAGCAAAAAAAAAAAACTTTGCGCTTACGACTCCGCACAAAATGTACAATCAGTCAACCAAATAACACACAAGATCACTTTAACAATCATGATATATCAACCGGAAAAAAAGAAAACTTTTATCAATAGCTTCCCAACATGAGTTGTAAATCTACCTTAATATAAACTTAATATCTCTTACAGAATATAGCTCAATCAAACATTTCTCTTTCACAGCCATGAAATATTTTTAAGTTGATCAGTAGAACTCAACCCCTCTTGGGCGTTTATATTGACCAAACACTTGATTAACCATTATTCTTTTCTTGTTTTATTATAACAATCAATATTATTCATTATAACTATTATTCATTGATGCTGTCAGATTCGACAGATTCGACTTATTTAAAAAATAAAATGATCAGTAAAATGAACTCCCCCACCCAAACATAAAATGGTTTGACCATTAGGACAACGGCTGGCTGCAACTTTGAAAGTTTGTTCCGCTGCAAACTAAGAATCACAGGTGCACAGAAAAGAGAAATAAGAGAAGATGACATGAAAGGCTTGAGAGATTATGGCCAACAAAATTGACTGATTCTGATCGAATGAATGTTGTGCGTTTTAATGGCAAAAAGGAAGCCTTTCTCAGCAATGGAAAATGAACTGCCAGCAGATTCAGAGGGCAGAGAATTCCCAAAGTATCTAACATATTCTACCTCCTGCAATCAAAGGGGAAAAAATGTTTGGGACTGGCTAATATACAGCAGGTCAAAAAAGGCCATATTTTGGCTGCAGTGCTTGCTGTTCTCTTATGAAGAAAAGATCAACTAGTGCACTAAATTCAATAGATGGGTTGAAAATATCCAGTATAAAATACAGAGATTTCCAGGACATGAAGTATACAGTTAATTTGACTTTTTTTGGTGTGTGTGTGGTGTGGTGGCAGCAGGTGTAGGGGGGGGGGGTTAACTAAGCCTGGTTTATCACTTAACCATGTTCTTAATATACACCCCCTTTGCCTGCACTTGGTTGTGTACAATTTTAAAGTGTATAGCACTGAACTTACTTGAAGAAGGAAAACTGAAAGCTTACAAAAAGGTTGTATTTTCTGTCTAAACTTGGTCTAAATTTCTCCTGCACTTGGTTGTTTATATTATTTTAAGTGAATTTGACTTTCAAAGTTTACCAAAATCTAAAAAATATCATTCAAATTGCATTTGCTTTGTTTTACTATTTACTTATACTTTTTATTACATTACTTGAGTACATCTATTTTTAAAGTAATTTTCATACTTAAGTACAAGACATTTCAGATACTTTAAGACTTTAACTCAAGTAACATTTCAGTCAGTGACTTGGACTTTTACCAAAGTCATATTTTGGAGAGGTACTTATACTTTTACTTGACTCCGAGATTTCAGTACTTTATACAACACTGGTCATTTACAAGAAGTCCTTACTTATTAACCAATAAAATAAAGGTAGGTAGGAGATGGTGCACCACCAATGCTTATCCTGTGTGAAACTGAGAATGGAACATGTCAAGTGTATTTAGATGTTAGGTGTGTGGTTTGGATATACTCCTCAACCATCTTCGCCCCCTGGTGAGGTCCTCATTGGATCCCCTGCAGTTTGCCAACCAGCCTGGCATTGGGGTGGATGATGCCATCATTTATCTGCTGCACGAGTTCTGGCTCATCTGGAGAATCCTGGAAGGATTATGTTCTTTGATTTCTTCCGTGCATTCAACACCATCCAACCAGGACTCCTGAAGGACAAGCTAGAACGGTCAGGAGTGGACTACCATCTATCCCAGTGGATACTGGACTACCTTACTGGTCGACCGGAGTATGTGAGGACAGAAAGCTGTGTCTCTGACAAGCTGATCTGGAGCACCACAGGGAACTGTGCTGGCACCGTTGTTGTTCATCTTATACACTGCAAACTTGTCCATCAGTTCACCAGGCTGCCACCTGCAGAAGTTCTCAGATGACTCTGCCATTGTCGGTCTCAGACCAAGATGAGTCACAGTACAGACAGTGGATCCAGAGCTTGTAGACTGGTGCCAACAGAACCACCTCATGTTAAATGCAGGGAAAACAAAGAAGCTGGTGGTGGACCTTTGGAGGCACAGACCCATCCTACTGCCACAGGTGAACATCCAGGGAACTGATGTGAAGATAGTGGACTCTTATAAGTACCCGGGTAGTCACCTGAAACATAAACTGGACTGGACTCATAATACTGATGCTCTTTACAGGAAGGGTCAGAGCAGCCAGTGCAAGGGGCGCTACTGAAGACCTTCTGTGGTGCCATCAGCCATTTTCTATGGTGTGATTTGTTGGAGCAGCAGCGTATCTGTAGCCAAGAGAAAATAGCCCAGTGCAGGTGGTGGGAGACAAAAGGATTGTAAGGAAAATGACATAATTGATGGACATTATCTCCCACCCCATGCATGGAGTAGTGGCAGAACAGGAGAGCTCATTTAGTAACAGACTGCTGCATCCCATATGCTCTAAGGAGTGCTTCCATCGATCGTTCCTCCCGGCTGCAGTCAGACTGTATAATCTTAGCTGCTCCCAACAAACATAATATATGTTTAAATCATACAAATTATTGTACAGGTCATGATCCAACCATTAATTGTTTATACTGTCCTAAGATATTAAGATAACTTTTCTGCAGATCGTTGTACAGGTTATGACTCAGCCACTAATTGTTGACACTGTACCCAGATGCCAAGGTAACTTGCTCACACTTTAGCTGGACTATGATACATAGTACACTTTGTATAAACTTGGTACGTTATGGAATTGTATGTGTGAAAATATTGAATATTCTATTATCGCTTGTTAGGTAAATAAGTTGGGGTTATTTTTTCCACTATCAAATAACTGTTTTTCCTTTGGACAATATTTAGTTTGATATAATCCTTATATTCTACCCTTGGTGTTCTACTTTAGATTAGACAGTTTACTTTTCTTGTGCCAGCAGAACCAGACATTTTGATTAATGATAAACCACTAATAAAGCTCTCAAGTCTCCTTCTGATACGATTCCATTTGATTTTTTTCTATAATGTTACACAAACGACAGCATGTTTGAGACGACAAAGACAAAATAATATTAGTGTATGTGAACTTAACGGACAAAATTCTATTAAAAAAGTCTGATGCTGTCCTTGGATTCAACAAATAGAAACAGTTTGGGTATATATCTGACCTGAATCACAAATTTTCAGTCTGGTTAAACATTAAAACTGTGTGCTGAAAACAGGATGCTCTCTCATAATTACAGTATTACAAATACGTTTCCGTCTGTTTTCATAAAAGTGAAATGTCAGTTGTTCGGTACGAATCATGACTTACAATCAGAACTGTCCACTCTCATAGAGCAGCAGCACCTTTGTGAGTGAGGTGGTCTGAACACAAAGATGACTCAGCGTTGAGAGAATAGTTAGTTAGTGGCATTTGACTTATTCTGGGGATTGTGCTGTATGAACTGCAGCTACTGTAGTGGATAAAATTCCATGTAATCAACAGTAATGGCAGATTATATGTTGAAGAAAGAAAATTTCTAGAAAATTCTAAGATGAGCAACAGAGCATAACTGGCATTCATGAAAAAAAACGGCATTAATGATGCAGCAACAACAATAAAACAATGCTGTGTGCACATGTCTGGGACTTTTATTATGTGCATATTATCTTGTGTGCAGACGTGAAGCTCATCTGGTAAAGGAACTCTGACAGGAGGTCTAGATTTGGCACCCAGCTCATTCCACTGTTTTTTGTTTGTTGTGCTTGTCATTTTCTGTTAAAATATATCTTCCAATGCACACGTCTAAACAACATATTTAAGCACTTTACTTTTAAACCAGTTATACCGGCGACATCTCAAATATTTCCACATTTTGTTTCAACAGCCTACAACAGTGGTGCAGTTGATAGCACTGTTACCGTGCAGCAAGGTCTTGGGTTCTATTCCCGGCCTGGTGTCTTCCTGTGCAGCCATTCTGGCCAAGTACTCCATCTTCCTCTCACACTCTGAAACAAGCTTAATTTGGCTCTTAGGTATTGGTCGTCAGGTATGAGTGTGTATGTGCATGGATATTTGTGCTGTATGTCTATATTGTTGACCTGTCCTGTGTGTAACCTGCCCCTCACCCAAGGACTGTTGGAGATAGGCATCCTAAAAAGACAATATCTGCCTGGTAGGCCAGATTCCTTTTAGTGTCATCCTTTTTCTTAGGATGACTCCCTAAGAATGGTTATATTTTGTACGCATCTCCCCTCTACATCTGGGTTCTCCCCAAATAAAACGGCAACAGGCTTCTCTGTTGTGTTTTGATGTGTTTTGAGTGTTTCCTTTTTTCTGGTAAACTGTGAATAAATATCTTTCTTGAATCTGATGAAATCCTAGGATAGTTCCCTCGTTAATAACATTTTGCCATGAGGAATCTTCGCATGGCAAGGTGGTCACCTTGAGAGAAGAATGTTAACCGCAGTGCAGGGAGAAAAACCCTCTAAATCTAAAAATATTAAATGGATATATGTTTTGTCAGGGTTCTCTGTGTTTCCGTGCTCTAACTCTGCTTCACAGGTGGTTCTAGTTGACTGGGGGGCGTGACCCACACCTGCTGCTCGTCAGGAATCATCATCACTGGCTTCTTAAGGAGTGTTCAGACAGATGGAAGACGCCAGGACGAGGAGAAGGAAGCGGAACAAGAAATCAGCTGGGCGAGGGGAACGTTGACTGTTTTGGAATTTATTTATTTATTTTTTTGGATTGTGATTTGGTGGTTGGCATAAACTGGTGAGTGACTGGGTCGAAATGGCCTCACAGGAAGAGGATGGTGGGGATGAAATGGAAAGTGGTGAATGGTCCCAAGTATCTAGAAGAAAAGATAGCTGTAAGACAGATACAAGGCGTAGGGAGGAAGGGAAAGTTTCAAATAAAAGATCTTTGGGTGAGGATAGTCCTGAGGAAGAAATTAGGATTATTCGAAGGAAGATTGAAGGTAGTGGGTTCAAAATAATCCTTAAATTTAGAAAGGAGGATGAAGGTATTAATCTGGGTCCAGTGGCATTATCCAGGGAATTGAAACACAAGGTGGGAGAGGTAGAAATTGCAAAAATTCTTCGAGATGGAAGTTTGTTAATAAAATGTAAAGATGAAGTTCAACTCTGTAGTAACTATTAATATATTCCTGTATTGTATTTGAATTTAAAACAAACCCCCTGACCTTATTTCCCTTTCGTAATAGTGTTAGATCTACTTTAGCTTCAGGTAGTATCCAAGGTGGTACTGCTGGCAGTGGTACTGTTGGACTGAACATTAAATCAGTTAATTAGGCCCGAGCAGCGAAGTGCTGCGAAGGCCTATTGTATCTGTAGTGTTAATTAGGCCCGAGCAGCGAAGCGCTGCGAAGGCCTATTGTATTACTTGCTATTCACTTACTTCGTCGTAGAGACATGAAATTTGGTACAGTTGTAGAGCTCAACAAGACGCTCAGAATTTACTATTAACGTCATAGTGCAAGTTTCACAGGAAGTTGGCCATTTTGGACTGAAAGTCTGATTTTGACCCAATTTTTGACGTTTATAGCATTGGTATTTGATGGAACTCCTCCTAGAGATTTTGAGCGAGCGGCTTGAAACTCGGTCAGTCTGATCATAAGGCATGGCCAATTAAAAGTTATCAAAACGGTGAGTTTTTGAGCTTGCTGAAGGGGCATTAGCAGGGGTCAAAGTTCACCTACTCGCCACAAAAAATAAAACTGTTATATCTCCTACACAGAAACACATAGAGGCACCAAACTTTCTGTGATTGATCATCATCGGGTCTTCTTTAATATCCAATGGTCAAATGATGACATCACTTAGGCCACGCCCCCTGACAACAGGAAGTGTCATGTTTTGCTGTAAACGGTCGCTATGTTACCCCTCTCAGCTAATCAACATGAAACTGTGTCCAGAGACAGAAGACATGTTGGTGCACTGTGGATTCCAGCCCCAAGTCGATTCGATGGAGCAGGAGAGCGTGGCGGCGTGGTGAAGTCACCTCAAACGCCGCTGCCATACGTTTGGCTCTGAATTCCACATTTTTGGGCCGAGCTGCTTAAAACTCACTTGGATGCATCCTTATCCACCCCCCAACAGGAATCCATAACAAACTTTGGTGGGCGTGACCTAATGCCTCAACGGCGCCACCTATCAATTTTCAAAGGACCCTTTGCTATTCACTTACTTCATCGTAGAGACATGAGATTTGGTACAGTGGTAGAGCTCACCAAGACGCTCAGAATTTACAATTAATGTCATAGTGTAAATATCACAGGAAGTCGGCCATTTTAGATTGAAGGTCTGATTTTGACCCCATTTTTGACGTTTACAGCATTGGTATTTGATCGAACTCCTAGAGATTTTTAGCAAGCGGCTTGAAACTCGGGCAGTCTGATTATAAGGCATGGCCAATTAAAAGTTATCAAAACAGTTCAACGAAATAAAGCATTAAACATTGATAATGTTTGCAAAAAAGTGGTGTCTGACAGAAGAGTTCTTGAAGAAAGCAAAGGTTCCCGTGGAGTGATTTATGGCATTCCTGTTGAAGAGGATCTGGAGAAATTAAGACGCAACATTCAAGGTGGTGAAGTGAAAAAAGTGAGAAGATTATTGAGAACAGTTGATGGTGAGCGAGTTGATAGTTTGTCTGTGCTATTGGAATTCCAAGATTCGGTGTTGCCAGAAAGAGTTAAAATCGGATGTATGAGTTATTTTGTTCGACCATATGTTCCTCCACCTTTAAGATGTTATAAATGTCAGAGGTATGGACGTGTAGCGGCACTGTGTAAAGGTAAGCAAAGGTGTCCAAGGTGTGGAGGAGAGCACAGGTATGAAGAATGTAAAGGGGATGAGCAGATCAAGTGTTGTAACTGTGGAGGTCAGCATTCAGTGACATATGCAGGTTGTGAAGTTAGGAAGAAGGCTGTTGAAGTTCAGAAGGTGAAGATGGGTAGTAACATAAGTTATGCAGAAGCAGTGAGAAGAGTACAAGGACAAAATTCAGGGGTGGAAGCAAGAAAAGTGATTCATAACGTAACAAAAATATGACTGTAATGTCCATCATTTGAATTCTGTATAATGTTTGCTGGATTTCTATCAAAATATCTGGTCTACTGTCTGAGTGTTTTATCTGTAAACTGATTAGTGATGAAGATGAATCTGAACAAATAATCACTCTCAGAGGTCTTATTTCTTCTATCCATTGCACTGCAAACCAAATAGCTAGCATTTCTCCTGTGTATACTGATATATTATCACTTGTCCTCTTTCCTACTGTAATATGAAACTCTGGAACAATAAAAGATACTCCTATCTTGTTATCTAAACTTTTTTGATGCATCTGTGTAGATCTGAATGAAACTGTAGTAACTATTAATATATTCCTGTATTGTATTTGAATTTAAAACAAACCCCCTGACCTTATTTCCCTTTCGTAATAGTGTTAGATCTACTTTAGCTTCAGGTAGTATCCAAGGTGGTACTGCTGGCAGTGGTACTGTTGGACTGAACATTAAATCAGTTAATTAGGCCCGAGCAGCGAAGTGCTGCGAAGGCCTATTGTATCTGTAGTGTTAATTAGGCCCGAGCAGCGAAGCGCTGCGAAGGCCTATTGTATCTGTAGTGTTTAATTAGGCCCGAGCAGCGAAGCGCTGCGAAGGCCTATTGTAACTGCAGATTTTATTAGGCCCGAGCAGCTAAGCGCTGCGAAGGCCTATTGTAACTGCAGATTTTATTATTATTATTAGGCCCGAGCAGCTAAGCGCTGCGAAGGCCTATTGTAACTGCAGATTTTATTATTAGGCCCGAGCAGCTAAGCGCTGCGAAGGCCTATTGTAACTGCAGATTTTATTATTATTATTATTATTAGGCCCGAGCAGCTAAGCGCTGCGAAGGCCTATTGTAACTGCAGATTTTATTATTATTATTATTAGGCCCAAGCAGCTAAGCGCTGCGAAGGCCTATTGTAACTGCAGATTTTATTAGACCCGAGCAGCTAAGCGCTGCGAAGGCCTATTATAACTGCAGATTTTATTATTATTATTAGGCCCGAGCAGCTAAGCGCTGCGAAGGCCTATTGTAACTGCAGATTTTATTATTATTATTATTATTAGGCCCGAGCAGCTAAGCGCTGCGAAGGCCTATTGTAACTGCAGATTTTATTATTATTATTATTATTATTATTAGGCCCGAGCAGCTAAGCGCTGCGAAGGCCTATTGTAACTGCAGATTTTATTATTATTATTATTATTATTATTAGGCCCGAGCAGCTAAGCGCTGCGAAGGCCTATTGTAACTGCAGATTTTATTATTATTATTATTAGGCCCGAGCAGCTAAGCGCTGCGAAGGCCTATTGTAACTGCAGATTTTATTATTATTATTATTATTATTATTATTATTATTATTATTATTAGGCCCGAGCAGCTAAGCGCTGTGAAGGCCTATTGTAACTGTAGATTTTATTATTATTAGGCCCGAGCAGCTAAGCGCTGCGAAGGCCTATTGTAACTGCAGATTTTATTATTATTAGGCCCGAGCAGCTAAGCGCTGCGAAGGCCTATTGTATCTGTAGTGTTAATTAGGCCCGAGCAGCGAAGCGCTGCGAAGGCCTATTGTTTCTGTGTTGTTTCTTATTATTAGGCCCGAGCAGCGAAGCGCTGCGAAGGCCTATTGTTTCTGTGTTGTTTCTTATTATTAGGCCCGAGCAGCGAAGCGCTGCGAAGGCCTATTGTTTCTGTGTTGTTTCTTATTATTATTAGGCCCGAGCAGCGAAGCGCTGCGAAGGCCTATTGTATCTGTAGTGTTAATTAGGCCCGAGCAGCTAAGCGCTGCGAAGGCCTATTGTATCTGTAGTGTTAATTAGGCTCGAGCAGCTAAGCGCTGCGAAGGCCTATTGTAACTGCAGATTTTATTAGGCCCGAGCAGCTAAGCGCTGCGAAGGCCTATTGTATCTGTAGTGTTAATTAGGCCAGAACAGCTAAGCGCTGCGAAGGCCTATTGTATCTGTAGTGTTAATTAGGCCCGAGCAGCTAAGCGCTGCGAAGGCCTATTGTATCTGTAGTGTTAATTATTAGGCCCGAGCAGCGAAGCGCTGCGAAGGCCTATTGTTTCTGTGTTGTTTCTTATTATTATTATTATTATTAGGCCCGAGCAGCTAAGCGCTGCGAAGGCCTATTGTATCTGTAGTGTTAATTATTATTAGGCCCGAGCAGCTAAGCGCTGCGAAGGCCTATTGTATCTGTAGTGTTAATTATTATTATTATTATTATTCTGCCCCCCTAAAGAGGGGCCTTTTTGGGGGCTTTCTCATTTTCAAAAACTCACCAAACTTGGCAGATGCATGGTGACTGTTTAAAAATTTTGTATTTTAAGGTCGTCACAAAAATCTAAAGAAAAATGCCTCAACGGCGCCACCTAGAAATTTTCAAAGGACCCTTTGCTATTCACTTACTTCGTCGTAGAGACATGAAATTTGGTACAGTTGTAGAGCTCAACAAGACGCTCAGAATTACCCCTCTGAGCTAATCAACATGAAACTGTGTCCACAGACAGAACACATGTTGGTATGTTGTGGATTTCAGGCTCAACTGGATTGGATGGAGCAGGGGGGCGTGGCGGCGTGGCATATTCACCTCAAACGCTGCTGTCATACGTTTGGCTCTGAATTCCACAGTTTTGGGCCGAGCTGCTTAAAACTCATTTGGATGCATCCTTATCCACCCCCCAACAGGAATCCTTAACAAACTTTAGTGAGCAGGACTTAGTTTCTCTATAGCGCCACCAAGCAAATTTCAAAGGACCCTTTGGTATTCACTTACTTCATCGTAGAGTAATGAAATTTTGTACAGTTGTAGATCTCAGCAAGACGCTCAGAATTTACAATTAATGTCATACTGCAAGTATCACAGGAAGTAAGCCATTTTAGATTGAAATCTGAATTTTGATACCAAGTTGACATGTAAAGCATATGTATTTGATCATACTTGTCCAGCAGGGGGCAGCAAGAGACCACAAATAAACCCCAAAGGAATTTCTCTTGGTAAGTAAGTGATCTTAACTCTTTGGTTTCCTTGTATATTTAAGTTGAACAGATATACAAATCCTGCTTGAAAACTGACAAACTCTTGTTCAATACATTTCAGTTTTTATTTATATAACGCCAAATCATGAAACATGTCATCAGGGGTGGATTGGGACAAAAAATTGGCCCTGGCATTTTGGATTAGACTGGCCCACCACATTTTTTTTGTGTACTGAATGTGTATACCAACTGTGCAATACCAACTGTGCAATACCTTGAAGTCAGGATAATGGAAATTAGTGAGAGTGGACACTTAAAATACTTCCAAAATCTTAATTTATTAACACTGTAAAATGTAAACTCCACCACAGCACAGCAACTATTCTTAGATCAGAGAGAGAGAGAGAGAAAGAGAGGTGTCACGGTCAATCACACATATTATCACGTTACATCATTATAAGAAGTTATTGTAAGTTGCTCATCAGATCTATTCAGTCTTCCAGATACTGTAGGGTAACATTGGACTAATGTGCACTCACTGTGTAAAAAAGGATGCCAATGACAAAATGAACCAGAGAAATGCCTCACTTGTCATCATGGAAAGAAAGAAAATATATAATAACATAATATAAATTTTGATTTACTCAGTCATTTGTAATAAGTATTTTATTTATCTAATTTCCTAATTTTTGATCATATTTTCTTTAAAATCGCAGACTTTTCGCTATTTTTCATGTAAATCCTTGGTGGCGCTTGATAGCGAAGCCGGTGAGGCCGCAGCGAGCTTGGCCTACCCTGGGATTGCGCAATCCCATGGTAACTGCGCTGACTTCCATTCTGTGAATGCATCTTCCTGTCTCTAGATCATAAATTCAATTGTTCAAACAGTTATGAACTGATTTTCCACAATTTAATATATGTGGATTACGAATTGTGTTTTGGTCATCAAACTGTGTGCAGATAACATGTTTTCGTGGTGCTGGCCGATCATAAACAGCAAAGAAGTGGTTGTAGGTGAGGCCAGCAGTTCCTTGGCCACTAGGCAGGGGGCGCTCAAGGGGCACCGCTCGTGATCCCCAAATAGTAGAGTCAAAACAAGTTATTGATGTTTTATTAGCGAGTTTTGCTAAACAAGTAAAGCACTAAAAAGACTAAACATACAGCTGGAACAGGACTGATCAGGGAAGGCTTTCCTCCCTGGCAGTGAGCTCCATTGAGACTGAGAGACTTTTAAAACTGAAGAAGATAAAGAGAACTTTTACCGGAAAATGATGATATTTTTGTTCAGAAAGAGCGCCACAGGGACTTAAATTATAAGTAGAGGTAAGACAGCGATACTTATTCATGTTTTGTTTTTGTGATAAAATCTGCGTAATGTGGGTTATAGTTTTAGAATGTGTTACAAATGCAGAAATCCATCATAACTCATAAACTGTTACCAATCAAATGACAATTTTTTTCATCAAAGAACCAATATTTTTCCATGTATCTTGGTGAATTTATTTGGCTCAATCAGTCTCCTTCAGCACTTTGCAACGAGTCTACTCTGTAGAGTGTATATATTTGTAAATCTGACTCTGATGACGTCAGTGCCTCACCAGCCATGAACCCTACCGCACGTTAGAGACTGACATTTTTTCGGGAATCCCGCGGGTCACGTGATTCCCACGGGAATCTCGCGGGATGGGAGTCAACATCAGTAAATATCACGTGATTGGGACGGTACAGGATTAAATATAAACGGGAGCAGACGGGAGCGGGAGTAAACCAACAACAGGTACAATTAACTAGGATCGAAGCCAAAAGATTAAATAAAATAGAAAATCAAAAATGTAGGTTCGCCGCCGCCATTTTGTAGTTTTTTTCCAAGAAACCGAAACTATAATGCTGGTCAAAGAACTACACGACCCAGAAGCCAACAGTGCATCCGGTTTATTTTTTCCGCCAGCGCTCAAAAAACAGAATGGGAGTGGGGGGGGGGGGATCAACCGCTAGTGGCGAACTCAACCTGGAAAAGTTGGATCGGCAACGCAAAGTCAAAAGTAAGGACTTATTTATTAAACTCACAGCGCAACTGTAAAGTTGCAAATATTAACAAACTTGAGGAGAGTTGAATGTCACGGTGTTAACACTCAGTACCTGCTTGTAAAACGTGTTTCCTGGACTAATTTCCCAATGTGCAACAGTGTAATAATACGGCCAATAACTTAAAACTACTTTATTATTTTATTTAGTATTGTCTGAACAGTTGTGTTTTTTTCTGTTTTAACCCAATAACTGAACAATGTGTTAACACTTCTGTTTCACTATTTAACAAAAGTAAAACATGTACTTCCATGCATCGGCGTAGGAAGCGGGGGGGACGGGGGGGACATGTCCCCCCCAATATTGAAGCCAGGTGGATATGTCCCCCCCAAAAAACTGTACCGCAAAATATTGGATTTTGAAATTTTTTTAACTAGCGTGCTTTTATTTTGAAGGCGCAGCATCGCGTTACGTCACTGTACTCCCCCTCCCCTCTCTGAACTGCTGAGTGAGCACTCAGAAGGGAGGGAAACAGCGACACAGAAGTCAGAAACTTGTGAATGAGGTAATGGTCTGTCGGGAATGCTGCTATGAATATTGCTTATTTATAACGTCTTTTTGTCAGTTCACTTTCATATATAGAAACTGAATCTTTTTGGTTTAGTCATCTTAGTCTTGGGATGATCTCTAATCCAATATTTAACTGCTAACTTCCTCTAGACGTTTGCTACGCTAGCCAAAATGTCTTTTTTTTTTTTTTTTTTATATCTCATTTCAGTACAATGCCACCACCAACTAAAAGGCTGAAACAGCAGCAGGACTTACTCAGCTTTTTTAAAAAGAGTAACGTCAGTGTGAGTAACAGTCACACAACACAAGGGCAACACCTGTGTTGCCCTTGTGTTGAAATTAGCCCGGTCTGGGCGTGCGTTTTACGAGGATTTTTTATTTTTTGCGTGGTTTTGCTTAGCCGAAATGGACAGATATTATACCTGCCGCGCTCCTGATCGTTAGTTAAAACCACAGGGAGAGTTAATTTTAATTCTTAGCAGCGGCTAACCAACTAATTAACTTCTGCACCTTTATTTCCTCAAATAAACTGCTGGCTCCTCTTTTTAGACTATAAATAGATTAACACAACATTGACAACTCTGTAGTTTTCTCTGTTCTGTACTGCAAACTGGAATTAAAGGCGCCATTTTCTACCAAAGGTCTGGACAGACTGGCGACCTGTCTAGGGTGTACCCCGCACCAGCACCTTGTGAGGTTTAGAATGCGTTTTTGAACCAGATGCTTCAAAGCGCCCTGTCCATAGTTCTTCAACACACTGTCAGCTCCCTGTCAGAAAGACTTTAGTTCAGAGTCCATGAGATAATACTCTGAAAGGATTTAATCGATTGATTTTATTTGCCTCTGTAATGTGACAAATAAAATGTTTTGTTTGATTTAAAATTGGCCATATTAGGCTCAAGAGCTGTACCTCATTTCTGAAACCATCTCATATGTTTAGGAGCAACAATGCAGGGACAGCACAAAGGAGACAGGAAAAGGAGAGGATAGTGCAACTGGGCTAGAGGCAGTAAGTCAGAGTGAGGGAGAGACAGGAGTGGAGCAACAGGTAAGACAGAGTAACTCATACCAGTAGATACTTCATGAGAGTCCACAAAAAAAGTTGAAAATTTTAATCTTTTGCTTGTAGTAAGTGTAGTTCAGGGGCATTGAGTGACATTGTAACTTTTCCTTCTAGGGAGTTCAGACTAGGGACACACAGCTGAGAGACTCTGAAGTCAGTGGACAGAGAACAGAGCCAAATCAGCCACATCCAAAATTCATAGACCCTCAAGCTCTAGCCAACAGAACTTTACATTTCCAAGGAAAGTGGTACAAGGAATTTCCCTGGCTACATTATGATGCAGTGAAAAAGGGCATTTTGTGTTTTTATTGCATGGCAATTTACCAGGACAAACTCACACCATTTGGTGCAAAATCCGAACCCGCCTTTATCACTTCTGGATTTAAAAATTGGAAAAAAGCATTCGAAAAATTTAAAGCACATGAAAATAGTCACACACATCATCATGCTGTTTCTGTGACTGCACAAGAAAGTCATCCTATAAATGCCCAATTATCCAGTGCTTTGGCAACTCAGCAAGGTGACAATAGGCACTGTCTGGAGAAAATTGTGAGCTCCATAAAATATTTGGCACGGCAGGGACAAGCTTTGAGAGGGCATGACGATGATGACAGCAATTTGTATCAACTGTTGAAAAATCTGGCAGAAGATGATGCCCTTTTGGCTAAGTGGTTGCTGAGGTCTCAGAAAGAATACCTAAGTCCACAGATACAGAATGAAATCTTGTGTTCTATGAGCAATAGTATTGTCAGTGAAATAGCAGATACAATCAGAAACCTACCAATTTTTGAGTTTGCAATTATTATGGATGGAACACAGGACATTTCTGGGAAAGAACAAGAAAGCATTTGTCTGCGATACATTGACAGTGACATGAAGCCCCATGAAGAGTTTATTGGCTTGTACTCAGTTTCTGAAACAACAGGAAAAAGCCTTGCTGCTGTTGTTAAAGATGTGCTGCTCAGATTAAACTTACCAATGCATGGTTTACGAGGTCAAACTTATGATGGAGCAGCCAATATGTCTGGGAAGCATGCAGGTGCACAGGCACTGATAAAGCAAGAGCAGCCACTAGCACTTTTTGTTCATTGTGGAGCACACTGCACTAATTTAATTGCACAGAAAGCTTGCTTAGCCTCAGTTCTGATCAGAGACGCATTGGATTGGGTGAACCAGCTTGGAGTTCTTTTCTCTCAGTCAGGGAAGTTTAAGGCAATCCATGCAGCAACAGCACATACAGAGAATCCATCGTGCACTGCAATAAAACCCCTCTGCCCCACAAGATGGGCAGTACGGAGCAAAGCAATCAGAGATGTTTTGTCACAGTATGGGTCAGTGCTGGCTAGCTTGCAGGAGATGGCTTCTGGTGCCTCAAACACAGCATCCACTGCTAATGGACTGCTGGGGCAGTTTAGGAAAGGTAAAACAGTTTTGGGTCTCATCCTTGCCTCACCTGTGATTGATAAGCTTGAATGCCTGAGCATCTCTTTCCAGAAGAGAACTCAAACCATTGCTGGAATGAGGACTGCTGTGAAAGTTGTTCAGACTTCACTTAAGGCTAAAAGAAATCAAGAAAGTTTCAACACTCTTTTTGAAAAGGCGATGGCTGAGGTTCAGTCTTTGGGTGTTAAACCCATCACAGTTACACAGAGAAGGCCACCCCCAAAACGCTTCACTGAAGGAGCTAAGACACATCAACCTGAATGTGCCAAGGACCACTACAGAGGTGAATTCTTTAAAGTATTGGATGTTGCAGATGCACAGCTCACTGGGCTATTTAACCAGGATGACTTGCTGACTTTGCAAAAGTTGGAAGAGACACTTCTCAGTGGAACGATTGATGCTGCAGTCATTGGGAAATACCCAGAGTTGAATAGAGAGTTACTTTCAGTGCAACTTTCTATGTTTAGACTGAACTACTCATTTAGCAACAGCGCAGAAGCTGCAGGGATCATTGGTGGACTGCCTGGAGAGGTCCGTAGACTTTTTGGGCAAGTGGAAACTCTGGTCAGGTTGCTTTTGGTAGTCCCCGTTTCATCCTCTGAGGCAGAGAGAAGTTTCAGTGCGCTTCGTAGACTCAAAACGTAGCTCCGGTCTACAATGACTCAAAACAGGCTTAATCATGTTGCTGTCTGTCATGTACATAAAGATAAACTTGATTTACTGGACAAGAAGTCAATTTGCAAGCAATTTGTGGCTGCAAATGAAAGGCGGAAAAAACATTTTGGCTCTTTTGCCTAAGCCAGTGTTTGCCATCCTTTTATGTGTCCGGCACATTTTTGGCGAATTATAAATGCATGGCTGTAAAGTGCAATTGTTCAGAAGCACAGAGGTGTTGATCTCTATCTAGGATTATGTGGCCTATAAACAAAAGAAACAAAATAAAATCAACAATGCTTCGTAAACTGAATATCTCTGTGCTAACTGCTTTTCCAACAGTTAAAGCACACTGTAATCAGTGAGTTAAAAAGCTTGTCTATTAAATGTGTATTTATTGTTGGTAAATATTTCTTCATTTTTGATTTGGTTTAATTAGTCATACAGTTCGACAAACTGAATAAGCATATTTTGATTGATTTTCTTTTCTTCTTTTACTTAATGTTAAAAATGTGAATAATTTGTTCACTACATTGTCTGTGAGGGCTCTTTCATCTCAGAATTTTGTTTAATGAAAGAGATGGTTCTATGGTCAGTCAACCTATATAAATTCATTTTTGACCATTATTGCAAGTTTGACAAAATAAAACATATCAAACTTTGCACTTGTGTGGCCTACTGAATTGTTTTTAATCCAACTGAAATATTTGATTTTCTAGTGCGTATGCGGACACTAAATATGCCAAGGGCTGAAGCCCTTGAAAGACATCTCCCTTTGCTTAATAAAAGACTCCAGTCATTTTGTTTGGTGATATGCTCACATCTTATGAACAAATGCATTATGTAAATTTTAAATGCATTATTTTTGCAAGACACATTTATAAAGGAATAAAGTAAAAGATTAAATAGCCTTTTTTTTAAGTAGCGTACTTAAGATATATTTCTGTTGAATATTTACGAATCTCAGATTTCCGACATGTGTCCCCCCCAATTGTAAACTTATTCCTACGCCCTTGCTTCCATGTCTGGTCGGGTAAAAATGAGACGGAGCCGACTGGACCGGCTGTTCCTGGGTCCAGTTAGCTCCGCCTCCAGCTCCGCATCATCCCCGAAAATTAACATAATCTCACTTTTAACTTTTGATAAAAGTTGACAGATCTGTCTAAGAATGTGTTTAATGTTCAATGAATGTATTGGTTCTGATAGTAAACCCTAATTAGTTTGTGGATATTTTATTGCAAATGGAAAAATACTAATATGCTTGAATGATATTCAACTTTTTTGTAATTTTTTGTTTTACTAAACTGAGTTTTTGAACCACTTCGGTACATTATCTAAATTGTGACAGTAATGCCTTTATGCACTTTTTTCTTAACTGAGTATAGATCTCTTTCTCGGTGCATTATTCTTTAGTTTCAGCAATTTGAAATGTAAAAGTAACTTCATTGTTCATGTGAAACAATTACTTAATGAATTAGTAAAAAGCAACATTGTACATTTTGTTTATTCAACTAAGATAGGCATGGTCTGTTTCCCTGTTTGTTACTTTATTTATTTATTTATTATTATTCCTTTCACTTTAACTGGCCTTTACTACAGCTAAAACAGGAACTTAACTGACCCTTCATAGACATTCAGGTTTAATGTATTTCCAGAAAACTTAATGAAGACAACAAGAATGGGAGTAGGGCAGGAGCGGGAGTCATTCTGAGTGGGAGCGGGATGGGAGTGGGAGTAATTTTACCAGGAGCGGGACGGGACAGGATTTTTTTTTCTACTCTGGCCCGGGATTGGGACGGGACACAATTTTTATCAGTGGGAGTGGGACGGGACAGGAGTGAAAATCCACTCCCGTGTCACTCTCTACCGCACGTCACTGACTACAACCACCACCATATTTTACACCAGACACCGGAGCAGATGAAGGGCCTGCTGTTGGGAACATGTCAGTCAGTTTGACACATTTCGCAGCATCCGTTTGAAGAACTCGTTTCTTTTTTTCGTGCAGTTTCTCTGCGCCTCCCTTGCGTTTCTTATCCATTACTACTGTGAACACCGCTGCACAAAGTTCCACATGGAGCGTGAAGGTGTTTTTCTACTTTATGATTGGCCTAGCCCTTTAGACTGTCAGGGATGATAACCAATGGGCTGCAGTAGCCTGTGGTAAGGGCTGGATGATCGGAACAGACTCTTGCGCTGCTGATATTTTTCTTCATGCATTATGCAAATATAACGAGGCAGATATATAAAATAATAATAATATTAATAATAATAATACATATTATTAATATACATGTCGGGTCTGCCGGCCTGCATGTCATCTAAAGGCAGTTTACAATGTCAAAATCAATCAGATTATACATATTAAGTCAGATTATCCAGATTGGTAAAAGAAATTCCTATATAAGGGAACCAGTTGATTTCATCAAAGTCGTAACAAGCAGCATTGACTCCTGAAGAAGCGTAGAGCCACAGGGAGAGTCGTTTGCATTGTACATGGCTTAGCAGCAATCCCTCATACTGATCAAGCATGAAGTGACAGCAGAAGGAAAAACTCCCCATTAACAGGAAGGAAAAACCTCCAGCCGAACCGGGCTCAGTATGAACGGTAATCTGCCTTGACCGACTGGGGGTTACAAAAGAGAGAGAAGAGACACAACAAGACAGACAAAAAAGCACAGAAGCACACATTGATCCAGTAATGTGTTTTACATTAGATGGTAATAGCAGGTGATCTGTCTTCCCTGAATGATGTCACAGCTAACAGAACGCCAGACCAGGGGTACCTACTATGAAGAAAAAATAGAAAAAACAAAAAGGTAAAAGCTGAAATGACAACAGTCATGCAAAATTGAAGAACAATAGACCCTGATGTCCTCCAGCAGCCTAAGCCTATAGCAGCATAACTATAGAGGTAGCTCGGGGTAACATGAACCACTCTAACTATAATCTTTGTCAAAAAGGAAAGTCCCAAGAGCCAGCTTCTAGTGGAGGAGTTCAAGTATCTTGGGGTCTTGTTCACGAATGAGGGGAAGATGGAGCGGGAGATCGACAGGCGGATTGGTGCGACGTCTGCTGTGAAGCGTGCGCTGTACCGATCCGTTGTGGTGAAGAGAGAGCTGAGCCAAAAGGCCAAGCTCTCGATTTACCAGTCGATCTACGTTCCTACCCTCATCTATGGTCACGAGCTTTGGGTCGTGACCGAAAGAACGAAATCCCGGATACAAGCGGCCAAAATGAGTTTTCTCCATAGTGTGTCTGGGCTCTCCCTTAGAGATAGGGTGAGGAGCTCAGTCATCCGGGGAGGACTCAGAGTAGAGCCGCTGCTCCTCCACATTGAGAGGAGCCAGTTGAGGTGGATCGGGCATCTGGTTAGGATGCCTCCTGGACGCCTCCCTGATGAGGTGTTCTTGGCACGTCCCACCGGGAGGAGGCCCAGAGGAAGACCCAGGACACGCTGGAGAGACTATGCTGGCCTGGGAACGCTTTGGGATTCCCCCGGAGGAAGTGGCCCAAGTGGCTGGGGAGAGGAAGGTCTGGGGCTCCCTCTTGAAGCTGCCCCTGCGACCTGACCCCGGATAAGTGGAAGACGATGGATGGATGGAAAAAGGAAAGTTTTAGGATTAGTCTTAAAAGTAGACAGGGTGTCTGCGTCACGGACCAAAACTGGGAGTTTGTTCCACTGGAGAGGAGCCTGATAACTAAAGGATCTGCCTACCATTCTGGTTTTACAGACTTTAGGAACCACTAGCAGACCTGCTTTCTGAGAGTGAAGTGGTCTGTTAGAAATTACTAAAGTTTGTACACAACATACACATGTGGAATATTGCTAACGTGTTACTTTAGCAATTTTCCAATTGCCAAAGTGTTACTTTTACATTATTACTTTTGGGTGTGTATCCACCAATTTAACTGTCAAACTTTCATAAAAGCTGTCTTAATGCAAGAAACGAAACCCTTAAACACATGAAATAATTAACTTTAAATAACTAAAAAGGTTTTGTTAACTTTTCACATGAAGCTGGATTAACAGCTAGTAAGATACCTTTGATTAAGTTGGTATACTAATGTTTAAACCAGGGGTGTCAAACGTACGGCCTGCGGGCCGGATCTGGCCCGCCGAACGATTTAGTCCGGCCCGGTGGCCAAATGCATTTTTATTATTCAACGGCTGTGTCTCCTCGGTGCATCGACCGATCTGCACCAGATTTTTTGTGAGTCGTGGGGGAGCGCTGCCCAACGCATACGTGTGTATGGCATGGTAGACGGGTGAGGAAAATGCATGACAGCTTCTGCGGTGGCTGGCGGCGGGAGGTGCGCGTACCCTAGCGGTGGCCCTTAGGCCAGAGCGGCGCTTGGCTGCGAGGGCCGATCATCACCGCTTGCGGTTTTAATTATTATTAGGCCCGAGCAGCTAAGCGCTGCGAAGGCCTATTGTATCTGTAGTGTTAATTATTATTATTATTCTTATTCTTATTCTTATTCTGCCCCCCTAAAGAGGGGCCTTTTTGGGGGCTTTATCATATTCAAAAACTCACCAAACTTTGCAGATGCATGGTGACTGTTTAAAAATTTTGTATTTTAAGGTCGTCACAAAAATCTAAAGAAAAATGCCTCAACGGCGCCACCTAGATATTTTCAAAGGACCCTTTGCTATTCACTTACTTCGTCGTAGAGACATGAGATTTGGTACAGTTGTAGAGCTCAACAAGACGCTCAGAATTTACAATTATTGTCATAATGCAAGTATCACAGGAAGTCGGCCATTTTAGACTGAAAGTCTGATTTTGACCTCAATTTTGACAGTTACAGCATTGGTATAAGATCTAACTCCTCCTAGAGATATCGAGCGATCGGCTTGAAACTCGGGCAGTCTGATCATAAGGCATGGCCAATCAAATGTTATCAAAACGGTGAGTTTTTGAGCATGCTGAAGGGGCGTTGGTAGGGGTCAAAGTTCACCTATTCGCCACAAAAAATAAAAGTGTTATATCTCCTACACAGAAACACACAGAGGCACCAAACTTTCTGTGATTGATCATCATCAGGTCTCCTATAATATCCAATGGTCAAATGATGACATTGCTTAGGCCACGCCCCCTGACAACAGGAAGTGTCATGTTTTGTTGTAAGCGGTCGCTATGTTACCCCTCTGAGCTAATCAACATGAAATTGTGTCCACAGACAGAACACATGTTGGTATGTTGTGGATTTCAGGCTCAACTGGATTCGATGGAGCAGGGGGGCGTGGCGGCGTGGCATATTCACCTCAAACGCTGCTGTCATACGTTTGGCTCTGAATTCCACAGTTTTGGGCCGAGCTGCCTAAAACTCATTTGGATGCATCCTTATCCACCCCCCAACAGGAATCCATAACAAACTTTAGTGAGCAGGACTTAGTTTCTCTATAGCGCCACCAAGCAATTTTCAAAGGACCTTTTGCTATTCACTTACTTCATCGTAGAGTAATGAAATTTTGTACAGTTGTAGATCTCAGCAAGACGCTCAGAATTTACAATTAATGTCATACTGCAAGTATCACAGGAAGTAAGCCATTTTAGATTGAAATCTGAATTTTGATACCAAGTTGACATGTAAAGCATATGTATTTGATCATACTTGTCCAGCAGGGGGCAGCAAGAGACCACAAATAAACCCCAAAGGAATCTCTCTTGGTAAGTAAGTGATCTTAACTCTTTGGTTTCCTTATATATTTAAATTGAACAGATATACAAATCCTGCTTGAAAACTGACAAACTCTTGTTCAATACATTTCAGTTTTTATTTATATAGCGCCAAAATCATGAAACATGTCATCAGGGGTGGATTGGAACAAAAAAATCGGCCCTGGCATTTTGGATTAGACTGGCCCACCACATTTTTTTTGTGTACTGAATGTGTATACCAACTGTGCAATACCTTGAAGTCAGGATAATGGAAATTAGAGAGAGTGGACACTTAAAATACTTCCAAAATCTTAATTTATTAACACTGTAAAATGTAAACTCCACCACAGCACAGCAACTATTCTTAGATCAGAGAGAGAGAGAGAAAGAGAGGTGTCACGGTCAATCACACATATTATCACGTTACATCATTATAAGAAGTTATTGTAAGTTGCTCATCAGATCTATTCCGTCTTCCAGATACTGTAGGGTAACATTGGACTAATGTGCACTCACTGTGTAAAAAAGGATGCCAATGACAAAATGAACCAGAGAAATGCCTCACTTGTCATCATGGAAAGAAAGAAAATATATAATAACATAATATAAATTTTGATTTACTCAGTCATTTGTAATAAGTATTTTATTTATCTAATTTCCTAATTTTTGATCATATTTTCTTTAAAATCGCAGACTTTTCGCTATTTTTCATGTAAATTCTTGGTGGCGCTTCATAGGGAAGCCGGTGAGGCCGCAGCGAGCTTGGCCTCCCCTGGGATTGCGCAATCCCATGTTAACTGCGCTGACTTCCATTCTGTGAATGCATCTTCCTGTCTCTAGATCATAAATTCAATTGTTCAAACAGTTATGAACTGATTTTCCACAATTTAATATATGTGGATTACGAATTGTGTTTTGGTCATCAAACTGTGTGCAGATAACATGTTTTCCTGGTGCTGGCCGATCATAAACAGCAAAGAACTGGTTGTAGGTGAGGCCGGCAAATCCTTGGCCTCTAGGCAGGGGGCGCTCAAGGGGCACCGCTCGTGATCCCCAAATAGTAGAGTCAAAACAAGTTATTGATGTTTTATTAGCGAGTTTTGCTAAACAAGTAAAGCACTAAAAAGACTCTAAACATACAGCTGGAACAGGACTGATCAGGGAAGGCTTTCCTCCCTGGCAGTGAGCTCCACTGAGACTAAGAGAGTTTTAAATCTGAAGAAGATAAAGAGAACTTTTACCGGAAAATGATGATATTTTTGTTCAGAAAGAGCGCCACATGGACTTAAATTATAAGTAGAGGTAAGACAGCGATACTTATTCATGTTTTGTTTTTGTGATAAAATGTGCGTAATATGGGTTATAGTTTTAGAATGTGTTACAAATGCAGAAATCCATCATAACTCATAAACTGTTACCAATCAAATGACAATTTTTTTTCATCAAAGAACCAATATTTTTCCATGTATCTTGGTGAATTTATTTGGCTCAATCAGTCTCCTTCAGCACTTTGCAACGAGTCTACTCTGTAGAGTGTATATATTTGTAAATCTGACTCTGATGACGTCAGTGCCTCACCAGCTATGAACCCTACCGCACATCACTGACTACAACCACCACCACCACTATATTTTACATCAGACACCGGAGCAGATGAAGGCCTGCTGTTGGGAACATGTCAGTCAGTTTGACACAGTTTGACACAGAAGCACACATTGATCCAGTAATCTGTTTTACATTAGATGGTAATAACAGGTGATCTGTCTTCCCTGGATGATGTCACAGCTAACAGAACGCCAGACCAGGTGTACCTACTATGAAGAAAAAATAGAAAAAACAAAAAGTTAAAAGCTGAAATGACAACAGTCATGCAAAATTGAAGAACAATAGACCCTGATGTCCTCCAGCAGCCTAAGCCTATAGCAGCATAACTATAGAGGTAGCTCGGGGTAAAATGAACCACTCTAACTATAAGCTTTGTCAAAAAGGAAAGTCCCAAGAGCCAGCTTCTAGTGGAGGAGTTCAAGTATCTTGGGGTCTTGTTCACGAATGAGGGGAAGATGGAGCGGGAGATCGACAGGCGGATTGGTGCGACGTCTGCTGTGAAGCGGGCGCTGTACCGATCCGTTGTGGTGAAGAGAGAGGTGAGCCAAAAGGCCAAGCTCTCGATTTACCAGTCGATCTACGTTCCTACCCTCATCTATGGTCATGAGCTTTGGGTCGTGACCGAAAGAACGAGATCCCGGATACAAGCGGCCAAAATGAGTTTTCTCCATAGTGTGTCTGGGCTCTCCCTTAGAGATAGGGTGAGGAGCTCAGTCATCCGGGGAGGACTCAGAGTAGAGCCGCTGCTCCTCCACATTGAGAGGAGCCAGTTGAGGTGGCTCGGGCATCTGGTTAGGATGCCTCCTGGACGCCTCCCTGGTGAGGTGTTCTGGGCACGTCCCACCGGGAGGAGGCCCAGGGGAAGACCCAGGACACGCTGGAGAGACTCTACTCGCCTGGGAACGCTTTGGGATTCCCCCAGAGGAAGTGGCCCAAGTGGCTGGGGAGAGGAAGGTCTGGGCCTCCCTCTTGAAGCTGCTACCCCCGCGACCTGACCCCGGATAAGCGGAAGACGATGGATGGATGGAAAAAGGAAAGTTTTAGGATTAGTCTTAAAAGTAGACAGGGTGTCTGCGTCACGGACCAAAACTGGGAGTTGGTTCCACTGGAGAGGAGCATGATAGCTAAAGGATCTGCCTCCCATTCTGGTTTTACAGACTTTAGGAACCACCAGCAGACCTGCTTTCTGAGAGTGAAGTGGTCTGTTAGAAATTACTAAAGTTTGTACACAACATACACATGTGGAATATTGCTAACGTGTTACTTTAGCAATATTCCAATTGCTAAAGTGTTAGTTTTACATTATTACTTTTGGGTGTGTATTCACCAATTTAGATGTCAAACTTTCTTAACAGCTGTCTTAATGCAAGAAACGAAACCCTTAACACATGAAATAACAATTAACTTTAAATAGCTAAAAAGGTTTTGTTAACTTTTCACATGAAGCTGGATTAACAGCTAGTAAGATACCTTTAATTAAATAGGTATACTAATGTTTAAACCAGGGGTGTCAAACGTACGGCCTGCGGGCCGGATCTGGCCCGCCGAACGATTTAGTCCGGCCCGGTGGCCAAATGCATTTTCATTATTCAACGGCTGTGTCTCCTCGGTGCATCGACCGATGTGCACCAGATTTTTTGTGAGTCGTGGGGGAGCGCTGCCCAACGCATACGTGTGTATTGCATGGTGGACGGATGAGGAAAATGCGCGACAGCTTCTGCGGTGGCTGGCGGCGGGAGGTGCGCATACCCTAGCGGTGGCCCATAGGCCAGAGCGGCGCTTGGCTGCGAGGGCCGATCATCACCGCTTGCGGTTTTAATTATTATTATTATTATTATTATTATTCTGCCCCCCTAAAGAGGGGCCTTTTTGGGGGCTTTCTCATTTTCAAAAACTCACCAAACTTGGCAGATGCATGGTGACTGTTTAAAAATTTTGTATTTTAAGGTCGTCACAAAAATCTAAAGAAAAATGCCTCAACGGCGCCACCTAGAAATTTTCAAAGGACCCTTTGCTATTCACTTACTTCGTCGTAGAGACATGAAATTTGGTACAGTTGTAGAGCTCACCAAGACGCTCAGAATTTACAATTAATGTCATAGTGTAAATATCACAGGAAGTCGGCCATTTTAGATTGAAAGTCTGATTTTGACCTCAATTTTGACAGTTACAGCATCGGTATAAGATCTAACTCCTCCTAGAGATATCGAGCGATCGGCTTGAAACTCGGGCAGTCTGATCATAAGGCATGGCCAATCAAAAGTTATCAAAACGGTGAGTTTTTGAGCATGCTGAAGGGGCGTTGGCAGGGGTCAAAGTTCACCTATTCGCCACAAAAAATAAAAGTGTTATATCTCCTACACAGAAACACACAGAGGCACCAAACTTTCTGTGATTAATCATCATCAGGTCTCCTATAATATCCAATGGTCAAATGATGACATCACTTAGGCCACACCCCCTGACAACAGGAAGTGTCATGTTTTGCTGTAAACGGTCGCTATGTTACCCCTCTGAGCTAATCAACATGAAACTGTGTCCACAGACAGAACACATGTTGTTGTGTTGTGGATTCCAGCCCCAAGTCGATTCGATGGAGCAGGAGAGCGTGGCGGCGTGGTGAAGTCACCTCAAACGCCGCTGCCATACGTTTGGCTCTGAATTCCACATTTTTGGGCCGAGCTGCATAAAACTCACTTGGATGCATCCTTATCCACCCCCCAACAGGAATCCATAACAAATTTTGGTGGGCGTGACCTAATGCCTCAACGGCGCCACTTAGCAATTTTCAAAGGACCCTTTGCTATTCACTTACTTCATCGTAGAGACATGAGATTTGGTACAGTGGTAGAGCTCACCAAGACGCTCAGAATTTACAATTAATGTCATAGTGTAAATATCACAGGAAGTCGGCCATTTTAGATTGAATGTCTGATTTTGACCACATTTTTGACGTTTATAGCATTGGTATTTGATGGATCTCCTCCTAGAGATTTTTAGCGAGCGGCTTGAAACTCGGGCAGTCTGATCATAAGGCATGGCCAATTAAAAGTTATCAAAACGGTGAGTTTTTGAGCTTGTTGAAGGGGCATTAGCAAGGGTTAAAGTTCACCTACTCGCCACAAAAAATAAAACTGTTATATCTCCTACACAGAAACACACAGAGGCATCAAACTTTCAGTGATTGATCACCATCAGGTCTCCTATAATATCCAATGGTCAAATGATGACATTGCTTAGGCCACGCCCCCTGACAACAGGAAGTGTCATGTTTTGTTGTAAGCGGTCGCTATGTTACCCCTCTGAGCTAATCAACATGAAACTGTGTCCACAGACAGAACACATGTTGGTATGTTGTGGATTTCAGGCTCAACTGGATTGGATGGAGCAGGGGGGCGTGGCGGCGTGGCATATTCACCTCAAACGCTGCTGTCATACGTTTGGCTCTGAATTCCACAGTTTTGGGCCGAGCTGCTTAAAACTCATTTGGATGCATCCTTATCCACCCCCCAACAGGAATCCTTAACAAACTTTAGTGAGCAGGACTTAGTTTCTCTATAGCGCCACCAAGCAAATTTCAAAGGACCCTTTGGTATTCACTTACTTCATCGTAGAGTAATGAAATTTTGTACAGTTGTAGATCTCAGCAAGACGCTCAGAATTTACAATTAATGTCATACTGCAAGTATCACAGGAAGTAAGCCATTTTAGATTGAAATCTGAATTTTGATACCAAGTTGACATGTAAAGCATATGTATTTGATCATACTTGTCCAGCAGGGGGCAGCAAGAGACCACAAATAAACCCCAAAGGAATTTCTCTTGGTAAGTAAGTGATCTTAACTCTTTGGTTTCCTTGTATATTTAAGTTGAACAGATATACAAATCCTGCTTGAAAACTGACAAACTCTTGTTCAATACATTTCAGTTTTTATTTATATAGCGCCAAATCATGAAACATGTCATCAGGGGTGTATTGGGACAAAAAATTGGCCCTGGCATTTTGGATTAGACTGGCCCACCACATTTTTTTTGTGTACTGAATGTGTATACCAACTGTGCAATACCAACTGTGCAATACCTTGAAGTCAGGATAATGGAAATTAGTGAGTGGACACTTAAAATACTTCCAAAATCTTAATTTATTAACACTGTAAAATGTAAACTCCACCACAGCACAGCAACTATTCTTAGATCAGAGAGAGAGAGAGAGAAAGAGAGGTGTCACGGTCAATCACACATATTATCACGTTACATCATTATAAGAAGTTATTGTAAGTTGCTCATCAGATCTATTCAGTCTTCCAGATACTGTAGGGTAACATTGGACTAATGTGCACTCACTGTGTAAAAGAGGATGCCAATGACAAAATGAACCAGAGAAATGCCTCACTTGTCATCATGGAAAGAAAGAAAATATATAATAACATAATATAAATTTTGATTTACTCAGTCATTTGTAATAAGTATTTTATTTATCTAATTTCCTAATTTTTGATCATATTTTCTTTAAAATCGCAGACTTTTCGCTATTTTTCATGTAAATCCTTGGTGGCGCTTCATAGCGAAGCCGGTGAGGCCGCAGCGAGCTTGGCCTCCCCTGGGATTGCGCAATCCCATGGTAACTGCGCTGACTTCCATTCTGTGAATGCATCTTCCTGTCTCTAGATCATAAATTCAATTGTTCAAACAGTTATGAACTGATTTTCCACAATTTAATATATGTGGATTACGAATTGTGTTTTGGTCATCAAACTGTGTGCAGATAACATGTTTTCGTGGTGCTGGCCGATCATAAACAGCAAAGAACTGGTTGTAGGTGAGGCCAGCAGTTCCTTGGCCACTAGGCAGGGGGCGCTCAAGGGGCACCGCTCGTGATCCCCAAATAGTAGAGTCAAAACAAGTTATTGATGTTTTATTAGCGAGTTTTGCTAATCAAGTAAAGCACTAAAAAGACTCTAAACATACAGCTGGAACAGGACTGATCAAGGAAGGCTTTCCTCCCTGGCAGTGAGCTCCACTGAGACTGAGAGACTTTTAAAACTGAAGAAGATAAAGAGAACTTTTACCGGAAAATGATGATATTTTTGTTCAGAAAGAGCGCCACAGGGACTTAAATTATAAGTAGAGGTAAGACAGCGATACTTATTCATGTTTTGTTTTTGTGATAAAATGTGCATAATGTGGGTTATAGTTTTAGAATGTGTTACAAATGCAGAAATCCATCATAACTCATAAACTGTTACCAATCAAATGACAATTTTTTTCATCAAAGAATCAATATTTTTCCATGTATCTTGGTGAATTTATTTGGCTCAATCAGTCTCCTTCAGCACTTTGCAACGAGTCTACTCTGTAGAGTGTATATATTTGTAAATCTGACTCTGATGACGTCAGTGCCTCACCAGCTATGAACTCTACCGCACGTCACTGACTACAACCACCACCACCATATTTTACACCAGACACCGGAGCAGATGAAGGGCCTGCTGTTGGGAACATGTCAGTCAGTTTGACACATTTCGCAGCATCCGTTTGAAGAACTCGTTTCTTTTTTTCGTGCAGTTTCTCTGCGCCTCCCTTGCGTTTCTTATCCATTACTACTGTGAACACCGCTGCACAAAGTTCCACATGGAGCGTGAAGGTGTTTTTCTACTTTATGATTGGCCTAGCCCTTTAGACTGTCAGGGATGATAACCAATGGGCTGCAGTAGCCTGTGGTAAGGGCTGGATGATCGGAACAGACTCTTGCGCTGCTGATATTTTTCTTCATGCATTATGCAAATATAACGAGGCAGATATATAAAATAATAATAATATTAATAATAATAATACATATTATTAATATACATGTCGGGTCTGCCGGCCTGCATGTCATCTAAAGGCAGTTTACAATGTCAAAATCAATCAGATTATACATATTAAATCAGATTATCCAGATTGGTAAAAGAAATTCCTATATAAGGGAACCAGTTGATTTCATCAAAGTCGTAACAAGCAGCATTGACTCCTGAAGAAGCGTAGAGCCACAGGGAGAGTCGTTTGCATTGTACATGGCTTTGCAGCAATCCCTCATACTGATCAAGCATGAAGTGACAGCAGAAGGAAAAACTCCCCATTAACAGGAAGGAAAAACCTCCAGCCGAACCGGGCTCAGTATGAACGGTAATCTGCCTCGACCGACTGGGGGTTACAAAAGAGAGAGAAGAGACACAACAAGACAGACAAAAAAGCACAGAAGCACACATTGATCCAGTAATCTGTTTTACATTAGATGGTAATAGCAGGTGATCTGTCTTCCCTGAATGATGTCACAGCTAACAGAACGCCAGACCAGGTGTACCTACTATGAAGAAAAAATAGAAAAAACAAAAAGGTAAAAGCTGAAATGACAACAGTCATGCAAAATTGAAGAACAATAGACCCTGATGTCCTCCAGCAGCCTAAGCCTATAGCAGCATAACTATAGAGGTAGCTCAGCGTAACATGAACCACTCTAACTATAATCTTTGTCAAAAAGGAAAGTCCCAAGAGCCAGCTTCTAGTGGAGGAGTTCAAGTATCTTGGGGTCTTGTTCACGAATGAGGGGAAGATGGAGCGGGAGATCGACAGGCGGATTGGTGCGACGTCTGCTGTGAAGCGTGCGCTGTACCGATCCGTTGTGGTGAAGAGAGAGCTGAGCCAAAAGGCCAAGCTCTCGATTTACCAGTCGATCTACGTTCCTACCCTCATCTATGGTCACGAGCTTTGGGTCGTGACCGAAAGAACGAAATCCCGGATACAAGCGGCCAAAATGAGTTTTCTCCATGGTGTGTCTGGGCTCTCCCTTAGAGATAGGGTGAGGAGCTCAGTCATCCGGGGAGGACTCAGAGTAGAGCCGCTGCTCCTCCACATTGAGAGGAGCCAGTTGAGGTGACTCGGGCATCTGGTCAGGATGCCTCCTGGACGCCTCCCTGATGAGGTGTTCTGGGCACGTCCCACCGGGAGGAGGCCCAGAGGAAGACCCAGGACACGCTGGAGAGACTATGCTGGCCTGGGAACGCTTTGGGATTCCCCCGGAGGAAGTGGCCCAAGTGGCTGGGGAGAGGAAGGTCTGGGGCTCCCTCTTGAAGCTGCCCCTGCGACCTGACCCCGGATAAGTGGAAGACGATGGATGGATGGAAAAAGGAAAGTTTTAGGATTAGTCTTAAAAGTAGACAGGGTGTCTGCGTCACGGACCAAAACTGGGAGTTGGTTC
This sequence comes from Fundulus diaphanus, assembly GCA_037039145.1. Lineage (NCBI taxonomy): Eukaryota > Metazoa > Chordata > Actinopteri > Cyprinodontiformes > Fundulidae > Fundulus > Fundulus diaphanus. Next base: position 18,270,957 of record CM073136.1, on the reverse strand, counting down.
CACTGGAGAGGAGCATGATAGCTAAAGGATCTGCCTACCATTCTGGTTTTACAGACTTTAGGAACCACCAGCAGACCTGCTTTCTGAGAGTGAAGTGGTCTGTTAGAAATTACTAAAGTTTGTACACAACATACACATGTGGAATATTGCTAACGTGTTACTTTAGCAATATTCCAATTGCTAAAGTGTTACTTTTACATTATTACTTTTGGGTGTGTATCCACCAATTTAACTGTCAAACTTTCATAAAAGCTGTCTTAATGCAAGAAACGAAACCCTTAAACACATGAAATAATTAACTTTAATTAACTAAAAAGGTTTTGTTAACTTTTCACATGAAGCTGGATTAACAGCTAGTAAGATACCTTTAATTAAATTTGTATACTAGTGTTTAAACCAGGGGTGTCAAACGTACGGCCTGCGGGCCGGATCTGGCCCGCCGAACGATTTAGTCCGGCCCGGTGGCCAAATGCATTTTCATTATTCAACGGCTGTGTCTCCTCGGTGCATCGACCGATCTGCACCAGGTTTTTTGTGAGTCGTGGGGGAGCGCTGCCCAACGCGTACGTGTGTATTGCATGTTAGACGGGTGAGGAAAATGCATGACAGCTTCTGCGGTGGCTGGCGGCGGGAGGTGCGCGTACCCTAGCGGTGGCCCATAGGCCAGAGCGGCGCTTGGCTGCGAGGGCCGATCATCACCGCTTGCGGTTTTAATTATTATTATTTTTATTCTGCCCCCCTAAAGAGGGGCCTTTTTGTGGGCTTTATCATATTCAAAAACTCACCAAACTTGGCAGATGCATGAAGACTGTTTAAAAATTTTATATTTTAAGGTCATCACAAAAATCTAACGGAAAATGCCTCAACGGCGCCACCTAGCAATTTTCAAAGGACCCTTTGCTATTCACTTACTTCATCGTAGAGACGTGAAATTTGGTACAGTTGTAGAGCTCACCAAGACGTTCAGAATTTATAATTAATGTCATAGTGCAAATATCACAGGAAGTCGGCCATTTTAGATTGAAGGTCTGATTTTGACCCCATTTTTGACGTTTACAGCATTGGTATTTGATCGAACTCCTCCTAGGGATTTTGAGCGAGCGACTTGAAACTCGGTCAGTCTGATCATAAGGCATGGCCAATTAAAAGTTATCAAAACGGTGAGTTTTTGAGCATGTTGAAGGGGCGTTAGCAGGGGTCAAAGTTCACCTACTCGCCACAAAAAATAAAACTGTTATATCTCCTACACAGAAACACACAGAGGCACCAAACCTTCTGTGATTGATCATCATTGGGTCTTCTTTAATATCCGATGGTCAAATGATGACATCACTTAGGCCACGCCCCCTGACAACAGGAAGTGTCATGTTTTGCTGTAAACGGTCGCTATGTTACCCCTCTGAGCTAATCAACGTGAAACTGTGTCCAGAGACAGAAGACATGTTGGTGTGTTGTGGATTCCAGCCCCAAGTGGATTCGATGGAGCAGGGGGGCGTGGCGGCGTGGTGAAGTCACCTCAAACGCCGCTGCCATACGTTTGGCTCTGAATTCCACATTTGTGGGCCGAGCTGCTTAAAAGTCACTTGGATGCATCCTTATCTAGCCCCCGACAGGAATCCATAACAAACTTTGGTGGGCGTGACCTAATGCCTCAACGGCGCCACCTCGCAATTTTCAAAGGACCCTTTGCTATTCACTTACTTCATCGTAGAGACATGAGATTTAGTACAGTAGTAGAGCTCACCAAGACGCTCAGAATTTACAATTAATGTCATAGTGCAAATATCACAGGAAGTCGGCCATTTTAGATTGAAGGTCTGATTTTGACCCCATTTTTGACGTTTACAGCATTGGTATTTGATCGAACTCCTCCTAGGGATTTCGAGCGAGCGGCTTGAAACTCGGTCAGTCTGATCATAAGGCATGGCCAATTAAAAGTTATCAAAACAGTGAGTTTTTGAGCTTGTTGAAGGGGCGTTAGCAGGGGTCAAAGTTCACCTACTCGCCACAAAAAATAAAACAGTTATATCTCCTACACAGAAACACACAGAGGCACCAAACTATCTGTGATTGATCATCATCAGGTCTTCTATCATATCCAATGGTCAAATGATGACATCACTTAGGCCACGCCCCCTGACAACAGGAAATGTCATGTTTTGCTGTAAACGGTCGCTATGTTACCCCTCTGAGCTAATCAACATGAAAATGTATCCAGAGACAGAAGACATGTTGGTGTTTTGGATTCCAGCCCCAAGTGGATTCGATGGAGCAGGGCGGCGTGGTGGTGTGGTGAAGTCACCTCAAACGCCGCTGCCATACGTTTGGCTCTGAATTCCACATTTTTGGGTCGAGCTGCTTAAAACTCCCTTGGATGCATCCTTTTCCACCCCCGACAGGAATCCATAACAAACTGTGGTTGGCGTGACCTAATTTTTCTATAGCGCCCCCTAGAATATTTTAAATGATCAGCCCCAAGCCATGCTTTAAGATAGAATTACGAAAGTTGGTACACAACATACACATGTGGAATATTGCTAAAGTGTTACTTTTACATTATTACTTTTGGGTGTGTATCCACCAATTTAACTGTCAAACTTTCATAAAAGCTGTCTTAATGCAAGAAACAAAACCCTTAAACACATGAAATAACAATTAACTTTAAATAACTAAAAAGGTTTTGTTAACTTTTCACATGAAGCTGGATTAACAGGTAGTAAGATACCTTTGATTAAATTGGTATACTAATGTTTAAACCAGGGGTGTCAAACGTATGGCCCGCGGGCCGGATCCGGCCCACCGAACGATTTTGTCCGGCCCAGTGGCCAAATGCAATATCAATATTCAACGGCTGTATATCCTCGCTGCATCGACCGATCTACACCAGATTTGTTGTGAGTCGTGGGGGAGCGCTGCCGAATGCGTTCGTGGGAATCTCCCGGCGGACGGGCGGGGAAAATGCGTGACAGTTTCTGCGGTGGCTGGCGGCCGGCGGTGCGCGAACCCCCGCGGTGGCCAATAGGCCGGAGCGGCGCTTGGCTGCGAGGGCCGATCGACGCCGCTTGCGGCTTTAATTAGGCCCGAGCAGCGAAGCGCTGCGAAGGCCTATTGTTTCTGTGTTGTTTCTTATTATTATTATTATTTTTATTCTGCCCCCCTAAAGAGGGGCCTTTTTGGGGGATTTATCATATTCAAAAACTCACCAAACTTGGCGGACGCATGAAGACTGTTTAAAAATTTTGTATTTTAAGGTCCTCATAAAAATCTAAAGAAAAATGCCTCAATGGCGCCACCTAGCAATTTTCAAAGGACCCTTTGCTATTCACTTACTTCATCGTAGAGACATGAGATTTGGTACAGTGTTAGAGCTCACCAAGACGCTCAGAATTTACAATTAATGTCATAGTGCAAATATCACAGGAAGTCGGCCATTTTAGATTGAAGGTCTGATTTTGACCCGATTTTTGACGTTTACAGCATTGGTATTTGATCGAACTCCTCCTAGAGATTTTGAGCGAGCGGCTTGAAACTCGGTCAGTCTGATCATAAGGCATGGCCAATTAAAAGTTATCAAAACGGTGAGTTTTTGAGCATGTTGAAGGGGTGTTAGCAGGGGTCAAAGTTCACCTACTCGCCACAAAAAATAAAACTGTTATATCTCCTACACAGAAACACATAGAGGCACCAAACTTTCTGTGATTGATCATCATTGGGTCTTCTTTAATATCCAATGGTCAAATGATGACATCACTTAGGCCACGCCCCCTGACAACAGGAAGTGTCATGTTTTGCTGTAAACGGTCGCTATGTTACCCCTCTGAGCTAATCAACATGAAACTGTGTCCAGAGACGGAAGACATGTTGATGTATTGTGGATTCCAGCCCCAAGTGGATTCGATGGAGCAGGAGAGCGTGGCGGCGTGGTGAAGTCACCTCAAACGCCGCTGCCATACGTTTGGCTCTGAATTCCACATTTTTGGGCCGAGCTGCTTAAAACTCACTTGGATGCATCCTTATCCACCCCCCAACAGGAATCCATAACAAACTTTGGTGGGCGTGACCTAATGCCTCAACGGCGCCACCTAGCAATTTTCAAAGGAGCCTTTGCTATTCACTTACTTCATCGTAGAGACATGAGATTTGGTACAGTGGTAGAGCTCACCAAGACGCTCAGAATTTACAATTAATGTCATAGTGTAAATATCACAGGAAGTCGGCCATTTTAGATTGAAGGTCTGATTTTGACCCGATTTTTGACGTTTACAGCATTGGTATTTGATGGAACTCCTCCTAGAGATTTTGAGCGAGCGGCTTGAAACTCGGGCAGTCTGATCATAAGGCATGGCCAATTAAAGGTTATCAAAACAGTGAGTTTTTGAGCTTGATGAAGGGGCATTAGCAGGGGTCAAAGTTCACCTACTCGCCACAAAAAATAAAACTGTTATATCTCCTACACAGAAACACACAGAGGCATCAAACTTTCAGTAATTGATCACCATCAGGTCTCCTATAATATCCAATGGTCAAATGATGACATTGATTAGGCCACGCCCCCTGACAACAGGAAGTGTCATGTTTTGTTGTAAGCGGTCGCTATGTTACCCCTCTGAGCTAATCAACATGAAACTGTGTCCACAGACAGAACACATGTTGGTATGTTGTGGATTTCAGGCTCAACTGGATTGGATGGAGCAGGGGGGCGTGGCGGCGTGGCATATTCACCTCAAACGCTGCTGTCATACGTTTGGCTCTGAATTCCACAGTTTTGGGCCGAGCTGCTTAAAACTCATTTGGATGCATCCTTATCCACCCCCCAACAGGAATCCTTAACAAACTTTAGTGAGCAGGACTTAGTTTCTCTATAGCGCCACCAAGCAAATTTCAAAGGACCCTTTGGTATTCACTTACTTCATCGTAGAGTAATGAAATTTTGTACAGTTGTAGATCTCAGCAAGACGCTCAGAATTTACAATTAATGTCATACTGCAAGTATCACAGGAAGTAAGCCATTTTAGATTGAAATCTGAATTTTGATACCAAGTTGACATGTAAAGCATATGTATTTGATCATACTTGTCCAGCAGGGGGCAGCAAGAGACCACAAATAAACCCCAAAGGAATTTCTCTTGGTAAGTAAGTGATCTTAACTCTTTGGTTTCCTTATATTTATATATTTAAGTTGAACAGATATACAAATCCTGCTTGAAAACTGACAAACTTACTCTTGTTCAATACATTTCAGTTTTTATTTATATAACGCCAAATCATAAAACATGTCATCAGGGACAAAAAAATCGGCCCTGGCATTTTGGATTAGACTGGCCCACCACATTTTTTTTGTGTACTGAATGTGTATACCAACTTTGCAATACCAACTGTGCAATACCTTGAGGCCAGGTTAATGGAAATTAGTGAGAGTGGACACTTAAAATACTTCCAAAATCTTAATTTATTAACACTGTAAAATGTAAACTCCACCACAGCACAGCAACAATTCTTAGATCAGAGAGAGAGAGAGAAAGAGAGGTGTCACGGTCAATCACACATATTATCACGTTACATCATCATAAGAAGTTATTGTAAGTTGCTCATCAGATCTATTCAGTCTTCCAGATACTGTAGGGTAACTTTGGACTAATGTGCACTCACTGTGTAAAAAAGGATGCCAATGACAAAATGAACCAGAGAAATGCCTCACTTGTCATCATGGAAAGAAAGAAAATATATAATAACATAATATAAATTTTGATTTACTCAGTCATTTGTAATAAGTATTTTATTTATCTAATTTGCTAATTTTTGATCATATTTTCTTTAAAATCGCAGACTTTTTGCTATTTTTCATGTAAATCCTTGGTGGCGCTTCATAGCAAAGCCGGTGAGGCCGCAGCGAGCTTGGCCTCCCCTGGGATTGCGCAATCCCATGTTAACTGCGCTGACTTCCATTCTGTGAATGCATCTTCCTGTCTCTAGATCATAAATTCAATTGTTCAAACAGTTATGAACTGATTTTCCACAATTTAATATATGTGGATTACGAATTGTGTTTTGGTCATCAAACTGTGTGCAGATAACATGTTTTCGTGGTGCTGGCCGATCATAAACAGCAAAGAACTGGTTGTAGGTGAGGCCGGCAGTTCCTTGGCCGCTAGGCAGGGGGCGCTCAAGGGGCACCGCTCGTGATCCCCAAATAGTAGAGTCAAAACAAGTTATTGATGTTTTATTAGCGAGTTTTGCTAAACAAGTAAAGCACTAAAAAGACTCTCAACATACAGCTGGAACAGGACTGATCAGGGAAGGCTTTCCTCCCTGGCAGTGAGCTCCATTGAGACTGAGAGACTTTTAAAACTGAAGAAGATAAAGAGAACTTTTACCGGAAAATGATGATATTTTTGTTCAGAAAGAGCGCCACAGGGACTTAAATTATAAGTAGAGGTAAGACAGCGATACTTATTCATGTTTTGTTTTTGTGATAAAATGTGCGTAATGTGGGTTATAGTTTTAGAATGTGTTACAAATGCAGAAATCCATCATAACTCATAAACTGTTACCAGTCAAATGACAATTTTTTTTCATCAAAGAACCAATATTTTCCCATGTCTCTTGGTGAATTTATTTGGCTCAATCAGTCTCCTTCAGCACTTTGCAACGAGTCTACTCTGTAGAGTGTATATATTTGTAAATCTGACTCTGATGACGTCAGTGCCTCACCAGCTATGAACTCTACCGCACGTCACTGACTACAACCACCACCATATTTTACATCAGACACCGGAGCAGATGAAGGGCCTGCTGTTGGGAACATGTCAGTCAGTTTTACACATTTCGCAGCGTCCGTTTGAAGAACTCGTTTCTTTTTTTCGTGCAGTTTCTCTGCGCCTCCCTTGCGTTTCTTATCCATTACTACTGTGAACACCGCTGCACAAAGTTCCACATGGAGCGTGAAGGTGTTTTTCTACTTTATGATTGGCCTAGCCCTTTAGACTGTCAGGGATGATAACCAATGGGCTGCAGTAGCCTGTGGTAAGGGCCGGATGATCGGAACAGACTCTTGCGCTGCTGATATTTTTCTTCATGCATTATGCAAATATAACGAGGCAGATATATAAAATAATAATAATAATAATACATATTATTAATATACATGTCGGGTCTGCCGGCCCAAACAGCACGTCGGCCCACCGGGAAAATGCCCGGTACGCCCGATTACCAGTCCATGCCTGCATGTCATCTAAAGGCAGTTTACAATGTCAAAATCAATCAGATTATACATATTAACTCAGATTATCCAGATTGGTAAAAGAAATTCCTATATAAGGGAACCAGTTAATTGCATCAAAGTCGTAACAAGCAGCATTCACTCCTGAAGAAGCGTAGAGCCACAGGGAGAGTCGTTTGCATTGTACATGGCTTTGCAGCAATCCCTCATACTGATCAAGCATGAAGTGACAGCAGAAGGAAAAACTCCCCATTAACAGGAAGGAAAAACCTCCAGCAGAACCGGGCTCAGTATGAACGGTAATCTGCCTTGACCGACTGGGGGTTACAAAAGAGAGAGAAGAGACACAACAAGAGAGACAAAAAAGCACAGAAGCACACATTGATCCAGTAATGTGTTTTACATTAGATGGTAATAGCAGGTGATCTGTCTTCCCTGGATGATGTCACAGCTAACAGAACGCCAGACCAGGTGTACCTACTATGAAGAAAAAATAGAAAAAACAAAAAGTTAAAAGCTGAAATGACAACAGTCATGCAAAATTGAAGAACAATAGACCCTGATGTCCTCCAGCAGCCTAAGCCTATAGCAGCATAACTATAGAGGTAGCTCAAGGTAACATGAACCACTCTAACTATAAGCTTTGTCAAAAAGGAAAGTCCCAAGAGCCAGCTTCTAGTGGAGGAGTTCAAGTATCTTGGGGTCTTGTTCACGAATGAGGGGAAGATGGAGCGGGAGATCGACAGGCGGATTGGTGCAACGTCTGCTGTGAAGCGGGCGCTGTACCGGTCCGTTGTGGTGAAGAGAGAGCTGAGCCAAAAGGCCAAGCTCTCGATTTACCGGTCGATCTACGTTCCTACCCTCATCTATGGTCACGAGCTTTGGGTCGTGACCGAAAGAACGAGATCCCGGATACAAGCGGCCAAAATGAGTTTTCTCCATAGTGTGTCTGGGCTCTCCCTTAGAGATAGGGTGAGGAGCTCAGTCATCCGGGGAGGACTCAGAGTAGAGCCGCTGCTCCTCCACATTGAGAGGAGCCAGTTGAGGTGGCTCGGGCATCTGGTTAGGATGCCTCCTGGACGCATCCCTGGTGAGGTGTTCTGGGCATGTCCCACCGGGAGGAGGCCCAGGGGAAGACCCAGGACACGCTGGAGAGACTATGCTGGCCTGGGAACGCTTAGGGATTCCCCCGGAGGAAGTGGCCCAAGTGGCTGGGGAGAGGAAGGTCTGGGCCTCCCTCTTGAAGCTGCTACACCCGCGACCCGACCCCGGATAAGCGGAAGACGATGGATGGATGGAAAAAGGAAAGTTTTAGGATTAGTCTTAAAAGTAGACAGGGTGTCTGCGTCACGGACCAAAACTTGGAGTTGGTTCCACTGGAGAGGAGCATGATAGCTAAAGGATCTGCCTACCATTCTGGTTTTACAGACTTTAGGAACCACCAGCAGACCTGCTTTCTGAGAGTGAAGTGGTCTGTTAGAAATTACTAAAGTTTGTACACAACATACACATGTGGAATATTGCTAACGTGTTACTTTAGCAATATTCCAATTGCTAAAGTGTTACTTTTACATTATTACTTTTGGGTGTGTATCCACCAATTTAACTGTCAAACTTTCATAACAGCTGTCTTAATGCAAGAAACGAAACCCTTAAACACATGAAATAATTAACTTTAAATAACTAAAAAGGTTTTGTTAACTTTTCACATGAAGCTGGATTAACAGCTAGTAAGATACCTTTGATTAAGTTGGTATACTAATGTTTAAACCAGGGGTGTCAAACGTACGGCCTGCGGGCCGGATCTGGCCCGCCGAACGATTTAGTCCGGCCCGGTGGCCAAATGCATTTTCATTATTCAACGGCTGTGTCTCCTCGGTGCATCGACCGATCTGCACCAGATTTTTATGTGAGTCGTGGGGGAGCGCTGCCCAACGCATACGTGTGTATTGCATGGTAGACGGGTGAGGAAAATGCATGACAGCTTCTGCGGTGGCTGGCGGCGGGAGGTGCGCGTACCCTAGCGGTGGCCCATAGGCCAGAGCGGCGCTTGGCTGCGAGGGCCGATCATCACCGCTTGCGGTTTTAATTATTATTCTTATTAGGCCCGAGCAGCGAAGCGCTGCGAAGGCCTATTGTTTCTGTGTTGTTTCTTCTTCTTCTTATTATTATTATTATTATTATTATTATTATTTTTATTCTGCCCCCCTAAAGAGGGGCCTTTTTGGGGGCTTTATCATATTCAAAAACTCACCAAACTTGGCAGATGCATGAAGACTGTTTAAAAATTTTATATTTTAAGGTCATCACAAAAATCTAACGGAAAATGCCTCAACGGCGCCACCTAGCAATTTTCAAAGGACCCTTTGCTATTCACTTACTTCATCGTAGAGACGTGAAATTTGGTACAGTTGTAGAGCTCACCAAGACGTTCAGAATTTATAATTAATGTCATAGTGCAAATATCACAGGAAGTCGGCCATTTTAGATTGAAGGTCTGATTTTGACCCCATTTTTGACGTTTACAGCATTGGTATTTGATCGAACTCCTCCTAGGGATTTTGAGCGAGCGACTTGAAACTCGGTCAGTCTGATCATAAGGCATGGCCAATTAAAAGTTATCAAAACGGTGAGTTTTTGAGCATGTTGAAGGGGCGTTAGCAGGGGTCAAAGTTCACCTACTCGCCACAAAAAATAAAACTGTTATATCTCCTACACAGAAACACACAGAGGCACCAAACCTTCTGTGATTGATCATCATTGGGTCTTCTTTAATATCCAATGGTCAAATGATGACATCACTTAGGCCACGCCCCCTGACAACAGGAAGTGTCATGTTTTGCTGTAAACGGTCGCTATGTTACCCCTCTGAGCTAATCAACATGAAACTGTGTCCAGAGACAGAAGACATGTTGGTGTGTTGTGGATTCCAGCCCCAAGTGGATTCGATGGAGCAGGGGGGCGTGGCGGCGTGGTGAAGTCACCTCAAACGCCGCTGCCATACGTTTGGCTCTGAATTCCACATTTCTGGGCCGAGCTGCTTAAAACTCACTTGGATGCATCCTTATCTAGCCCCCGACAGGAATCCATAACAAACTTTGGTGGGCGTGACCTAATGCCTCAACGGCGCCACCTCGCAATTTTCAAAGGACCCTTTGCTATTCACTTACTTCATCCTAGAGACATGAGATTTGGTACAGTAGTAGAGTTCACCAAGACGCTCAGAATTTACAATTAATGTCATAGTGCAAATATCACAGGAAGTCGGCCATTTTAGATTGAAGGTCTGATTTTGACCCCATTTTTGACGTTTACAGCATTGGTATTTGATTGAACTCCTCCTAGGGATTTTGAGCGACCGACTTGAAACTCGGTCAGTCTGATCATAAGGCATGGCCAATTAAAAGTTATCAAAACAGTGAGTTTTTGAGCTTGTTGAAGGGGCGTTAGCAGGGGTCAAAGTTCACCTACTCGCCACAAAAAATAAAACAGTTATATCTCCTACACAGAAACACACAGAGGCACCACACTATCTGTGATTGATCATCATCAGGTCTTCTATCATATCCAATGGTCAAATGATGACATCACTTAGGCCACGCCCCCTGACAACAGGAAATGTCATGTTTTGCTGTAAACGGTCGCTATGTTACCCCTCTGAGCTAATCAACATGAAAATGTATCCAGAGACAGAAGACATGTTGGTGTTTTGGATTCCAGCCCCAAGTGGATTCGATGGAGCAGGGCGGCGTGGTGGCGTGGTGAAGTCACCTCAAACGCCGCTGCCATACGTTTGGCTCTGAATTCCACATTTTTGGGTCGAGCTGCTTAAAACTCTCTTGGATGCATCCTTTTCCACCCCCGACAGGAATCCATAACAAACTTTGGTTGGCGTGACCTAATTTTTCTATAGCGCCCCCTAGAATATTTTAAATGATCAACCCCAAGCCATGCTTTAAGATAGAATTACGAAAGTTGGTACACAACATACACATGTTGTCATGATTTTAGGTTCTGTCTTAGTTTTGATTCATGGAATAGTTTGAGTTTTGTTGTGGTTTGATTTTGTTCTTTGTGTTATACTATCTGTTAGGGTTCTGTAAGCTTTTAGCTCAGTTCTGTTCACCTGCCAGCTCACTCCCCTGTCAGCAGTCACCAACCTATCAGTTCAGTTCACTGTCAGTCACTTCCCTGCCTCTGATTAGTTCCAGCTGTTTCCCGGTAATTAGTTTTCACTCCATTTCACCTGTGCACTTCACTATATAGTTCTGCCTCAGTCTTTAGTTCTCCGCCAGATCATTAACGAGCCACGGTGAGTTTTGTTCCAGCGTTCCTTTCTTGTGTAACCTGTTGATGCAAACCCGATTGCCTTTGATTCTGAGCCAGCCTGTTCCCTGATCTGTTTTTCCTGCCCTGTCTGACTGATTTACCGGTTTACCGACTTAATTCTGTCCCATGGTTATCCGAGCTTGCTTTTGCCCTGTCTGTACCTCTGCCTATTTTGGACTGCTTTTTGTGTACCGGATTTTGGACTGCCCTTTTGACTATTGAGCCCGCCTGTCCCTGTTTTCATTATTAAAATCCTGTTTTTTGCCTTCACCTCACTTGTTTGGTTTGAATACTGGGTTTGCCTGATTCACGTTCGTAACACATGTGGAATATTGCTAAAGTGTTACTTTTACATTATTACTTTTGGGTGTGTATCCACCAATTTAACTGTCAAACTTTCATAAAAGCTGTCTTAATGCAAGAAACAAAACCCTTAAACACATGAAATAACAATTAACTTTAAATAACTAAAAAGGTTTTGTTAACTTTTCACATGAAGCTGGATTAACAGGTAGTAAGATACCTTTGATTAAATTGGTATACTAATGTTTAAACCAGGGGTGTCCAACGTATGGCCCGCGGGCCGGATCCGGCCCACCGAACGATTTTGTCCGGCCCAGTGGCCAAATGCAATATCAATATTCAACGGCTGTATATCCTCGCTGCATCGACCGATCTACACCAGATTTGTTGTGAGTCGTGGGGGAGCGCTGCCGAATGCGTTCGTGGGAATCTCCCGGCGGACGGGCGGGGAAAATGCGTGACAGTTTCTGCGGTGGCTGGCGGCCGGCGGTGCGCGAACCCCCGCGGTGGCCAATAGGCCGGAGCGGCGCTTGGCTGCGAGGGCCGATCGACGCCGCTTGCGGCTTTAATTCTTATTATTATTATTCTGCCCCCCTAAAGAGGGGCCTTTTTGGGGGCTTTATCATATTCAAAAACTCACCAAACTTTGCAGATGCATGGTGACTGTTTAAAAATTTTGTATTTTAAGGTCGTCACAAAAATCTAAAGAAAAATGCCTCAACGGCGCCACCTAGAAATTTTCAAAGGACCCTTTGCTATTCACTTACTTCGTCGTAGAGACATGAGATTTGGTACAGTTGTAGAGCTCAACAAGACGCTCAGAATTTACAATTATTGTCATAATGCAAGTATCACAGGAAGTTGGCCATTTTAGACTGAAAGTCTGATTTTGACCTCAATTTTGACAGTTACAGCATTGGTATAAGATCTAACTCCTCCTAGAGATATCGAGCGATCGGCTTGAAACTCGGGCAGTCTGATCATAAGGCATGGCCAATCAAATGTTATCAAAACGGTGAGTTTTTGAGCTTGTTGAAGGGGCATTAGCAGGGGTCAAAGTTCACCTACTCGCCACAAAAAATAAAAGTGTTATATCTCCTACACAGAAACACACAGAGGCACCAAACTTTCAGTAATTGATCACCATCAGGTCTCCTATAATATCCAATGGTCAAATGATGACATTGCTTAGGCCACGCCCCCTGACAACAGGAAGTGTCATGTTTTGTTGTAAGCGGTCGCTATGTTACCCCTCTGAGCTAATCAACATGAAATTGTGTCCACAGACAGAACACATGTTGGTATGTTGTGGATTTCAGGCTCAACTGGATTCGATGGAGCAGGGGGGCGTGGCGGCGTGGCATATTCACCTCAAACGCTGCTGTCATACGTTTGGCTCTGAATTCCACAGTTTTGGGCCGAGCTGCCTAAAACTCATTTGGATGCATCCTTATCCACCCCCCAACAGGAATCCATAACAAACTTTAGTGAGCAGGACTTAGTTTCTCTATAGCGCCACCAAGCAATTTTCAAAGGACCTTTTGCTATTCACTTACTTCATCGTAGAGTAATGAAATTTTGTACAGTTGTAGATCTCAGCAAGACGCTCAGAATTTACAATTAATGTCATACTGCAAGTATCACAGGAAGTAAGCCATTTTAGATTGAAATCTGAATTTTGATACCAAGTTGACATGTAAAGCATATGTATTTGATCATACTTGTCCAGCAGGGGGCAGCAAGAGACCACAAATAAACCCCAAAGGAATCTCTCTTGGTAAGTAAGTGATCTTAACTCTTTGGTTTCCTTATATATTTATGTTGAACAGATATACAAATCCTGCTTGAAAACTGACAAACTTACTCTTGTTCAATACATTTCAGTTTTTATTTATATAACGCCAAATCATAAAACATGTCATCAGGGGTGGACTGGGACAAAAAAATCGGCCCTGGCATTTTGGATTAGACTGGCCCACCACATTTTTTTTGTGTACTGAATGTGTATACCAACTGTGCAATACCAACTGTGCAATACCTTGAGGCCAGGTTAATGGAAATTAGTGAGAGTGGACACTTAAAATACTTCCAAAATCTTAATTTATTAACACTGTAAAATGTAAACTCCACCACAGCACAGCAACTATTCTTAGATCAGAGAGAGAGAGAGAGAGAGAGAAAGAGAGGTGTCACGGTTAATCACACATATTATCACGTTACATCATTATAAGAAGTTATTGTAAGTTGCTCATCAGATCTATTCAGTCTTCCAGATACTGTAGGGTAACATTGGACTAATGTGCACTCACTGTGTAAAAAAGGATGCCAATGACAAAATGAACCAGAGAAATGCCTCACTTGTCATCATGGAAAGAAAGAAAATATATAATAACATAATATAAATTTTGATTTACTCAGTCATTTGTAATAAGTATTTTATTTATCTAATTTCCTAATTTTTGATCATATTTTCTTTAAAATCGCAGACTTTTCGCTATTTTTCATGTAAATCCTTGGTGGCGCTTCATAGCGAAGCCGGTGAGTCCGCAGCGAGCTTGGCCTCCCCTGGGATTGCGCAATCCCTTGTTAACTGTGCTGACTTCCATTCTGTGAATGCATCTTCCTGTCTCTAGATCATAAATTCAATTGTTCAAACAGTTATGAACTGATTTTCCACAATTTAATATATGTGGATTACGAATTGTGTTTTGGTCATCAAACTGTGTGCAGATAACATGTTTTCGTGGTGCTGGCCGATCATAAACAGCAAAGAACTGGTTGTAGGTGAGGCCGGCAGTTCCTTGGCCGCTAGGCAGGGGGCGCTCAAGGGGCACCGCTCGTGATCCCCAAATAGTAGAGTCAAAACAAGTTATTGATGTTTTATTAGCGAGTTTTGCTAAACAAGTAAAGCACTAAAAAGACTCTAAACATACAGCTGGAACAGGACTGATCAGGGAAGGCTTTCCTCCCTGGCAGTGATCTCCATTGAGACTGAGAGACTTTTAAAACTGAAGAAGATAAAGATAACTTTTACCGGAAAATGATGATATTTTTGTTCAGAAAGAGCGCCACAGGGACTTAAATTATAAGTAGAGGTAAGACAGCGATACTTATTCATGTTTTGTTTTTGTGATAAAATGTGCGTAATGTGGGTTATAGTTTTAGAATGTGTTACAAATGCAGAAATCCATCATAACTCATAAACTGTTACCAATCAAATGACAATTTTTTTTTCATCAAAGAACCAATATTTTTCCATGTATCTTGGTGAATTTATTTGGCTCAATCAGTCTCCTTCAGCACTTTGCAACGAGTCTACTCTGTAGAGTGTATATATTTGTAAATTTGACTCTGATGACGTCAGTGCCTCACCAGCTATGAACCCTACCGCACGTCACTGACTACAACCACCACCATATTTTACACCAGTCACCGGAGCAGATGAAGGGCCTGCTGTTGGGAACATGTCAGTCAGTTTGACACATTTCGCAGCATCCGTTTGAAGAACTCGTTTCTTTTTTTCGTGCAGTTTCTCTGCGCCTCCCTTGCGTTTCTTATCCATTACTACTGTGAACACCGCTGCACAAAGTTCCACATGGAGCGTGAAGGTGTTTTTCTGCTTTATGATTGGCCTAGCCCTTTAGACTGTCAGGGATGATAACCAATGGGCTGCAGTAGCCTGTGGTAAGGGCCGGATGATCGGAACAGACTCTTGCGCTGCTGATATTTTTCTTCATGCATTATGCAAATATAACGAGGCAGATATATAAAATAATAATAATAATAATACATATTATTAATATACATGTCGGGTCTGCCGGCCCAAACAGCACGTCGGCCCACCAGGAAAATGCCCGGTACGCCCGATTACCAGTCCATGCCTGCATGTCATCTAAAGGCAGTTTACAATGTCAAAATCAATCAGATTATACATATTAAGTCAGATTATCCAGATTGGTAAAAGAAATTTCCTATATAAGTGAACCAGTTAATTGCATCAAAGTCGTAACAAGCAGCATTCACTCCTGAAGAAGCGTAGAGCCACAGGGAGAGTCGTTTGCATTGTACATGGCTTTGCAGCAATCCCTCATACTGATCAAGCATGAAGTGACAGCAGAAGGAAAAACTCCCCATTAACAGGAAGGAAAAACCTCCAGCAGAACCGGGCTCAGTATGAACGGTAATCTGCCTTGACTGATTGGGGGTTACAAAAGAGAGAGAAGAGACACAACATGACAGACAAAAAAGCACAGAAGCACACATTGATCCAGTAATGTGTTTTACATTAGATGGTAATAGCAGGTGATCTGTCTTCCCTGGATGATGTCACAGCTAACAGAACGCCAGACCAGGTGTACCTACTATGAAGAAAAAATAGAAAAAACAAAAAGTTAAAAGCTGAAATGACAACAGTCATGCAAAAACGAAGAACAGTAGACCCTGATGTCCTCCAGCAGCCTAAGCCTACAGCAGCATAACTATAGAGGTAGCTCAGGGTAACATGAACCACTCTAACTATAAGCTTTGTCAAAAAGGAAAGTCCCAAGAGCCAGCTTCTAGTGGAGGAGTTCAAGTATCTTGGGGTCTTGTTCACGAATGAGGGGAAGATGGAGCGGGAGATCGACAGGCGGATTGGTGCGACGTCTGCTGTGAAGCGGGCGCTGTACCGGTCCGTTGTGGTGAAGAGAGAGCTGAGCCAAAAGGCCAAGCTCTCGATTTACCAGTCGATCTACGTTCCTACCCTCATCTATGGTCACGAGCTTTGGGTCGTGACCGAAAGAACGAGATCCCGGACACAAGCGGCCAAAATGAGTTTTCTCCATAGTGTGTCTGGGCTCTCCCTTAGAGATAGGGTGAGGAGATCAGTCATCCGGGGAGGACTCAGAATAAAGCCGCTGCTCCTTCACATTGAGAGGAGCCAGTTGAGGTGGCTCGGGCATCTGGTTAGGATGCCTCCTGGACGCCTCCCTGGTGAGGTGTTCCGGGCACGTCCCACCGGGAGGAGGCCCAGGGGAAGACCCAGGACACGCTGGAGAGACTCTGCTCGCCTGGGAACGCTTTGGGATTCCCCCGGAGGAAGTGGCCCAAGTGGCTGGGGAGAGGAAGGTCTGGGCCTCCCTCTTGAAGCTGCTACACCCGCGACCTGACCCCGGATAAGCGGAAGACGATGGATGGATGGAAAAAGGAAAGTTTTAGGATTAGTCTTAAAAGTAGACGGGGTGTCTGCCTCACGGACCAAAACTGGGAGTTGCTTCCACTGGAGAGGAGCATGATAGCTAAAGGATCTGCCTCCCATTCTGGTTTTACAGACTTTAGGAACCACCAGCAGACCTGCTTTCTGAGAGTGAAGTGGTCTATTAGAAATTACTAAAGTTTGTACACAACATACACATGTGGAATATTGCTAACGTGTTACTTTAGCAATATTCCAATTGCTAAAGTGTTACTTTTACATTATTACTTTTGGGTGTGTATCCACCAATTTAACTGTCAAACTTTCATAACAGCTGTCTTAATGCAAGAAACGAAACCCTTAAACACATGAATTAATTAACTTTAAATAACTAAAAAGGTTTTGTTAACTTTTCACATGAAGCTGGATTAACAGCTAGTAAGATACCTTTAATTAAATTTGTATACTAGTGTTTAAACCAGGGGTGTCAAACGTACGGCCTGCGGGCCGGATCTGGCCCGCCGAACGATTTAGTCCGGCCCGGTGGCCAAATGCATTATCATTATTCAACGGCTGTGTCTCCTCGGTGCATCGACCGATCTGCACCAGGTTTTTTGTGAGTCGTGGGGGAGCGCTGCCCAACGCGTACGTGTGTATTGCATGTTAGACGGGTGAGGAAAATGCATGACAGCTTCTGCGGTGGCTGGCGGCGGGAGGTGCGCGTACCCTAGCGGTGGCCCATAGGCCAGAGCGGCGCTTGGCTGCGAGGGCCGATCATCACCGCTTGCGGTTTTAATTATTATTATTATTATTCTGCCCCCCTAAAGAGGGGCCTTTTTGGGGGCTTTGTCATTTTCAAAAACTCACCAAACTTTGCAGATGCATGGTGACTGTTTAAAAATTTTGTATTTTAAGATCGTCACAAAAATCTAAAGAAAAATGCCTCAATGGCGCCACCTAGAAATTTTCAAAGGACCCTTTGCTATTCACTTACTTCGTCGTAGAGACATGAAATTTGGTACAGTGGTAGAGCTCACCAAGACGCTCAGAATTTACAATTAATGTCATAGTGTAAATATCACAGGAAGTCGGCCATTTTAGATTGAAAGTCTGATTTTGACCTCAATTTTGACAGTTACAGCATCGGTATAAGATCTAACTCCTCCTAGAGATATCGAGCGATCGGCTTGAAACTCGGGCAGTCTGATCATAAGGCATGGCCAATCAAAAGTTATCAAAACGGTGAGTTTTTGAGCATGCTGAAGGGGCGTTGGCAGGGGTCAAAGTTCACCTATTCGCCACAAAAAATAAAAGTGTTATATCTCCTACACAAAAACACACAGAGGCACCAAACTTTCTGTGATTAATCATCATCAGGTCTCCTATAATATCCAATGGTCAAATGATGACATCACTTAGGCCACACCCCCTGACAACAGGAAGTGTCATGTTTTGCTGTAAACGGTCGCTATGTTACCCCTCTGAGCTAATCAACATGAAACTGTGTCCAGAGACAGAAGACATGTTGTTGTGTTGTGGATTCCAGCCCCAAGTCGATTCGATGGAGCAGGAGAGCGTGGCGGCGTGGTGAAATCACCTCAAACGCCGCTGCCATACGTTTGGCTCTGAATTCCACATTTTTGGGCCGAGCTGCATAAAACTCACTTGGATGCATCCTTATCCACCCCCCAACAGGAATCCATAACAAATTTTGGTGGGCGTGACCTAATGCCTCAACGGCGCCACTTAGCAATTTTCAAAGGACCCTTTGCTATTCACTTACTTCATCGTAGAGACATGAGATTTGGTACAGTGGTAGAGCTCACCAAGACGCTCAGAATTTACAATTAATGTCATAGTGTAAATATCACAGGAAGTTGGCCATTTTAGATTGAATGTCTGATTTTGACCCCATTTTTGACGTTTATAGCATTGGTATTTGATGGATCTCCTCCTAGAGATTTTTAGCGAGTGGCTTGAAACTCGGGCAGTCTGATCATAAGGCATGGCCAATTAAAAGTTATCAAAACGGTGAGTTTTTGAGCTTGTTGAAGGGGCATTAGCAAGGGTCAAAGTTCACCTACTCGCCACAAAAAATAAAACTGTTATATCTCCTACACAGAAACACACAGAGGCACCAAACTTTCTGTGATTGATCATCATCAGGTCTCCTATAATATCCAATGGTCAAATGATGACATTGCTTAGGCCACGCCCCCTGACAACAGGAAGTGTCATGTTTTGTTGTAAGCGGTCGCTATGTTACCCCTCTGAGCTAATCAACATGAAACTGTGTCCACAGACAGAACACATGTTGGTATGTTGTGGATTTCAGGCTCAACTGGATTGGATGGAGCAGGGGGGCGTGGTGGCATGGCATATTCACCTCAAACGCTGCTGTCATACGTTTTGGGCCGAGCTGCTTAAAACTCATTTGGATGCATCCTTATCCACCCCCCAACAGGAATCCTTAACAAACTTTAGTGAGCAGGACTTAGTTTCTCTATAGCGCCACCAAGCAAATTTCAAAGGACCCTTTGGTATTCACTTACTTCATCGTAGAGTAATGAAATTTTGTACAGTTGTAGATCTCAGCAAGACACTCAGAATTTACAATTAATGTCATACTGCAAGTATCACAGGAAGTAAGCCATTTTAGATTGAAATCTGAATTTTGATACCAAGTTGACATGTAAAGCATATGTATTTGATCATACTTGTCCAGCAGGGGGCAGCAAGAGACCACAAATAAACCCCAAAGGAATTTCTCTTGGTAAGTAAGTGATCTTAACTCTTTGGTTTCCTTATATATTTAAGTTGAACAGATATACAAATCCTGCTTGAAAACTGACAAACTTACTCTTGTTCAATACATTTCAGTTTTTATTTATATAACGCCAAATCATAAAACATGTCATCAGGGGTGGACTGGGACAAAAAAATCGGCCCTGGCATTTTGGATTAGACTGGCCCACCACATTTTTTTTGTGTACTGAATGTGTATACCAACTTTGCAATACCAACTGTGCAATACCTTGAGGCCAGGTTAATGGAAATTAGTGAGAGTGGACACTTAAAATACTTCCAAAATCTTAATTTATTAACACTGTAAAATGTAAACTCCACCACAGCACAGCAACTATTCTTAGATCAGAGAGAGAGAGAGAAAGAGAGGTGTCACAGTCAATCACACATATTATCACGTTACATCATTATAAGAATCTATTGTAAGTTGCTCATCAGATCTATTCAGTCTTCCAGATACTGTAGGGTAACATTGGACTAATGTGCACTCACTGTGTAAAAAAGGATGCCAATGACAAAATGAACCAGAGAAATGCCTCACTTGTCATCATGGAAAGAAAGAAAATATATAATAACATAATATAAATTTTGATTTACTCAGTCATTTGTAATAAGTATTTTATTTATCTAATTTCCTAATTTTTGATCATATTTTCTTTAAAATCGCAGACTTTTCACTATTTTTCATGTAAATCCTTGGTGGCGCTTCATAGCGAAGCCGGTGAGGCCGCAGCGAGCTTGGCCTCCCCTGGGATTGCGCAATCCCATGTTAACTGTGCTGACTTCCATTCTGTGAATGCATCTTCCTGTCTCTAGATCATAAATTCAATTGTTCAAACAGTTATGAACTGATTTTCCACAATTTAATATATGTGGATTACGAATTGTGTTTTGGTCATCAAACTGTGTGCAGATAACATGTTTTCGTGGTGCTGGCCGATCATAAACAGCAAAGAACTGGTTGTAGGTGAGGCCGGCAGTTCCTTGGCCGCTAGGCAGGGGGCGCTCAAGGGGCACCGCTCGTGATCACCAAATAGTAGAGTCAAAACAAGTTATTGATGTTTTATTAGCGAGTTTTGCTAAACAAGTAAAGCACTAAAAAGACTCTAAACATACAGCTGGAACAGGACTGATCAGGGAAGGCTTTCCTCCCTGGCAGTGAGCTCCACTGAGACTAAGAGAGTTTTAAATCTGAAGAAGATAAAGAGAACTTTTACCGGAAAATGATATTTTTGTTCAGAAAGAGCGCCGCAGTGACTTAAATTATAAGTGAGGTAAGACAGTGATACTTATTCATGTTTTGTTTTTGTGATAAAATGTGCGTAATGTGGGTTATAGTTTTAGAATGTGTTACAAATGCAGAAATCCATCATAACTCATAAACTGCTACCAATCAAATGACAAATTTTTTTTCATCAAAGAACCAATATTTTTCCATGTATCTTGGTGAATTTATTTGGCTCAATCAGTCTCCTTCAGCACTTTGCAACGAGTCTACTCTGTAGAGTGTATATATTTGTAAATCTGACTCTGATGACGTCAGTGCCTCACCAGCTATGAACCCTACCGCACGTAACTGGCTACAACCACCACCACCATATCTTACATCAGACACCGGAGCAGATGAAGGCCTGCTGTAGGGAACATGTCAGTGAGTTTGACACATTTCGCAGCGTCCGTTTGAAGAACTCGTTTCTTTTTTTCGTGCAGTTTCTCTGCGCCTCCCATTACTACTGTGAACACTGCTGCACAAAGTTCCACATGGAGCGTGAAGGTGTTTTTCTACTTTATGATTGGCCTAGCCCTTTAGACTGTCAGGGATGATAACGAGGCAGATATATAAAATAATTAATAATAATAATACATATTTATATACATGTCTGGTCTGCCGGCCCAAACAGCACGTCGGCCCACCGGGAAAATGTCCGGTACGCCCGATTACCAGTCCATGGCTGCATGTCATCTAAAGGCAGTTTACAATGTCAAAATCAATCAGATTATACATATTAGGTCAGATTATCCAGATTGGTAAAATAAATTCCTATATAAGGGAACTAGTTGATTGCATCAAAGTCGTAACAAGCAGCATTCACTCCTGAAGAAGCGTAGAGCCACAGGGAGAGTCGTTTGCATTGTACATGGCTTTGCAGCAATCCCTCATACTGATCAAGCATGAAGTGACAGCAGAAGGAAAAACTCCCCATTAACAGGAAGGAAAAACCTCCAGCAGAACCCGGCTCAGTATGAACGGTAATCTGCCTTGACTGACTGGGGGTTACAAAAGAGAGAGAAGAGACACAACAAGAGAGACAAAAAAGCACAGAAGCACACATTGATCCAGTAATCTGTTCTACATTAGATGGTAATAGCGGGTGATCTGTCTTCCCTGGATGATGTCACAGCTAACAGAACGCCAGACCAGGTGTACCTACTATGAAGATAAAAGAGAGAGAACAGAAAGTTAAAAGCTAAAATGACAACAGTCATGCAAAATTGAAGAACAATAGACCCTGATGTCCTCCAGCAGCCTAAGCCTATAGCAGCATAACTATAGAGGTAGCTCAGGGTAACATGAACCACTCTAACTATAAGCTGTGTCAAAAAGGAAAGTCCCAAGAGCCAGCTTCTAGTGGAGGAGTTCAAGTATCTTGGGGTCTTGTTCACGAATGAGGGGAAGATGGAGCGGGAGATCGACAGGCGGATTGGTGCAACGTCTGCTGTGAAGCGGGCGCTGTAGCGATCCGTTGTGGTGAAGAGAGAGGTGAGCCAAAAGGCGAAGCTCTTGATTCACCGGTCGATCTACGTTCCTACCCTCATCTATGGTCACGAGCTTTGGGTCGTGACCGAAAGAACGAGATCCCGGATACAAGCGGCCAAAATAAGTTTTCTCCATAGTGTGTCTGGGCTCTCCCTTAGAGATAGGGTGAGGAGCTCAGTCATCCGGGGAGGACTCAGAGTAGAGCCGCTGCTCCTCAACATTGAGAGGAGCCAGTTGAGGTGGCTCGGGCATCTGGTTAGGATGCCTCCTGGACGCATCCCTGGTGAGGTGTTCTGGGCACATCCCACCGGGAGGAGACCCAGGGGAAGACCCAGGACACGCTGGAGAGACTCTGCTCGCCTGGGAACGCTTTGGGATTCCCCCGGAGGAAGTGGCCCAAGTGGCTGGGGAGAGGAAGGTCTGGGCCTCCCTCTTGAAGCTGCTACACCCGCGACCTGACCCCGGATAAGCGGAAGACGATGGATGGATGGAAAAAGGAAAGTTTTAGGATTAGTCTTAAAAGTAGACAGGGTGTCTGCGTCACGGACCAAAACTGGGAGTTGGTTCCACTGGAGAGGAGCATGATAGCTAAAGGATCTGCCTACCATTCTGGTTTTACAGACTTTAGGAACCACCAGCAGACCTGCTTTCTGAGAGTGAAGTGGTCTGTTAGAAATTACTAAAGTTTGTACACAACATACACATGTGGAATATTGCTAACGTGTTACTTTAGCAATATTCCAATTGTTAAAGTGTTACTTTTACATTATTACTTTTGGGTGTGTATCCACCAATTTAACTGTCAAACTTTCATAAAAGCTGTCTTAATGCAAGAAACGAAACCCTTAAACACATGAAATAATTAACTTTAAATAACTAAAAAGGTTTTGTTAACTTTTCACATGAAGCTGGATTAACAGCTAGTAAGATACCTTTGATTAAGTTGGTATACTAATGTTTAAACCAGGGGTGTCAAACGTACGGCCTGCGGGCCGGATCTGGCCCGCCGAACGATTTAGTCCGGCCCGGTGGCCAAATGCATTATCATTATTCAACGGCTGTGTCTCCTCGGTGCATCGACCGATCTGCACCAGATTTTTTGAGTCGTGGGGGAGCGCTGCCCAACGCGTGCGTGTGTATTGCATGGTAGACGGGCGAGGAAAATGCATGACAGCTTCTGCTGTGGCTGGCGGTGGGAGGTGCGCGTACCCTAGCGGTGGCCCATAGGCCAGAGCGGCGCTTGGCTGCGAGGGCCGATCATCACCGCTTGCGGTTTTAATTAGGCCCGAGCAGCGAAGCGCTGCGAAGGCCTATTGTATCTGTAGTGTTTAATTATTATTATTAATCTGCCACCCCAAAGAGGGGCCTTTTTGAGGGCTTTATCATATTCAAAAACTCACCAAACTTGGCAGATGCATGAAGACTGTTTAAAAATTTTGTATTTTAAGGTCGTCACAAAAATCAAAAGAAAAATGCCTCAACGGCGCCACCTAGCAAATTTCAAAGGACCCTTTACTATCCACTTACTTCGTCATAGAGACATGAAATTTGGTACAGTTGTAGAGCTCAACAAGACGCTCAGAATTTACAATTAACGTCATAGTGCAAGTATCACAGGAAGTTGGCCATTTTAGACTGAAAGTCTGATTTTGACCCAATTTTTGACGTTTATAGCATTGGTATTTGATGGAACTCCTCCTAGAGATTTTGAGCGAGCGGCTTGAAACTCGGTCAGTCTGATCATAAGGCATGGCCAATTAAAAGTTATCAAAACGGTGAGTTTTTGAGCATGTTGAAGGGGCGTTAGCAGGGGTCAAAGTTCACCTATTCGCCACAAAAAATAAAACTGTTATATCTCCTACACAGAAACACACAGAGGCACCAAACTTTCTGTGATTGATCATCCTCGGGTCTTCTTTAATATCCAATGGTCAAATGATGACATCACTTAGGCCACGCCCCCTGACAACAGGAAGTGTCATGTTTTGCTGTAAACGGTCGCTATGTTACCCCTCTGAGCTAATCAACATGAAACTGTGTCCAGAGACAGAAGAGATGTTGATGTATTGTGGATTCCAGCCCCAAGTGGATTCGATGGAGCAGGAGAGCGTGGCGGCGTGGTGAAGTCACCTCAAACGCCGCTGCCATACGTTTGGCTCTGAATTCCACATTTTTGGGCCGAGCTGCTTAAAACTCACTTGGATGCATCCTTATCCACCCCCCAACAGGAATCCATAACAAACTTTGGTGGGCGTGACCTAATGCCTCAACGGCGCCACCTAGCAATTTTCAAAGGACCCTTTGCTATTCACTTACTTCATCGTAGAGACATGAGATTTGGTACAGTGGTAGAGCTCACCAAGACGCTCAGAATTTACAATTAATGTCATAGTGTAAATATCACAGGAAGTCGGCCATTTTAGATTGAAGGTCTGATTTTGACCCAATTTTTGACGTTTACAGCATTGGTATTTGATGGAACTCCTCCTAGAGATTTTGAGCGAGCGGCTTGAAACTCGGGCAGTCTGATCATAAGGCATGGCCAATTAAAGGTTATCAAAACGGTGAGTTTTTGAGCATGCTGAAGGGGCGTGAGCGGGGGTCAAAGTTCACCTACTCGCCATGAAACACAAAACTGTTATATTTCATATACAAAAACTCACAGAGCCACCAAACTTTCAGTAGTTGATCACCACTAGGTCTCCTACAATATCCAATGGTCAAATGATGACATTGCTTAGGCCACGCCCCCTGACAACAGGAAGTGTCATGTTTTATTGTTAACAGTCGCTATGTTACCCCTCTGAGCTAATCAACATGAAACTGTGTCCACAGACAGAAGACATGTTGCTGTGTTGTGGATTCGAGGCCCAACTGGATTCCATGTAGCAGTGCGGCGTGGTGGCGTGGCGAAGTCACCTGAAAGGCCGCTGCCATATGTCCAGACTTCCATAGGATATTGACAAATTTAATAAAAAGTAACTTAAAATTACCTTAAAAGGACAACATTTTTAAAAGTCAAAAAGCTTATTTAATGCTTTGAGAACATCTCTTCTATTCGGCTACAAAATCAACCAAAACAGGATGATCTTTTAAGCTGGCCGGTGGCCAAATGCATCGCTGCATCAACTGATCTGCACCAGTTTAATCCCGTCATGGCAAAATTATTTTTTCTCTTCATGTGTGGCCCTAATACTCCATCGTAAGAACACCGCTGTCGTTACCGCGGGTCCTGGGGAAAAAGAAAAAAACGCTGCTCCTGGGGGGAGCGCATAGATGTGTAATACTTCTCATTGCAATTCAGACAGTGCAGTTCATTTTAAAGAGGCAGTTTTGGCGCATATTACGATAGAAATGGGCTGCGGGGAGCCTAAGTGTGTTGTCGTGGGCGTGTTTACCCGCTGCAGGTAACCGCTGTGAAACAATCAGAAAGATTTCCCTGATTAATAACATCTTTATGGAGCGCTAGACTTATTGTTACTATGTGCTGCTTTACCAGTTCTCTCTCTCTCGCTCGCTCGCTCGCTCGTCATCGGACAAAAATCAAACTGCTTCGTGTTTGTATTTGAAATTGTGCGTCAGACTCAGATTTAGAAAGTTTGTTACGACGTTTGAGCTGTAACTGCAACCGTTATATATATCTTGTAACTTTGACAGACAACACCAACTGTCCCCACAATCCAGTGCACACAATACCACAACAGACCTCATCACGCTCTACAGTACATCAAGAAAACTAAATCAACTAAAACAAGTTCACAAGTGCATTTGAAATGAAGTTAATCCATATTTGTGTGTCAGGGTGTCTAAGCACTCTCCAGAATTTGACATCTCAGCAGAACCTGTAATAATTATAGAAAGTAACGTTATAGTTGTTCTGCCTTTTGTTAAGACAGCAAGGAATTCATGTCGTGAATACATTACATAAATAAGATATTAATTAATTCTTATTCAGAGGAAATCCATGGTAAAAACAGTTAGAAACGTTTTGGGTTCATATTTAATCAGAGTGAGACATCACAACTTTGTTAGATCTCTATGTGAATTACGTGAGATAGTGAGTGCTCTCACCTTAAAAAAAGATCTTTGACGTATTTTGCTCCGGTTAAAAGCTGCTTTTCAGCTATGAAGCTAGGGAAACTGCTAATGTTGAAGTTGAATTTGTTCTACACGCTTCTGCCTTGGAAAAATATGTGTCTTTTTACAAAAACAATGTTTAAAACCAGATTTGGTAACAAAGGTTATTCAGACAACGCAAGAAAAGGAAGCTTTGTGTGGGGAACTTTTGTCCTAGCTGTCTAGCTGCATATGGCCCCAGGACAGCACAATAGTTTTCTTGAAGTATAATTTTGGAGAAGTAGAAACAAGTATT
Source organism: Fundulus diaphanus (assembly GCA_037039145.1). Lineage (NCBI taxonomy): Eukaryota > Metazoa > Chordata > Actinopteri > Cyprinodontiformes > Fundulidae > Fundulus > Fundulus diaphanus. Next base: position 18,243,998 of record CM073136.1, on the reverse strand, counting down.
CATTTCAAAAGGTAGGTAAAAAAGGAAAAAAGTTTTTACAAAATCTTAAAATGTTGGATAGTCGTTATTTCAATCTTGCTGTGAAAATTGGTGAAATATTATCATTTTTAATGCTTAGATATAAAATTGCAAGGCAATTACTAAAATTGCCTTTTGTTGAAAATGTTTTTTGGCATGCCATACTTTATATTTATAGGTAGCCTAGATGTGCATAATAAAAGAGTGGAACTAAAAGCTGGTCTAAAATTTTTATGGAGCTTTAACTTGCTAAGAGTAATAACGTTAGATGATTATATATTTAAAATGAGATAACTGTCTCATAAAATGTGATAGTTTACTTGGTCTAAAGAGATGATTCAATTCAATGTTATTTATATAGCGCCAATTCATGAAATATGTCATCTCAAGGCACTTTACAAAGTCAAAATCAATCAGATTATACAGATTGGGTCAGATTATACACATTGGTCAAAAAAATTCCTATATAAGGGAACCAGTTCATTGCATCAAAGTCTTGACAAGTAGCATTCTCTCTTGAAGAAGCGTAGAACCACAGGGAGAGTCGTCTGCTGTGTCCATGGCTTTGCAGCAATCCTACCTACTGAGCAAGCATGAAGCAACAGCGGGGAAAAAAACTCCCCATTAACGGGAAGGTAAAACCTCCAGCAGAACCGGGCTCAGTATGAACGGTCATCTGCCTCGACCGACTGGGGGTTACAGAAGACAGAGCAGAGACACAACAAGACAGACAAAAAAGCACAGAAGTTCTACATTAGATGGTAGTAGCGGGTGATCTGTCTTCCCTGGATGATGCCACAGCTAACAGAACACCAGACCAGGTGTACCTACAATGAAGAAAAAAGAAAAATCAAAAAGTTAAAAGCTGAAATGACAACAGTCATTCAAAATTGAAGAACAATAGACCCTGATGTCCTGCAGTAGCCTAAACGTATAGCAGCATAACTATAGAGGTAGCTCAGGGTAACATGAGCCACTCTAACTATAAGCTTTTTAAAAAAGGAAAGTCCAAAGAGCCAGCTTCTAGTGGAGAAGTTCAAGTATCTTGGGGTCTTGTTCACGAATGAGGGGAAGATGGAGCGGGAGATCGACAGGCGGATTGGTGCGACGTCTGCTGTGAAGCGGGCGCTGTACCGATCCGTTGTGGTGAAGAGAGAGCTGAGCCAAAAGGCGAAGCTCTCGATTTACCGGTCGATCTACGTTCCTACCCTCATCTATGGTCACGAGCTTTGGGTCGTGACCGAAAGAACGAGATCCTGGATACAAGCGGCCGAAATGAGTTTTCTCCATAGTGTGTGTGAGCTCTCCCTTAGAGATAAGGCGAGGAGCTCAGTCATCCGGGGAGGACTCAGAGTAGAGCCACTGCTTCTTCGCGTCGAGAGGAGCCAGTTGAGGTGGCTTGTGCATCTGGTTAGGATGCCTCCTGGACGCCTCCCTGGTGAGGTGTTCTGGGCACGTCCCACCGGGAGGAGGCCCAGGGGAAGACCTGGGACACGCTGGAGAGACTATGCTCGCCTGGGAACGCTTTGGGATTCCCCCGGAGGAAGTGGCCCAAGTGGCTGGGGAGAGGAAGGTCTGGGCCTCCCTCTTGAAGCTGCTACACCCGCGACCTGACCCCGGATAAGCGGAAGACGATGGATGGATGGAAAAAGGAAAGTTTTAGGATTAGTCTTAAAAGTAGACAGGGTGTCTGCGTCACGGACCAAAACTGGGAGTTGGTTCCACTGGAGAGGAGCATGATAGCTAAAGGATCTGCCTACCATTCTGGTTTTACAGATTTTAGGAACCACCAGCAGACCTGCTTTCTGAGAGTGAAGTGGTCTGTTAGAAATTACTAAAGTTTGTACACAACATACACATGTGGAATATTGCTAACGTGTTACTTTAGCAATATTCCAATTGCTAAAGTGTTACTTTTACATTATTACTTTTGGGTGTGTATTCACCAATTTAGATGTCAAACTTTCATAAAAGCTGTCTTAATGCAAGAAACAAAACCATTAAACACATGAAATAACAATTAACTTTAAATAGCTAAAAAGGTTTTGTTAACTTTTCACATGAAGCTGGATTAACAGCTAGTAAGATACCTTTAATTAAATAGGTATGCTAATGTTTAAACCAGGGGTGTCAAACGTACGGCCTGCGGGCCGAAACCCGGCCCGCTGAACGCTTTAGTCTGGTCTGGTAGCCAAATGCATTATCATTATTCAACGGCTGTATCTCCTCGCTGCATCGACCGATCTGCACCAGATTTTTTGTGAGTCGTGGGGGAGCGCTGCCCAACGCGTACATGTGTATTGCATGGTGGACGGGCGAGGAAAATGCGCGACAGCTTCTGCGGTGGCTGGCGGTGGGAGGTGCGCGTACCCTAGCGGTGGCCCATAGGCCAGAGCGGCGCTTGGCTGCGAGGGCTGATCATCACCGCTTGCGGTTTTAATTATTAGGCCCGAGCAGCTAAGCGCTGCGAAGGCCTATTGTATCTGTAGTGTTAATTAGGCCCGAGCAGCGAAGCGCTGCGAAGGCCTATTGTTTCTGTGTTGTTTCTTATTATTATTAGGCCCGAGCAGCTAAGCGCTGCGAAGGCCTATTGTATCTGTAGTGTTAATTATTAGGCCCGAGCAGCTAAGCGCTGCGAAGGCCTATTGTATCTGTAGTGTTAATTATTATTAGGCCCGAGCAGCGAAGCGCTGCGAAGGCCTATTGTTTCTGTGTTGTTTCTTATTAGGCCCGAGCAGCTAAGCGCTGCGAAGGCCTATTGTATCTGTAGTGTTAATTATTATTATTATTAGGCCCGAGCAGCGAAGCGCTGCGAAGGCCTATTGTATCTGTAGTGTTAATTATTAGGCCCGAGCAGCGAAGCGCTGCGAAGGCCTATTGTTTCTGTGTTGTTTCTTATTATTATTATTATTATTTTTATTCTGCCCCCCTAAAGAGGGGCCTTTTTGGGGGATTTATCATATTCAAAAACTCACCAAACTTGGCGGACGCATGAAGACTGTTTAAAAATTTTGTATTTTAAGGTCCTCATAAAAATCTAAAGAAAAATGCCTCAACGGCGCCACCTAGCAATTTTCAAAGGACCCTTTGCTATTCACTTACTTCATCGTAGAGACATGAGATTTGGTACAGTGTTAGAGCTCACCAAGACGCTCAGAATTTACAATTAATGTCATAGTGCAAATATCACAGGAAGTCGGCCATTTTAGATTGAAGGTCTGATTTTGACCCGATTTTTGACGTTTACAGCATTGGTATTTGATCGAACTCCTCCTAGAGATTTTGAGCGAGCGGCTTGAAACTCGGTCAGTCTGATCATAAGGCATGGCCAATTAAAAGTTATCAAAACGGTGAGTTTTTGAGCATGTTGAAGGGGTGTTAGCAGGGGTCAAAGTTCACCTACTCGCCACAAAAAATAAAACTGTTATATCTCCTACACAGAAACACATAGAGGCACCAAACTTTCTGTGATTGATCATCATTGGGTCTTCTTTAATATCCAATGGTCAAATTATGACATCACTTAGGCCACGCCCCCTGACAACAGGAAGTGTCATGTTTTGCTGTAAACGGTCGCTATGTTACCCCTCTGAGCTAATCAACATGAAACTGTGTCCAGAGACGGAAGACATGTTGATGTATTGTGGATTCCAGCTCCAAGTGGATTCGATGGAGCAGGAGAGCGTGGCGGCGTGGTGAAGTCACCTCAAACGCCGCTGCCATACGTTTGGCTCTGAATTCCACATTTTTGGGCCGAGCTGCTTAAAACTCACTTGGATGCATCCTTATCCACCCCCCAACAGGAATCCATAACAAACTTTGGTGGGCGTGACCTAATGCCTCAACGGCGCCACCTAGAAATTTTCAAAGGACCCTTTGCTATTCACTTACTTCATCGTAGAGTAATGAAATTTTGTACAGTTGTAGATCTAAGCAAGACGCTCAGAATTTACAATTAACGTCATAGTGCAAATATCACAGGAAGTCGGCCATTTTAGATTGAAGGTCGTAATTTGACCTCATTTTTGACATTTACAGCATTGGTATTTGATCGAACTCGTCCTAGGGATTTCGAGCGAGCGGCTTGAAACTTGGTCAGTCTGATCATAAGGCATGGCCAATTAAAAGTTATCAAAACGGTGAGTTTTTGAGCATGTTGAAGGGGCGTTAGCAGGGGTCAAAGTTCACCTACTCGCCACAAAACATAAAACTGTTATATCTCCTACACAGAAACACACAGAGGCACCAAACTTTCTGTGATTGATCATCATCGGGTCTTCTACAATATCCAATGGTCAAATGATGACATCACTTAGACCACGCCCCCTGACAACAGGAAAAACTGTTATATCTCCTACACAGAAACACACAGAGGCACCAAACTTTCTGTGATTGATCATCATCGGGTCTTCTACAATATCCAATGGTCAAATGATGACATCACTTAGGCCACACCCCCTGACAACAGGAAAAACTGTTATATCTCCTACACAGAAACACACAGAAGCACCAAACTTTCTGTGATTGATCATCATCGGGTCTTCTACAATATCCAATGGTCAAATGATGACATCACTTAGGCCACGCCCCCTGACAACAGGAAAAACTGCTATATCTCCTACACAGAAACACACAGAGGCACCAAACTTTCTGTGATTGATCATCATCGGGTCTTCTACAATATCCAATGGTCAAATGATGACATCACTTAGGCCACGCCCCCTGACAACAGGACGTGTCATGTTTTATTGTTAGCAGTCGCTATGTTACCCCTCTGAGCTAATCAACATGAAACTGTGTCCACAGACAGAAGACATGTTGGTGTGTTGTGGATTCCAGCCCCAAGTGGATTCGATGGAGCAGGGGGGCGTGGCGGCGTGGTGAAGTCACCTCAAACGCCGCTGCCATACGTTTGGCTCTGAATTCCACATTTTTGGGCCGAGCTGCTTAAAACTCACTTGGATGCATCCTTATCTAGCCCCCGACAGGAATCCATAACAAACTTTGGTGGGCGTGACCTAATGCCTCAACGGCGCCACCTCGCAATTTTCAAAGGACCCTTTGCTATTCACTTACTTCATCGTAGAGACATGAGATTTGGTACAGTAGTAGAGCTCACCAAGACGCTCAGAATTTACAATTAATGTCATAGTGCAAATATCACAGGAAGTCGGCCATTTTAGATTGAAGGTCTGATTTTGACCCCATTTTTGACGTTTACAGCATTGGTATTTGATCAAACTCCTCCTAGGGATTTCGAGCGAGCGGCTTGAAACTCGGTCAGTCTGATCATAAGGCATGGCCAATTAAAAGTTATCAAAACAGTGAGTTTTTGAGCTTGTTGAAGGGGCGTTAGCAGGGGTCAAAGTTCACCTACTCGCCACAAAAAATAAAACAGTTATATCTCCTACACAGAAACACACAGAGGCACCAAACTATCTGTGATTGATCATCATCAGGTCTTCTATCATATCCAATGATCAAATGATGACATCACTTAGGCCACGCCCCCTGACAACAGGAAATGTCATGTTTTGCTGTAAACGGTCGCTATGTTACCCCTCTGAGCTAATCAACATGAAAATGTATCCAGAGACAGAAGACATGTTGGTGTTTTGGATTCCAGCCCCAAGTGGATTCGATGGAGCAGGGCGGCGTGGTGGTGTGGTGAAGTCACCTCAAACGCCGCTGCCATACGTTTGGCTCTGAATTCCACATTTTTGGGTCGAGCTGCTTAAAACTCCCTTGGATGCATCCTTTTCCACCCCCGACAGGAATGCATAACAAACTGTGGTTGGCGTGACCTAATTTTTCTATAGCGCCCCCTAGAATATTTTAAATGATCAGCCCCAAGCCATGCTTTAAGATAGAATTACGAAAGTTGGTACACAACATACACATGTGGAATATTGCTAAAGTGTTACTTTTACATTATTACTTTTGGGTGTGTATCCACCAATTTAACTGTCAAACTTTCATAAAAGCTGTCTTAATGCAAGAAACAAAACCCTTAAACACATGAAATAACAATTAACTTTAAATAACTAAAAAGGTTTTGTTAACTTTTCACATGAAGCTGGATTAACAGGTAGTAAGATACCTTTGATTAAATTGGTATACTAATGTTTAAACCAGGGGTGTCAAACGTATGGCCCGCGGGCCGGATCCGGCCCACCGAACGATTTTGTCCGGCCCAGTGGTCAAATGCAATATCAATATTCAACGGCTGTATATCCTCGCTGCATCGACCGATCTACACCAGATTTGTTGTGAGTCGTGGGGGAGCGCTGCCGAATGCGTTCGTGGGAATCTCCCGGCGGACGGGTGGGGAAAATGCATGACAGTTTCTGCGGTGGCTGGCGGCCGGCGGTGCGCGAACCCCCGCGGTGGCCAATAGGTCGGAGCGGCGCTTGGCTGCGAGGGCCGATCGACGCCGCTTGCGGCTTTAATTATTATTATTATTTTTATTCTGCCCCCCTAAAGAGGGGCCTTTTTGGGGGATTTATCATATTCAAAAACTCACCAAACTTGGCGGACGCATGAAGACTGTTTAAAAATTTTGTATTTTAAGGTCCTCATAAAAATCTAAAGAAAAATGCCTCAACGGCGCCACCTAGCAATTTTCAAAGGACCCTTTGCTATTCACTTACTTCATCGTAGAGACATGAGATTTGGTACAGTGTTAGAGCTCACCAAGACGCTCAGAATTTACAATTAATGTCATAGTGCAAATATCACAGGAAGTCAGCCATTTTAGATTGAAGGTCTGATTTTGACCCGATTTTTGACGTTTACAGCATTGGTATTTGATCGAACTCCTCCTAGAGATTTTGAGCGAGCGGCTTGAAACTCGGTCAGTCTGATCATAAGGCATGGCCAATTAAAAGTTATCAAAACGGTGAGTTTTTGAGCATGTTGAAGGGGTGTTAGCAGGGGTCAAAGTTCACCTACTCGCCACAAAAAATAAAACTGTTATATCTCCTACACAGAAACACATAGAGGCACCAAACTTTCTGTGATTGATCATCATTGGGTCTTCTTTAATATCCAATGGTCAAATTATGACATCACTTAGGCCACGCCCCCTGACAACAGGAAGTGTCATGTTTTGCTGTAAACGGTCGCTATGTTACCCCTCTGAGCTAATCAACATGAAACTGTGTCCAGAGACGGAAGACATGTTGATGTATTGTGGATTCCAGCCCCAAGTGGATTCGATGGAGCAGGAGAGCATGGCGGCGTGGTGAAGTCACCTCAAACGCCGCTGCCATACGTTTGGCTCTGAATTCCACATTTTTGGGCCGAGCTGCTTAAAACTCACTTGGATGCATCCTTATCCACCCCCCAACAGGAATCCATAACAAACTTTGATGGGCGTGACCTAATGCCTCAACGGCGCCACCTAGAAATTTTCAAAGGACCCTTTGCTATTCACTTACTTCATCGTAGAGTAATGAAATTTTGTACAGTTGTAGATCTAAGCAAGACGCTCAGAATTTACAATTAACGTCATAGTGCAAATATCACAGGAAGTCGGCCATTTTAGATTGAAGGTCGTAATTTGACCTCATTTTTGACATTTACAGCATTGGTATTTGATCGAACTCGTCCTAGGGATTTCGAGCGAGCGGCTTGAAACTCGGTCAGTCTGATCATAAGGCATGGCCAATTAAAAGTTATCAAAACGGTGAGTTTTTGAGCATGTTGAAGGGGCGTTAGCAGGGGTCAAAGTTCACCTACTCGCCACAAAACATAAAACTGTTATATCTCCTACACAGAAACACACAGAGGCACCAAACTTTCTGTGATTGATCATCATCGGGTCTTCTACAATATCCAATGGTCAAATGATGACATCACTTAGGCCACGCCCCCTGACAACAGGAAAAACTGTTATATCTCCTACACAGAAACACACAGAGGCACCAAACTTTCTGTGATTGATCATCATCGGGTCTTCTACAATATCCAATGGTCAAATGATGACATCACTTAGGCCACGCCCCCTGACAACAGGAAAAACTGTTATATCTCCTACACAGAAACACACAGAAGCACCAAACTTTCTGTGATTGCTCATCATCGGGTCTTCTACAATATCCAATGGTCAAATGATGACATCACTTAGGCCACGCCCCCTGACAACAGGAAAAACTGCTATATCTCCTACACAGAAACACACAGAGGCACCAAACTTTCTGTGATTGATCATCATCGGGTCTTCTACAATATCCAATGGTCAAATGATGACATCACTTAGGCCACGCCCCCTGACAACAGGACGTGTCATGTTTTATTGTTAGCAGTCGCTATGTTACCCCTCTGAGCTAATCAACATGAAACTGTGTCCACAGACAGAAGACATGTTGGTGTGTTGTGGATTCCAGCCCCAAGTGGATTCGATGGAGCAGGGGGGCGTGGCGGCGTGGTGAAGTCACCTCAAACGCCGCTGCCATACGTTTGGCTCTGAATTCCACATTTTTGGGCCGAGCTGCTTAAAACTCACTTGGATGCATCCTTATCTAGCCCCCGACAGGAATCCATAACAAACTTTGGTGGGCGTGACCTAATGCCTCAACGGCGCCACCTCGCAATTTTCAAAGGACCCTTTGCTATTCACTTACTTCATCGTAGAGACATGAGATTTGGTACAGTAGTAGAGCTCACCAAGACGCTCAGAATATACAATTAATGTCATAGTGCAAATATCACAGGAAGTCGGCCATTTTAGATTGAAGGTCTGATTTTGACCCCATTTTTGACGTTTACAGCATTGGTATTTGATCGAACTCCTCCTAGGGATTTCGAGCGAGCGGCTTGAAACTCGGTCAGTCTGATCATAAGGCATGGCCAATTAAAAGTTATCAAAACAGTGAGTTTTTGAGCTTGTTGAAGGGGCGTTAGCAGGGGTCAAAGTTCACCTACTCGCCACAAAAAATAAAACAGTTATATCTCCTACACAGAAACACACAGAGGCACCAAACTATCTGTGATTGATCATCATCAGGTCTTCTATCATATCCAATGGTCAAATGATGACATCACTTAGGCCACGCCCCCTGACAACAGGAAATGTCATGTTTTGCTGTAAACGGTCGCTATGTTACCCCTCAGAGCTAATCAACATGAAAATGTATCCAGAGACAGAAGACATGTTGGTGTTTTGGATTCCAGCCCCAAGTGGATTCGATGGAGCAGGGCGGCGTGGTGGCGTGGTGAAGTCACCTCAAACGCCGCTGCCATACGTTTGGCTCTGAATTCCACATTTTTGGGTCGAGCTGCTTAAAACTCCCTTGGATGCATCCTTTTCCACCCCCGACAGGAATCCATAACAAACTTTGGTTGGCGTGACCTAATTTTTCTATAGCGCCCCCTAGAATATTTTAAATGATCAGCCCCAAGCCATGCTTTAAGATAGAATTACGAAAGTTGGTACACAACATACACATGTGGAATATTGCTAAAGTGTTACTTTTACATTATTACTTTTGGGTGTGTATCCACCAATTTAACTGTCAAACTTTCATAAAAGCTGTCTTAATGCAAGAAACAAAACCCTTAAACACATGAAATAACAATTAACTTTAAATAACTAAAAAGGTTTTGTTAACTTTTCACATGAAGCTGGATTAACAGGTAGTAAGATACCTTTGATTAAATTGGTATACTAATGTTTAAACCAGGGGTGTCAAAACGTATGGCCCGCGGGCCGGATCCGGCCCACCGAACGATTTTGTCCGGCCCAGTGGCCAAATGCAATATCAATATTCAACGGCTGTATATCCTCGCTGCATCGACCGATCTACACCAGATTTGTTGTGAGTCGTGGGGGAGCGCTGCCGAATGCGTTCGTGGGAATCTCCCGGCGGACGGGCGGGGAAAATGCGTGACAGTTTCTGCGGTGGCTGGCGGCCGGCGGTGCGCGAACCCCTGCGGTGGCCAATAGGCCGGAGCGGCGCTTGGCTGCGAGGGCCGATCGACGCCGCTTGCGGCTTTAATTATTCTTATTATTCTGCCCCCCTAAAGAGGGGCCTTTTTGGGGGCTTTCTCATTTTCAAAAACTCACCAAACTTGGCAGATGCATGGTGACTGTTTAAAAATTTTGTATTTTAAGGTCGTCACAAAAATCGAAAGAAAAATGCCTCAACGGCGCCACCTAGAAATTTTCAAAGGACCCTTTGCTATTCACTTACTTCGTCGTAGAGACATGAAATTTGGTACAGTTGTAGAGCTCAACAAGACGCTCAGAATTTACAATTAATATCATAGTGCAAATATCACAGGAAGTTGGCCATTTTAGACTGAAAGTCTGATTTTGACCCAATTTTTGACGTTTATAGCATTGGTATTTGATGGATCTCCTCCTAGAGATTTTGAGCGATCAGCTTGAAACTCGGGCAGTCTGATCATAAGGCATGGCCAATCAAAAGTTATCAAAACGGTGAGTTTTTGAGCATGCTGAAGGGGCGTTGGCAGGGGTCAAAGTTCACCTATTCGCCACAAAAAATAAAAGTGTTATATCTCCTACACAGAAACACACAGAGGCACCAAACTTTCTGTGATTAATCATCATCAGGTCTCCTATAATATCCAATGGTCAAATGATGACATCACTCAGGCCACACCCCCTGACAACAGGAAGTGTCATGTTTTGCTGTAAACGGTCGCTATGTTACCCCTCTGAGCTAATCAACATGAAACTGTGTCCAGAGACAGAAAACATGTTGTTGTGTTGTGGATTCCAGCCCCAAGTCGATTCGATGGAGCAGGAGAGCGTGGCGGCGTGGTGAAGTCACCTCAAACGCCGCTGCCATACGTTTGGCTCTGAATTCCACATTTTTGGGCCGAGCTGCATAAAACTCACTTGGATGCATCCTTATCCACCCCCCAACAGGAATCCATAACAAATTTTGGTGGGCGTGACCTAATGCCTCAACGGCGCCACTTAGCAATTTTCAAAGGACCCTTTGCTATTCACTTACTTCATCGTAGAGACATGAGATTTGGTACAGTGGTAGAGCTCACCAAGACGCTCAGAATTTACAATTAATGTCATAGTGTAAATATCACAGGAAGTTGGCCATTTTAGATTGAATGTCTGTTTTTGACCCAATTTTTGACGTTTATAGCATTGGTATTTGATGGATCTCCTCCTAGAGATTTTTAGCGAGCGGCTTGAAACTCGGGCAGTCTTATCATAAGGCATGGCCAATTAAAAGTTATCAAAACGGTGAGTTTTTGAGCTTGTTGAAGGGGCATTAGCAAGGGTCAAAGTTCACCTACTCGCCACAAAAAATAAAACTGTTATATCTCCTACACAGAAACACACAGAGGCATCAAACTTTCAGTGATTGATCACCATCAGGTCTCCTATAATATCCAATGGTCAAATGATGACATTGCTTAGGCCACGCCCCCTGACAACAGGAAGTGTCATGTTTTGTTGTAAGCGGTCGCTATGTTACCCCTCTGAGCTAATCAACATGAAACTGTGTCCACAGACAGAACACATGTTGGTATGTTGTGGATTTCAGGCTCAACTGGATTGGATGGAGCAGGGGGGCGTGGTGGCATGGCATATTCACCTCAAACGCTGCTTGTCATGGTTTTGACGTGTCTAACCCACATGCAGAATATACTCAAGAGGCGCGGAGCAGTTTCAGATATTTATTTTAAAGCAGGGGAGCACGAGCCGATCTCAGGCGATTTACGCTTCTCGCAGCCAGGGACAGAAAGTACAGCCGGGCTCGGGCGGTCTGCGGACAAAGGAGAAAGTTAGATCAGCTCACGGAGCAACGGGAACGGTGTTACTAAGTTTCCGCTTACCGCCGAGCGCCGCGATCTAGCCGGGGGGAGTGGAGCGGAGAGACGGACCCGATCAGCGACCCTCCTAGGTGGCAGATGGTGGTGGAGAGACAGACGGGCGGTCAGGAGGGATCCGTGCGGGGCCCGAGCAGCAGGTGGATGGATGGGTGGCTTGAGGAAAGCTGGAGTAACCAGAGCGGTTTCGTAGGTGTCCACGGATTGACTCGTTGGAGCCGAATGGGCACCGGAGACAGAGTTCGCGGAGGAGCGAGGAACACTCGGGAAGAAGGGGTGACCTGAGACGAAGGAAATATTTGTTAAAGCTCTGAAAAGGAACGTTGTCATGCAACAAGGGCCTCTTAAGCATACCAATACTTGGCTACACTCTGGCATCGTCCAGCAGTCCAAGTGCTGTCTATATAGTGCAGCTCCGCGCTGCGGAACGAGCCGCAGGTGTGTACCACGCCCACCTGTCAACTCCAGCCACCTGTGGGGAAAGCAGATCATGCGGGGCCGGCAGAAAACTGCACGACGCTTCCCGCAGGGTCCTGACACCACCCCCCCCTCAACGGTCGCCACCCGGCGACCCCGAGGCAGATGTGGAGGGACGGGAGGCCAGAAAGGAATCAATCAAAGCAGGATCCGGAATGGCGGACCCTGGCACCCACGAGCGGTCCTCCGGACCGCGGTCCGCCCAGTCAACAAGGTACTGCCACCCCCTCCCACGCCGACGTGAGTCCACGATCCGGTGGACACGGCGACCCTGGTGATCCTGGGCGGGTGGAGGGGGTTCGGCCGGAGGGCACAGAGGGCTGGACAGCACGGGCTTAACTTGTGAAACATGGAAAGTAGGGTGGATTCTGGAGTGCGGGGGAAGGCGAAGACGGACAGCAGAGGGGCTGATAACAGAGTCTACAGTAAAGGGGCCGGAGTAACGGGGAGCCAATTTACGTGGAGCGCCCCTGGTTGGAAGATCCCGTGAGAGCAGCCAGACCTGCTGACCGGGACGATAGCGAGGGGCAGGTACTCGCCTCCGGTCTGCAAACCGGCGGTTCTGCTCGACAGTTCTGTGGAGAGCCTGGATGGTTTCGGTCCAGATCCGCCTACAGCGGCGGATCTGGTTCTCCACAGAAGAGACGGAGATCTGTTGTTCGTCCGTGGGAAGAAGGGGGGGCTGATATCCGAGGGATACTTCAAAGGGGGAAAAACCAGTTGCGGTGGAGGTATGAGTATTATGAGCATACTCCACCCACGGGAGGAATTTACTCCAGTCAGATGGGTTAGTGGAAGTGAGACACCGGAGGGCTGACTCGAGCTCCTGGTTAAGCCGCTCCGTCTGACCATTAGTCTGGGGGTGGTACCCAGAAGAGAGAGAGCACCGAGCTCCCAGAGCGGAGGCAAATTCCCTCCAGACTCGGGAGGTGAACTGGGGACCTCGATCGGACAGGATGTCCTGTGGGATCCCATGCAGACGGAAAACGTGCTTAACCAGGAGCTGAGCAGTCTGTAGAGCGGAGGGGAGCTTGCGGAGGGGAACTAAATGACAGGCTTTCGAGAACCGGTCGACTATGGTTAAGATTGTCGTCATCCCCTGAGAGGGTGGGAGACCGGTAACAAAATCAAGGGCTATGTGGGACCAGGGCCGTTTGGGGATCGGTAGTGGACGTAGGAGACCCGAAGGGGGTCGGTTTGATGGTTTATTCTTGGCACAGACGGGGCAAGCGAGGACATATTCCTGGATGTCCTTAGCCATAGATGGCCACCAGAATCGCCGGGAGATGTGGGAGAGAGTTCGGTGGGTGCCTGGGTGAGCGGAGAATTTGGAGGCGTGGCTCCAGTGAATCACTTGAGCGCGTGCAGCGCGGGGCACATAAACTCGATTGGCAGGACCGTTGCCTGGATCAGGTTCATTCTGTTGAGCTCGGGTGATGACTTCTTCTATTTCCCAACGTAACGAGCCAACGGTGCAGGTGGGGGGTAAGATAGGAGCTGGTTCAGGATCGGAGTCGTGTGGGGAGTAGAGGCGAGAAAGGGCGTCGGGCTTCAGGTTCTTGGAACCGGGGCGGTATGTTATGGACAGGTTAAAACGGGAAAAGAACAGTGACCAGCGGGCTTGCCGAGGGTTTAGACGTTTGGCGGACTGTAAATAAGCCAAGTTTTTATGATCAGTCCAAATGATGACGGGCTGCTCGGACCCCTCTAGCCAGTGACGCCACTCTTCCAGCGCAAGTTTAATGGCTAGCAACTCACGATCCCCAACATCATAGTTGCGTTCAGGAGGGGTCAGGCGACGGGAAAAAAAGGCGCAGGGATGGAGCCTTTGGTCATCATCGGATTGCTGGGAGAGTACAGCGCCAACCCCCGTGTCTGAGGCATCGATCTCCAGGATAAACTGTTTCAGCGGGTCAGGATGCTTGAGAACAGGTGCTTGGGAGAAGCGATTTCTTAAGTCCTCGAAGGCTGCATTGGCTTCAGTGTTCCACATAAATGGGGTCTTGGGGGACGTAAGACCGTGTAGGGGGGCGGCGATCTGGCTGTAATTCCTAATGAAACGGCGGTAGAAGTTTGCAAAACCTAGGAAGCGCTGGAGTTGCTTCCGCGTCTCAGGAACGGGCCAGGTGAGGACCGCCTTGATCTTCTCAGGGTCTGATCGAACCCGCCCACCCTCTAAAATTAGACCTAGGAAGGTTACAGAGGGTTTATGGAATTCACATTTTTCCGCTTTGACAAATAAGCGGTTTTCGAGGAGGCGTTGGAGAACTAAACGAACATGGTGATAATGCTCGGTGGGACTCTGGGAATAAATCAGGATGTCATCCAGATAGACAAAAACGAATATGTTGAGAAAATCCCGGAGGACGTCATTGACGAGGGCTTGAAAGACTGACGGAGCGTTACAGAGCCCAAAAGGCATCACCATGTATTCGAAATGGCCCAGTGGGGTCTTAAAAGCCGTCTTCCACTCATCCCCCCGGCGGATCCGTACTAAGTGATACGCGTTACGCAGGTCTAACTTTGTGAATACGGTGGCATTTTGGACAGGTTCAAGCGCGGAGGAAAGGAGCGGCAGGGGGTATTTGTTTTTAACGGTGATTTGGTTGAGCCCGCGATAATCAATGCAAGGGCGAAGCGACCCGTCTTTCTTGCCCACAAAAAAGAACCCCGCCCCTAACGGCGAGGAGGAGGGACGGATCAGACCCGCAGCGAGAGACTCGCTGATATATTTCTCCAGCGCCTGGCGCTCGGCCCGGGAGATGTTATATAGGCGGCTTGAGGGCAGCGGAGCGCCGGGCAGCAGGTCGATGGCGCAGTCGTACGGACGGTGCGGGGGTAAAGAACTGGCCTTACTTTTACTAAACACCTGCCATAGATCGTGATACATCTCGGGGACAAGACCAAGATCCACCGAGGACTCACCAGATGCGGTAACCTCCGATGGAGGATGTGAGGGAAACGCGGAAAGTAAACAGCGTGAGTGACAGGTAGCTGACCAGGACTCGACCCGCTGCTCGGCCCAATTAATGTGTGGGTTGTGTTCTCTTAGCCACGAATATCCGAGGACTAACGGAGCGTGTTTTACTGGAAAAACAAAAAATGAGACACGTTCGCGGTGGTTACCTGAAATGATGACCTCCAGGGGCTCGGTCTGGTGGGTAATTTGCGGGAGGTTGCCACCATCCAGGGCGGACACCTGAAGGGGCGTAGGCAGTGGCACAGTTTCGATGCCGATCTGCTGCACAAGAGAACCATCGATTAGATTAAAATCGCAGCCCGAATCAACTAGAGCAGCGAAACTTACTCTGTCATGAGCCGTGGGAATTATTGCTCGCAGACAGAAACGTGGGGACGCAGGAAGATGTGGAGGCGCGGGAGACGAAAGCTTGTGGTCCGCCGGCTTCTCCACTACAGCCGACGGACCCGGTCTTTTGACAGCTCAGGGCAGGCACGGATGAAATGTTCAGGTGAGGCACAATAAATACACTGCCTAGCTTCCATGCGTTGCTGCCTCTCTTCTGGTGTTAAACGCACCCGGCCTATCTGCATAGGTTCAGGTGGAGGTGGTGAGGCGGCAGCCGGCCTGGGAGGAATGCGCTCGGGAGGGAGAGGAGCCGACAGCCGCGGGGATCTCTCAGACCTGCCCCGGCCCCTACTTCTAAGACGGTCATCGAGACGGATGGTGAGTTCAATCAATTTATTTAAAGAGTCAGGCTCCTCTAGACGGGCTAGCTCATCCTTAAGGGATTCGTCTAGCGCATTAAAGAAGACCGTCTTGAGCGCTCGCTGTTCCCAGCCGGCGGCGGCAGCTAAGGTGCGGAACTCCACTGCGAAGTCGGAGGTGCGGCGACCGCGTTGTCTGACTGCCAGCAGCTGGCGGGACTGTTGTACAGGGTCAGATTCGACTGAAAAGACCATCTTGAATTCCTGTAGGAACTCTTGAAAAGAACAATTGAAGTCTTGACAATTTGGAAAACGGGCCTCAGCCCATCTTAAGGCCTTCCCTGTTAACAGGCGCAAAATGTAGGAGATCTTAGTCTCGTCTTGATTAAACGCTCTCGGGGAATTATTAAAAACTAGAGAGCATTGAAACAAAAAACCCCCACAATCTCCGCTATCTCCAGAGAACTTCTCCGGCCCGGGAGAGGAGGTTGCGCCAACAGCTGAAGGCGGTTCGGGGGGCGTGGGCCCCGATGTAGAGGGAGGCGACGCGGAGGGAGGATTCAGTGCGGCGGCGCGCAGCGCGTCAGTCAGTTGACCGATCTGCCCTGCGAGCCCCTTCAGCTGATCCTGGGTGGAATTTACAGCAAAACCAAGGTTTTGCAGCTGCTCCTGATGGATAGCAAGCGTCCTCTCGAGTATATCAGCGGGGTTTGTCTGGCCAGAGTGTAAATCTGTCATGGTTTTGACGTGTCTAACCCACATGCAGAATATACTCAAGAGGCGCGGAGCAGTTTCAGATATTTATTTTAAAGCAGGGGAGCACGAGCCGATCTCAGGCGATTTACGCTTCTCGCAGCCAGGGACAGAAAGTACAGCCGGGCTCGGGCGGTCTGCGGACAAAGGAGAAAGTTAGATCAGCTCACGGAGCAACGGGAACGGTGTTACTAAGTTTCCGCTTACCGCCGAGCGCCGCGATCTAGCCGGGGGGAGTGGAGCGGAGAGACGGACCCGATCAGCGACCCTCCTAGGTGGCAGATGGTGGTGGAGAGACAGACGGGCGGTCAGGAGGGATCCGTGCGGGGCCCGAGCAGCAGGTGGATGGATGGGTGGCTTGAGGAAAGCTGGAGTAACCAGAGCGGTTTCGTAGGTGTCCACGGATTGACTCGTTGGAGCCGAATGGGCACCGGAGACAGAGTTCGCGGAGGAGCGAGGAACACTCGGGAAGAAGGGGTGACCTGAGACGAAGGAAATATTTGTTAAAGCTCTGAAAAGGAACGTTGTCATGCAACAAGGGCCTCTTAAGCATACCAATACTTGGCTACACTCTGGCATCGTCCAGCAGTCCAAGTGCTGTCTATATAGTGCAGCTCCGCGCTGCGGAACGAGCCGCAGGTGTGTACCACGCCCACCTGTCAACTCCAGCCACCTGTGGGGAAAGCAGATCATGCGGGGCCGGCAGAAAACTGCACGACGCTGACACTGCTGTCATACGTTTGGCTCTGAATTCCACAGTTTTGGGCCGAGCTGCTTAAAACTCATTTGGATGCATCCTTATCCACCCCCCAACAGGAATCCTTAACAAACTTTAGTGAGCAGGACTTAGTTTCTCTATAGCGCCACCAAGCAAATTTCAAAGGACCCTTTGGTATTCACTTACTTTATCGTAGAGTAATGAAATTTTGTACAGTTGTAGATCTCAGCAAGACACTCAGAATTTACAATTAATGTCATACTGCAAGTATCACAGGAAGTAAGCCATTTTAGATTGAAATCTGAATTTTGATACCAAGTTGACATGTAAAGCATATGTATTTGATCATACTTGTCCAGCAGGGGGCAGCAAGAGACCACAAATAAACCCCAAAGGAATTTCTCTTGGTAAGTAAGTGATCTTAACTCTTTGGTTTCCTTATATATTTAAGTTGAACAGATATACAAATCCTGCTTGAAAACTGACAAACTTACTCTTGTTCAATACATTTCAGTTTTTATTTATATAACGCCAAATCATAAAACATGTCATCAGGGGTGGACTGGGACAAAAAAATCGGCCCTGGCATTTTGGATTAGACTGGCCCACCACATTTTTTTTGTGTACTGAATGTGTATACCACCTTTGCAATACCAACTGTGCAATACCTTGAGGCCAGGTTAATGGAAATTAGTGAGAGTGGACACTTAAAATACTTCCAAAATCTTAATTTATTACAGTTTTTTACAGTCGCTAGGACACATTTCTCAATACTTAGGTCACTTTTTCAAAACTCTTCACACAGTGAGGACAACAGAAGTATATGTGGGCTAAACTGTGGATCATTTATCATTGCTTTGGCACAAAATGCATTCAATGACTACATCTTTCAAATTACATTAATTCTTTTCTCACTTCGACACAACAACCGCCAAAACTCTGTGTACCTACAGGACAATTTGCACATGCTTACATACTGTTTTCAAAACTGTTAAACTTATGTTCAAAACAATAACATAATACAAAACTGAATAAGACAGCAATTTCCTACATTTCTACAGGAATATTTTAATGAAATATATTTTACATCTTAAAATTAAATGCTATAAAAATAAGTGGACAATTGGACCAACCACAGCTGATTCTCATTGTAGATGAACATCTACACAGGTGTTACTCTTTCAATTTCATTACAAAAAGAGACAACTGCTGAATAGTTTTGTATTGTGATGTAAACATGGACCCAGCCAGAAACAGAGAAGTGGCTGAAAGAGGAAGAAGAGGGGCTGGGAGGGGGCGAGGAATACGTATGCGTGGTGGAAGAAGAATAAGAGGAAGACCAAGAGCTGTAGTTTCAGATGAGATCAGAGCTACTGTAATTGATCATGTAGTAAATCATGGTCTCTCAATGAGAGAGGCTGGTCAGAGAGTGCAGCCAAATCTGCAACGCTCAACAGTGGCATCTATTGTTAGAGTTTTCCAGCAAACCAACAGGTAACTTGTATTCTGCAAGGGCATTTAACTGAGTTGCACATTACAGAAGTAAATAGACTTGTGTGTAATTGCTTCTGCATTTCTGCTTAGGACTCAACGGTTACCTCACACAGGTGGGAGAGGAAGGATGCTCACTGATGTGCAGGAAACTGCCATTGTTGATATGGTCATCAGAAACAATGGCATAAAACTCACTGAGATTCGAGACACAGTTTTGGCAGACAACATTACTTTTGCAAATATTCACAGTGTAAGCATCACAACTATTTCTAGAGTCCTGAAAAAACATCAGGTAAGGATGAAACAGTTGTACACTGTGCCTTTTGAGAGGAACTCTGAACATGTCAAGCAACTCAGGAACCAATATGTCCAGGTAAGATCACAATAAAATACAGAACTGTTTTTGAACAAAACACACACAAATCAATTTTTTTTAGGTAATGTTTACTACTGTAACAGCTTATGTTGCCTTGTGGATTTATTATAGAGAGTCATGGAGATTGAAGGCAGGCAAACGCCCCACATTTTCATCTTTGTGGATGAGGCAGGTTTCAACCTGGCCAAAACACGGCGACGAGGAAGGAATGTGATTGGGAAGAGAGCCACAGTGGATGTCCCGGGCCAGAGGGGTGCCAGCATCACAATGTGCGCAGCAATATCCACTGATGGACTGCTGTTACACAAACCACTAATTGGGCCATACAACACTGAACGTCTCCTTGCGTTCCTGCATGATCTCTATGGAAGGGTTGTGCTAGGTGAGGAAAGGGATGCAGAGAGAAGAAATCCACCAACATTTATAATTGTATGGGACAATGTGGCATTTCACCACTCTCGTGCAGTCACCGAGTGGTTTGCAGCCCATCCCAGAATGGTGTCACTTTTCCTCCCACCTTACTCTCCATTCCTCAACCCCATAGAGGAATTCTTTTCCTCATGGAGGTGGAAGGTTTATGACCACCATCCACATAATCAAATGTCCCTCCTGGACGCAATGAATGCTGGATACCTGGACATATCAGCAGAAGATTGTCAGGGATGGATCAGGCATGCCAGAAGATTCTTTCCTAGGTGTATTGCCCTAGATGACATAAGATGTGATGTGGATGAGAACCTGTGGCCAAATGGAGAAGACAGAGTAGATTAGCATTACTATTGTATCTGTATCAGTGGATGATGTGAATACAAATTCTTGTATTTTGGAATTACTCCTAAAACAAATAAAAGACATAAAATATATTGAAGCATTCTGCATCATGTCTGATTCATTCCAGTAACCTCTATTGCAGTGAATTATTAACCGAGATTGTATAATGCTACATGTTGTTAGTGTTTTTTAGGTCATTGTTTTGTGGGTGACAAAGTGTGTTTGTTGGCTGTCAACCTTTGCTAGTGTTATGGAAGAATGTGTTGATTTGAGATATGTATGAAGTGATTTGGTAGTTTTAGTGCATTTTGAATGTGAAATGAACTGCTGTGCCAAGCTGAAAGTTGGTTTGGAGAACTGTGTGAAGAATTTTGAAAAAGTGACTTAAGTATTGAAAAATGGGTCCTAGCGACTGTAAAAAACTGTAACACTGTAAAATGTAAACTCCACCACAGCACAGCAACTATTCTTAGATCAGAGAGAGAGAGAGAAAGAGAGGTGTCACGGTCAATCACACATATTATCACGTTACATCATTATAAGAAGTTATTGTAAGTTCCTCATCAGATCTATTCAGTCTTCCAGATACTGTAGGGTAACATTGGACTAATGTGCACTCACTGTGTAAAAAAGGATGCCAATGACAAAATGAACCAGAGAAATGCCTCACTTGTCATCATGGAAAGAAAGAAAATATATAATAACATAATATAAATTTTGATTTACTCAGTCATTTGTAATAAGTATTTTATTTATCTAATTTCCTAATTTTTGATCATATTTTCTTTAAAATCGCAGACTTTTCGCTATTTTTCATGTAAATCCTTGGTGGCGCTTCATAGCGAAGCCGGTGAGGCCGCAGCGAGCTTGGCCTCCCCTGGGATTGCGCAATCCCATGTTAACTGTGCTGACTTCCATTCTGTGAATGCATCTTCCTGTCTCTAGATCATAAATTCAATTGTTCAAACAGTTATGAACTGATTTTCCACAATTTAATATATGTGGATTACGAATTGTGTTTTGGTCATCAAACTGTGTGCAGATAACATGTTTTCGTGGTGCTGACCGATCATAAACAGCAAAGAACTGGTTGTAGGTGAGGCCGGCAGTTCCTTGGCCGCTAGGCAGGGGGCGCTCAAGGGGCACCGCTCGTGATCCCCAAATAGTAGAGTCAAAACAAGTTATTGATGTTTTATTAGCGAGTTTTGCTAAACAAGTAAAGCACTAAAAAGACTCTAAACATACAGCTGGAACAGGACTGATCAGGGAAGGCTTTCCTCCCTGGCAGTGAGCTCCACTGAGACTAAGAGAGTTTTAAATCTGAAGAAGATAAAGAGAACTTTTACCGGAAAATGATATTTTTGTTCAGAAAGAGCGCCACAGGGACTTAAATTATAAGTAGAGGTAAGACAGCGATACTTATTCATGTTTTGTTTTTGTGATAAAATGTGCGTAATGTGGGTTATAGTTTTAGAATGTGTTACAAATGCAGAAATCCATCATAACTCATAAACTGTTACCAATCAAATGACAATTTTTTTTCATCAAAGAACCAATATTTTTCCATGTATCTTGGTGAATTTATTTGGCTCAATCAGTCTCCTTCAGCACTTTGCAACGAGTCTACTCTGTAGAGTGTATATATTTGTAAATCTGACTCTGATGACGTCAGTGCCTCACCAGCTATGAACCCTACCGCACGTAACTGGCTACAACCACCACAACCACCATATTTTACATCAGACACCGGAGCAGATGAAGGCCTGCTGTAGGAAACATGTCAGTGAGTTTGACACATTTCGCAGCATCCGTTTGAAGAACTCGTTTCTTTTTTTCGTGCAGTTTCTCTGCGCCTCCCATTACTACTGTGAACACTGCTGCACAAAGTTCCACATGGAGCGTGAAGGTGTTTTTCTACTTTATGATTGGCCTAGCCCTTTAGACTGTCAGGGATGATAACGAGGCAGATATATAAAATAATTAATAATAATAATAATAATACATATTTATATACATGTCGGGTCTGCCGGCCCAAACAGCACGTCGGCCCACCGGGAAAATGCCCGGTACGCCCGATTACCAGTCCATGCCTGCATGTCATCTAAAGGCAGTTTACAATGTCAAAATCAATCAGATTATACATATTAGGTCAGATTATCCAGATTGGTAAAAGAAATTCCTATATAAGGGAACCAGTTGATTTCATCAAAGTCGTAACAAGCAGCATTCACTCCTGAAGAAGCGTAGAGCCACAGGGAGAGTCGTTTGCATTGTACATGGCTTTGCAGCAATCCCTCATACTTATCAAGCATGAAGTGACAGCAGAAGAAAAAACTCCCCATTAACAGGAAGGAAAAACCTCCATCAGAGGCGGGCTCAGTATGAACGGTAATCTGCGTTGACCGACTGGGGGTTACAAAAGAGAGAGAAGAGACACAACAAGAGAGACAAAAAAGCACAGAAGCACACATTGATCCAGTAATCTGTTTTACATTAGATGGTAATAACAGGTGAGCTGTCTTCCCTGGATGATGTCACAGCTAACAGAACGCCAGACCAGGTGTACCTACTATGAAGATAAAAGAGAGAGAACAGAAAGTTAAAAGCTAAAATGACAACAGTCATGCAAAATTGAAGAACAATAGACCCTGATGTCCTCCAGCAGCCTAAGCCTATAGCAGCATAACTATAGAGGTAGCTCAGGGTAACATGAACCACTCTAACTATAAGCTTTGTCAAAAAGGAAAGTCCCAAGAGCCAGCTTCTAGTGGAGGAGTTCAAGTATCTTGGGGTCTTGTTCACGAATGAGGGGAAGATGGAGCGGGAGATCGACAGGCGGATTGGTGCAACGTCTGCTGTGAAGCGGGCGCTGTACCGGTCCGTTGTGGTGAAGAGAGAGGTGAGCCAAAAGGCGAAGCTCTTGATTTACCGGTCGATCTACGTTCCTACCCTCATCTATGGTCACGAGCTTTGGGTCGTGACCGAAAGAACGAGATCCCGGATACAAGCGGCCAAAATAAGTTTTCTCCATAGTGTGTCTGGGCTCTCCCTTAGAGATAGGGTGAGGAGCTCAGTCATCCGGGGAGGACTCAGAGTAGAGCCGCTGCTCCTCCACATCGAGAGGAGCCAGTTGAGGTGGCTCGGGCATCTGGTTAGGATGCCTCCTGGACGCATCCCTGGTGAGGTGTTCTGGGCACATCCCACCGGGAGGAGGCCCAGGGGAAGACCTAGGACACGCTGGAGAGACTCTGCTCGCCTGGGAACGCTTTGGGATTCCCCCGGAGGAAGTGGCCCAAGTGGCTGGGGAGAGGAAGGTCTGGGCCTCCCTCTTGAAGCTGCTACACCCGCGACCTGACCCCGGATAAGCGGAAGACGATGGATGGATGGAAAAAGGAACGTTTTAGGATTAGTCTTAAAAGTAGACAGGGTGTCTGCGTCACGGACCAAAACTGGGAGTTGGTTCCACTGGAGAGGAGCATGATAGCTAAAGGATCTGCCTACCATTCTGGTTTTACAGACTTTAGGAACCACCAGCAGACCTGCTTTCTGAGAGTGAAGTGGTCTGTTAGAAATTACTAAAGTTTGTACACAACATACACATGTGGAATATTGCTAACGTGTTACTTTAGCAATATTCCAATTGCTAAAGTGTTACTTTTACATTATTACTTTTGGGTGTGTATCCACCAATTTAACTGTCAAACTTTCATAAAAGCTGTCTTAATGCAAGAAACGAAACCCTTAAACACATGAAATAATTAACTTTAATTAACTAAAAAGGTTTTGTTAACTTTTCACATGAAGCTGGATTAACAGCTAGTAAGATACCTTTGATTAAGTTGGTATACTAATGTTTAAACCAGGGGTGTCAAACGTACGGCCTGCGGGCCGGATCTGGCCCGCCGAACGATTTAGTCCGGCCCGGTGGCCAAATGCATTATCATTATTCAACGGCTGTGTGTCCTCGGTGCATCGACCGATCTGCACCAGATTTTTTGTGAGTCGTGGGGGAGCGCTGCCCAACGCGTACGTGTGTATTGCATGGTAGACGGGTGAGGAAAATGCATGACAGCTTCTGCTGTGGCTGGCGGCGGGAGGTGCGCGTACCCTAGCGGTGGCCCATAGGCCAGAGCGGCGCTTGGCTGCGAGGGCCGATCATCACCGCTTGCGGTTTTAATTAGGCCCGAGCAGCGAAGCGCTGCGAAGGCCTATTGTTTCTGTGTTGTTTCTTATTATTATTATTTTTATTCTGCCCCCCTAAAGAGGGGCCTTTTTGGGGGATTTATCATATTCAAAAACTCACCAAACTTGGCGGACGCATGAAGACTGTTTAAAAATTTTGTATTTTAAGGTCCTCATAAAAATCTAAAGAAAAATGCCTCAACGGCGCCACCTAGCAATTTTCAAAGGACCCTTTGCTATTCACTTACTTCATCGTAGAGACATGACATTTGGTACAGTGTTAGAGCTCACCAAGACGCTCAGAATTTACAATTAATGTCATAGTGCAAATATCACAGGAAGTCGGCCATTTTAGATTGAAGGTCTGATTTTGACCCGATTTTTGACGTTTACAGCATTGGTATTTGATCGAACTCCTCCTAGAGATTTTTAGCGAGCGGCTTGAAACTCGGTCAGTCTGATCATAAGGCATGGCCAATTAAAAGTTATCAAAACGGTGAGTTTTTGAGCATGCTGAAGGGGTGTTAGCAGGGGTCAAAGTTCACCTACTCGCCACAAAAAATAAAACTGTTATATCTCCTACACAGAAACACATAGAGGCACCAAACTTTCTGTGATTGATCATCATTGGGTCTTCTTTAATATCCAATGGTCAAATTATGACATCACTTAGGCCACGCCCCCTGACAACAGGAAGTGTCATGTTTTGCTGTAAACGGTCGCTATGTTACCCCTCTGAGCTAATCAACATGAAACTGTGTCCAGAGACGGAAGACATGTTGATGTATTGTGGATTCCAGCCCCAAGTGGATTCGATGGAGCAGGAGAGCGTGGCGGCGTGGTGAAGTCACCTCAAACGCCGCTGCCATACGTTTGGCTCTGAATTCCACATTTTTGGGCCGAGCTGCTTAAAACTCACTTGGATGCATCCTTATCCACCCCCCAACAGGAATCCATAACAAACTTTGGTGGGCGTGACCTAATGCCTCAACGGCGCCACCTAGCAATTTTCAAAGGACCCTTTGCTATTCACTTACTTCATCGTAGAGACATGAGATTTGGTACAGTGTTAGAGCTCACCAAGACGCTCAGAATTTACAATTAATGTCATAGTGCAAATATCACAGGAAGTCGGCCATTTTAGATTGAAGGTCTGATTTTGACCCGATTTTTGACGTTTACAGCATTGGTATTTGATCGAACTCCTCCTAGAGATTTTGAGCGAGCAGCTTGAAACTCGGTCAGTCTGATCATAAGGCATGGCCAATTAAAAGTTATCAAAACGGTGAGTTTTTGAGCATGTTGAAGGGGTGTTAGCAGGGGTCAAAGTTCACCTACTCGCCACAAAAAATAAAACTGTTATATCTCCTACACAGAAACACATAGAGGCACCAAACTTTCTGTGATTAATCATCATTGGGTCTTCTTTAATATCCAATGGTCAAATTATGACATCACTTAGGCCACGCCCCCTGACAACAGGAAGTGTCATGTTTTGCTGTAAACGGTCGCTATGTTACCCCTCTGAGCTAATCAACATGAAACTGTGTCCAGAGACGGAAGACATGTTGATGTATTGTGGATTCCAGCCCCAAGTGGATTCGATGGAGCAGGAGAGCGTGGCGGCATGGTGAAGTCACCTCAAACGCCGCTGCCATACGTTTGGCTCTGAATTCCACATTTTTGGGCCGAGCTGCTTAAAACTCACTTGGATGCATCCTTATCCACCCCCCAACAGGAATCCATAACAAACTTTGGTGGGCGTGACCTAATGCCTCAACGGCGCCACCTAGCAATTTTCAAAGGACCCTTTGCTATTCACTTACTTCATCGTAGAGACATGAGATTTGGTACAGTGGTAGAGCTCACCAAGACGCTCAGAATTTACAATTAATGTCATAGTGTAAATATCACAGGAAGTCGGCCATTTTAGATTGAAGGTCTGATTTTGACCCCATTTTTGACGTTTACAGCATTGGTATTTGATGGAACTCCTCCTAGAGATTTTGAGCGAGCGGCTTGAAACTCGGGCAGTCTGATCATAAGGCATGGCCAATTAAAGGTTATCAAAACAGTGAGTTTTTGAGCATGCTGAAGGGGCGTGAGCGGGGGTCAAAGTTCACCTACTCGCCATGAAACACAAAACTGTTATATTTCATATACAAAAACTCACAGAGCCACCAAACTTTCAGTAGTTGATCACCACTAGGTCTCCTACAATATCCAATGGTCAAATGATGACATTGCTTAGGCCACGCCCCCTGACAACAGGAAGTGTCATGTTTTATTGTTAACATTCGCTATGTTACCCCTCTGAGCTAATCAACATGAAACTGTGTCCACAGACAGAAGACATGTTGCTGTGTTGTGGATTCGAGGCCCAACTGGATTCCATGTAGCAGTGCGGCGTGGTGGCGTGGCGAAGTCACCTGAAAGGCCGCTGCCATATGTCCAGACTTCCATAGGATATTGACAAATTTAATAAAAAGTAACTTAAAATTACCTTAAAAGGACAACATTTTTAAAAGTCAAAAGGCTTATTTAATGCTTTGAGAACATCTCTTCTATTCGGCTACAAAATCAACCAAAACAGGATGATCTTTTAAGCTATAAGACCATTTTTAAGATGTCAATACATAGATTTTAAGCTGGTGGGTCGCCACTGCCTCCGGTGCCCTAATGCATCGCTGCATCAACTGATCTCCACCAGTTTAATCTCGTCATGGCAAAATTATTTTTTCTCTTCATGTGTGGCCCTAATACTCCATGGTAAGAACACCGCTGTCGTTACCGCGGGTCCTGGGGAAAAAAAAAAAAACGCTGCTCCTGGGGGGAGCGCATAGATGTGTAATACTTCTCATTGCAATTCAGACAGTGCAGTTCATTTTAAAGAGGCAGTTTTGGCGCATATTATGATAGAAATGGGCTGCGGGGAGCCTAAGTGTGTTGTCGTGGGCGTGTTTACCCGCTGCAGGTAACCGCTGTGAAACAATCAGAAAGATTTCCCTGATTAATAACATCTTTATGGAGCGCTAGACTTATTGTTACTATGTGCTGCTTTACCAGTTCTCTCTCTCTCGCTCGCTCGCTCGCTCGCTCGTCATCGGACAAAAATCAAACTGCTTCGTGTTTGTATTTGAAATTGTGCGTCAGACTCAGATTTAGAAGTGTTGTTACGACGTTTGAGCTGTAACTGCAACCATTATATATATCTTGTAACTTTGACAGACAACACCAACTGTCCCCACAATCCAGTGCACACAATACCACAACAGACCTCATCACGCTCTACAGTACATCAAGAAAACTAAATCAACTAAAACAAGTTCATGAGTGCACTTGAAATGAAGTTAATCCATATTTGTGTGTCAGGGTGTCTAAGCACTCTCCAGAATTTGACATCTCAGCAGAACCTGTAATAATTATAGAAAGTAACGTTATAGTTGTTCTGCCTTTTGTTAAGACAGCAAGGAATTCATGTCGTGAATACATTACATAAATAAGATATTAATTAATTCTTAGTCAGAGGAAATCCATGGTAAAAACAGTTAGAAACGTTTTGGGTTCATATTTAATCAGAGTGAGACATCACAACTTTGTTAGATCTCTATGTGAATTACGTGAGATAGTGAGTGCTCTCACCTTAAAAAAAGATCTTTGACGTATTTTGCTCCGGTTAAAAGCTGCTTTTCAGCTATGAAGCTAGGGAAACTGTTAATGTTGAAGTTGAATTTGTTCTACACGCTTCTGCCTTGGAAAAATATTTGTCTTTTTACAAAAACAATGTTTAAAACCAGATTTGGTAACAAAGGTTATTCAGACAACGCAAGAAAAGGAAGCTTTGTGTGGGGAACTTTTGTCCTAGCTGTCTAGCTGCATATGGCCCCAGGACAGCACAATAGTTTTCTTGAAGTATAATTTTGGAGAAGTAGAAACAAGTATTCATTTCAAAAGGTAGGTAAAAAAGGAAAAAAGTTTTTACAAAATCTTAAAATGTTGGATAGTCGTTATTTCAATCTTGCTGTGAAAATTGGTGAAATATTATCATTTTTAATGCTTAGATATAAAATTGCAAGGCGATTACTAAAATTGCCTTTTGTTGAAAATGTTTTTTGGCATGCCATACTTTATATTTATAGGTAGCCTAGATGTGCATAATAAGAGAGTGGAACTAAAAGCTGGTCTAAAATTTTTATGGAGCTTTAACTTGCTAAGAGTAATAACGTTAGATGATTATATCTTTAAAATGAGATAACTGTCTCATAAAATGTGATAGTTTACTTGGTCTAAAGAGATGATTCAATTCAATGTTATTTATATAGCGCCGATTCATGAAATATGTCATCTCAAGGCACTTTACAAAGTCAAAATCAATCAGATTATACAGATTGGGTCAGATTATACACATTGGTCAAAAAAATTCCTATATAAGGGAACCAGTTCATTGCATCAAAGTCTTGACAAGTAGCATTCTCTCTTGAAGAAGCGTAGAACCACAGGGAGAGTCGTCTGCTGTGTCCATGGCTTTGCAGCAATCCCTCATACTGAGCAAGCATGAAGCAACAGCGGGGAAAAAAACTCCCCATTAACGGGAAGGTAAAACCTCCAGCAGAACCGGGCTCAGTATGAACGGTCATCTGCCTCGACAGACTGGGGGTTACAGAAGACAGAGCAGAGACACAACAAGAGAGACAAAAAAGCAGAGAAGTTCTACATTAGATGGTAGTAGCGGGTGATCTGTCTTCCCTGGATGATGCCACAGCTAACAGAACACCAGACCAGGTGTACCTACAATGAAGAAAAAAGAAAAATCAAAAAGTTAAAAGCTGAAATGACAACAGTCATTCAAAATTGAAGAACAATAGACCCTGATGTCCTGCAGTAGCCTAAACGTATAGCAGCATAACTATAGAGGTAGCTCAGGGTAACATGAGCCACTCTAACTATAAGCTTTTTAAAAAAGGAAAGTCCAAAGAGCCAGCTTCTAGTGGAGAAGTTCAAGTATCTTGGGGTCTTGTTCACGAATGAGGGGAAGATGGAGCGGGAGATCGACAGGCGGATTGGTGCGGCGTCTGCTGTGAAGCGGGCGCTGTACCGATCCGTTGTGGTGAAGAGAGAGCTGAGCCAAAAGGCGAAGCTCTCGATTTACCAGTCGATCTACGTTCCTACCCTCATCTATGGTCACGAGCTTTGGGTCGTGACCGAAAGAACGAGATCCTGGATACAAGCGGCCGAAATGATTTTTCTCCATAGTGTGTGTGAGCTCTCCCTTAGAGATAAGGTGAGGAGCTCAGTCATCCGGGGAGGACTCAGAGTAGCCACTGCTTCTTCACGTCGAGAGGAGCCAGTTGAGGTGGCTTGTGCATCTGGTTAGGATGTCTCCTGGACGCCTCCCTGGTGAGGTGTTCTGGGCACGTCCCACCGGGAGGAGGCCCAGGGGAAGACCTGGGACACGCTGGAGGGACTATGTCTCTCTGCTGGCCTGGGAACACCTTGGGATTCCCCTGGAGGAGGTGGCCCAAGTGGCTGGGGAGAGGCACGTCTGGGCCTCCTTTATAAAGCTGCTACCCCCGCGATTTTGCTAAAGTGTTCCCTTAGCAATAGTCCAATTGCTAAAGTGTTACTTTTACATTACTTTTGGGTGTGTATCACCAATTTAGATGTTAAACTTTCATAAAAGCTGTCTTAATGCAAGAAACAAAACCCTTAAACACATGAAATAGCAAGTAACTTTAAAAAACTAAAATGGTTTTGTTAACTTTTCACATTAAGCTGGATTAACAGCTAGTAAAATACCTTTGATTAAATTGGTATACTAATGTTTAAACCAGGGGTGTCAAAGGTACGGCCCGCCGAACGATTTAGTCCGGTCCGGTGGCCAAATGCATTATCATTATTCAACGGCTGTATCTCCTCGCTGCATCGAGCGATCTGGACCAGATTTTTTGTGAGTCGTGGGGGAGCGCTGCCGAACACGTTCGTGTGAATCGCCCAGTGGACGGGCGGGCAAAATGCGTGACAGCATCTGCGGTGGCGGGCGGCCGGCGGTGCGCAAATCCCAGCGGTGGCCAATAGGCCAGAGCGGCGCTTTGCTGCGAGGGCCGATCATCACCGCTTGCGGTTTTAATTAGGCCCGAGCAGCTAAGCGCTGCGAAGGCCTATTGTAACTGCAGATTTTATTATTATTATTATTATTATTATTATTTATTCTTGTGACTTTTGAAACGGCTTTTTGGAGGCCTAAACATGCATGAAAACTCACCAAACTTTGCCCAAAATTGTCCCCCGTGAGAAATCGCATGATTTTAGTGTAATTGAAAACGGGCGTGGCAAACCTGCTCAACAGCGCCAACTAGAGTGAGTTGGGCCAAACCGTAACACGTAGAAAGCTGAAATTTTTTACCTAGGTAGGTTTTTTAAAATTATGAAAAAAAGTCTCTTGGGTGTATGCTCTAAAACCCACAGGAAGTCTGCTATTTTGGGTCAAAGGGTAAAATATTGGCCGTTTTTGCCTCAAACTTTAACGAACTAGTCCTAGGCATTTTAACCTATTACTTTCAAATTTTTTCAGCATGCAGTTAAGACATTGACGTTTAAAAGTTATCAAAGGTTTTATGAAATATGCATATTTGCCTGAGCTGTCGCATTGCAAAAATCAGGTTTGTGGAAAACCATTAAAAACGCATTAAATCAGTAAGCCCCAAGCCATGCTTTGTCTGAGAATTATGAAACTCGGTAAGTGCATGTAACTTCATAGGCCCTACAAAAAAGCCTCTTGAAGCAATGGGCTACCTCCTACAGGAAATCATTCATTTCTCATCAAAGATGTCATTTTCCCATATTTTTGGGGGTTACATTTGAATAAACTACTCCTAAACCGTTACACTTATGGCATTCAAAGTTACTCCAAAAAATTCCTCACACATAGAGGATCAAAAGTTATCAAAAACATTTTTGCTACGTCCAACCATATTTTTTTGACAATTATTTATAACATGAATTGTGTTTTGAAGGAAAAAACATTTATTATTTCCAACACTAGATGGCAGCACACCCAAATGTTTGGGCGTCATCTGTAAGTCACGGTACATATTTTACCAAACCATTTATACACATTCGTCCAAAAGTGGAAGCAGCTTTAAAATATCTTTAGCTGGCCTTTAAAAGAAATAAGATTTTAATCTTTAATCCTATATGTAGGAGCGCAAATGCATTGATTGGGTAATTAGCGTTCATGTCTTTTTAAGGGGGGAACTTTTCTTTGATAGGTAGGTTTTCCACCCGGAAGGGGAAAACAGTTTTTGACCGCAAAAAGATAAATACAAGCAAGCAAGTCTGCTTTATATGTTGTCTGGAGATGTGTTCATGTATGATGGACATTTGATATGCAAAGAGGAAAATATCTGCCTCGACCGACTGGGGGTTACAGAAGACAGAGCAGAGACACAACAAGAGAGACAAAAAAGCACAGAAGCACACATTGATCCAGCAATCTGTTCTATATAACCACAACTGTTATAACTTTGGGCAATAAATAATGTGCAATAATCTATTTAATACACTGTGCTATAACCTGTGCAATGATCCGGAAGAACTTCTGCTGCTATCACCAAGTGAATATATGTCAGTACATGTGTATGTAAATATATATATATATATATATATATATATATATATATATATATATATATATATATATATATATATATTGTGTCTAAAGACAATTACAAGATCGGCTTTCTATCACCTGGAGAACATTTCCAGGATTAAAGGGCTGATGTCTCAGCAGGATCTGGAAAAACTAATCCATGCGTTTATCTTTAGTAGAATCGATTACTGCAACGGTGTTTTCACAGGTCTGCCTAAAAAGTGGATCAGACAGCTGCAGCTGATCCAGAACGCTGCTGAACGCATCTAAATACATCACAGACTTGTTATCAGTGTATCAACCATCCAGAGCACTAAGGTCTTCTGGCTCCAGCCTTCTCTGCGTACCTACAGCCAGAACTAAACAAGGAGAAGCAGCATTTAGTTGCTACGCTCCACTTATCTGGAACAAACTTCCAGAAAACTGTAAAAGTGCGGAAAACCTGAGTTCTTTTTAATCAAGATTAAAAACACATTTGTTTAGGACTGTTTTTGACTGTTCTAGTTAAACTGTTCTACTGAAACAGCATTAGTTCAACTTTTTTAGTCCAGCTGTTTATTGATGTCTACATTTTCTGTTTTCTTTTCCTGTATTTGAATAAAGCACTTTGCATTGTCTCTGTACTGAATTGTGCTATACAAATAAATTTGCCTTTGCCTTTGCCTTGCCTTTATATATATATATATATATATATATATATATATATATATATATATATATATATATATATATATATATATATATATATATATATATATATATATTTTATATATATATATGTCCAACCTTATTATGAACCCTTTTATTTTTCACTGCAGGAATGTAACATTCATACCCAACTAAACATCTCAATATATTAAGTATCCTTTTACATTTTTCAATAACCTTATCTATGTGCACTTTCCAGGATAGTTTTTCATCAAACCATACTCTAAGAATTTAAATTGCTTTACTCTCTCTAGATCTTTGTTCTGCCCTGAATATGTTTAATATGTTTAAAAGACATTTAAAAACTACTTTGAAATGTTAATATACCGTTCTCTGTTTTAAATGAATTTGCGGTGCTTTTATGTTGAAAATCTTCCGAACCGGAAGTAGGAAGTAAAGACGCAAACAAGAGGAAGACAGCGTGTGTGCATCGTCCCAGGGCAGCAACAATGCAGTTAATCTCTCCGAAAGCAATGGTTGTAAGTGTTGCTCTTGTTTACAGATTCGATAAGATATGTTAATATCTTTTATGGTTATTTTGTGTATAAAAGCAACGGTAAAATGTCGTGGTCCGTGTGACAGCAGAGTGTGTGTGTTTACTTGCTAATTTGCCGCTTTTCTAGCCGGCTGTGAAAATACCTGTTGAGTTAATATTAAGCAGCTGATACTTTGATACGTTAATACTGATATTTACATGGCTGTTTATTAAGCCATTTTTTTTGTATCTTTCTTTTCTAGTTTTACACTGGATTCAAAGCAGTCAGAAATGCTGACTAAATGTGTAAGAAGATAATAAAGGAGCAAGCCGCTCACTTCCTGGCTCTTGAATAAGGAGTTTGGCTGGCTGTTTATCTGTGTTCACGCAAGAGTAAAACACATAGAGAGAACAGTACAATCTTGATTATATAACTTCAGTTGTACTTCTTGATTTCTTTTCTGAGTAAAAAGCAATACTTTTGTTTTATCTACTGAAAATTTAAAACTCCATTTGTAAGACCATTGTTCAATCTTATGAATTGCTTTTTGGACTTTCCCTACAATAAATTTAACATTCCTTCTACGTTTCCAAATAGCTCCGTCATCAGCAAACAATGAACAACCCAATTAATTTTCTATTTCTTTAAGTGCATCATTTATCATAACTGAAAATAATAAAGGACTGATAATACTGCCTTGTGTGGTTCTTTTTAATTTCTCCCTGAAAGACTCTTACCAACTCTTACCTGTATTATCCATTCTGCATTTTAACCTATTACTTTCAAATTTTTTCAGCATGCAGTTAAGACATTGACGTTTAAAAGTTATCAAAGGTTTTATGAAATATGCATATTTGCCTGAGCTGTCGCATTGCAAAAATCAGGTTTGTGGAAAACCATTAAAAACGCATTAAATCAGTAAGCCCCAAGCCATGCTTTGTCTGAGAATTATGAAACTCGGTAAGTGCATGTAACTTCATAGGCCCTACAAAAAAGCCTCTTGAAGCAATGGGCTACCTCCTACAGGAAATCATTCATTTCTCATCAAAGATGTCATTTTCCCATATTTTTGGGGGTTACATTTGAATAAACTACTCCTAAACCGTTACACTTATGGCATTCAAAGTTACTCCAAAAAATTCCTCACACATAGAGGATCAAAAGTTATCAAAAACATTTTTGCTACGTCCAACCATATTTTTTTGACAATTATTTATAACATGAATTGTGTTTTGAAGGAAAAAACATTTATTATTTCCAACACTAGATGGCAGCACACCCAAATGTTTGGGCGTCATCTGTAAGTCACGGTACATATTTTACCAAACCATTTATACACATTCGTCCAAAAGTGGAAGCAGCTTTAAAATATCTTTAGCTGGCCTTTAAAAGAAATAAGATTTTAATCTTTAATCCTATATGTAGGAGCGCAAATGCATTGATTGGGTAATTAGCGTTCATGTCTTTTTAAGGGGGGAACTTTTCTTTGATAGGTAGGTTTTCCACCCGGAAGGGGAAAACAGTTTTTGACCGCAAAAAGATAAATACAAGCAAGCAAGTCTGCTTTATATGTTGTCTGGAGATGTGTTCATGTATGATGGACATTTGATATGCAAAGAGGAAAATATCTGCCTCGACCGACTGGGGGTTACAGAAGACAGAGCAGAGACACAACAAGAGAGACAAAAAAGCACAGAAGCACACATTGATCCAGCAATCTGTTCTATATAACCACAACTGTTATAACTTTGGGCAATAAATAATGTGCAATAATCTATTTAATACACTGTGCTATAACCTGTGCAATGATCCGGAAGAACTTCTGCTGCTATCACCAAGTGAATATATGTCAGTACATGTGTATGTAATATATATATATATATATATATATATATATATATATATATATATATATATATATATATATATATTGTGTCTAAAGACAATTACAAGATCGGCTTTCTATCACCTGGAGAACATTTCCAGGATTAAAGGGCTGATGTCTCAGCAGGATCTGGAAAAACTAATCCATGCGTTTATCTTTAGTAGAATCGATTACTGCAACGGTGTTTTCACAGGTCTGCCTAAAAAGTGGATCAGACAGCTGCAGCTGATCCAGAACGCTGCTGAACGCATCTAAATACATCACAGACTTGTTATCAGTGTATCAACCATCCAGAGCACTAAGGTCTTCTGGCTCCAGCCTTCTCTGCGTACCTACAGCCAGAACTAAACAAGGAGAAGCAGCATTTAGTTGCTACGCTCCACTTATCTGGAACAAACTTCCAGAAAACTGTAAAAGTGCGGAAAACCTGAGTTCTTTTTAATCAAGATTAAAAACACATTTGTTTAGGACTGTTTTTGACTGTTCTAGTTAAACTGTTCTACTGAAACAGCATTAGTTCAACTTTTTTAGTCCAGCTGTTTATTGATGTCTACATTTTCTGTTTTCTTTTCCTGTATTTGAATAAAGCACTTTGCATTGTCTCTGTACTGAATTGTGCTATACAAATAAATTTGCCTTTGCCTTTGCCTTGCCTTTATTTATATATATATATATATATATATATATATATATATATATATATATATATATATATATATATATATATGTCCAACCTTATTATGAACCCTTTTATTTTTCACTGCAGGAATGTAACATTCATACCCAACTAAACATCTCAATATATTAAGTATCCTTTTACATTTTTCAATAACCTTATCTATGTGCACTTTCCAGGATAGTTTTTCATCAAACCATACTCTAAGAATTTAAATTGCTTTACTCTCTCTAGATCTTTGTTCTGCCCTGAATATGTTTAATATGTTTAAAAGACATTTAAAAACTACTTTGAAATGTTAATATACCGTTCTCTGTTTTAAATGAATTTGCGGTGCTTTTATGTTGAAAATCTTCCGAACCGGAAGTAGGAAGTAAAGACGCAAACAAGAGGAAGACAGCGTGTGTGCATCGTCCCAGGGCAGCAACAATGCAGTTAATCTCTCCGAAAGCAATGGTTGTAAGTGTTGCTCTTGTTTACAGATTCGATAAGATATGTTAATATCTTTTATGGTTATTTTGTGTATAAAAGCAACGGTAAAATGTCGTGGTCCGTGTGACAGCAGAGTGTGTGTGTTTACTTGCTAATTTGCCGCTTTTCTAGCCGGCTGTGAAAATACCTGTTGAGTTAATATTAAGCAGCTGATACTTTGATACGTTAATACTGATATTTACATGGCTGTTTATTAAGCCATTTTTTTTGTATCTTTCTTTTCTAGTTTTACACTGGATTCAAAGCAGTCAGAAATGCTGACTAAATGTGTAAGAAGATAATAAAGGAGCAAGCCGCTCACTTCCTGGCTCTTGAATAAGGAGTTTGGCTGGCTGTTTATCTGTGTTCACGCAAGAGTAAAACACATAGAGAGAACAGTACAATCTTGATTATATAACTTCAGTTGTACTTCTTGATTTCTTTTCTGAGTAAAAAGCAATACTTTTGTTTTATCTACCGAAAATTTAAAACTCCATTTGTAAGACCATTGTTCAATCTTATGAATTGCTTTTTGGACTTTCCCTACAATAAATTTAACATTCCTTCTACGTTTCCAAATAGCTCCGTCATCAGCAAACAATGAACAACCCAATTAATTTTCTATTTCTTTAAGTGCATCATTTATCATAACTGAAAATAATAAAGGACTGATAATACTGCCTTGTGTGGTTCTTTTTAATTTCTCCCTGAAAGACTCTTACCAACTCTTACCTGTATTATCCATTCTGGCCTCTGGAAATAAAGTTAAAAATCTTGGTGTTGTCTTCGACCAAGACATGTCATTTAAATCCAATATTAAACAGGTTTCCAGAGTTTCCTTTTTTTCACCTCAGGAATATCGCCAAAATTAGAAACATTCTGTCCAGGGGTGATGCTGAAAAACTAGTCCATGCATTTGTTACTTCAAGGCTGGACTATTGTAATTCTTTACTATCAGGAAGTCCACAAAATGCAGTTCAAAGTCTTCAGCTGATCCAAAATGCTGCAGCAAGAGTTCTGATGAAAATCAACAAGAGGGATCATATTTCTCCAATTTTAGCTTCCCTTCATTGGCTTCCTGTTAAATCAAGAATAGAATTTAAGTTTATAGTTAGAGTGGCTCATGTTACCCTGAGCTACATCTGTAGTTATGCTGCTATAGGCTTAGGCTGCTGGAGGACATCAGGGCCTATTTCTCTCACTCTACTGATTTCTACTGTTCTCCAGTCTACTGCTCTCCAGTTTTGCATTGCATTACATTGAAATGACTGTTGTCATTTCAGCTTGTAACTTTTTGCTCTCTCTCTTTTTTCTTCATAGTAGGTACACCTAGTCTGACGTTCTGTTAACTGTGACATCATCCAGGGAAGACAGATCACCACTATTACCATCTAATGTATAACAGATCACTGGATCAATGTGTGCTTCTGTGCTTTTTTGTCTGTCTTGTTGTGTCTCTGCTCTGTCTTCTGTAACCCCCAGTCGGTCGAGGCAGATGACTGTTCATACTGAGCCCGGTTCTGCTGGAGGTTTTTCCTTCCTGCTAATGGGTGGTTTTTCTTTCCACTGACGCTTCATGCTTGCTCAGTATGAGGGATTGCTGCAAAGCCATGGACAATGCAGACGACTCTCCCTGTAGCACTGCGCTTCTCCAGGAGTGAATGCTGCTTGTTGGGACTTTGATGCAATCAACTGGTTTCCTTATATAGGAAATTTTTGACCAATCTGTATAATATGATTGATTTTGACTTTGTAAAGTGCCTCGAGATGACATGTTTATGAATTGGCGTTATATAAATAAAATTGAATTGAATTGAATTGTTAAAAAGTTCTCTACCCAATGATAAATTCTTCCACAAATTCACATTTTCCTCAACTTGATCAATAATCCCTCTTTCCACATCATATCATAAGCCTTTTCTATATCTAAGAACACTGCCAAAACACTTTCTTTATTAACTTTTGCTGTTAGTACCTCATGTTGTAAACACACAATTGGATCCATAGTATTCCTTCCTCTTCTGAAACCGCTTTGATAATTTGATAAGTACCCTTTTGATTCAACAAAATAAATTAATCTTTCAATTACCATTTTCTCCATAATTTTACTTAAACATGATGTTGAAGCAATAGGTCTATAATTGTCTGGTTTTGAGCTATCTTTACCTGTTTTTGGAATTGGAACCACAATAGATTCCAATTCCAATAAAGTTATAGCTCTATCCGTTTTCTACTCTTCACTAATATTATTGGAACTATGTATTTGTACAAATGTTTGTGACAACATTGTTGCTTTTTCTTCATTAATACCTGCCGTTGTTCTATCACTAACTAAAACTGGATAACTATAATCCCTTTTAATACCATTCATTCGTTTAATCATTTTCCATACTTTCCCTATATCTGTTTCTCTTCCTAATGAATTACAATAATTTCTCCAATATTCTCTTTTTGTATTTCTTATAACTCTTTTTACTATAGCTTGCATCTTCTTGTATTCAATTAAATTTTGAAAATTCTGATTTCCTTATAGAATTTTAAAAGCTTTATTTCGGGATTTAATAGCCTGGTCACATTCTATTGTCCACCATGGAATTATCTTCTTTTTATGTATCCCTCCTTTCTTTGGAACTGACTGTTGAACAGCTTCTATGATTGAACTACAAAAGATTTTGTTTAATGAATCAATACCAAGATTCATGTCAATTTCCTTAATTTTATCTTCACTTATTTCCTTATATTTCTCCCAATCTGCTCTACTAAATTACCAGTTACATAATCTTTCACACCCTCCATATGTTGCCCTATGTTCCCCACCACAATTACAGCATTTATCCTGAACATTTTTACCATATTCTTGTATATTGTGGTCCCCTCCACATTTTAAACAGCTCTGTTTGCCCCTGCACACTGCAGCAAATGTGACCATACCTCTGACACTTGAAACACCGAAGTGGAGGTGGAACATAAGGCCTAACTGAATAACACAAGAAACCCACTTTGACTCTATCTGGAACTTCTGGAGTAGAAAATTCCAGAAGCACAGATAAGCTGTCAACTCGCTCATTATTAACTGTTTTCTGCATTCTCTCTATATCCTTGACTTTAACATGATTTTATGTTTTAATTTCTCTAGATCTTCATTAACTGGAATTCCATAAATAACTCCTCGGGATCCTTTCTTTTCTCCCAACACTCTTTTACTTTCCACTCTTTTATTTCCAATACTCTCAACACTCATTGCTTTCCTTTTTTGTTCTTCCAATTTACAAACATTTAACAAGCTTCCATCTCTCAGCGTTTTAGCCATTTCAACTTCCCCTATTTTCTTTTTTGTTTCCTTAGAAACAATTTTTTGGCTCAGAGCAATATTTTCATCTTTCTTTTTGAATTTTAATGTTATCTTCACCTCCTCTTTCATGATCTTTTCAAAGTCTTCAGCTGATCCAAAATGCTGCAGCAAGAGTTCTGATGAAAATCAACAGGAGGGATGATATTTCTCCAATTTTAGCTTCCCTTAATTGGCTTCCTGTTAAATCAAGAATAGAATTTAAAATTCTTCTAACGTATAAAGCCCTTAATAATCAAGCTCCATCATATATCAGAGCTCGGATTACCCCGTATGTTCCTAACAGAGCACTTCACTCTCAGACTGCAGGTCTGCTGGTGGTTCCTAGAGTCTCTAAAAGTAGAATGGGAGGCAGATCCTTTAGCTATCAGGCTCCTCTCCTGTGGAACCAACTCCCAGTTTTGGTCCGTGAAGCAGACACCCTGTCTACTTTTAAGACTAATCTTAACACTTTCCTTTTTGACAAAGCTTATAACTAGAGTTGCTCATGTTACTCTGAGCTACCTTTATAGTTTTACTGCTATAGGCTTAGGCTACTGGAGGACGTCAGGATCTAATTTTCTCACTCTATAGAGTTCTACTGTTCTTCAATTATGCATTACGTGTTGTCATTTCTGCTTTAACTTTCTGTTCTCTCTCTTTTATCTTCATAGTAGGTACACCTGGTCTGGCGTTCTGTTAACTGTGACATCATCCAAAGAAGACGGCTCACCCGCTATTACCATCTAATGTAGAACAGATTACTGGATCAATGTGTGCTTCTGTGCTTTTTTTGTCTCTCTTGTTGTGTCTCTGCTCTGTCTTCTGTAACATATATTCACTTGGTGAAAGCAGAAGAAGTTCTTCTGGATCCTTGCACAGGTTATAGCACAGTGTATTAAATAGATTATTGCACATTAGTTATTGCCCAAAGTTAGAACAGTTGTGGTTATATAGAACAGATTACTGGATCACTGTGTGCTTCTGTGCTTTTTTTGTCTGTCTTGTTGTGTCTCTGCTCTGTCTTCTGTAACCCCCAGTCGCTTGAGGCAGATGACCGTTCATACTGAGCCCGGTTCTGCTGGAGGTTTTCCTTCCCGTTAATGGGGAGTTTTTCTTCCCACTGTCGCTTCATGCTTGCTCAGTATGAGGGATTGCAGCAAAGCCATGTACAATGCAGACGACTCTCCCTGTGGCTCTACGCTTCTCCACGAGTGAATGCTGCTTGTCGAGACTTTGATGCAATCAACCGGTTTCCTTATATTGGAACATTTTTGACCAATCTGTATAATCTGACCCAATATGTATCAACCGGTTTCCTTATATAGGAACATTTTTGACCAATCTGTATAATATGATTGAACGTAACTTTTTAAAGTGCCTTGAGATGACATGTTTCATGAATTGGCGCTATATAAATAAAATTGAATTGAGTTATTGCATTTGACCTAATAAAAACATGAATAATGTATTTTATTAGGTCAAATGTGTGTATATATATATATATATATATATATATATATATATATATATAGTGCATGTCATGCCAAGAGGCAACTCATGTGTTTTATATAAAGACAAATGAATTCAATCCAATTTTATTTATATAGTTCCAACATGTCATCTCTTTACAACCCCAGCGGTCCGGCCCGGTGGCCAAATGCATTATCATTATTCAATGGCTGTATCTCCTCGCTGCATCGACAAATCTGCACCAGATTTTTTGTGAGTCGTGGGGGAGCGCTGCCGAAAGGGTTCGTGTGAATCGCCCGGTGGACGGGCGGGCAAAATGCGTGACAGCTTCTGCGGTGGCTGGCGGCAGGCGGTGCGCGTACCCCAGCGGTGCTTGGCTGCGAGGGCCGCTCATCGCCGCTTGCGGCTTTAATTATTATTATTATTATTCTGCCCCCCTAAAGAGGGGCCTTTTTGGGGGCTTTCTCATTTTCAAAAACTCACCAAACTTGGCAGATGCATGGTGACTGTTTAAAAATGTTGTATTTTAAGGTCGTCACAAAAATCTAAAGAAAAATGCCTCAACGGCGCCACCTAGAAATTTTCAAAGGACCCTTTGCTATTCACTTACTTCGTCGTAGAGACATGAAATTTGGTACAGTTGTAGAGCTCACCAAGACGCTCAGAATTTACAATTAATGTCATAGTGTAAATATCACAGGAAGTCGGCCATTTTAGATTGAAAGTCTGATTTTGACCTCAATTTTGACAGTTACAGCATCGGTATAAGATCTAACTCCTCCTAGAGATATCGAGCGATCGGCTTGAAACTCGGGCAGTCTGATCATAAGGCATGGCCAATCAAAAGTTATCAAAACGGTGAGTTTTTGAGCATGCTGAAGGGGCGTTGGCAGGGGTCAAAGTTCACCTATTCGCCACAAAAAATAAAAGTGTTATATCTCCTACACAGAAACACACAGAGGCACCAAACTTTCTGTGATTAATCATCATCAGGTCTCCTATAATATCCAATGGTCAAATGATGACATCACTTAGGCCACACCCCCTGACAACAGGAAGTGTCATGTTTTGCTGTAAACGGTCGCTATGTTACCCCTCTGAGCTAATCAACATGAAACTGTGTCCACAGACAGAAGACATGTTGTTGTGTTGTGGATTCCAGCCCCAAGTCGATTCGATGGAGCAGGAGAGCGTGGCGGCGTGGTGAAGTCACCTCAAACGCCGCTGCCATACGTTTGGCTCTGAATTCCACATTTTTGGGCCGAGCTGCATAAAACTCACTTGGATGCATCCTTATCCACCCCCCAACAGGAATCCATAACAAATTTTGGTGGGCGTGACCTAATGCCTCAACGGCGCCACTTAGCAATTTTCAAAGGACCCTTTGCTATTCACTTACTTCATCGTAGAGACATGAGATTTGGTACAGTGGTAGAGCTCACCAAGACGCTCAGAATTTACAATTAATGTCATAGTGTAAATATCACAGGAAGTCGGCCATTTTAGATTGAATGTCTGATTTTGACCCCATTTTTGACGTTTATAGCATTGGTATTTGATGGATCTCCTCCTAGAGATTTTTAGCGAGCGGCTTGAAACTCGGGCAGTCTGATCATAAGGCATGGCCAATTAAAAGTTATCAAAACGGTGAGTTTTTGAGCTTGTTGAAGGGGCATTAGCAAGGGTTAAAGTTCACCTACTCGCCACAAAAAATAAAACTGTTATATCTCCTACACAGAAACACACAGAGGCATCAAACTTTCAGTGATTGATCACCATCAGGTCTCCTATAATATCCAATGGTCAAATGATGACATTGCTTAGGCCACGCCCCCTGACAACAGGAAGTGTCATGTTTTGTTGTAAGCGGTCGCTATGTTACCCCTCTGAGCTAATCAACATGAAACTGTGTCCACAGACAGAACACATGTTGGTATGTTGTGGATTTCAGGCTCAACTGGATTGGATGGAGCAGGGGGGCGTGGCGGCGTGGCATATTCACCTCAAACGCTGCTGTCATACGTTTGGCTCTGAATTCCACAGTTTTGGGCCGAGCTGCTTAAAACTCATTTGGATGCATCCTTATCCACCCCCCAACAGGAATCCTTAACAAACTTTAGTGAGCAGGACTTAGTTTCTCTATAGCGCCACCAAGCAAATTTCAAAGGACCCTTTGGTATTCACTTACTTCATCGTAGAGTAATGAAATTTTGTACAGTTGTAGATCTCAGCA
The DNA here is from genome assembly GCA_037039145.1 of Fundulus diaphanus. Taxonomy (NCBI): domain Eukaryota; kingdom Metazoa; phylum Chordata; class Actinopteri; order Cyprinodontiformes; family Fundulidae; genus Fundulus; species Fundulus diaphanus. Next base: position 18,200,825 of record CM073136.1, on the reverse strand, counting down.
AGACGCTCAGAATTTACAATTAATGTCATACTGCAAGTATCACAGGAAGTAAGCCATTTTAGATTGAAATCTGAATTTTGATACCAAGTTGACATGTAAAGCATATGTATTTGATCATACTTGTCCAGCAGGGGGCAGCAAGAGACCACAAATAAACCCCAAAGGAATTTCTCTTGGTAAGTAAGTGATCTTAACTCTTTGGTTTCCTTGTATATTTAAGTTGAACAGATATACAAATCCTGCTTGAAAACTGACAAACTCTTGTTCAATACATTTCAGTTTTTATTTATATAGCGCCAAATCATGAAACATGTCATCAGGGGTGGATTGGGACAAAAAATTGGCCCTGGCATTTTGGATTAGACTGGCCCACCACATTTTTTTTGTGTACTGAATGTGTATACCAACTGTGCAATACCAACTGTGCAATACCTTGAAGTCAGGATAATGGAAATTAGTGAGTGGACACTTAAAATACTTCCAAAATCTTAATTTATTAACACTGTAAAATGTAAACTCCACCACAGCACAGCAACTATTCTTAGATCAGAGAGAGAGAGAGAGAAAGAGAGGTGTCACGGTCAATCACACATATTATCACGTTACATCATTATAAGAAGTTATTGTAAGTTGCTCATCAGATCTATTCAGTCTTCCAGATACTGTAGGGTAACATTGGACTAATGTGCACTCACTGTGTAAAAGAGGATGCCAATGACAAAATGAACCAGAGAAATGCCTCACTTGTCATCATGGAAAGAAAGAAAATATATAATAACATAATATAAATTTTGATTTACTCAGTCATTTGTAATAAGTATTTTATTTATCTAATTTCCTAATTTTTGATCATATTTTCTTTAAAATCGCAGACTTTTCGCTATTTTTCATGTAAATCCTTGGTGGCGCTTCATAGCGAAGCCGGTGAGGCCGCAGCGAGCTTGGCCTCCCCTGGGATTGCGCAATCCCATGGTAACTGCGCTGACTTCCATTCTGTGAATGCATCTTCCTGTCTCTAGATCATAAATTCAATTGTTCAAACAGTTATGAACTGATTTTCCACAATTTAATATATGTGGATTACGAATTGTGTTTTGGTCATCAAACTGTGTGCAGATAACATGTTTTCGTGGTGCTGGCCGATCATAAACAGCAAAGAACTGGTTGTAGGTGAGGCCAGCAGTTCCTTGGCCGCTAGGCAGGGGGCGCTCAAGGGGCACCGCTCGTGATCCCCAAATAGTAGAGTCAAAACAAGTTATTGATGTTTTATTAGCGAGTTTTGCTAAACAAGTAAAGCACTAAAAAGACTCTAAACATACAGCTGGAACAGGACTGATCAAGGAAGGCTTTCCTCCCTGGCAGTGAGCTCCACTGAGACTGAGAGACTTTTAAAACTGAAGAAGATAAAGAGAACTTTTACCGGAAAATGATGATATTTTTGTTCAGAAAGAGCGCCACAGGGACTTAAATTATAAGTAGAGGTAAGACAGCGATACTTATTCATGTTTTGTTTTTGTGATAAAATGTGCATAATGTGGGTTATAGTTTTAGAATGTGTTACAAATGCAGAAATCCATCATAACTCATAAACTGTTACCAATCAAATGACAATTTTTTTCATCAAAGAATCAATATTTTTCCATGTATCTTGGTGAATTTATTTGGCTCAATCAGTCTCCTTCAGCACTTTGCAACGAGTCTACTCTGTAGAGTGTATATATTTGTAAATCTGACTCTGATGACGTCAGTGCCTCACCAGCTATGAACTCTACCGCACGTCACTGACTACAACCACCACCACCATATTTTACACCAGACACCGGAGCACATGAAGGGCCTGCTGTTGGGAACATGTCAGTCAGTTTGACACATTTCGCAGCATCCGTTTGAAGAACTCGTTTCTTTTTTTCGTGCAGTTTCTCTGCGCCTCCCTTGCGTTTCTTATCCATTACTACTGTGAACACCGCTGCACAAAGTTCCACATGGAGCGTGAAGGTGTTTTTCTACTTTATGATTGGCCTAGCCCTTTAGACTGTCAGGGATGATAACCAATGGGCTGCAGTAGCCTGTGGTAAGGGCTGGATGATCGGAACAGACTCTTGCGCTGCTGATATTTTTCTTCATGCATTATGCAAATATAACGAGGCAGATATATAAAATAATAATAATATTAATAATAATAATACATATTATTAATATACATGTCGGGTCTGCCGGCCTGCATGTCATCTAAAGGCAGTTTACAATGTCAAAATCAATCAGATTATACATATTAAGTCAGATTATCCAGATTGGTAAAAGAAATTCCTATATAAGGGAACCAGTTGATTTCATCAAAGTCGTAACAAGCAGCATTGACTCCTGAAGAAGCGTAGAGCCACAGGGAGAGTCGTTTGCATTGTACATGGCTTAGCAGCAATCCCTCATACTGATCAAGCATGAAGTGACAGCAGAAGGAAAAACTCCCCATTAACAGGAAGGAAAAACCTCCAGCCGAACCGGGCTCAGTATGAACGGTAATCTGCCTTGACCGACTGGGGGTTACAAAAGAGAGAGAAGAGACACAACAAGACAGACAAAAAAGCACAGAAGCACACATTGATCCAGTAATCTGTTTTACATTAGATGGTAATAGCAGGTGATCTGTCTTCCCTGAATGATGTCACAGCTAACAGAACGCCAGACCAGGTGTACCTACTATGAAGAAAAAATAGAAAAAACAAAAAGGTAAAAGCTGAAATGACAACAGTCATGCAAAATTGAAGAACAATAGACCCTGATGTCCTCCAGCAGCCTAAGCCTATAGCAGCATAACTATAGAGGTAGCTCAGCGTAACATGAACCACTCTAACTATAATCTTTGTCAAAAAGGAAAGTCCCAAGAGCCAGCTTCTAGTGGAGGAGTTCAAGTATCTTGGGGTCTTGTTCACGAATGAGGGGAAGATGGAGCGGGAGATCGACAGGCGGATTGGTGCGACGTCTGCTGTGAAGCGTGCGCTGTACCGATCCGTTGTGGTGAAGAGAGAGCTGAGCCAAAAGGCCAAGCTCTCGATTTACCAGTCGATCTACGTTCCTACCCTCATCTATGGTCACGAGCTTTGGGTCGTGACCGAAAGAACGAAATCCCGGATACAAGCGGCCAAAATGAGTTTTCTCCATGGTGTGTCTGGGCTCTCCCTTAGAGATAGGGTGAGGAGCTCAGTCATCCGGGGAGGACTCAGAGTAGAGCCGCTGCTCCTCCACATTGAGAGGAGCCAGTTGAGGTGACTCGGGCATCTGGTCAGGATGCCTCCTGGACGCCTCCCTGATGAGGTGTTCTGGGCACGTCCCACCGGGAGGAGGCCCAGAGGAAGACCCAGGACACGCTGGAGAGACTATGCTGGCCTGGGAACGCTTTGGGATTCCCCCGGAGGAAGTGGCCCAAGTGGCTGGGGAGAGGAAGGTCTGGGGCTCCCTCTTGAAGCTGCCCCTGCGACCTGACCCCGGATAAGTGGAAGACGATGGATGGATGGAAAAAGGAAAGTTTTAGGATTAGTCTTAAAAGTAGACAGGGTGTCTGCGTCACGGACCAAAACTGGGAGTTTGTTCCACTGGAGAGGAGCCTGATAACTAAAGGATCTGCCTACCATTCTGGTTTTACAGACTTTAGGAACCACCAGCAGACCTGCTTTCTGAGAGTGAAGTGGTCTGTTAGAAATTACTAAAGTTTGTACACAACATACACATGTGGAATATTGCTAACGTGTTACTTTAGCAATTTTCCAATTGCCAAAGTGTTACTTTTACATTATTACTTTTGGGTGTGTATCCACCAATTTAACTGTCAAACTTTCATAAAAGCTGTCTTAATGCAAGAAACGAAACCCTTAAACACATGAAATAATTAACTTTAAATAACTAAAAAGGTTTTGTTAACTTTTCACATGAAGCTGGATTAACAGCTAGTAAGATACCTTTGATTAAGTTGGTATACTAATGTTTAAACCAGGGGTGTCAAACGTACGGCCTGCGGGCCGGATCTGGCCCGCCGAACGATTTAGTCCGGCCCGGTGGCCAAATGCATTTTTATTATTCAACGGCTGTGTCTCCTCGGTGCATCGACCGATCTGCACCACATTTTTTGTGAGTCGTGGGGGAGCGCTGCCCAACGCATACGTGTGTATTGCATGGTAGACGGGTGAGGAAAATGCATGACAGCTTCTGCGGTGGCTGGCGGCGGGAGGTGCGCGTACCCTAGCGGTGGCCCTTAGGCCAGAGCGGCGCTTGGCTGCGAGGGCCGATCATCACCGCTTGCGGTTTTAATTATTATTATTATTATTCTGCCCCCCTAAAGAGGGGCCTTTTTGGGGGCTTTCTCATTTTCAAAAACTCACCAAACTTGGCAGATGCATGGTGACTGTTTAAAAATTTTGTATTTTAAGGTCGTCACAAAAATCTAAAGAAAAATGCCTCAACGGCGCCACCTAGAAATTTTCAAAGGACCCTTTGCTATTCACTTACTTCGTCGTAGAGACATGAAATTTGGTACAGTTGTAGAGCTCACCAAGACGCTCAGAATTTACAATTAATGTCATAGTGTAAATATCACAGGAAGTCGGCCATTTTAGATTGAAAGTCTGATTTTGACCTCAATTTTGACAGTTACAGCATCGGTATAAGATCTAACTCCTCCTAGAGATATCGAGCGATCGGCTTGAAACTCGGGCAGTCTGATCATAAGGCATGGCCAATCAAAAGTTATCAAAACGGTGAGTTTTTGAGCATGCTGAAGGGGCGTTGGCAGGGGTCAAAGTTCACCTATTCGCCACAAAAAATAAAAGTGTTATATCTCCTACACAGAAACACACAGAGGCACCAAACTTTCTGTGATTAATCATCATCAGGTCTCCTATAATATCCAATGGTCAAATGATGACATCACTTAGGCCACACCCCCTGACAACAGGAAGTGTCATGTTTTGCTGTAAACGGTCGCTATGTTACCCCTCTGAGCTAATCAACATGAAACTGTGTCCACAGACAGAACACATGTTGTTGTGTTGTGGATTCCAGCCCCAAGTCGATTCGATGGAGCAGGAGAGCGTGGCGGCGTGGTGAAGTCACCTCAAACGCCGCTGCCATACGTTTGGCTCTGAATTCCACATTTTTGGGCCGAGCTGCATAAAACTCACTTGGATGCATCCTTATCCACCCCCCAACAGGAATCCATAACAAATTTTGGTGGGCGTGACCTAATGCCTCAACGGCGCCACTTAGCAATTTTCAAAGGACCCTTTGCTATTCACTTACTTCATCGTAGAGACATGAGATTTGGTACAGTGGTAGAGCTCACCAAGACGCTCAGAATTTACAATTAATGTCATAGTGTAAATATCACAGGAAGTCGGCCATTTTAGATTGAATGTCTGATTTTGACCCCATTTTTGACGTTTATAGCATTGGTATTTGATGGATCTCCTCCTAGAGATTTTTAGCGAGCGGCTTGAAACTCGGGCAGTCTGATCATAAGGCATGGCCAATTAAAAGTTATCAAAACGGTGAGTTTTTGAGCTTGTTGAAGGGGCATTAGCAAGGGTTAAAGTTCACCTACTCGCCACAAAAAATAAAACTGTTATATCTCCTACACAGAAACACACAGAGGCATCAAACTTTCAGTGATTGATCACCATCAGGTCTCCTATAATATCCAATGGTCAAATGATGACATTGCTTAGGCCACGCCCCCTGACAACAGGAAGTGTCATGTTTTGTTGTAAGCGGTCGCTATGTTACCCCTCTGAGCTAATCAACATGAAACTGTGTCCACAGACAGAACACATGTTGGTATGTTGTGGATTTCAGGCTCAACTGGATTGGATGGAGCAGGGGGGCGTGGCGGCGTGGCATATTCACCTCAAACGCTGCTGTCATACGTTTGGCTCTGAATTCCACAGTTTTGGGCCGAGCTGCTTAAAACTCATTTGGATGCATCCTTATCCACCCCCCAACAGGAATCCTTAACAAACTTTAGTGAGCAGGACTTAGTTTCTCTATAGCGCCACCAAGCAAATTTCAAAGGACCCTTTGGTATTCACTTACTTCATCGTAGAGTAATGAAATTTTGTACAGTTGTAGATCTCAGCAAGACGCTCAGAATTTACAATTAATGTCATACTGCAAGTATCACAGGAAGTAAGCCATTTTAGATTGAAATCTGAATTTTGATACCAAGTTGACATGTAAAGCATATGTATTTGATCATACTTGTCCAGCAGGGGGCAGCAAGAGACCACAAATAAACCCCAAAGGAATTTCTCTTGGTAAGTAAGTGATCTTAACTCTTTGGTTTCCTTGTATATTTAAGTTGAACAGATATACAAATCCTGCTTGAAAACTGACAAACTCTTGTTCAATACATTTCAGTTTTTATTTATATAGCGCCAAATCATGAAACATGTCATCAGGGGTGGATTGGGACAAAAAATTGGCCCTGGCATTTTGGATTAGACTGGCCCACCACATTTTTTTTGTGTACTGAATGTGTATACCAACTGTGCAATACCAACTGTGCAATACCTTGAAGTCAGGATAATGGAAATTAGTGAGTGGACACTTAAAATACTTCCAAAATCTTAATTTATTAACACTGTAAAATGTAAACTCCACCACAGCACAGCAATTATTCTTAGATCAGAGAGAGAGAGAGAGAAAGAGAGGTGTCACGGTCAATCACACATATTATCACGTTACATCATTATAAGAAGTTATTGTAAGTTGCTCATCAGATCTATTCAGTCTTCCAGATACTGTAGGGTAACATTGGACTAATGTGCACTCACTGTGTAAAAGAGGATGCCAATGACAAAATGAACCAGAGAAATGCCTCACTTGTCATCATGGAAAGAAAGAAAATATATAATAACATAATATAAATTTTGATTTACTCAGTCATTTGTAATAAGTATTTTATTTATCTAATTTCCTAATTTTTGATCATATTTTCTTTAAAATCGCAGACTTTTCGCTATTTTTCATGTAAATCCTTGGTGGCGCTTCATAGCGAAGCCGGTGAGGCCGCAGCGAGCTTGGCCTACCCTGGGATTGCGCAATCCCATGGTAACTGCGCTGACTTCCATTCTGTGAATGCATCTTCCTGTCTCTAGATCATAAATTCAATTGTTCAAACAGTTATGAACTGATTTTCCACAATTTAATATATGTGGATTACGAATTGTGTTTTGGGGGCGTGGCGGCGTGGCATATTCACCTCAAACGCTGCTGTCATACGTTTGGCTCTGAATTCCACAGTTTTGGGCCGAGCTGCTTAAAACTCATTTGGATGCATCCTTATCCACCCCCCAACAGGAATCCTTAACAAACTTTAGTGAGCAGGACTTAGTTTCTCTATAGCGCCACCAAGCAAATTTCAAAGGACCCTTTGGTATTCACTTACTTCATCGTAGAGTAATGAAATTTTGTACAGTTGTAGATCTCAGCAAGACGCTCAGAATTTACAATTAATGTCATACTGCAAGTATCACAGGAAGTAAGCCATTTTAGATTGAAATCTGAATTTTGATACCAAGTTGACATGTAAAGCATATGTATTTGATCATACTTGTCCAGCAGGGGGCAGCAAGAGACCACAAATAAACCCCAAAGGAATTTCTCTTGGTAAGTAAGTGATCTTAACTCTTTGGTTTCCTTGTATATTTAAGTTGAACAGATATACAAATCCTGCTTGAAAACTGACAAACTCTTGTTCAATACATTTCAGTTTTTATTTATATAGCGCCAAATCATGAAACATGTCATCAGGGGTGGATTGGGACAAAAAATTGGCCCTGGCATTTTGGATTAGACTGGCCCACCACATTTTTTTTGTGTACTGAATGTGTATACCAACTGTGCAATACCAACTGTGCAATACCTTGAAGTCAGGATAATGGAAATTAGTGAGTGGACACTTAAAATACTTCCAAAATCTTAATTTATTAACACTGTAAAATGTAAACTCCACCACAGCACAGCAATTATTCTTAGATCAGAGAGAGAGAGAGAGAAAGAGAGGTGTCACGGTCAATCACACATATTATCACGTTACATCATTATAAGAAGTTATTGTAAGTTGCTCGTCAGATCTATTCAGTCTTCCAGATACTGTAGGGTAACATTGGACTAATGTGCACTCACTGTGTAAAAGAGGATGCCAATGACAAAATGAACCAGAGAAATGCCTCACTTGTCATCATGGAAAGAAAGAAAATATATAATAACATAATATAAATTTTGATTTACTCAGTCATTTGTAATAAGTATTTTATTTATCTAATTTCCTAATTTTTGATCATATTTTCTTTAAAATCGCAGACTTTTTGCTATTTTTCATGTAAATCCTTGGTGGCGCTTCATAGCGAAGCCGGTGAGGCCGCAGCGAGCTTGGCCTACCCTGGGATTGCGCAATCCCATGGTAACTGCGCTGACTTCCATTCTGTGAATGCATCTTCCTGTCTCTAGATCATAAATTCAATTGTTCAAACAGTTATGAACTGATTTTCCACAATTTAATATATGTGGATTACGAATTGTGTTTTGGTCATCAAACTGTGTGCAGATAACATGTTTTCGTGGTGCTGGCCGATCATAAACAGCAAAGAACTGGTTGTAGGTGAGGCCAGCAGTTCCTTGGCCACTAGGCAGGGGGCGCTCAAGGGGCACCGCTCGTGATCCCCAAATAGTAGAGTCAAAACAAGTTATTGATGTTTTATTAGCGAGTTTTGCTAAACAAGTAAAGCACTAAAAGACTCTAAACATACAGCTGGAACAGGACTGATCAGGGAAGGCTTTCCTCCCTGGCAGTGAGCTCCACTGAGACTGAGAGACTTTTAAAACTGAAGAAGATAAAGAGAACTTTTACCGGAAAATGATGATATTTTTGTTCAGAAAGAGCGCCACAGGGACTTAAATTATAAGTAGAGGTAAGACAGCGATACTTATTCATGTTTTGTTTCTGTAATGAAATGTGCTTAATGTGGGTTATAGTTTTAGAATGTGTTACAAATGCAGAAATCCATCATAACTCATAAACTGTTACCAATCAAATGACAATTTTTTTCATCAAAGAACCAATATTTTTCCATGTATCTTGGTGAATTTATTTGGCTCAATCAGTCTCCTTCAGCACTTTGCAACGAGTCTACTCTGTAGAGTGTATATATTTGTAAATCTGACTCTGATGACGTCAGTGCCTCACCAGCTATGAACTCTACCGCACGTCACTGACTACAACCACAACCACCATATTTTACACCAGACACCGGAGCAGATGAAGGGCCTGCTGTTGGGAACATGTCAGTCAGTTTGACACATTTCGCAGCGTCCGTTTGAAGAACTCGTTTCTTTTTTTCGTGCAGTTTCTCTGCGCCTCCCTTGCGTTTCTTATCCATTACTACTGTGAACACCGCTGCACAAAGTTCCACATGGAGCGTGAAGGTGTTTTTCTACTTTATGATTGGCCTAGCCCTTTAGACTGTCAGGGATGATAACCAATGGGCTGCAGTAGCCTGTGGTAAGGGCCGGATGATCGGAACAGACTCTTGCGCTGCTGATATTTTTCTTCATGCATTATGCAAATATAACGAGGCAGATATATAAAATAATAATAATATTAATAATAATAATACATATTATTAATATACATGTCGGGTCTGCCGGCCTGCATGTCATCTAAAGGCAGTTTACAATGTCAAAATCAATCAGATTATACATATTAAGTCAGATTATCCAGATTGGTAAAAGAAATTCCTATATAAGGGAACCAGTTGATTTCATCAAAGTCGTAACAAGCAGCATTGACTCCTGAAGAAGCGTAGAGCCACAGGGAGAGTCGTTTGCATTGTACATGGCTTTGCAGCAATCCCTCATACTGATCAAGCATGAAGTGACAGCAGAAGGAAAAACTCCCCATTAACAGGAAGGAAAAACCTCCAGCCGAACCGGGCTCAGTATGAACGGTAATCTGCCTTGACCGACTGGGGGTTACAAAAGAGAGAGAAGAGACACAACAAGACAGACAAAAAAGCACAGAAGCACACATTGATCCAGTAATGTGTTTTACATTAGATGGTAATAGCAGGTGATCTGTCTTCCCTGAATGATGTCACAGCTAACAGAACGCCAGACCAGGTGTACCTACTATGAAGAAAAAATAGAAAAAACAAAAAGGTAAAAGCTGAAATGACAACAGTCATGCAAAATTGAAGAACAATAGACCCTGATGTCCTCCAGCAGCCTAAGCCTATAGCAGCATAACTATAGAGGTAGCTCAGCGTAACATGAACCACTCTAACTATAATCTTTGTCAAAAAGGAAAGTCCCAAGAGCCAGCTTCTAGTGGAGGAGTTCAAGTATCTTGGGGTCTTGTTCACGAATGAGGGGAAGATGGAGCGGGAGATCGACAGGCGGATTGGTGCGACGTCTGCTGTGAAGCGTGCGCTGTACCGATCCGTTGTGGTGAAGAGAGAGCTGAGCCAAAAGGCCAAGCTCTCGATTTACCAGTCGATCTACGTTCCTACCCTCATCTATGGTCACGAGCTTTGGGTCGTGACCGAAAGAACGAAATCCCGGATACAAGCGGCCAAAATGAGTTTTCTCCATAGTGTGTCTGGGCTCTCCCTTAGAGATAGGGTGAGGAGCTCAGTCATCCGGGGAGGACTCAGAGTAGAGCCGCTGCTCCTCCACATTGAGAGGAGCCAGTTGAGGTGGATCGGGCATCTGGTTAGGATGCCTCCTGGACGCCTCCCTGATGAGGTGTTCTGGGCACGTCCCACCGGGAGGAGACCCAGAGGAAGACCCAGGACACGCTGGAGAGACTATGCTGGCCTGGGAACGCTTTGGGATTCCCCCAGAGGAAGTGGCCCAAGTGGCTGGGGAGAGGAAGGTCTGGGGCTCCCTCTTGAAGCTGCCCCTGCGACCTGACCCCGGATAAGTGGAAGACGATGGATGGATGGAAAAAGGAAAGTTTTAGGATTAGTCTTAAAAGTAGACAGGGTGTCTGCGTCACGGACCAAAACTGGGAGTTGGTTCCACTGGAGAGGAGCCTGATAACTAAAGGATCTGCCTACCATTCTGGTTTTACAGACTTTAGGAACCACTAGCAGACCTGCTTTCTGAGAGTGAAGTGGTCTGTTAGAAATTACTAAAGTTTGTACACAACATACACATGTGGAATATTGCTAACGTGTTACTTTAGCAATATTCCAATTGTTAAAGTGTTACTTTTACATTATTACTTTTGGGTGTGTATCCACCAATTTAACTGTCAAACTTTCATAAAAGCTGTCTTAATGCAAGAAACGAAACCCTTAAACACATGAAATAATTAACTTTAAATAACTAAAAAGGTTTTGTTAACTTTTCACATGAAGCTGGATTAACAGCTAGTAAGATACCTTTGATTAAGTTGGTATACTAATGTTTAAACCAGGGGTGTCAAACGTACGGCCTGCGGGCCGGATCTGGCCCGCCGAACGATTTAGTCCGGCCCGGTGGCCAAATGCATTTTTATTATTCAACGGCTGTGTCTCCTCGGTGCATCGACCGATCTGCACCACATTTTTTGTGAGTCGTGGGGGAGCGCTGCCCAACGCATACGTGTGTATTGCATGGTAGACGGGTGAGGAAAATGCATGACAGCTTCTGCGGTGGCTGGCGGCGGGAGGTGCGCGTACCCTAGCGGTGGCCCTTAGGCCAGAGCGGCGCTTGGCTGCGAGGGCCGATCATCACCGCTTGCGGTTTTAATTAGGCCCGAGCAGCTAAGCGCTGCGAAGGCCTATTGTATCTGTAGTGTTAATTATTATTATTATTATTATTATTATTAGGCCCGAGCAGCGAAGCGCTGCGAAGGCCTATTGTTTCTGTGTTGTTTCTTATTAGGCCCGAGCAGCTAAGCGCTGCGAAGGCCTATTGTATCTGTAGTGTTAATTATTATTATTATTATTATTATTCTGCCCCCCTAAAGAGGGGCCTTTTTGGGGGCTTTCTCATTTTCAAAAACTCACCAAACTTGGCAGATGCATGGTGACTGTTTAAAAATTTTGTATTTTAAGGTCGTCACAAAAATCTAAAGAAAAATGCCTCAACGGCGCCACCTAGAAATTTTCAAAGGACCCTTTGCTATTCACTTACTTCGTCGTAGAGACATGAAATTTGGTACAGTTGTAGAGCTCAACAAGACGCTCAGAATTTACAATTAATGTCATAGTGCAAATATCACAGGAAGTTGGCCATTTTAGACTTAAAGTCTGATTTTGACCCAATTTTTGACGTTTATAGCATTGCTATTTGATGGATCTCCTCCTAGAGATTTTGAGCGATCGGCTTGAAACTCGGGCAGTCTGATCATAAGGCATGGCCAATCAAAAGTTATCAAAACGGTGAGTTTTTGAGCATGCTGAAGGGGCGTTGGCAGGGGTCAAAGTTCACCTATTCGCCACAAAAAATAAAAGTGTTATATCTCCTACACAGAAACACACAGAGGCACCAAACTTTCTGTGATTAATCATCATCAGGTCTCCTATAATATCCAATGGTCAAATGATGACATCACTTAGGCCACACCCCCTGACAACAGGAAGTGTCATGTTTTGCTGTAAACGGTCGCTATGTTACCCCTCTGAGCTAATCAACATGAAACTGTGTCCAGAGACAGAAAACATGTTGTTGTGTTGTGGATTCCAGCCCCAAGTCGATTCGATGGAGCAGGAGAGCGTGGCGGCGTGGTGAAGTCACCTCAAACGCCGCTGCCATACGTTTGGCTCTGAATTCCACATTTTTGGGCCGAGCTGCATAAAACTCACTTGGATGCATCCTTATCCACCCCCCAACAGGAATCCATAACAAATTTTGGTGGGCGTGACCTAATGCCTCAACGGCGCCACTTAGCAATTTTCAAAGGACCCTTTGCTATTCACTTACTTCATCGAAGAGACATGAGATTTGGTACAGTGGTAGAGCTCACCAAGACGCTCAGAATTTACAATTAATGTCATAGTGTAAATATCACAGGAAGTCGGCCATTTTAGATTGAATGTCTGATTTTGACCACATTTTTGACGTTTATAGCATTGGTATTTGATGGATCTCCTCCTAGAGATTTTTAGCGAGCGGCTTGAAACTCGGGCAGTCTGATCATAAGGCATGGCCAATTAAAAGTTATCAAAACGGTGAGTTTTTGAGCTTGTTGAAGGGGCATTAGCAAGGGTTAAAGTTCACCTACTCGCCACAAAAAATAAAACTGTTATATCTCCTACACAGAAACACACAGAGGCATCAAACTTTCAGTGATTGATCACCATCAGGTCTCCTATAATATCCAATGGTCAAATGATGACATTGCTTAGGCCACGCCCCCTGACAACAGGAAGTGTCATGTTTTGTTGTAAGCGGTCGCTATGTTACCCCTCTGAGCTAATCAACATGAAACTGTGTCCACAGACAGAACACATGTTGGTATGTTGTGGATTTCAGGCTCAACTGGATTGGATGGAGCAGGGGGGCGTGGCGGCGTGGCATATTCACCTCAAACGCTGCTGTCATACGTTTGGCTCTGAATTCCACAGTTTTGGGCCGAGCTGCTTAAAACTCATTTGGATGCATCCTTATCCACCCCCCAACAGGAATCCTTAACAAACTTTAGTGAGCAGGACTTAGTTTCTCTATAGCGCCACCAAGCAAATTTCAAAGGACCCTTTGGTATTCACTTACTTCATCGTAGAGTAATGAAATTTTGTACAGTTGTAGATCTCAGCAAGACGCTCAGAATTTACAATTAATGTCATACTGCAAGTATCACAGGAAGTAAGCCATTTTAGATTGAAATCTGAATTTTGATACCAAGTTGACATGTAAAGCATATGTATTTGATCATACTTGTCCAGCAGGGGGCAGCAAGAGACCACAAATAAACCCCAAAGGAATTTCTCTTGGTAAGTAAGTGATCTTAACTCCTTGGTTTCCTTGTATATTTAAGTTGAACAGATATACAAATCCTGCTTGAAAACTGACAAACTCTTGTTCAATACATTTCAGTTTTTATTTATATAACGCCAAATCATGAAACATGTCATCAGGGGTGGATTGGGACAAAAAATTGGCCCTGGCATTTTGGATTAGACTGGCCCACCACATTTTTTTTGTGTACTGAATGTGTATACCAACTGTGCAATACCAACTGTGCAATACCTTGAAGTCAGGATAATGGAAATTAGTGAGAGTGGACACTTAAAATACTTCCAAAATCTTAATTTATTAACACTGTAAAATGTAAACTCCACCACAGCACAGCAACTATTCTTAGATCAGAGAGAGAGAGAGAGAAAGAGAGGTGTCACGGTCAATCACACATATTATCACGTTACATCATTATAAGAAGTTATTGTAAGTTGCTCATCAGATCTATTCAGTCTTCCAGATACTGTAGGGTAACATTGGACTAATGTGCACTCACTGTGTAAAAAAGGATGCCAATGACAAAATGAACCAGAGAAATGCCTCACTTGTCATCATGGAAAGAAAGAAAATATATAATAACATAATATAAATTTTGATTTACTCAGTCATTTGTAATAAGTATTTTATTTATCTAATTTCCTAATTTTTGATCATATTTTCTTTAAAATCGCAGACTTTTCGCTATTTTTCATGTAAATCCTTGGTGGCGCTTGATAGCGAAGCCGGTGAGGCCGCAGCGAGCTTGGCCTACCCTGGGATTGCGCAATCCCATGTTAACTGCGCTGACTTCCATTCTGTGAATGCATCTTCCTGTCTCTAGATCATAAATTCAATTGTTCAAACAGTTATGAACTGATTTTCCACAATTTAATATATGTGGATTACGAATTGTGTTTTGGTCATCAAACTGTGTGCAGATAACATGTTTTCGTGGTGCTGGCCGATCATAAACAGCAAAGAAGTGGTTGTAGGTGAGGCCAGCAGTTCCTTGGCCACTAGGCAGGGGGCGCTCAAGGGGCACCACTCGTGATCCCCAAATAGTAGAGTCAAAACAAGTTATTGATGTTTTATTAGCGAGTTTTGCTAAACAAGTAAAGCACTAAAAAGACTAAACATACAGCTGGAACAGGACTGATCAGGGAAGGCTTTCCTCCCTGGCAGTGAGCTCCATTGAGACTGAGAGACTTTTAAAACTGAAGAAGATAAAGAGAACTTTTACCGGAAAATGATGATATTTTTGTTCAGAAAGAGCGCCACAGGGACTTAAATTATAAGTAGAGGTAAGACAGCGATACTTATTCATGTTTTGTTTTTGTGATAAAATCTGCGTAATGTGGGTTATAGTTTTAGAATGTGTTACAAATGCAGAAATCCATCATAACTCATAAACTGTTACCAATCAAATGACAATTTTTTTCATCAAAGAACCAATATTTTTCCATGTATCTTGGTGAATTTATTTGGCTCAATCAGTCTCCTTCAGCACTTTGCAACGAGTCTACTCTGTAGAGTGTATATATTTGTAAATCTGACTCTGATGACGTCAGTGCCTCACCAGCCATGAACCCTACCGCACGTTAGAGACTGACATTTTTTCGGGAATCCCGCGGGTCACGTGATTCCCACGGGAATCCCGCGGGATGGGAGTCAACATCAGTAAATATCACGTGATTGGGACGGTACAGGATTAAATATAAACGGGAGCAGACGGGAGCGGGAGTAAACCAACAACAGGTACAATTAACTAGGATCGAAGCCAAAAGATTAAATAAAATAGAAAATCAAAAATGTAGGTTCGCCGCCGCCATTTTGTAGTTTTTTTCCAAGAAACCGAAACTATAATGCTGGTCAAAGAACTACACGACCCAGAAGCCAACAGTGCATCCGGTTTATTTTTTCCGCCAGCGCTCAAAAAACAGAATGGGAGTGGGGGAGGGGGGGGGGGGATCAACCGCTAGTGGCGAACTCAACCTGGAAAAGTTGGATCGGCAACGCAAAGTCAAAAGTAAGGACTTATTTATTAAACTCACAGCGCAACTGTAAAGTTGCAAATATTAACAAACTTGAGGAGAGTTGAATGCCACGGTGTTAACACTCAGTACCTGCTTGTAAAACGTGTTTCCTGGACTAATTTCCCAATGTGCAACAGTGTAATAATACGGCCAATAACTTAAAACTACTTTATTATTTTATTTAGTATTGTCTGAACAGTTGTGTTTTTTTCTGTTTTAACCCAATAACTGAACAATGTGTTAACACTTCTGTTTCACTATTTAACAAAAGTAAAACATGTACTTCCATGTCTGGTCGGGTAAAAATGAGACGGAGCCGACTGGACCGGCTGTTCCTGGGTCCAGTTAGCTCCGCCTCCAGCTCCGCATCATCCCCGAAAATTAACATAATCTCACTTTTAACTTTTGATAAAAGTTGACAGATCTGTCTAAGAATGTGTTTAATGTTCAATGAATGTATTGGTTCTGATAGTAAACCCTAATTAGTTTGTGGATATTTTATTGCAAATGGAAAAATACTAATATGCTTGAATGATATTCAACTTTTTTGTAATTTTTTGTTTTACTAAACTGAGTTTTTGAACCACTTCGGTACATTATCTAAATTGTGACAGTAATGCCTTTATGCACTTTTTTCTTAACTGAGTATAGATCTCTTTCTCGGTGCATTATTCTTTAGTTTCAGCAATTTGAAATGTAAAAGTAACTTCATTGTTCATGTGAAACAATTACTTAATGAATTAGTAAAAAGCAACATTGTACATTTTGTTTATTCAACTAAGATAGGCATGGTCTGTTTCCGTGTTTGTTACTTTATTTATTTATTTATTATTATTCCTTTCACTTTAACTGGCCTTTACTACAGCTAAAACAGGAACTTAACTGACCCTTCATAGACATTCAGGTTTAATGTATTTCCAGAAAACTTAATGAAGACAACAAGAATGGGAGTAGGGCAGGAGCGGGAGTCATTCTGAGTGGGAGCGGGATGGGAGTGGGAGTAATTTTACCAGGAGCGGGACGGGACAGGATTTTTTTTTCTACTCTGGCCCGGGATTGGGACGGGACACAATTTTTATCAGTGGGAGTGGGACGGGACAGGAGTGAAAATCCACTCCCGTGTCACTCTCTACCGCACGTCACTGACTACAACCACCACCATATTTTACACCAGACACCGGAGCAGATGAAGGGCCTGCTGTTGGGAACATGTCAGTCAGTTTGACACATTTCGCAGCATCCGTTTGAAGAACTCGTTTCTTTTTTTCGTGCAGTTTCTCTGCGCCTCCCTTGCGTTTCTTATCCATTACTACTGTGAACACCGCTGCACAAAGTTCCACATGGAGCGTGAAGGTGTTTTTCTACTTTATGATTGGCCTAGCCCTTTAGACTGTCAGGGATGATAACCAATGGGCTGCAGTAGCCTGTGGTAAGGGCTGGATGATCGGAACAGACTCTTGCGCTGCTGATATTTTTCTTCATGCATTATGCAAATATAACGAGGCAGATATATAAAATAATAATAATATTAATAATAATAATACATATTATTAATATACATGTCGGGTCTGCCGGCCTGCATGTCATCTAAAGGCAGTTTACAATGTCAAAATCAATCAGATTATACATATTAAGTCAGATTATCCAGATTGGTAAAAGAAATTCCTATATAAGGGAACCAGTTGATTTCATCAAAGTCGTAACAAGCAGCATTGACTCCTGAAGAAGCGTAGAGCCACAGGGAGAGTCGTTTGCATTGTACATGGCTTTGCAGCAATCCCTCATACTGATCAAGCATGAAGTGACAGCAGAAGGAAAAACTCCCCATTAACAGGAAGGAAAAACCTCCAGCCGAACCGGGCTCAGTATGAACGGTAATCTGCCTTGACCGACTGGGGGTTACAAAAGAGAGAGAAGAGACACAACAAGACAGACAAAAAAGCACAGAAGCACACATTGATCCAGTAATGTATTTTACATTAGATGGTAATAGCAGGTGATCTGTCTTCCCTGAATGATGTCACAGCTAACAGAACGCCAGACCAGGTGTACCTACTATGAAGAAAAAATAGAAAAAACAAAAAGGTAAAAGCTGAAATGACAACAGTCATGCAAAATTGAAGAACAATAGACCCTGATGTCCTCCAGCAGCCTAAGCCTATAGCAGCATAACTATAGAGGTAGCTCGGGGTAACATGAACCACTCTAACTATAATCTTTGTCAAAAAGGAAAGTCCCAAGAGCCAGCTTCTAGTGGAGGAGTTCAAGTATCTTGGGGTCTTGTTCACGAATGAGGGGAAGATGGAGCGGGAGATCGACAGGCGGATTGGTGCGACGTCTGCTGTGAAGCGTGCGCTGTACCGATCCGTTGTGGTGAAGAGAGAGCTGAGCCAAAAGGCCAAGCTCTCGATTTACCGGTCGATCTACGTTCCTACCCTCATCTATGGTCACGAGCTTTGGGTCGTGACCGAAAGAACGAAATCCCGGATACAAGCGGCCAAAATGAGTTTTCTCCATAGTGTGTCTGGGCTCTCCCTTAGAGATAGGGTGAGGAGCTCAGTCATCCGGGGAGGACTCAGAGTAGAGCCGCTGCTCCTCCACATTGAGAGGAGCCAGTTGAGGTGGATCGGGCATCTGGTTAGGATGCCTCCTGGACGCCTCCCTGATGAGGTGTTCTTGGCACGTCCCACCGGGAGGAGGCCCAGAGGAAGACCCAGGACACGCTGGAGAGACTATGCTGGCCTGGGAACGCTTTGGGATTCCCCCGGAGGAAGTGGCCCAAGTGGCTGGGGAGAGGAAGGTCTGGGGCTCCCTCTTGAAGCTGCCCCTGCGACCTGACCCCGGATAAGTGGAAGACGATGGATGGATGGAAAAAGGAAAGTTTTAGGATTAGTCTTAAAAGTAGACAGGGTGTCTGCGTCACGGACCAAAACTGGGAGTTTGTTCCACTGGAGAGGAGCCTGATAACTAAAGGATCTGCCTACCATTCTGGTTTTACAGACTTTAGGAACCACTAGCAGACCTGCTTTCTGAGAGTGAAGTGGTCTGTTAGAAATTACTAAAGTTTGTACACAACATACACATGTGGAATATTGCTAACGTGTTACTTTAGCAATTTTCCAATTGCCAAAGTGTTACTTTTACATTATTACTTTTGGGTGTGTATCCACCAATTTAACTGTCAAACTTTCATAAAAGCTGTCTTAATGCAAGAAACGAAACCCTTAAACACATGAAATAATTAACTTTAAATAACTAAAAAGGTTTTGTTAACTTTTCACATGAAGCTGGATTAACAGCTAGTAAGATACCTTTGATTAAGTTGGTATACTAATGTTTAAACCAGGGGTGTCAAACGTACGGCCTGCGGGCCGGATCTGGCCCGCCGAACGATTTAGTCCGGCCCGGTGGCCAAATGCATTTTTATTATTCAACGGCTGTGTCTCCTCGGTGCATCGACCGATCTGCACCAGATTTTTTGTGAGTCGTGGGGGAGCGCTGCCCAACGCATACGTGTGTATGGCATGGTAGACGGGTGAGGAAAATGCATGACAGCTTCTGCGGTGGCTGGCGGCGGGAGGTGCGCGTACCCTAGCGGTGGCCCTTAGGCCAGAGCGGCGCTTGGCTGCGAGGGCCGATCATCACCGCTTGCGGTTTTAATTATTATTATTTTTATTCTGCCCCCCTAAAGAGGGGCCTTTTTGGGGGATTTATCATATTCAAAAACTCACCAAACTTGGCGGACGCATGAAGACTGTTTAAAAATTTTGTATTTTAAGGTCCTCATAAAAATCTAAAGAAAAATGCCTCAACGGCGCCACCTAGCAATTTTCAAAGGACCCTTTGCTATTCACTTACTTCATCGTAGAGACATGAGATTTGGTACAGTGTTAGAGCTCACCAAGACGCTCAGAATTTACAATTAATGTCATAGTGCAAATATCACAGGAAGTCGGCCATTTTAGATTGAAGGTCTGATTTTGACCCGATTTTTGACGTTTACAGCATTGGTATTTGATCGAACTCCTCCTAGAGATTTTGAGCGAGCGGCTTGAAACTCGGTCAGTCTGATCATAAGGCATGGCCAATTAAAAGTTATCAAAACGGTGAGTTTTTGAGCATGTTGAAGGGGTGTTAGCAGGGGTCAAAGTTCACCTACTCGCCACAAAAAATAAAACTGTTATATCTCCTACACAGAAACACATAGAGGCACCAAACTTTCTGTGATTGATCATCATTGGGTCTTCTTTAATATCCAATGGTCAAATTATGACATCACTTAGGCCACGCCCCCTGACAACAGGAAGTGTCATGTTTTGCTGTAAACGGTCGCTATGTTACCCCTCTGAGCTAATCAACATGAAACTGTGTCCAGAGACGGAAGACATGTTGATGTATTGTGGATTCCAGCCCCAAGTGGATTCGATGGAGCAGGAGAGCGTGGCGGCGTGGTGAAGTCACCTCAAACGCCGCTGCCATACGTTTGGCTCTGAATTCCACATTTTTGGGCCGAGCTGCTTAAAACTCACTTGGATGCATCCTTATCCACCCCCCAACAGGAATCCATAACAAACTTTGATGGGCGTGACCTAATGCCTCAACGGCGCCACCTAGAAATTTTCAAAGGACCCTTTGCTATTCACTTACTTCATCGTAGAGTAATGAAATTTTGTACAGTTGTAGATCTAAGCAAGACGCTCAGAATTTACAATTAACGTCATAGTGCAAATATCACAGGAAGTCGGCCATTTTAGATTGAAGGTCGTAATTTGACCTCATTTTTGACATTTACAGCATTGGTATTTGATCGAACTCGTCCTAGGGATTTCGAGCGAGCGGCTTGAAACTCGGTCAGTCTGATCATAAGGCATGGCCAATTAAAAGTTATCAAAACGGTGAGTTTTTGAGCATGTTGAAGGGGTGTTAGCAGGGGTCAAAGTTCACCTACTCGCCACAAAAAATAAAACTGTTATATCTCCTACACAGAAACACATAGAGGCACCAAACTTTCTGTGATTGATCATCATTGGGTCTTCTTTAATATCCAATGGTCAAATTATGACATCACTTAGGCCACGCCCCCTGACAACAGGAAGTGTCATGTTTTGCTGTAAACGGTCGCTATGTTACCCCTCTGAGCTAATCAACATGAAACTGTGTCCAGAGACGGAAGACATGTTGATGTATTGTGGATTCCAGCCCCAAGTGGATTCGATGGAGCAGGAGAGCGTGGCGGCGTGGTGAAGTCACCTCAAACGCCGCTGCCATACGTTTGGCTCTGAATTCCACATTTTTGGGCCGAGCTGCTTAAAACTCACTTGGATGCATCCTTATCCACCCCCCAACAGGAATCCATAACAAACTTTGATGGGCGTGACCTAATGCCTCAACGGCGACACCTAGAAATTTTCAAAGGACCCTTTGCTATTCACTTACTTCATCGTAGAGTAATGAAATTTTGTACAGTTGTAGATCTAAGCAAGACGCTCAGAATTTACAATTAACGTCATAGTGCAAATATCACAGGAAGTCGGCCATTTTAGATTGAAGGTCGTAATTTGACCTCATTTTTGACATTTACAGCATTGGTATTTGATCGAACTCGTCCTAGGGATTTCGAGCGAGCGACTTGAAACTCGGTCAGTCTGATCATAAGGCATGGCCAATTAAAAGTTATCAAAACGGTGAGTTTTTGAGCATGTTGAAGGGGCGTTAGCAGGGGTCAAAGTTTACCTACTCGCCACAAAACATAAAACTGTTATATCTCCTACACAGAAACACACAGAGGCACCAAACTTTCTGTGATTGATCATCATCGGGTCTTCTACAATATCCAATGGTCAAATGATGACATCACTTAGGCCACGCCCCCTGACAACAGGAAAAACTGTTATATCTCCTACACAGAAACACACAGAGGCACCAAACTTTCTGTGATTGATCATCATCGGGTCTTCTACAATATCCAATGGTCAAATGATGACATCACTTAGGCCACGCCCCCTGACAACAGGAAAAACTGTTATATCTCCTACACAGAAACACACAGAAGCACCAAACTTTCTGTGATTGATCATCATCGGGTCTTCTACAATATCCAATGGTCAAATGATGACATCACTTAGGCCACGCCCCCTGACAACAGGAAAAACTGCTATATCTCCTACACAGAAACACACAGAGGCACCAAACTTTCTGTGATTGATCATCATCGGGTCTTCTACAATATCCAATGGTCAAATGATGACATCACTTAGGCCACGCCCCCTGACAACAGGACGTGTCATGTTTTATTGTTAGCAGTCGCTATGTTACCCCTCTGAGCTAATCAACATGAAACTGTGTCCACAGACAGAAGACATGTTGGTGTGTTGTGGATTCCAGCCCCAAGTGGATTCGATGGAGCAGGGGGGCGTGGCGGCGTGGTGAAGTCACCTCAAACGCCGCTGCCATACGTTTGGCTCTGAATTCCACATTTTTGGGCCGAGCTGCTTAAAACTCACTTGGATGCATCCTTATCTAGCCCCCGACAGGAATCCATAACAAACTTTGGTGGGCGTGACCTAATGCCTCAACGGCGCCACCTCGCAATTTTCAAAGGACCCTTTGCTATTCACTTACTTCATCGTAGAGACATGAGATTTGTTACAGTAGTAGAGCTCACCAAGACGCTCAGAATTTACAATTAATGTCATAGTGCAAATATCACAGGAAGTCGGCCATTTTAGATTGAAGGTCTGATTTTGACCCCATTTTTGACGTTTACAGCATTGGTATTTGATCGAACTCCTCCTAGGGATTTCGAGCGAGCGGCTTGAAACTCGGTCAGTCTGATCATAAGGCATGGCCAATTAAAAGTTATCAAAACAGTGAGTTTTTGAGCTTGTTGAAGGGGCGTTAGCAGGGGTCAAAGTTCACCTACTCGCCACAAAAAATAAAACAGTTATATCTCCTACACAGAAACACACAGAGGCACCAAACTATCTGTGATTGATCATCATCAGGTCTTCTATCATATCCAATGGTCAAATGATGACATCACTTAGGCCACGCCACCTGACAACAGGAAATGTCATGTTTTGCTGTAAACGGTCGCTATGTTACCCCTCTGAGCTAATCAACATGAAAATGTATCCAGAGACAGAAGACATGTTGGTGTTTTGGATTCCAGCCCCAAGTGGATTCGATGGAGCAGGGCGGCGTGGTGGCGTGGTGAAGTCACCTCAAACGCCGCTGCCATACGTTTGGCTCTGAATTCCACATTTTTGGGTCGAGCTGCTTAAAACTCCCTTGGATGCATCCTTTTCCACCCCCGACAGGAATCCATAACAAACTTTGGTTGGCGTGACCTAATTTTTCTATAGCGCCCCCTAGAATATTTTAAATGATCAGCCCCAAGCCATGCTTTAAGATAGAATTACGAAAGTTGGTACACAACATACACATGTGGAATATTGCTAAAGTGTTACTTTTACATTATTACTTGTGGGTGTGTATCCACCAATTTAACTGTCAAACTTTCATAAAAGCTGTCTTAATGCAAGAAACAAAACCCTTAAACACATGAAATAACAATTAACTTTAAATAACTAAAAAGGTTTTGTTAACTTTTCACATGAAGCTGGATTAACAGGTAGTAAGATACCTTTGATTAAATTGGTATACTAATGTTTAAACCAGGGGTCTCAAAACGTATGGCCCGCGGGCCGGATCCGGCCCACCGAACGATTTTGTCCGGCCCAGTGGCCAAATGCAATATCAATATTCAACGGCTGTATATCCTCGCTGCATCGACCAATCTACACCAGATTTGTTGTGAGTCGTGGGGGAGCGCTGCCGAATGCGTTCGTGGGAATCTCCCGGCGGACGGGCGGGGAAAATGCGTGACAGTTTCTGCGGTGGCTGGCGGCCGGCGGTGCGCGAACCCCTGCGGTGGCCAATAGGCCGGAGCGGCGCTTGGCTGCGAGGGCCGATCGACGCCGCTTGCGGCTTTAATTATTATTATTATTATTCTGCCCCCCTAAAGAGGGGCCTTTTTGGGGGCTTTCTCATTTTCAAAAACTCACCAAACTTGGCAGATGCATGGTGACTGTTTAAAAATTTTGTATTTTAAGGTCGTCACAAAAATCTAAAGAAAAATGCCTCAACGGCGCCACCTAGAAATTTTCAAAGGACCCTTTGCTATTCACTTACTTCGTCGTAGAGACATGAAATTTGGTACAGTTGTAGAGCTCACCAAGACGCTCAGAATTTACAATTAATGTCATAGTGTAAATATCACAGGAAGTCGGCCATTTTAGATTGAAAGTCTGATTTTGACCTCAATTTTGACAGTTACAGCATCGGTATAAGATCTAACTCCTCCTAGAGATATCGAGCGATCGGCTTGAAACTCGGGCAGTCTGATCATAAGGCATGGCCAATCAAAAGTTATCAAAACGGTGAGTTTTTGAGCATGCTGAAGGGGCGTTGGCAGGGGTCAAAGTTCACCTATTCGCCACAAAAAATAAAAGTGTTATATCTCCTACACAGAAACACACAGAGGCACCAAACTTTCTGTGATTAATCATCATCAGGTCTCCTATAATATCCAATGGTCAAATGATGACATCACTTAGGCCACACCCCCTGACAACAGGAAGTGTCATGTTTTGCTGTAAACGGTCGCTATGTTACCCCTCTGAGCTAATCAACATGAAACTGTGTCCACAGACAGAACACATGTTGTTGTGTTGTGGATTCCAGCCCCAAGTTGATTCGATGGAGCAGGAGAGCGTGGCGGCGTGGTGAAGTCACCTCAAACGCCGCTGCCATACGTTTGGCTCTGAATTCCACATTTTTGGGCCGAGCTGCATAAAACTCACTTGGATGCATCCTTATCCACCCCCCAACAGGAATCCATAACAAATTTTGGTGGGCGTGACCTAATGCCTCAACGGCGCCACTTAGCAATTTTCAAAGGACCCTTTGCTATTCACTTACTTCATCGTAGAGACATGAGATTTGGTACAGTGGTAGAGCTCACCAAGACGCTCAGAATTTACAATTAATGTCATAGTGTAAATATCACAGGAAGTCGGCCATTTTAGATTGAATGTCTGATTTTGACCCCATTTTTGACGTTTATAGCATTGGTATTTGATGGATCTCCTCCTAGAGATTTTTAGCGAGCGGCTTGAAACTCGGGCAGTCTGATCATAAGGCATGGCCAATTAAAAGTTATCAAAACGGTGAGTTTTTGAGCTTGTTGAAGGGGCATTAGCAAGGGTTAAAGTTCACCTACTCGCCACAAAAAATAAAACTGTTATATCTCCTACACAGAAACACACAGAGCCACCAAACTTTCAGTAATTGATCACCATCAGGTCTCCTATAATATCCAATGGTCAAATGATGACATTGCTTAGGCCACGCCCCCTGACAACAGGAAGTGTCATGTTTTGTTGTAAGCGGTCGCTATGTTACCCCTCTGAGCTAATCAACATGAAACTGTGTCCACAGACAGAACACATGTTGGTATGTTGTGGATTTCAGGCTCAACTGGATTGGATGGAGCAGGGGGGCGTGGCGGCGTGGCATATTCACCTCAAACGCTGCTGTCATACGTTTGGCTCTGAATTCCACAGTTTTGGGCCGAGCTGCTTAAAACTCATTTGGATGCATCCTTATCCACCCCCCAACAGGAATCCTTAACAAACTTTAGTGAGCAGGACTTAGTTTCTCTATAGCGCCACCAAGCAAATTTCAAAGGACCCTTTGGTATTCACTTACTTCATCGTAGAGTAATGAAATTTTGTACAGTTGTAGATCTCAGCAAGACGCTCAGAATTTACAATTAATGTCATACTGCAAGTATCACAGGAAGTAAGCCATTTTAGATTGAAATCTGAATTTTGATACCAAGTTGACATGTAAAGCATATGTATTTGATCATACTTGTCCAGCAGGGGGCAGCAAGAGACCACAAATAAACCCCAAAGGAATTTCTCTTGGTAAGTAAGTGATCTTAACTCTTTGGTTTCCTTGTATATTTAAGTTGAACAGATATACAAATCCTGCTTGAAAACTGACAAACTCTTGTTCAATACATTTCAGTTTTTATTTATATAGCGCCAAATCATGAAACATGTCATCAGGGGTGGATTGGGACAAAAAATTGGCCCTGGCATTTTGGATTAGACTGGCCCACCACATTTTTTTTGTGTACTGAATGTGTATACCAACTGTGCAATACCAACTGTGCAATACCTTGAAGTCAGGATAATGGAAATTAGTGAGTGGACACTTAAAATACTTCCAAAATCTTAATTTATTAACACTGTAAAATGTAAACTCCACCACAGCACAGCAATTATTCTTAGATCAGAGAGAGAGAGAGAGAAAGAGAGGTGTCACGGTCAATCACACATATTATCACGTTACATCATTATAAGAAGTTATTGTAAGTTGCTCATCAGATCTATTCAGTCTTCCAGATACTGTAGGGTAACATTGGACTAATGTGCACTCACTGTGTAAAAGAGGATGCCAATGACAAAATGAACCAGAGAAATGCCTCACTTGTCATCATGGAAAGAAAGAAAATATATAATAACATAATATAAATTTTGATTTACTCAGTCATTTGTAATAAGTATTTTATTTATCTAATTTCCTAATTTTTGATCATATTTTCTTTAAAATCGCAGACTTTTCGCTATTTTTCATGTAAATCCTTGGTGGCGCTTCATAGCGAAGCCGGTGAGGCTGCAGCGAGCTTGGCCTACCCTGGGATTGCGCAATCCCATGGTAACTGCGCTGACTTCCATTCTGTGAATGCATCTTCCTGTCTCTAGATCATAAATTCAATTGTTCAAACAGTTATGAACTGATTTTCCACAATTTAATATATGTGGATTACGAATTGTGTTTTGGTCATCAAACTGTGTGCAGATAACATGTTTTCGTGGTGCTGGCCGATCATAAACAGCAAAGAACTGGTTGTAGGTGAGGCCAGCAGTTCCTTGGCCACTAGGCAGGGGGCGCTCAAGGGGCACCGCTCGTGATCCCCAAATAGTAGAGTCAAAACAAGTTATTGATGTTTTATTAGCGAGTTTTGCTAAACAAGTAAAGCACTAAAAAGACTCTAAACATACAGCTGGAACAGGACTGATCAGGGAAGGCTTTCCTCCCTGGCAGTGAGCTCCACTGAGACTGAGAGACTTTTAAAACTGAAGAAGATAAAGAGAACTTTTACCGGAAAATGATGATATTTTTGTTCAGAAAGAGCGCCACAGGGACTTAAATTATAAGTAGAGGTAAGACAGCGATACTTATTCATGTTTTGTTTCTGTAATGAAATGTGCTTAATGTGGGTTATAGTTTTAGAATGTGTTACAAATGCAGAAATCCATCATAACTCATAAACTGTTACCAATCAAATGACAATTTTTTTCATCAAAGAACCAATATTTTTCCATGTATCTTGGTGAATTTATTTGGCTCAATCAGTCTCCTTCAGCACTTTGCAACGAGTCTACTCTGTAGAGTGTATATATTTGTAAATCTGACTCTGATGACGTCAGTGCCTCACCAGCTATGAACTCTACCGCACGTCACTGACTACAACCACCACCACCATATTTTACACCAGACACCGGAGCAGATGAAGGGCTGCTGTTGGGAACATGTCAGTCAGTTTGACACATTTCGCAGCATCCGTTTGAAGAACTCGTTTCTTTTTTTCGTGCAGTTTCTCTGCGCCTCCCTTGCGTTTCTTATCCATTACTACTGTGAACACCGCTGCACAAAGTTCCACATGGAGCGTGAAGGTGTTTTTCTACTTTATGATTGGCCTAGCCCTTTAGACTGTCAGGGATGATAACCAATGGGCTGCAGTAGCCTGTGGTAAGGGCCGGATGATCGGAACAGACTCTTGCGCTGCTGATATTTTTCTTCATGCATTATGCAAATATAACGAGGCAGATATATAAAATAATAATAATATTAATAATAATAATACATATTATTAATATACATGTCGGGTCTGCCGGCCTGCATGTCATCTAAAGGCAGTTTACAATGTCAAAATCAATCAGATTATACATATTAAGTCAGATTATCCAGATTGGTAAAAGAAATTCCTATATAAGGGAACCAGTTGATTTCATCAAAGTCGTAACAAGCAGCATTGACTCCTGAAGAAGCGTAGAGCCACAGGGAGAGTCGTTTGCATTGTACATGGCTTTGCAGCAATCCCTCATACTGATCAAGCATGAAGTGACAGCAGAAGGAAAAACTCCCCATTAACAGGAAGGAAAAACCTCCAGCCGAACCGGGCTCAGTATGAACGGTAATCTGCCTTGACCGACTGGGGGTTACAAAAGAGAGAGAAGAGACACAACAAGACAGACAAAAAAGCACAGAAGCACACATTGATCCAGTAATGTGTTTTACATTAGATGGTAATAGCAGGTGATCTGTCTTCCCTGAATGATGTCACAGCTAACAGAACGCCAGACCAGGTGTACCTACTATGAAGAAAAAATAGAAAAAACAAAAAGGTAAAAGCTGAAATGACAACAGTCATGCAAAATTGAAGAACAATAGACCCTGATGTCCTCCAGCAGCCTAAGCCTATAGCAGCATAACTATAGAGGTAGCTCAGCGTAACATGAACCACTCTAACTATAATCTTTGTCAAAAAGGAAAGTCCCAAGAGCCAGCTTCTAGTGGAGGAGTTCAAGTATCTTGGGGTCTTGTTCACGAATGAGGGGAAGATGGAGCGGGAGATCGACAGGCGGATTGGTGCGACGTCTGCTGTGAAGCGGGCGCTGTACCGATCCGTTGTGGTGAAGAGAGAGCTGAGCCAAAAGGCCAAGCTCTCGATTTACCAGTCGATCTACGTTCCTACCCTCATCTATGGTCACGAGCTTTGGGTCGTGACCGAAAGAACGAAATCCCGGATACAAGCGGCCAAAATGAGTTTTCTCCATAGTGTGTCTGGGCTCTCCCTTAGAGATAGGGTGAGGAGCTCAGTCATCCGGGGAGGACTCAGAGTAGAGCCGCTGCTCCTCCATATTGAGAGGAGCCAGTTGAGGTGGATCGGGCATCTGGTTAGGATGCCTCCTGGACGCCTCCCTGATGAGGTGTTCTGGGCACGTCCCACCGGGAGGAGACCCAGAGGAAGACCCAGGACACGCTGGAGAGACTATGCTGGCCTGGGAACGCTTTGGGATTCCCCCAGAGGAAGTGGCCCAAGTGGCTGGGGAGAGGAAGGTCTGGGGCTCCCTCTTGAAGCTGCCCCTGCGACCTGACCCCGGATAAGTGGAAGACGATGGATGGATGGAAAAAGGAAAGTTTTAGGATTAGTCTTAAAAGTAGACAGGGTGTCTGCGTCACGGACCAAAACTGGGAGTTTGTTCCACTGGAGAGGAGCCTGATAACTAAAGGATCTGCCTACCATTCTGGTTTTACAGACTTTAGGAACCACTAGCAGACCTGCTTTCTGAGAGTGAAGTGGTCTGTTAGAAATTACTAAAGTTTGTACACAACATACACATGTGGAATATTGCTAACGTGTTACTTTAGCAATTTTCCAATTGCCAAAGTGTTACTTTTACATTATTACTTTTGGGTGTGTATCCACCAATTTAACTGTCAAACTTTCATAAAAGCTGTCTTAATGCAAGAAACGAAACCCTTAAACACATGAAATAATTAACTTTAAATAACTAAAAAGGTTTTGTTAACTTTTCACATGAAGCTGGATTAACAGCTAGTAAGATACCTTTGATTAAGTTGGTATACTAATGTTTAAACCAGGGGTGTCAAACGTACGGCCTGCGGGCCGGATCTGGCCCGCCGAACGATTTAGTCCGGCCCGGTGGCCAAATGCATTTTTATTATTCAACGGCTGTGTCTCCTCGGTGCATCGACCGATCTGCACCACATTTTTTGTGAGTCGTGGGGGAGCGCTGCCCAACGCATACGTGTGTATTGCATGGTAGACGGGTGAGGAAAATGCATGACAGCTTCTGCGGTGGCTGGCGGCGGGAGGTGCGCGTACCCTAGCGGTGGCCCTTAGGCCAGAGCGGCGCTTGGCTGCGAGGGCCGATCATCACCGCTTGCGGTTTTAATTATTATTATTATTCTGCCCCCCTAAAGAGGGGCCTTTTTGGGGGCTTTCTCATTTTCAAAAACTCACCAAACTTGGCAGATGCATGGTGACTGTTTAAAAATTTTGTATTTTAAGGTCGTCACAAAAATCTAAAGAAAAATGCCTCAACGGCGCCACCTAGAAATTTTCAAAGGACCCTTTGCTATTCACTTACTTCGTCGTAGAGACATGAAATTTGGTACAGTTGTAGAGCTCACCAAGACGCTCAGAATTTACAATTAATGTCATAGTGTAAATATCACAGGAAGTCGGCCATTTTAGATTGAAAGTCTGATTTTGACCTCAATTTTGACAGTTACAGCATCGGTATAAGATCTAACTCCTCCTAGAGATTTTGAGCGATCGGCTTGAAACTCGGGCAGTCTGATCATAAGGCATGGCCAATCAAAAGTTATCAAAACGGTGAGTTTTTGAGCATGCTGAAGGGGCGTTGGCAGGGGTCAAAGTTCACCTATTCGCCACAAAAAATAAAAGTGTTATATCTCCTACACAGAAACACACAGAGGCACCAAACTTTCTGTGATTAATCATCATCAGGTCTCCTATAATATCCAATGGTCAAATGATGACATCACTTAGGCCACACCCCCTGACAACAGGAAGTGTCATGTTTTGCTGTAAACGGTCGCTATGTTACCCCTCTGAGCTAATCAACATGAAACTGTGTCCACAGACAGAACACATGTTGTTGTGTTGTGGATTCCAGCCCCAAGTCGATTCGATGGAGCAGGAGAGCGTGGCGGCGTGGTGAAGTCACCTCAAACGCCGCTGCCATACGTTTGGCTCTGAATTCCACATTTTTGGGCCGAGCTGCATAAAACTCACTTGGATGCATCCTTATCCACCCCCCAACAGGAATCCATAACAAATTTTGGTGGGCGTGACCTAATGCCTCAACGGCGCCACTTAGCAATTTTCAAAGGACCCTTTGCTATTCACTTACTTCATCGTAGAGACATGAGATTTGGTACAGTGGTAGAGCTCACCAAGACGCTCAGAATTTACAATTAATGTCATAGTGTAAATATCACAGGAAGTCGGCCATTTTAGATTGAATGTCTGATTTTGACCCCATTTTTGACGTTTATAGCATTGGTATTTGATGGATCTCCTCCTAGAGATTTTTAGCGAGCGGCTTGAAACTCGGGCAGTCTGATCATAAGGCATGGCCAATTAAAAGTTATCAAAACGGTGAGTTTTTGAGCTTGTTGAAGGGGCATTAGCAAGGGTTAAAGTTCACCTACTCGCCACAAAAAATAAAACTGTTATATCTCCTACACAGAAACACACAGAGGCATCAAACTTTCAGTGATTGATCACCATCAGGTCTCCTATAATATCCAATGGTCAAATGATGACATTGCTTAGGCCACGCCCCCTGACAACAGGAAGTGTCATGTTTTGTTGTAAGCGGTCGCTATGTTACCCCTCTGAGCTAATCAACATGAAACTGTGTCCACAGACAGAACACATGTTGGTATGTTGTGGATTTCAGGCTCAACTGGATTGGATGGAGCAGGGGGGCGTGGCGGCGTGGCATATTCACCTCAAACGCTGCTGTCATACGTTTGGCTCTGAATTCCACAGTTTTGGGCCGAGCTGCTTAAAACTCATTTGGATGCATCCTTATCCACCCCCCAACAGGAATCCTTAACAAACTTTAGTGAGCAGGACTTAGTTTCTCTATAGCGCCACCAAGCAAATTTCAAAGGACCCTTTGGTATTCACTTACTTCATCGTAGAGTAATGAAATTTTGTACAGTTGTAGATCTCAGCAAGACGCTCAGAATTTACAATTAATGTCATACTGCAAGTATCACAGGAAGTAAGCCATTTTAGATTGAAATCTGAATTTTGATACCAAGTTGACATGTAAAGCATATGTATTTGATCATACTTGTCCAGCAGGGGGCAGCAAGAGACCACAAATAAACCCCAAAGGAATTTCTCTTGGTAAGTAAGTGATCTTAACTCTTTGGTTTCCTTGTATATTTAAGTTGAACAGATATACAAATCCTGCTTGAAAACTGACAAACTCTTGTTCAATACATTTCAGTTTTTATTTATATAGCGCCAAATCATGAAACATGTCATCAGGGGTGGATTGGGACAAAAAATTGGCCCTGGCATTTTGGATTAGACTGGCCCACCACATTTTTTTTGTGTACTGAATGTGTATACCAACTGTGCAATACCAACTGTGCAATACCTTGAAGTCAGGATAATGGAAATTAGTGAGTGGACACTTAAAATACTTCCAAAATCTTAATTTATTAACACTGTAAAATGTAAACTCCACCACAGCACAGCAATTATTCTTAGATCAGAGAGAGAGAGAGAGAAAGAGAGGTGTCACGGTCAATCACACATATTATCACGTTACATCATTATAAGAAGTTATTGTAAGTTGCTCATCAGATCTATTCAGTCTTCCAGATACTGTAGGGTAACATTGGACTAATGTGCACTCACTGTGTAAAAGAGGATGCCAATGACAAAATGAACCAGAGAAATGCCTCACTTGTCATCATGGAAAGAAAGAAAATATATAATAACATAATATAAATTTTGATTTACTCAGTCATTTGTAATAAGTATTTTATTTATCTAATTTCCTAATTTTTGATCATATTTTCTGTAAAATCGCAGACTTTTCGCTATTTTTCATGTAAATCCTTGGTGGCGCTTCATAGCGAAGCCGGTGAGGCCGCAGCGAGCTTGGCCTACCCTGGGATTGCGCAATCCCATGGTAACTGCGCTGACTTCCATTCTGTGAATGCATCTTCCTGTCTCTAGATCATAAATTCAATTGTTCAAACAGTTATGAACTGATTTTCCACAATTTAATATATGTGGATTACGAATTGTGTTTTGGGGGCGTGGCGGCGTGGCATATTCACCTCAAACGCTGCTGTCATACGTTTGGCTCTGAATTCCACAGTTTTGGGCCGAGCTGCTTAAAACTCATTTGGATGCATCCTTATCCACCCCCCAACAGGAATCCTTAACAAACTTTAGTGAGCAGGACTTAGTTTCTCTATAGCGCCACCAAGCAAATTTCAAAGGACCCTTTGGTATTCACTTACTTCATCGTAGAGTAATGAAATTTTGTACAGTTGTAGATCTCAGCAAGACGCTCAGAATTTACAATTAATGTCATACTGCAAGTATCACAGGAAGTAAGCCATTTTAGATTGAAATCTGAATTTTGATACCAAGTTGACATGTAAAGCATATGTATTTGATCATACTTGTCCAGCAGGGGGCAGCAAGAGACCACAAATAAACCCCAAAGGAATTTCTCTTGGTAAGTAAGTGATCTTAACTCTTTGGTTTCCTTGTATATTTAAGTTGAACAGATATACAAATCCTGCTTGAAAACTGACAAACTCTTGTTCAATACATTTCAGTTTTTATTTATATAGCGCCAAATCATGAAACATGTCATCAGGGGTGGATTGGGACAAAAAATTGGCCCTGGCATTTTGGATTAGACTGGCCCACCACATTTTTTTTGTGTACTGAATGTGTATACCAACTGTGCAATACCAACTGTGCAATACCTTGAAGTCAGGATAATGGAAATTAGTGAGTGGACACTTAAAATACTTCCAAAATCTTAATTTATTAACACTGTAAAATGTAAACTCCACCACAGCACAGCAATTATTCTTAGATCAGAGAGAGAGAGAGAGAAAGAGAGGTGTCACGGTCAATCACACATATTATCACGTTACATCATTATAAGAAGTTATTGTAAGTTGCTCATCAGATCTATTCAGTCTTCCAGATACTGTAGGGTAACATTGGACTAATGTGCACTCACTGTGTAAAAGAGGATGCCAATGACAAAATGAACCAGAGAAATGCCTCACTTGTCATCATGGAAAGAAAGAAAATATATAATAACATAATATAAATTTTGATTTACTCAGTCATTTGTAATAAGTATTTTATTTATCTAATTTCCTAATTTTTGATCATATTTTCTTTAAAATCGCAGACTTTTCGCTATTTTTCATGTAAATCCTTGGTGGCGCTTCATAGCGAAGCCGGTGAGGCCGCAGCGAGCTTGGCCTACCCTGGGATTGCGCAATCCCATGGTAACTGCGCTGACTTCCATTCTGTGAATGCATCTTCCTGTCTCTAGATCATAAATTCAATTGTTCAAACAGTTATGAACTGATTTTCCACAATTTAATATATGTGGATTACGAATTGTGTTTTGGTCATCAAACTGTGTGCAGATAACATGTTTTCGTGGTGCTGGCCGATCATAAACAGCAAAGAACTGGTTGTAGGTGAGGCCAGCAGTTCCTTGGCCACTAGGCAGGGGGCGCTCAAGGGGCACCGCTCGTGATCCCCAAATAGTAGAGTCAAAACAAGTTATTGATGTTTTATTAGCGAGTTTTGCTAAACAAGTAAAGCACTAAAAGACTCTAAACATACAGCTGGAACAGGACTGATCAGGGAAGGCTTTCCTCCCTGGCAGTGAGCTCCACTGAGACTGAGAGACTTTTAAAACTGAAGAAGATAAAGAGAACTTTTACCGGAAAATGATGATATTTTTGTTCAGAAAGAGCGCCACAGGGACTTAAATTATAAGTAGAGGTAAGACAGCGATACTTATTCATGTTTTGTTTCTGTAATGAAATGTGCTTAATGTGGGTTATAGTTTTAGAATGTGTTACAAATGCAGAAATCCATCATAACTCATAAACTGTTACCAATCAAATGACAATTTTTTTCATCAAAGAACCAATATTTTTCCATGTATCTTGGTGAATTTATTTGGCTCAATCAGTCTCCTTCAGCACTTTGCAACGAGTCTACTCTGTAGAGTGTATATATTTGTAAATCTGACTCTGATGACGTCAGTGCCTCACCAGCCATGAACCCTACCGCACGTCACTGACTACAACCACCACCATATTTTACACCAGACACCGGAGCAGATGAAGGCCTGCTGTTGGGAACATGTCAGTCAGTTTGACACATTTCGCAGCATCCGTTTGAAGAACTCGTTTCTTTTTTTCGTGCAGTTTCTCTGCGCCTCCCTTGCGTTTCTTATCCATTACTACTGTGAACACCGCTGCACAAAGTTCCACATGGAGCGTGAAGGTGTTTTTCTACTTTATGATTGGCCTAGCCCTTTAGACTGTCAGGGATGATAACCAATGGGCTGCAGTAGCCTGTGGTAAGGGCCGGATGATCGGAACAGACTCTTGCGCTGCTGATATTTTTCTTCATGCATTATGCAAATATAACGAGGCAGATATATAAAATAATAATAATATTAATAATAATAATACATATTATTAATATACATGTCGGGTCTGCCGGCCTGCATGTCATCTAAAGGCAGTTTACAATGTCAAAATCAATCAGATTATACATATTAAGTCAGATTATCCAGATTGGTAAAAGAAATTCCTATATAAGGGAACCAGTTGATTTCATCAAAGTCGTAACAAGCAGCATTGACTCCTGAAGAAGCGTAGAGCCACAGGGAGAGTCGTTTGCATTGTACATGGCTTTGCAGCAATCCCTCATACTGATCAAGCATGAAGTGACAGCAGAAGGAAAAACTCCCCATTAACAGGAAGGAAAAACCTCCAGCCGAACCGGGCTCAGTATGAACGGTAATCTGCCTTGACCGACTGGGGGTTACAAAAGAGAGAGAAGAGACACAACAAGACAGACAAAAAAGCACAGAAGCACACATTGATCCAGTAATGTGTTTTACATTAGATGGTAATAGCAGGTGATCTGTCTTCCCTGAATGATGTCACAGCTAACAGAACGCCAGACCAGGTGTACCTACTATGAAGAAAAAATAGAAAAAACAAAAAGGTAAAAGCTGAAATGACAACAGTCATGCAAAATTGAAGAACAATAGACCCTGATGTCCTCCAGCAGCCTAAGCCTATAGCAGCATAACTATAGAGGTAGCTCAGCGTAACATGAACCACTCTAACTATAATCTTTGTCAAAAAGGAAAGTCCCAAGAGCCAGCTTCTAGTGGAGGAGTTCAAGTATCTTGGGGTCTTGTTCACGAATGAGGGGAAGATGGAGCGGGAGATCGACAGGCGGATTGGTGCGACGTCTGCTGTGAAGCGTGCGCTGTACCGATCCGTTGTGGTGAAGAGAGAGCTGAGCCAAAAGGCCAAGCTCTCGATTTACCAGTCGATCTACGTTCCTACCCTCATCTATGGTCACGAGCTTTGGGTCGTGACCGAAAGAACGAAATCCCGGATACAAGCGGCCAAAATGAGTTTTCTCCATAGTGTGTCTGGGCTCTCCCTTAGAGATAGGGTGAGGAGCTCAGTCATCCGGGGAGGACTCAGAGTAGAGCCGCTGCTCCTCCACATTGAGAGGAGCCAGTTGAGGTGGATCGGGCATCTGGTTAGGATGCCTCCTGGACGCCTCCCTGATGAGGTGTTCTGGGCACGTCCCACCGGGAGGAGACCCAGAGGAAGACCCAGGACACGCTGGAGAGACTATGCTGGCCTGGGAACGCTTTGGGATTCCCCCAGAGGAAGTGGCCCAAGTGGCTGGGGAGAGGAAGGTCTGGGGCTCCCTCTTGAAGCTGCCCCTGCGACCTGACCCCGGATAAGTGGAAGACGATGGATGGATGGAAAAAGGAAAGTTTTAGGATTAGTCATAAAAGTAGACAGGGTGTCTGCGTCACGGACCAAAACTGGGAGTTGGTTCCACTGGAGAGGAGCCTGATAACTAAAGGATCTGCCTACCATTCTGGTTTTACAGACTTTAGGAACCACTAGCAGACCTGCTTTCTGAGAGTGAAGTGGTCTGTTAGAAATTACTAAAGTTTGTACACAACATACACATGTGGAATATTGCTAACGTGTTACTTTAGCAATATTCCAATTGTTAAAGTGTTACTTTTACATTATTACTTTTGGGTGTGTATCCACCAATTTAACTGTCAAACTTTCATAAAAGCTGTCTTAATGCAAGAAACGAAACCCTTAAACACATGAAATAATTAACTTTAAATAACTAAAAAGGTTTTGTTAACTTTTCACATGAAGCTGGATTAACAGCTAGTAAGATACCTTTGATTAAGTTGGTATACTAATGTTTAAACCAGGGGTGTCAAACGTACGGCCTGCGGGCCGGATCTGGCCCGCCGAACGATTTAGTCCGGCCCGGTGGCCAAATGCATTTTTATTATTCAACGGCTGTGTCTCCTCGGTGCATCGACCGATCTGCACCACATTTTTTGTGAGTCGTGGGGGAGCGCTGCCCAACGCATACGTGTGTATTGCATGGTAGACGGGTGAGGAAAATGCATGACAGCTTCTGCGGTGGCTGGCGGCGGGAGGTGCGCGTACCCTAGCGGTGGCCCTTAGGCCAGAGCGGCGCTTGGCTGCGAGGGCCGATCATCACCGCTTGCGGTTTTAATTATTAGGCCCGAGCAGCGAAGCGCTGCGAAGGCCTATTGTTTCTGTGTTGTTTCTTATTATTATTATTATTATTATTTTTATTCTGCCCCCCTAAAGAGGGGCCATTTTGGGGGCTTTATCATATTCAAAAACTCACCAAACTTTGCAGATGCATGGTGACTGTTTAAAAATTTTGTATTTTAAGTTCGTCACAAAAATCAAAAGAAAAATGCCTCAACGGCGCCACCTAGAAATTTTCAAAGGACCCTTTGCTATTCACTTACTTCATCGTAGAGTAATGAAATTTTGTACAGTTGTAGATCTAAGCAAGACGCTCAGAATTTACAATTAACGTCATAGTGCAAATATCACAGGAAGTCGGCCATTTTAGATTGAAGGTCGTAATTTGACCTCATTTTTGACGTTTACAGCATTGGTATTTGATCGAACTCGTCCTAGGGATTTCGAGCGAGCGGCTTGAAACTCGGTCAGTCTGATCATAAGGCATGGCCAATTAAAAGTTATCAAAACGGTGAGTTTTTGAGCATGTTGAAGGGGCGTTAGCAGGGGTCAAAGTTCACCTACTCGCCACAAAACATAAAACTGTTATATCTCCTACACAGAAACACACAGAGGCACCAAACTTTCTGTGATTGATCATCATCGGGTCTTCTACAATATCCAATGGTCAAATGATGACATCACTTAGGCCACGCCCCCTGACAACAGGAAAAACTGTTATATCTCCTACACAGAAACACACAGAGGCACCAAACTTTCTGTGATTGATCATCATCGGGTCTTCTACAATATCCAATGGTCAAATGATGACATCACTTAGGCCACGCCCCCTGACAACAGGAAAAACTGTTATATCTCCTACACAGAAACACACAGAAGCACCAAACTTTCTGTGATTGATCATCATCGGGTCTTCTACAATATCCAATGGTCAAATGATGACATCACTTAGGCCACGCCCCCTGACAACAGGAAAAACTGCTATATCTCCTACACAGAAACACACAGAGGCACCAAACTTTCTGTGATTGATCATCATCGGGTCTTCTACAATATCCAATGGTCAAATGATGACATCACTTAGGCCACGCCCCCTGACAACAGGAAGTGTCATGTTTTATTGTTAGCAGTCGCTATGTTACCCCTCTGAGCTAATCAACATGAAACTGTGTCCACAGACAGAAGACATGTTGCTGTGTTGTGGATTCCAGGCCCAACTGGATTTCATGTAGCAGTGCGGCATGGTGGCGTGGCGAAGTCACCTGAAACGCCGCTGCCATATGTCCAGACTTCCATAGGATATTGACAAATTTAATAAAAAGTAACTTAAAATTACCTTAAAAGGACAACATTTTTAAAAGTCAAAAGGCTTATTTAATGCTTTGAGAACATCTCTTCTATTCGGCTACAAGATCAACTGGATTCGATGGAGCAGGGCGGCGTGGTGGCGTGGCAAAGTCACCTGAAACGCCACTGCCATATGTCCAGACTTCCATAGGATATTGATAAATTTAATAAAAAGTAACTTAAAATTACCTTAAAAGCACAACATTTTTAAAAGTCAAAAGGCTTATTTAATGCTTTGAGAACATCTCTTCTATTCGGCTACAAAACCAACCAAAACAGGATGATCTTTTAAGCTATAAGACCATTTTTAAGATGATTAAAATACATACATAGACATCAATACATAGATTTTAAGCTGGTGGGTCGCCACTGCCTCCGGTGGCCAAATGCATCGCTGCATCAACTGATCTGCACCAGTTTAATCTCGTCATGGCAAAGTTATTTTTTCTCTTCATGTGTGGCCCTAATACTCCATCGTAAGAACACCGCTGTCGTTACCGCGGGTCCTGGGTGAAAAAAAACGCTGCTCCTGGGGGGAATTTTTGATTATGCTCACGCATAGATGTGTAAAACTTCACATTGCAATTCAGACAGGCCAGACTGCACCGTGCAGTTCATTTTAAAGAGGCAGTTTTGGCGCATATTCCGATAGAAACGGGCTGCGTGGAGCCTAAGTGTGTTGTCGTGGGCGTGTTTACCCGCTGCAGGTAACCGCTGTGAAACAATCAGAAAGATTTCCCTGATTAATAACATCTTTATGGCACGCTAGACTTATTGTTACTATGTGCTGCTTTACCAGTTCTCTCTCTCTCGCTCGCTCGCTCGTCATCGGACAAAAGTCAAACTGCATCGTGTTTGTATTTGAAATTGTGCGTCAGACTCAGATTTAGAAGTGTTGTTACGACGTTTGAGCTGTAACTGCAACCGTTTTATATATATCTGGTAACTTTACTGAATTTGCAGCTTAAGAAGATTGGGTTTGACAGACAACACCAACTGTCCCCTCAATCCAGTGCACACAATACCACAACAGACCTCATCACGCTCTACAGTACATCAAGAAAACTAAATCAACTAAAACAAGTTCACGAGTGCACATGAAATGAAGTTAATCCATATTTGTGTGTCAGGGTGTCTAAGCACTCTCCAGAATTTGACATCTCAGCAGAGCCTGTAATAATTATAGAAAGTAACATTATAGTTGTTCTGCCTTTTGTTAAGACAGCAAGGAATTCATGTCGTGAATACATTACATAAATAAGATATTAATTCTTAGTCAGAGGAAATCCAAGGCAAAAACAGTTAGAAAAGTTTTGGGTTCATATTTAATCAGAGTGAGACATCACAGCTTTGTTAGATCTCTATGTGAATTACGTGAGATAGTGAGTGCTCTCACCTTAAAAAAAGATCTTTGACGTATTTTGCTCCCGTTAAAAGCTGCTTTTCAGCGATGAAGCTAGGGAAACTGCTAACGTTGAAGTTGAATTTGTTCTACACGCTTCTGCCTTGGAAAAATATTCGTCTTTTTACAAAAAGAATGTTTAAAGCCAGATTTGGGAACAAAGGTTATTCAGACAACGCAAGAAAAGGAAGCTTTGTGTGGGGAACTTTTGTCCTAGCTGTCTAGCTGCATATGGCCCCAGGACAGCACAATAGTTTTCTTGAAGTATAATTTTGGAGAAGTAGAAACAAGTATTCATTTCAAAAGGTAGGTAAAAAAGGAAAAAAGTTTTTACAAAATCTTAAAATGTTGGATAGTCGTTATTTCAATCTTGCTGTGAAAATTGGTGAAATATTATCATTTTTAATGCTTAGATATAAGATTGCAAGGCGATTACTAAAATTGCCTTTTGTTGAAAATGTTTTTTGGCATGCCATACTTTATATTTATAGGTAGCCTAGATGTGCATAATAAAAGAGTGGAACTAAAACCTGGTCTAATATAATTATGGAGCTTTAACTTGCTAAGAGTAATAACGTTAGATGATTATATCTTTAAAATAAGATAACTGTCTCAAAAAATGTGATAGTTTACTTGGTCTGAAGAGATGATGCAATTCAATGTTATTTATATAGCGCCAATTCATGAAATATGTCATCTCAAGGCACTTTACAACGTCAAAATCAATCAGATTATATAGATTGGGTCAGATTATACAAATTGGTCAAAAAAATTCCTATATAAGGGAACCAGTTCATTGCATCAAAGTCTTGACAAGTAGCATTCTCTCTTGAAGAAGCGTAGAGCCACAGGGAGAGTCGTCTGCATTGTCCATAGCTTTGCAGCAATCCTACCTACTGAGCAAGCATGAAGCGACAGCAGGAAAAAAAACTCCCCATTAACGGGAAGGAAAAACCTCCAGCAGATCCGGGCTCAGTATGAACGGTCATCTGCCTCGACAGACTGGGGGTTACAGAAGACAGAGCAGAGACACAACAAGACAGACAAAAAAGCACAGAAGTTCTACATTAGATGGTAGTAGCGGGTGATCTGTCTTCCCTGGATGATGCCACAGCTAACAGAACGCCAGACCAGGTGTGCCTACTATGAAGAAAAAAGAAAAATCAAAAAGTTAAAAGCTGAAATGA
Source organism: Fundulus diaphanus (assembly GCA_037039145.1). Classification (NCBI taxonomy): domain Eukaryota; kingdom Metazoa; phylum Chordata; class Actinopteri; order Cyprinodontiformes; family Fundulidae; genus Fundulus; species Fundulus diaphanus. The sequence goes on along the minus strand of CM073136.1, from coordinate 18,159,300 downwards.
CAACAGTCATTCAAAATTGAAGAAAAATAGACCCTGATGTCCTGCAGTAGCCTAAACCTATAGTAGCATAACTATAGAGGTAGCTCAGGGTAACATGAGCCACTCTAACTATAAGCTTTTTAAAAAAGGAAAGTCCCAAGAGCCAGCTTCTAGTGGAGAAGTTCAAGTATCTTGGGGTCTTGTTCACGAATGAGGGGAAGATGGGGTGGGAGATCGACAGGCGGATTGATGCGGCGTCTGCTGTGAAGCGGGCGCTATACCGGTCCGTTGTGGTGAATCTGTACCAGATTTTTTGTGAGTCGTGGGGGAGCGCTGCCGAACACGTTCGTGTAAATCGCCCAGTGGACGGGCGGGCAAAATGCGTGACAGCATCTGCGGTGGCGGGCGGCCCGCGGTGCGCAAATCCCAGCGGTGGCCAAGGCCGGAGCGGCGCTTTGCTGCGAGGGCCGCTCGATGCCGCTTGCGGCTTTAATTCTTCTTATTATTCTGCCCCCCTAAAGAGGGGCCTTTTTGGGGGCTTTGTCATTTTCAAAAACTCACCAAACTTTGCAGATGCATGGTGACTGTTTAAAAATTTTGTATTTTAAGGTCGTCACAAAAATCTAAAGAAAAATGCCTCAACGGCGCCACCTAGAAATTTTCAAAGGACCCTTTGCTATTCACTTACTTCGTCGTAGAGACATGAAATTTGGTACAGTTGTAGAGCTCACCAAGACGCTCAGAATTTACAATTAATGTCATAGTGTAAATATCACAGGAAGTCGGCCATTTTAGATTGAAAGTCTGATTTTGACCTCAATTTTGACAGTTACAGCATCGGTATAAGATCTAACTCCTCCTAGAGATATCGAGCGATCGGCTTGAAACTCGGGCAGTCTGATCATAAGGCATGGCCAATCAAAAGTTATCAAAACGGTGAGTTTTTGAGCATGCTGAAGGGGCGTTGGCAGGGGTCAAAGTTCACCTATTCGCCACAAAAAATAAAAGTGTTATATCTCCTACACAGAAACACACAGAGGCACCAAACTTTCTGTGATTAATCATCATCAGGTCTCCTATAATATCCAATGGTCAAATGATGACATCACTTAGGCCACACCCCCTGACAACAGGAAGTGTCATGTTTTGCTGTAAACGGTCGCTATGTTACCCCTCTGAGCTAATCAACATGAAACTGTGTCCAGAGACAGAAGACATGTTGTCGTGTTGTGGATTCCAGCCCCAAGTCGATTCGATGGAGCAGGAGAGCGTGGCGGCGTGGTGAAGTCACCTCAAACGCCGCTGCCATACGTTTGGCTCTGAATTCCACATTTTTGGGCCGAGCTGCATAAAACTCACTTGGATGCATCCTTATCCACCCCCCAACAGGAATCCATAACAAATTTTGGTGGGCGTGACCTAATGCCTCAACGGCGCCACTTAGCAATTTTCAAAGGACCCTTTGCTATTCACTTACTTCGTCGTAGAGACATGAAATTTGGTACAGTTGTAGAGCTCACCAAGACGCTCAGAATTTACAATTAATGTCATAGTGTAAATATCACAGGAAGTCGGCCATTTTAGATTGAAAGTCTGATTTTGACCTCAATTTTGACAGTTACAGCATCGGTATAAGATCTAACTCCTCCTAGAGATATCGAGCGATCGGCTTGAAACTCGGGCAGTCTGATCATAAGGCATGGCCAATCAAAAGTTATCAAAACGGTGAGTTTTTGAGCATGCTGAAGGGGCGTTGGCAGGGGTCAAAGTTCACCTATTCGCCACAAAAAATAAAAGTGTTATATCTCCTACACAGAAACACACAGAGGCACCAAACTTTCTGTGATTAATCATCATCAGGTCTCCTATAATATCCAATGGTCAAATGATGACATCACTTAGGCCACACCCCCTGACAACAGGAAGTGTCATGTTTTGCTGTAAACGGTCGCTATGTTACCCCTCTGAGCTAATCAACATGAAACTGTGTCCAGAGACAGAAGACATGTTGTTGTGTTGTGGATTCCAGCCCCAAGTCGATTCGATGGAGCAGGAGAGCGTGGCGGCGTGGTGAAGTCACCTCAAACGCCGCTGCCATACGTTTGGCTCTGAATTCCACATTTTTGGGCCGAGCTGCATAAAACTCACTTTGATGCATCCTTATCCACCCCCCAACAGGAATCCATAACAAATTTTGGTGGGCGTGACCTAATGCCTCAACGGCGCCACTTAGCAATTTTCAAAGGACCCTTTGCTATTCACTTACTTCATCGTAGAGACATGAGATTTGGTACAGTGGTAGAGCTCACCAAGACGCTCAGAATTTACAATTAATGTCATAGTGTAAATATCACAGGAAGTTGGCCATTTTAGATTGAATGTCTGATTTTGACCCCATTTTTGACGTTTATAGCATTGGTATTTGATGGATCTCCTCCTAGAGATTTTTAGCGAGCGGCTTGAAACTCGGGCAGTCTGATCATAAGGCATGGCCAATTAAAAGTTATCAAAACGGTGAGTTTTTGAGCTTGTTGAAGGGGCATTAGCAGGGGTCAAAGTTCACCTACTCGCCACAAAAAATAAAACTGTTATATCTCCTACACAGAAACACACAGAGGCATCAAACTTTCAGTAATTGATCACCATCAGGTCTCCTATAATATCCAATGGTCAAATGATGACATTGATTAGGCCACGCCCCCTGACAACAGGAAGTGTCATGTTTTGTTGTAAGCGGTCGCTATGTTACCCCTCTGAGCTAATCAACATGAAACTGTGTCCACAGACAGAACACATGTTGGTATGTTGTGGATTTCAGGCTCAACTGGATTGGATGGAGCAGGGGGGCGTGGCGGCGTGGCATATTCACCTCAAACGCTGCTGTCATACGTTTGGCTCTGAATTCCACAGTTTTGGGCCGAGCTGCTTAAAACTCATTTGGATGCATCCTTATCCACCCCCCAACAGGAATCCTTAACAAACTTTAGTGAGCAGGACTTAGTTTCTCTATAGCGCCACCAAGCAATTTTCAAAGGACCCTTTGGTATTCACTTACTTCATCGTAGAGTAATGAAATTTTGTACAGTTGTAGATCTCAGCAAGACGCTCATAATTTACAATTAATGTCATACTGCAAGTATCACAGGAAGTAAGCCATTTTAGATTGAAATCTGAATTTTGATACCAAGTTGACATGTAAAGCATATGTATTTGATCATACTTGTCCAGCAGGGGGCAGCAAGAGACCACAAATAAACCCCAAAGGAATTTCTCTTGGTAAGTAAGTGATCTTAACTCTTTGGTTTCCTTATATTTATATATTTAAGTTGAACAGATATACAAATCCTGCTTGAAAACTGACAAACTTACTCTTGTTCAATACATTTCAGTTTTTATTTATATAACGCCAAATCATAAAACATGTCATCAGGGACAAAAAAATCGGCCCTGGCATTTTGGATTAGACTGGCCCACCACATTTTTTTTGTGTACTGAATGTGTATACCAACTTTGCAATACCAACTGTGCAATACCTTGAGGCCAGGTTAATGGAAATTAGTGAGAGTGGACACTTAAAATACTTCCAAAATCTTAATTTATTAACACTGTAAAATGTAAACTCCACCACAGCACAGCAACAATTCTTAGATCAGAGAGAGAGAGAGAAAGAGAGGTGTCACGGTCAATCACACATATTATCACGTTACATCATTATAAGAAGTTATTGTAAGTTGCTCATCAGATCTATTCAGTCTTCCAGATACTGTAGGGTAACATTGGACTAATGTGCACTCACTGTGTAAAAAAGGATGCCAATGACAAAATGAACCAGAGAAATGCCTCACTTGTCATCATGGAAAGAAAGAAAATATATAATAACATAATATAAATTTTGATTTACTCAGTCATTTGTAATAAGTATTTTATTTATCTAATTTGCTAATTTTTGATCATATTTTCTTTAAAATCGCAGACTTTTTGCTATTTTTCATGTAAATCCTTGGTGGCGCTTCATAGCAAAGCCGGTGAGGCCGCAGCGAGCTTGGCCTCCCCTGGGATTGCGCAATCCCATGTTAACTGCGCTGACTTCCATTCTGTGAATGCATCTTCCTGTCTCTAGATCATAAATTCAATTGTTCAAACAGTTATGAACTGATTTTCCACAATTTAATATATGTGGATTACGAATTGTGTTTTGGTCATCAAACTGTGTGCAGATAACATGTTTTCGTGGTGCTGGCCGATCATAAACAGCAAAGAACTGGTTGTAGGTGAGGCCGGCAGTTCCTTGGCCGCTAGGCAGGGGGCGCTCAAGGGGCACCGCTCGTGATCCCCAAATAGTAGAGTCAAAACAAGTTATTGATGTTTTATTAGCGAGTTTTGCTAAACAAGTAAAGCACTAAAAAGACTCTAAACATCCAGCTGGAACAGGACTGATCAGGGAAGGCTTTCCTCCCTGGCAGTGAGCTCCATTGAGACTGAGAGACTTTTAAAACTGAAGAAGATAAAGAGAACTTTTACCGGAAAATGATGATATTTTTGTTCAGAAAGAGCGCCACAGGGACTTAAATTATAAGTAGAGGTAAGACAGTGATACTTATTCATGTTTTGTTTTTGTGATAAAATGTGCGTATTGTGGGTTATAGTTTTAGAATGTGTTACAAATGCAGAAATCCATCATAACTCATAAACTGCTACCAATCAAATGACAAATTTTTTTTCATCAAAGAACCAATATTTTTCCATGTATCTTGGTGAATTTATTTGGCTCAATCAGTCTCCTTCAGCACTTTGCAACGAGTCTACTCTGTAGAGTGTATATATTTGTAAATCTGACTCTGATGACGTCAGTGCCTCACCAGCTATGAACCCTACCGCACGTAACTGGCTACAACCACCACCACCATATCTTACATCAGACACCGGAGCAGATGAAGGCCTGCTGTAGGGAACATGTCAGTGAGTTTGACACATTTCGCAGCGTCCGTTTGAAGAACTCGTTTCTTTTTTTCGTGCAGTTTCTCTGCGCCTCCCATTACTACTGTGAACACTGCTGCACAAAGTTCCACATGGAGCGTGAAGGTGTTTTTCTACTTTATGATTGGCCTAGCCCTTTAGACTGTCAGGGATGATAACGAGGCAGATATATAAAATAATTAATAATAATAATACATATTTATATACATGTCTGGTCTGCCGGCCCAAACAGCACGTCGGCCCACCGGGAAAATGCCCGGTACGCCCGATTACCAGTCCATGCCTGCATGTCATCTAAAGGCAGTTTACAATGTCAAAATCAATCAGATTATACATATTAGGTCAGATTATCCAGATTGGTAAAATAAATTCCTATATAAGGGAACTAGTTGATTGCATCAAAGTCGTAACAAGCAGCATTCACTCCTGAAGAAGCGTAGAGCCACAGGGAGAGTCGTTTGCATTGTACATGGCTTTGCAGCAATCCCTCATACTGATCAAGAATGAAGTGACAGCAGAAGGAAAAACTCCCCATTAACAGGAAGGAAAAACCTCCAGCAGAACCCCGCTCAGTATGAACGGTAATCTGCCTTGACTGACTGGGGGTTACAAAAGAGAGAGAAGAGACACAACAAGAGAGACAAAAAAGCACAGAAGCACACATTGATCCAGTAATCTGTTTTACATTAGATGGTAATAACAGGTGATCTGTCTTCCCTGGATGATGTCACAGCTAACAGAACGCCAGACCAGGTGTACCTACTATGAAGATAAAAGAGAGAGAACAGAAAGTTAAAAGCTAAAATGACAACAGTCATGCAAAATTGAAGAACAATAGACCCTGATGTCCTCCAGCAGCCTAAGCCTATAGCAGCATAACTATAGAGGTAGCTCAGGGTAACATGAACCACTCTAACTATAAGCTGTGTCAAAAAGGAAAGTCCCAAGAGCCAGCTTCTAGTGGAGGAGTTCAAGTATCTTGGGGTCTTGTTCACGAATGAGGGGAAGATGGAGCGGGAGATCGACAGGCGGATTGGTGCAACGTCTGCTGTGAAGCGGGCGCTGTAGCGATCCGTTGTGGTGAAGAGAGAGGTAAGCCAAAAGGCGAAGCTCTTGATTCACCGGTCGATCTACGTTCCTACCCTCATCTATGGTCACGAGCTTTGGGTCGTGACCGAAAGAACGAGATCCCGGACACAAGCGGCCAAAATGAGTTTTCTCCATAGTGTGTCTGGGCTCTCCCTTAGAGATAGGGTGAGGAGCTCAGTCATCCGGGGAGGACTCAGAATAAAGCCGCTGCTCCTTCACATTGAGAGGAGCCAGTTGAGGTGGCTCGGGCATCTGGTTAGGATGCCTCCTGGACGCATCCCTGGTGAGGTGTTCTGGGCACGTCCCACCGGGAGGAGGCCCAGGGGAAGACCCAGGACACGCTGGAGAGACTCTGCTGGCCTGGGAACGCTTTGGGATTCCCCCGGAGGAAGTGGCCCAAGTGGCTGGGGAGAGGAAGGTCTGGGCCTCCCTCTTGAAGCTGCTACACCCGCGACCTGACCCTGGATAAGCGGAAGACGATGGATGGATGGAAAAAGGAAAGTTTAAGGATTAGTCTTAAAAGTAGACAGGGTGTCTGCGTCACGGACCAAAACTGGGAGTTGGTTCCACTGGAGAGGAGCATGATAGCTAAAGGATCTGCCTACCATTCTGGTTTTACAGACTTTAGGAACCACCAGCAGACCTGCTTTCTGAGAGTGAAGTGGTCTGTTAGAAATTACTAAAGTTTGTACACAACATACACATGTGGAATATTGCTAACGTGTTACTTTAGCAATATTCCAATTGCTAAAGTGTTACTTTTACATTATTACTTTTGGGTGTGTATCCACCAATTTAACTGTCAAACTTTCATAACAGCTGTCTTAATGCAAGAAACGAAACCCTTAAACACATGAAATAATTAACTTTAAATAACTAAAAAGGTTTTGTTAACTTTTCACATGAAGCTGGATTAACAGCTAGTAAGATACCTTTAATTAAATTTGTATACTAGTGTTTAAACCAGGGGTGTCAAACGTTCGGCCTGCGGGCCGGATCTGGCCCGCCGAACGATTTAGTCCGGCCCGGTGGCCAAATGCATTTTCATTATTCAACGGCTGTGTGTCCTCGGTGCATCGACCGATCTGCACCAGGTTTTTTGTGAGTCGTGGGGGAGCGCTGCCCAATGCGTACGTGTGTATTGCATGTTAGACGGGTGAGGAAAATGCATGACAGCTTCTGCGGTGGCTGGCGGCGGGAGGTGCGCGTACCCTAGCGGTGGCCCATAGGCCAGAGCGGCGCTTGGCTGCGAGGGCCGATCATCACCGCTTGCGGTTTTAATTATTATTATTATTAGGCCCGAGCAGCTAAGCGCTGCGAAGGCCTATTGTAACTGCAGATTTTATTATTATTATTTATTATTATTATTAGGCCCGAGCAGCTAAGCACTGCGAAGGCCTATTGTAACTGCAGATTTTATTAGGCCCGAGCAGCTAAGCGCTGCGAAGGCCTATTGTATCTGTAGTGTTAATTATTAGGCCCGAGCAGCGAAGCGCTGCGAAGGCCTATTGTATCTGTAGTGTTTAATTAGGCCCGAGCAGCGAAGCGCTGCGAAGGCCTATTGTATCTGTAGTGTTTAATTATTATTATTAGGCCCGAGCAGCGAAGCGCTGCGAAGGCCTATTGTATCTGTAGTGTTTAATTATTATTATTAATCTGCCACCCCAAAGAGGGGACTTTTTGAGGGCTTTATCATATTCAAAAACTCACCAAACTTGGCAGATGCATGAAGACTGTTTAAAAATTTTGTATTTTAAGGTCGTCACAAAAATCAAAAGAAAAATGCCTAAACGGCGCCACCTAGCAATTTTCAAAGGACCCTTTGCTATTCACTTACTTCGTCGTAGAGACATGAAATTTGGTACAGTTGTAGAGCTCAACAAGACGCTCAGAATTTACTATTAACGTCATAGTGCAAGTATCACAGGAAGTTGGCCATTTTGGACTGAAAGTCTGATTTTGACCCAATTTTTGACGTTTATAGCATTGGTATTTGATGGAACTCCTCCTAGAGATTTTGAGCGAGCGGCTTGAAACTCGGTCAGTCTGATCATAAGGCATGGCCAATTAAAAGTTATCAAAACGGTGAGTTTTTGAGCTTGTTGAAGGGGCATTAGCAGGGGTCAAAGTTCACCTACTCGCCACAAAAAATAAAACTGTTATATCTCCTACACAGAAACACATAGAGGCACCAAACTTTCTGTGATTGATCATCATCGGGTCTTCTTTAATATCCAATGGTCAAATGATGACATTACTTAGGCCACGCCCCCTGACAACAGGAAGTGTCATGTTTTGCTGTAAACGGTCGCTATGTTACCCCTCTCAGCTAATCAACATGAAACTGTGTCCAGAGACAGAAGACATGTTGGTGCACTGTGGATTCCAGCCCCAAGTCGATTCGATGGAGCAGGAGAGCGTGGCGGCGTGGTGAAGTCACCTCAAACGCCGCTGCCATACGTTTGGCTCTGAATTCCACATTTTTGGGCCGAGCTGCTTAAAACTCACTTGGATGCATCCTTATCCACCCCCCAACAAGAATCCATAACAAACTTTGGTGGGCGTGACCTAATGCCTCAACGGCGCCACCTATCAATTTTCAAAGGACCCTTTGCTATTCACTTACTTCATCGTAGAGACATGAGATTTGGTACAGTGGTAAAGCTCACCAAGACGCTCAGAATTTACAATTAATGTCATAGTGTAACTATCACAGGAAGTCGGCCATTTTAGATTGAAGGTCTGATTTTGACCCCATTTTTGACGTTTACAGCATTGGTATTTGATCGAACTCCTAGAGATTTTTAGCGAGCGGCTTGAAACTCGGGCAGTCTGATTATAAGGCATGGCCAATTAAAAGTTATCAAAACGGTGAGTTTTTGAGCATGGTGAAGGGGCGTTAGCAGGGGTCAAAGTTCACCTACTCGCCATGAAACACAAAACTGTTATATTTCATACACAAAAACTCACAGAGTCACCAAACTTTCAGTAGTTGATCACCACTAGGTCTCCTACAATATCCAATGGTCAAATGATGACATTGCTTAGGCCACGCCCCTTGACAACAGGAAGTGTCTTGTTTTGTTGTAAGCGGTCGCTATGTTACCCCTCTGAGCTAATCAACATGAAACTGTGTCAAGAGACAGAAGACATATTGGTGTGTTGTGGATTCCAGCCCCAAGTGGATTCCATGGAGCAGGGGAGCGTGCTCAAGTCACCTCAAACGCCGCTGCCATATATCCAGACTTCCATAGGATATTGACAAATTTAATGAAAAGTAACTTAAAATTACCTTAAAAGGACAACATTTTTAAAAGTCAAAAGTCTTATTTAATGCTTTGAGAACATCTCTTCTATTCGGCTACAAAATCAACTGGATTTGATGGAGCGGGGCAGCGTGGTGGCGTGGCGAAGTCACCTGAAACACCGCTGCCATATGTCCAGACTTCCATAGGATATTGACAAATTTAATAATAAGTAACTTAAAATTACCTTAAAAGGACAACATTTTTAAAAGTCAAAAGGCTTATTTAATGCTTTGAGAACATCTCTTCTATTCGGCTACAAAATCAACCAAAACAGGATGATCTTTTAAGCTATAAGACCATTTTTAAGATGTCAATACATAGATTTTAAGCTGGTGGGTCGCCACTGCTTCCGGTGGCCAAATGCATCGCTGCATCAACTGATCTGCACCAGTTTAATCTCGTCATGGCAAAATTATTTTTTCTCTTCATGTGTGGCCCTAATACTCCATCGTAAGAACACCGCTGTCGTTACCGCGGGTCCTGGAAAAAAAAAAAAAAAAAACGCTGCTCCTGGGGGGAATTTTTGATTATGCTCACGCATAGATTTGTAATACTTCTCATTGCAATTCAGACCGGCACAGACTGCACCGTGCAGTTCATTTTAAAGAGGCAGTTTTGGCGCATATTACGATAGAAATGGGCTGCGGGGAGCCTAAGTGTGTTGTCGTGGGCGTGTTTACCCGCTGCAGGTAACCGCTGTGAAACAATCAGAAAGATTTCCCTGATTAATAACATCTTTATGGAGCGCTAGACTTATTGTTACTATGTGCTGCTTTACCAGTTCTCTCTCGCTCGCTCGCTCGCCCGCTCGTTATCGGACAAAAATCAAACTGCTTCGTGTTTGTATTTGAAATTGTGCGTCAGACTCAGATTTAGAAGTGTTGTTACGACGTTTGAGCTATAACTGCAACCGTTATATATATCTTGTAACTTTACTGAATTTGCAGCTTAAGAAGATTGGGTTTGACAGACAACACCAACTGTCCCCTCAATCCAGTGCACACAATACCACAACAGACCTCATCACGCTCTACAGTACATCAAGAAAACTAAATCAACTAAAACAAGTTCACGAGTGCACTTGAAATGAAGTTAATCCATATTTGTGTGTCAGGGTGTCTAAGCACTCTCCAGAATTTGACATCTCAGCAGAACATGTAATAACTAGAATCGTTCAACTTCTGAAGAAGTTGAAGAAGGCGCCCGCCTGGTGGTGGGCATGACCGTCAAAGGCAAAGCTTCCGAGTTCCTTGGTCGTAGGCTCTCATCGCTAGGGGATTTTAAAATCAAACCTTCTGAGTGAAAAGCATTTGTCTTCATCAAAACCTGCCGACCGGGAAAACTTCGCGTCTGCAGAGCTGCAAACTGCGTATTTCGATCTGAGACGCAGCTAATGAGCTAATTGGCGACAGCCGACGGTCAACGTTTCCCGTTCATTTGCTACGGTAGTCCTAAACCTCTACTGACATAATACACTTTTTGGCCACAAGCATCATTTTGGGGGCGTTGTTTCCACCTCTTCTCTTAGAGCCGTTTTTAGTAGAAAGAAGAAAAGGCAAAAACGGTCCAAACAAAAGGTTGTAACGTTTACATTTGTAACCTCTGCCTTACATAAACACTAGAATTAAATCTTAATAAATAAAAGTATTCAATTCAATTCAATTTTATTTATATAGCGCCAAATCATGAAACATGTCATCTCAAGGCACTTTACAAAATCAAGTTCAATCATATTATACAGATTGGGTCAGATTATACAGATTGGTCAAAATGTCCTATATAAGGAAACCAGTTGATTGCATCAAAGTCCCGACAAGCAGCATTCACTGCTGGGGAACCGTAGAGCCACAGGGAGAGTCGTCTGCATTGTACATGGCTTTGCTGCAATCCCTCATACTGAGCAAGCATGAAGCGACAGTGGGAAGAAAAACCACCCATTAACGGGAAAAAAAAACCTCCGGCAGAACCGGGCTCAGTATGAACGGTCATCTGCCTCGACCGACTGGGGTTACACAAGACAGAGCAGAGACACAACAAGAGAGACAAAAAAGCACAGAAGCACACATTGATCTAGTAATCTGTTCTACATTAGATGGTAGTAACGGGTGAGCCGTCTTCTCTGGATGATGTCAAAGTTAACAGAACGCCAGACCAGGTGTACCTACTATGAAGAAAAAGAGAGAG